>CM060918.1:228823305-230073305 GCA_030737875.1 Allium sativum
ACTCCTATTATTTCAAATCTGGTGCTAAAAGAAGAAGGAAAGAAAAAAACCTAAATAATTCAGGTTTACAGGATTTAACTACCGTCGATAAAACAATCTAAACACCTATATTGTAGATCTATAATCTTTGTCTTTAAATCTTGAATCAGAATTCCTGAAAACTAATATTCTAATTTTCTGAAAGATTTGGAGAAGAAATAAAATGGCAGAGCCTTGGCGTCGTCTCAGAAAATATGAGTTGGAGGCTTGGCTCTACTAGTCTATTTATAGATGTACAGAAGATTTTGGTCTGTCAGATTAAATAAAATATAATCCGAAACGTACAAGCGAAAAAATATAATGCTAAATGAACTGATCCATTATCGTTAATTTTTTCGTATATTAATTTCTTTTTTAATGTTATTGTTGACGTTTATTTTTTTGTTGTTGCTAAATATCACTATGTAAACTATTGTCTTCCACTTATAACACATATCTAGTATTTGAGTTTCAAACTTATGCATATATACACACACACACACATACGCGTACAAGTACAACCTTTCAAATCCTTATCCATTAATGGCTACTCAATTAATGTAATTAATAATGCTTATAAATTCATTATTTTCTTCCTTTTAATATATTCTAATTTCAAATGCAACTATCTTCTTGTTCAATTTTCATTTATTATATATTTATTACTTCTCGCTCTAAACTTGCACATTTAATTTCAATATTTGAATTTATGCGTATATAAATATGTACATGCAATCTTTATTTCTATTCGAAATTCAAACGGCGTTATGCCGTCATTTATAATTTACCTATTTTTATTGATTGCAGGTTTATTTTGGATTTCTTAGATATATACACACACACATACACATCTATACACATATGTAGACAAATATATTTATTCTCACATATATGTATAATTTTCCTTATATGTGCATTTATACATGTTTTTCTCTTAGAATATGCATTTCTTTAGTCGTCCCTCTAAAATTAAAAATATGACACTAGCGGGACTTGAACTTGCATCATTCACATGAGAGAGACATGCTTCTACCAACTAGAGTACATAAACTTTTGTTCACAAAACTAAAAACAATGGGGTCAATGTTCTTCTAAGTGTTCTTCTTATATCTTCTTTTCACGTTTGTTGTAATACTTCATTTTTAAGATATGCTTTTCATTTTAAATCCGTTTTCTGCAAACCTTAGGTTTAAATTGATCAGAAAATTGCCACGGATGCAATGACGCTAATTACATGACCAAATTCTGAAAGCTTTTTAAAAAATTATTTTGTTATTTAATTAAAAATGTGGGGTGATACATTCTCCCACCCTTAATAAATTTCATCCCCGAAATTTGGTAAGGATAAAATTAAGTAATCCCTCGCATAATTTACTACCATCATGTGTACATCCAATTTTGCAACCATTTGTGCACTGGTGCAAAGTGTAATATAACATAATAATACATGAATGTCTAACCGATGCCTCCTATATGAATCCAAACCTTCTTGAAAACCTTTCTGAAAACATGATGTGCACATCCTAAATATATTAATAGATTCTATATGAATGCAATATTTTGAAAACCAAAATTCTTTTTCATCCAATTTTTCCTACACTCTTACAGAGCAAGAGCATAGTTCATCCAATTTTTGCATCCAAATTGTAATGACCCGAAAATCCGGTCCTATTTGAGCTGACCAAATAACACAAGTCCAACCCCAAATTGCACTGAAAATTCAAGAAATTAATAGAAAGAAGTTAGAGGGTGAGAATAGATAAGATAGAACTAGTAGAATAGAAGAAGAAGAAGAACATCATCATCAGAGTAACACGAATCTCGCAGCGGAACGAATAAAATATAACATAACTTTTGAAATACAAACAGTATGTATACAATAACATTTATCCGAATACAGCACTTACAACACAGCGGAAATAATAATAGCTATAGAATCTTGAAGCCTCCTGCTCCAAGCTCTCCAAGTGTATCTGTAAAATCCCGACTACTTGACTGCCCATACAAATTTAGGCGCCCAAGAGTTTAGGGAAACAAAACAAATAAACTCCGGGTCAGTCATGGGACTGGTGTGAGTAAAACAGTTTAAAACAGTTTGAACAAGTAAACGATATCTCATAAGACCACGCCGTATAACGGAACGGGTTTTTCCCTTATGATAATCCAAAATTTCTTTATATCAAAAACCTTTTGATATTATAATAATGTCTATCAACCGCAATATAATAATCATCTAGTAGAAACGCTTTCATCTCACGTTCTACATATAGTATACAATCAAAACTGCAAGCACGTATTGGATAATGGATTTCCAACTATGACAAGGTATGGAACCACCTTCCGATCAGTGTACTCTAGGAACGATACACTGGAGTTCAACAAGAACATCTTGCAACTCAGCCACACATGACCGACCACTCATTTCGCTTGAGTGTATCGAATGTACATCACCAACGGTTGGGATCAGCAACCGTTCCCGTATATATATATGGGACAGCATTGATAGATTAAAGAAACAAATGAATATTCTCTAGATAGGTGATTATACACCCTACTTCGGTGCGACCGACTTAGCCATGCTGCCTGCCCGATTTCTGTCATTTCCTGGTTGTTGAGGCCAGAGGCTACGATAACTTTCCATCCATTGATACACGATCACTTTGAATGCCACATTATCAAATCCGTTAATCACTAGTTGATTTGCACAAATATTCTGGATGTTATGCTAAGGGAATAAATCTGTTGCCACCATATATATTTACACAGACCAACCCATTCGATCATTGGAAATATTCTGTCAGACATTCGTCCATATACGTTCGTTCTGGGACTGAACGAAACCGAAGGCACTATTCAGTACATCCATCTTAGTCAGTGTTATCTAAGACTTATACAACAGCCCTTGCACTTTACTCCGTCTTCAATTATCTTTGGCATATTCGCAACGCTTATGCCAATACAGAGTGGTTCTTTGGATAAGAATCCAACCGGTCTCTCCATATTAACAACGTTAAAATGGTAAAAACTTGATAGTCTGTGATTTAACTATCAAATGAAAACACGTCGGTGTACAAACAACGATCTAAATTCCAAATGGAATTATCGATCCAATCATCCAACATATATATATATATATATATATATATATTTCCTTATTTTCTCTGATTAGAAAATATACGTTTATTTACATTGGAAAACATTTCCAATCCTCATTCACGCATTACTACCATTCCACAACTATTAGTCCCTAACTGTAAACTAGTAAGAGAACAATTCTCTAAGTATAAACCCCGAAGGCCGAAACCAATATCAGATCAACACTCAGAAAAATATTCAACTTACCAATCTCTAGTCAGTTTCTAATATTGTTTACTCTATTTGATTTACTCTTATTCGAATAATTAATATTCGATTAACTCTATTGATTTAACTCTATCGAATAACTAAATTCGATAAACTCCTTTTCGTTTAACTCATATTCGATTAACTAAACTTCGACTAACTAATAGTCGATTAACTCTTATTTGATTATCTCTTTTATATCTCATCAATTTTCTTTTTTATAACTTCTATTTACCGTTACAAATATTTCCTATTTATAACTTCTATTTACCGTTACAAATATTTTCTATTTATAACTTCTATTTACCGTTACAAATATTTCCTATTTATAACTTCTATTTACCGTTACAAATATTTCCTATTTATAACTTCTATTTACCGTTACAAATATTTCCTATTTATAACGTTTTATTTACCGTTACAAATATTTCCTATTTATAATGTTTTATTTACCGTTACAAATATTTCCTATTTATAACTTCTATTTATCTTCTAAATAAATATTCCTTTATTCTATTTGTTTTCTAAATAAATATTTGTTTTCTAAATAAATATCCCTTTTATAAAACTCTATTCGTTTTATAAATACTTTCCTTTTTATAAAACCGTGTTCGTTTTATAAGTAATTCCCTTTGATAAAATCCTCTGATTTTATAAAATTCCTTTATTTCAATATACATTGAAATATTCCTTTTCACAACTCAGGGTTTCTTATGATATGTAAAATATCGAATAACAATGATTAATATCATTCTAACACACATAATCCAGAACAAATTATATAACACATCATATAACACAATATATGAAAACAATAAAATAATTGTTGAGGAATCCAGTCGGATTCCTCCAACCTGTCTCCCTGCATCCATAGATGTTACACAGTATAATATATATCATATTTCATTTTGAAATGAAATATCCTGCTGTACAGAACCATATTTGATTAACAGTACATAGATTAACTATAACTACGTTTTCAATCGAATCTATTTAACAGTCCAGTTTAACAATCAATATACAGCAGTCAATAAATAAAGTACAATTTATATTAAAATATAAATTGAGGAGAGTTAGTGAGTTTTACTCACATTGAACGATCATCGTTAATAACGATAACCATCGCTTGATTCAGACGGACAATTTATTTCACTATAAATTGTGATGAGCTTCAATTCATTTCAGACTTCACGGTTTGTAGTGTATTCCGATGCAGTTCTAACGAACCCTATTTCGTCCAGTACTGATACAAGAACACCCACCAAATTCCTTCCACTCCAATTTGCACTTTTGAACACTACTAGCACCCTGCATTTCACAAGCAACCGGAAACTTGAGTCCTCCCTTAAGTCCATTCACCTTTACTTTTTTCATGATCCATACTGTTTGCCTTCCTCCTCAAACAAGCAAACTTCTTCAAGTGTAAACCCTGTTAAAGGCTACAACAATGAGAAACTACATCTCCTTCCTTCAGTAACTGTTAACCCATGACAAAAACAAACTCCATCCTTGCCATTCGTTCTTTTTCACGCAAGTACAAGCAGTTCCACCATTTAAACTCATTCGTTCTTCATACTTCACAAACCAAACCCTTCACCGTATGTTTTAAAACGTGACACCCCTACTACCTACATTCTCGCCTTTACTCCCGTACCCAACCCCAATACAACTTCAGATCCACTTGAATAAAGCACCACTACCTTTTCACTTCACATCCCATTTATTTCTTCCTCTATTTCACGAAGTACACAACGAAGCCCACTGTTAGACCTCCCCTTCTCTGTACCGACGTCCCTCCATTCTCCACCCTTCTTCAAGACGGAACCTACCACCTCTTTTTCCTCCACACACGCCACTAAGCTACACAACTTTACTGCAAATCAACACTTCAAAAACCAACCCCTCTTCCATATTCATTTTCAACTCCACCTCCTACTTTAATCATCACGTCCTCCTCTGCTGAATACCCGCCATTTCTGAACACTTAAACCCATCTTACTTCATCATCTTATCACGGATCTCCACATAGCCTTCACCAATCATCATCACTTCTCCGCCTTGAAATTGCCTTCAAACTCAGCGCCGTTAAGGCCCAATTCCAGTCCTCATCGACTGCCGATTACAACAGTTCAAAAGAAAAGCCCTCGCTGAGCTTGAGGTATTTGTGGTTCAACGTTCTGAGAATCGGTCAAGGGATTTAGAGAGAAATAGGACGGGAAATTTTGAGGTGGCAAAATTCCTTTGTTTTATTTACCAGAAAGGAAGTGGCGGCGCATTGTTTACAGAAGAATGAATTTCATTAGGTCTTAAGGAAATGGAAGGGGGTATTTATAATGTTTAATGCCTTTGCATCTAAGCAATCGATATGTGGAGTAGTTGTAATTGAAAGCGATAGGCACATGCTTCCCTTAATTTAGGTAGCTTATGTTCCCCACCAATATACATCGTATTCTCTGGGTGAACCGGTCTGCTTTGAGTCTTCACACATCATAGGTCTGCCGATTTTTCCTTTGCTTTGAAGTTTAGTCTGAATTTCTGCCATGAGTTTTCAACTCACAACACTGCAACAGATGTGTACGTGATAATCAGTATAGATATTAATATATCCTTGAATTGTTTGAATTTACGTTGTCATTTGTGGATCTGTTCAGCTATGCGAAAAGGGTTCGGTATGCTTCGATCAAGGAAGTTCACATCAGTACCAAGCAGAGGGGATATACAGGATATTCAAATATAGTCTTCATGCTATGATGTGCGTTAAGCTTAGTCATAGATTTTAAAGTTGTTCTATAAATATTTTCCATTACCATGCTTCCTTATTTAATTTGAACGCTTGTTTCCAATAAATAATATTTAGTATATTCTAATATGCTAATTGTTATGAAAAGTAACGGGTATGCATGCATAGAAAGGAGTGGGTATACATATTTTATATGTATATTATAGCGTACTCGTTACATAAAATTTTGCCCATGAATAAACTGCTACGGACAGAAATAAAAATACCGGTGAGACGGGCAATGTCCCACGATTTCAAAAATATAATAATACCGGTAGATTAACTCATATTTTGAAACCTCAAAATGTTCATTACAGGGTGCAAAATACCCCTAAAAAAAGTTTCTTATTTAATTAATTAAAAATTACCGTAAAATTCTAAAAATTAAATTATCGTTATGTCTCAAAATAACCTTGTCTAAATTCACAACTGATATTCAAATATTCTTAAATAACCGTTATGGCCACGAACGAATATGCCGCTGTTTTTCTGAATATTTAATTTGGACATAACTCAAAATCTATACGACGAAATCTCGAATTTTCTCTTCCACTAGAAAGATATATTCCACCAGCTCCACACGTTTCTTGTTTCACAGAAATCCAATTTAAAACGAATCATGTACATTCAGTTGAAGTTTGAATCGCCAAATTACGAACTGCAGCGCCATTTCAAGCTCGATTTTAATTATAATATAATTATACGTTCTAACATCGTCGATTAAATAATATATTACTTGTTTTAGATAATTAAATAAGTTAATTATTACACCGTCAAATATCCGGGTCATTACATTCTTCCCCACTTAAAATAATTTCGTCCTCGAAATTGCTAAGTTAGAGGACGACCCTATCTATTGGAATTCCTAAGATTTGTTTACCCCTTATTTCTGATTTCAACTGAACCAATTAATATTGACTAAAATATTAATTCCTTCCGACTAACCTAAATTTTCAAAAATTTTGAAAATTCTCTAACACTTTAAATTTTCAGAAAATTTCGCCATAACCTCCTTTGTACAGCCCTATCTGTAAAACCACAACTCGCCTCTCTAGGCTATCTCCAAGCCAAAAGAAAATCAAACAGCCAAGCGGCTTGCCAAATCGGCTCATAAAATCCAAACTTATATCAATTATAAACTTGTACCTTTTTGCCGGGCATATCACTATATCCCTTCTATCTGTGAACAACTTAGTATATACCATTGTCATCTCAATCAAACTCCAATCTGTCTTTATTCTCAACACAATTATTGGCTTGTACTCAAGTAGAATTCCATTCAAACTCTAATCTCAAATTTTAATCTCTCAACTTACCAACTCAATTTCGTATCCACTTATTTCAAGTTAAATCCCAATTTATAAATCACTTTTACCTGTTCACCTATTTAACTCATAAGTTAATTTAATTTCCGAATTTAAATTCCTGGTTTTATTCAAATCACTTGAAATCATAATAACAATTCAAAATCCTTTGAATTCCTGAATAACTTGTTTTTGCAAAATAATTTCAAAACAAAATCTTCGGCAGTAATCCGTCACTTAGCAACTCGAAAATTACACCGATGATGTATCGATCCATCATCGGAATTATTTCCCAGCGATCAAAGTGAGTTCAATACTATATTCCTTTTAAAACCACCTTTAAACACTTCCCATTTTGAAATCAATCCCAGATATCCTTATCAAAACAAATTTAAAACCTCCCAGGATTTTAAAATTCACGTATACTTAATCCAGATTCAATTACAAACACTGGTCTGAATTCCCAGTTTTAAATTTCAATTCTGACTTTAATTTCAGATTTAATTCATCTTATTTCATATACTTTACTTATATGAATTCTGATTAGTTATCTATAACCATTTCGCCTTTTTATAATCTCATCTGATTATAATAACAACCAACACAACCAATTATATTATGTTAATGTCAAAACATATCATGTTGGTTCATCGTGTTCAAGTGTTTAGTAACTCCTATCAATACAGTTTGCATTACTGTATCGACCAAAATTCATAAACTACTCGACCAATAAATCTCCATAATATAAATCAAATTTTATATCAAACAACAGATACGTTCACTCGTATATATACACACTCAATCTCAGTCTAGGGTATTACTAACCCTATCTCTACTGAGTCTCGCCACAGAGCCAAGGTAATACTTAACTTAAGCTCTAATACCAACTGTAATGACCCGAAAATCCGGTCCTATTTGAGCTGACCAAATAACACAAGTCCAACCCCAAATTGCACTGAAAATTCAAGAAATTAATAGAAAGAAGTTAGAGGGTGAGAATAGATAAGATAGAACTAGTAGAATAGAAGAAGAAGAACATCATCATCATCAGAGTAACACGAATCTCGCAGTGAAACGAATGAAATATAACATAACTTTTGAAATACAAACAGTATGTATACAATAACATTTATTCGAATACAGCACTTACAACACAGCGGAAATAATAATAGCTATAGAATCTTGAAGCCTCCTGCTCCAAGCTCTCCAAGTGTATCTGTAAAATCCCGACTACTTGACTATCCATACAAATTTAGGCACCCAAGAGTTTAGGGAAACAAAACAAATAAACTCCGGGTCAGTCATGTGACTGGTGTGAGTAAAACAGTTTAAAACAGTTCGAACAAGTAAACGATATCTCATAAGACCACGCCGTATAACGGAACGGGTTTTTCCCTTATGATAATCCAAAATTTCTTTATATCAAAAACCTTTTGATATTATAATAATGTCTATCAACCGCAATATAATAATCATCTAGCAGAAACGCTTTCATCTCACGTTCTACATATAGTATACAATCAAAACTGCAAGCACGTATTGGATAATGGATTTCCAACTATGACAAGGTATGGAACCACCTTCCGATCAATGTACTCTAGGAACGATACACTGGAGTTCAACAAGAACATCTTGCAACTCAGCCACACATGACCGACCACTCATTTCGCTTGAGTGTATCGAATGTACATCAGCAACGGTTGGGATCAGCAACCGTTCTCGTATATATATATGGGACAGCATTGATAGATTAAAGAAACAAATGAATATTCTCTAGATAGGTGATTATACACCCCACTTCGGTGCGACCGACTTAGCCATGCTGCCTGCCCGATTTCTGTCATTTCCTGGTTGTTGAGGCCAGAGGCTAAGATAACTTTCCATCCATTGATACACGATCACTTTGAATGCCACATTATCAAATCCGTTAATCACTAGTTGATTTGCACAAATATTCTGGATGTTATGCTAAGGGAATAAATCCGTTGCCACCATATATATTTACACAGACCAACCCATTCGATCATTGGAAATATTCTGTCAGACATTCGTCCATATACGTTCGTTCTGGGACTGAACGAAACCGAAGGCACTATTCAGTACATCCATCTTAGTCAGTGTTATCTAAGACTTATACAACATCCCTTGCACTTTACTCCGTCTTCAATTATCTTTGGCATATTCGCAACGCTTATGCCAATACAGAGTGGTTCTTTGGATAAGAATCCAACCGGTCTCTCCATATTAACAACGTTAAAATGGTAAAAACTTGATAGTCTGTGATTTAACTATCAAATGAAAACACGTCGGTGTACAAACAACGATCTAAATTCCAAATGGAATTATCGATCCAATCATCCAACATATATATATATATATATATATTTATTTCCGTATTTTCTCTGATTAGAAAATATACGTTTATTTACATTGGAAAACATTTCCAATCCTCATTCACGCATTACTACCATTCCACAACTATTAGTCCCTAACTGTAAACTAGTAAGAGAACAATTCTCTAAGTATAAACCCCGAATGCCGAAACCAACATCAGATCAACACTCAGAAAAATATTCAACTTACCAATCTCTAGTCAGTTTCTAATATTGTTTACTCTATTTGATTTACTCTTATTCGAATAATTAATATTCAATTAACTCTATTGATTTAACTCTATCGAATAACTAAATTCGATAAACTCCTTTTCGTTTAACTCATATTCGATTAACTAATCTTCGACTAACTAATAGTCGATTAACTCTTATTTGATTATCTCTTTTATATCTCATCAATTTTCTTTTTTATAACTTCTATTTACCGTTACAAATATTTCCTATTTATAACTTCTATTTACCGTTACAAATATTTCCTATTTATAACTTCTATTTACCGTTACAAATATTTCCTATTTATAACTTCTATTTACCGTTACAAATATTTCCTATTTATAACGTTTTATTTACCGTTACAAATATTTCCTATTTATAACGTTTTATTTACCGTTACAAATATTTCCTATTTATAACTTCTATTTATCTTCTAAATAAATATTCCTTTATTCTATTTGTTTTCTAAATAAATATTTGTTTTCTAAATAAATATCCCTTTTATAAAACTCTATTCGTTTTATAAATACTTTCCTTTTTATAAAACCGTGTTCGTTTTATAAGTAATTCCCTTTGATAAAATCCTCTGATTTTATAAAATTCCTTTATTTCAATATACATTGAAATATTCCTTTTCACAACTCAGGTTTCTTATGATATGTAAAATATCGAATAACAATGATTAATATCATTCTAACACACATAATCCAGAACAAATTATATAACACATCATATAACACAATATATGAAAACAATAAAATAATTGTTGAGGAATCCAGTCGGATTCCTCCAACCTGTCTCCCTGCATCCACAGATGTTACACAGTATAATATATATCATATTTCATTTTGAAATGAAATATCCTGCTGTACAGAACCATATTTGATTAACAGTACATAGATTAACTATAACTACGTTTTCAATCGAATCTATTTAACAGTCCAGTTTAACAATCAATATACAGCAGTCAATAAATAAAGTACAATTTATATTAAAATATAAATTGAGGAGAGTTAGTGAGTTTTACTCACATTGAACGATCATCGTTAATAACGATAACCATCGCTTGATTCAGACGGACAATTTATTTCACTATAAATTGTGATGAGCTTCAATTCATTTCAGACTTCACGGTTTGTAGTGTATTCCGATGCAGTTCTAACGAACCCTATTTCGTCCAGTACTGATACAAGAACACCCACCAAATTCCTTCCACTCCAATTTGCACTTTTGAACACTACTAGCACCCTGCATTTCACAAGCAACCGGAAACTTGCGTCCTCCCTTAAGTCCATTCACCTTTACTTTTTTCATGATCCATTCTGTTTGCCTTCCTCCTCAAACAAGCAAACTTCTTCAAGTGTAAACCCTGTTAAAGGCTACAACAATGAGAAACTACATCTCCTTCCTTCAGTAACTGTTAACCCATGACAAAAACAAACTCCATCCTTGCCATTCGTTCTTTTTCACGCAAGTACAAGCAGTTCCACCATTTAAACTCATTCGTTCTTCATACTTCACAAACCAAACCCTTCACCGTATGTTTTAAAACGTGACACCCCTACTACCTACATTCTCGCCTTTACTCCCGTACCCAACCCCAATACAACTTCAGATCCACTTGAATAAAGCACCACTACCTTTTCACTTCACGTCCCATTTATTTCTTCCTCTATTTCACGAAGTACACAACGAAGCCCACTGTTGGACCTCCCCTTCTCTGTACTGACGTCCCTCCATTCTCCACCCTTCTTCAAGACGGAACCTACCACCTCTTTCTCCTCCACACACGCCACTAAGCTACACAACTTTACTGCAAATCAACACTTCAAAAACCAACCCCTCTTCCATATTCATTTTCAACTCCACCTCCTACTTTAATCATCACGTCCTCCTCTGCTGAATACCCGCCATTTCTGAACACTTAAACCCATCTTACTTCATCATCTTATCACGGATCTCCACATAGCCTTCACCAATCATCATCACTTCTCCGCCTTGAAATTGCCTTCAAACTCAGCGCCGTTAAGGCCCAATTCCAGTCCTCATCGACTGCCGATTACAACAGTTCAAAAGAAAAGCCCTCGCTGAGCTTGAGGTATTTGTGGTTCAACGTTCTGAGAATCGGTCAAGGGATTTAGAGAGAAATAGGACGGGAAATTTTGAGGTGGCAAAATTCCTTTGTTTTATTTACCAGAAAGGAAGTGGCGGCGCATTGTTTACAGAAGAATGAATTTCATTAGGTCTTAAGGAAATGGAAGGGGGTATTTATAATGTTTAATGCCTTTGCATCTAAGCAATCGATATGTGGAGTAGTTGTAATTGAAAGCGATAGGCACATGCTTCCCTTAATTTAGGTAGCTTATGTTCCCCACCAATATACATCGTATTCTCTGGGTGAACCGGTCTGCTTTGAGTCTTCACACATCATAGGTCTGCCGATTTTTCCTTTGCTTTGAAGTTTAGTCTGAATTTCTGCCATGAGTTTTCAACTCACAACACTGCAGCAGATGTGTACGTGATAATCAGTATAGATATTAATATATCCTTGAATTGTTTGAATTTACGTTGTCATTTGTGGATCTGTTCAGCTATGCGAAAAGGGTTCGGTATGCTTCGATCAAGGAAGTTCACATCAGTACCAAGCAGAGGGGATATACAGGATATTCAAATATAGTCTTCATGCTATGATGTGCGTTAAGCTTAGTCATAGATTTTAAAGTTGTTCTATAAATATTTTCCATTACCATGCTTCCTTATTTAATTTGAACGCTTGTTTCCAATAAATAATATTTAGTATATTCTAATATGCTAATTGTTATGAAAAGTAACGGGTATGCATGCATAGAAAGGAGTGGGTATACATATTTTATATGTATATTATAGTGTACTCGTTACATAAAATTTTGCCCATGAATAAACTGCTACGGACAGAAATAAAAATACCGGTGAGACGGGCAATGTCCCACGATTTCAAAAATATAATAATACCGGTAGATTAACTCATATTTTGAAACCTCAAAATGTTCATTACAGGGTGCAAAATACCCCTAAAAAAAGTTTCTTATTTAATTAATTAAAAATTACCGTAAAATTCTAAAAATTAAATTATCGTTATGTCTCAAAATAACCTTGTCTAAATTCACAACTGATATTCAAATATTCTTAAATAACCGTTATGGCCACGAACGAATATACCGCTGTTTTTCTGAATATTTAATTTGGACATAACTCAAAATCTATACGACGAAATCTCGAATTTTCTCTTCCACTAGAAAGATATATTCCACCAGCTCCACACGTTTCTTGTTTCACAGAAATCCAATTTAAAACGAATCATGTACATTCAGTTGAAGTTTGAATCGCCAAATTACGAACTGCAGCGCCATTTCAAGCTCGATTTTAATTATAATATAATTATACGTTCTAACATCGTCGATTAAATAATATATTACTTGTTTTAGATAATTAAATAAGTTAATTATTACACCGTCAAATATCCGGGTCATTACATTCTTCCCCACTTAAAATAATTTCGTCCTCGAAATTGCTAAGTTAGAGGACGACCCTATCTATTGGAATTCCTAAGATTTGTTTACCCCTTATTTCTGATTTCAACTGAACCAATTAATATTGACTAAAATATTAATTCCTTCCGACTAACCTAAATTTTCAAAAATTTTGAAAATTCTCTAACACTTTAAATTTTCAGAAAATTTCGCCATAACCTCCTTTGTACAGCCCTATCTGTAAAACCACAACTCGCCTCTCTAGGCTATCTCCAAGCCAAAAGAAAATCAAACAGCCAAGCGGCTTGCCAAATCGGCTCATAAAATCCAAACTTATATCAATTATAAACTTGTACCTTTTTGCCGGGCATATCACTATATCCCTTCTATCTGTGAACAACTTAGTATATACCATTGTCATCTCAATCAAACTCCAATCTGTCTTTATTCTCAACACAATTATTGGCTTGTACTCAAGTAGAATTCCATTCAAACTCTAATCTCAAATTTTAATCTCTCAACTTACCAACTCAATTTCGTATCCACTTATTTCAAGTTAAATCCCAATTTATAAATCACTTTTACCTGTTCACCTATTTAACTCATAAGTTAATTTAATTTCCGAATTTAAATTCCTGGTTTTATTCAAATCACTTGAAATCATAATAACAATTCAAAATCCTTTGAATTCCTGAATAACTTGTTTTTGCAAAATAATTTCAAAACAAAATCTTCGGCAGTAATCCGTCACTTAGCAACTCGAAAATTACACCGATGATGTATCGATCCATCATCGGAATTATTTCCCAGCGATCAAAGTGAGTTCAATACTATATTCCTTTTAAAACCACCTTTAAACACTTCCCATTTTGAAATCAATCCCAGATATCCTTATCAAAACAAATTTAAAACCTCCCAGGATTTTAAAATTCACGTATACTTAATCCAGATTCAATTACAAACACTGGTCTGAATTCCCAGTTTTAAATTTCAATTCTGACTTTAATTTCAGATTTAATTCATCTTATTTCATATACTTTACTTATATGAATTCTGATTAGTTATCTATAACCATTTCGCCTTTTTATAATCTCATCTGATTATAATAACAACCAACACAACCAATTATATTATGTTAATGTCAAAACATATCATGTTGGTTCATCGTGTTCAAGTGTTTAGTAACTCCTATCAATACAGTTTGCATTACTGTATCGACCAAAATTCATAAACTACTCGACCAATAAATCTCCATAATATAAATCAAATTTTATATCAAACAACAGATACGTTCACTCGTATATATACACACTCAATCTCAGTCTAGGGTATTACTAACCCTATCTCTACTGAGTCTCGCCACAGAGCCAAGGTAATACTTAACTTAAGCTCTAATACCAACTGTAATGACCCGAAAATCCGGTCCTATTTGAGCTGACCAAATAACACAAGTCCAACCCCAAATTGCACTGAAAATTCAAGAAATTAATAGAAAGAAGTTAGAGGGTGAGAATAGATAAGATAGAACTAGTAGAATAGAAGAAGAAGAACATCATCATCATCAGAGTAACACGAATCTCGCAGTGGAACGAATGAAATATAACATAACTTTTGAAATACAAACAGTATGTATACAATAACATTTATTCGAATACAGCACTTACAACACAGCGGAAATAATAATAGCTATAGAATCTTGAAGCCTCCTGCTCCAAGCTCTCCAAGTGTATCTGTAAAATCCCGACTACTTGACTGCCCATACAAATTTAGGCACCCAAGAGTTTAGGGAAACAAAACAAATAAACTCCGGGTCAGTCATGTGACTGGTGTGAGTAAAACAGTTTAAAACAGTTCGAACAAGTAAACGATATCTCATAAGACCACGCCGTATAACGGAACGGGTTTTTCCCTTATGATAATCCAAAATTTCTTTATATCAAAAACCTTTTGATATTATAATAATGTCTATCAACCGCAATATAATAATCATCTAGCAGAAACGCTTTCATCTCACGTTCTACATATAGTATACAATCAAAACTGCAAGCACGTATTGGATAATGGATTTCCAACTATGACAAGGTATGGAACCACCTTCCGATCAATGTACTCTAGGAACGATACACTGGAGTTCAACAAGAACATCTTGCAACTCAGCCACACATGACCGACCACTCATTTCGCTTGAGTGTATCGAATGTACATCACCAACGGTTGGGATCAGCAACCGTTCTCGTATATATATATGGGACAGCATTGATAGATTAAAGAAACAAATGAATATTCTCTAGATAGGTGATTATACACCCTACTTCGGTGCGACCGACTTAGCCATGCTGCCTGCCCGATTTCTATCATTTCCTGGTTGTTGAGGCCAGAGGCTAAGATAACTTTCCATCCATTGATACACGATCACTTTGAATGCCACATTATCAAATCCGTTAATCACTAGTTGATTTGCACAAATATTCTGGATGTTATGCTAAGGGAATAAATCCGTTGCCACCATATATATTTACACAGACCAACCCATTCGATCATTGGAAATATTCTGTCAGACATTCGTCCATATACGTTCGTTCTGGGACTGAACGAAACCGAAGGCACTATTCAGTACATCCATCTTAGTCAGTGTTATCTAAGACTTATACAACAGCCCTTGCACTTTACTCCGTCTTCAATTATCTTTGGCATATTCGCAACGCTTATGCCAATACAGAGTGGTTCTTTGGATAAGAATCCAACCGGTCTCTCCATATTAACAACGTTAAAATGGTAAAAACTTGATAGTCTGTGATTTAACTATCAAATGAAAACACGTCGGTGTACAAACAACGATCTAAATTCCAAATGGAATTATCGATCCAATCATCCAACATATATATATATATATATATATATATATATTTATTTCCTTATTTTCTCTGATTAGAAAATATACGTTTATTTACATTGGAAAACATTTCCAATCCTCATTCACGCATTACTACCATTCCACAACTATTAGTCCCTAACTGTAAACTAGTAAGAGAACAATTCTCTAAGTATAAACCCCGAATGCCGAAACCAACATCAGATCAACACTCAGAAAAATATTCAACTTACCAATCTCTAGTCAGTTTCTAATATTGTTTACTCTATTTGATTTACTCTTATTCGAATAATTAATATTCGATTAACTCTATTGATTTAACTCTATCGAATAACTAAATTCGATAAACTCCTTTTCGTTTAACTCATATTCGATTAACTAATCTTCGACTAACTAATAGTCGATTAACTCTTATTTGATTATCTCTTTTATATCTCATCAATTTTCTTTTTTATAACTTCTATTTACCGTTACAAATATTTCCTATTTATAACTTCTATTTACCGTTACAAATATTTCCTATTTATAACTTCTATTTACCGTTACAAATATTTCCTATTTATAACTTCTATTTACCGTTACAAATATTTCCTATTTATAACGTTTTATTTACCGTTACAAATATTTCCTATTTATAACGTTTTATTTACCGTTACAAATATTTCCTATTTATAACTTCTATTTATCTTCTAAATAAATATTCCTTTATTCTATTTGTTTTCTAAATAAATATTTGTTTTCTAAATAAATATCCCTTTTATAAAACTCTATTCGTTTTATAAATACTTTCCTTTTTATAAAACCGTGTTCGTTTTATAAGTAATTCCCTTTGATAAAATCCTCTGATTTTATAAAATTCCTTTATTTCAATATACATTGAAATATTCCTTTTCACAACTCAGGGTTTCTTATGATATGTAAAATATCGAATAACAATGATTAATATCATTCTAACACACATAATCCAGAACAGATTATATAACACATCATATAACACAATATATGAAAACAGTAAAATAATTGTTGAGGAATCCAGTCGGATTCCTCCAACCTGTCTCCCTGCATCCACAGATGTTACACAGTATAATATATATCATATTTCATTTTGAAATGAAATATCCTGCTGTACAGAACCATATTTGATTAACAGTACATAGATTAACTATAACTACGTTTTCAATCAAATCTATTTAACAGTCCAGTTTAACAATCAATATACAGCAGTCAATAAATAAAGTACAATTTATATTAAAATATAAATTGAGGAGAGTTAGTGAGTTTTACTCACATTGAACGATCATCGTTAATAACGATAACCATCGCTTGATTCAGACGGACAATTTATTTCACTATAAATTGTGATGAGCTCCAATTCATTTCAGACTTCACGGTTTCTAGTGTTTTCCGATGCAGTTCTAACGAACCCTATTTCGTCCAGTTCTGATACAAGAACACCCACCAAATTCCTTCCACTCCAATTTGCACTTTTGAACACTACTAGCACCCTGCATTTCACAAGCAACCGGAAACTTGCGTCCTCCCTTAAGTCCATTCACCTTTACTTTTTTCATGATCCATACTGTTTGCCTTCCTCCTCAAACAAGCAAACTTCTTCAAGTGTAAACCCTGTTAAAGGCTACAACAATGAGAAACTACATCTCCTTCCTTCAGTAACTGTTAACCCATGACAAAAACAAACTCCATCCTTGCCATTCGTTCTTTTTCACGCAAGCACAAGCAGTTCCACCATTTAAACTCATTCGTTCTTCATACTTCACAAACCAAACCCTTCACCGTATGTTTTAAAACGTGACACCCCTACTACCTACATTCTCCCCTTTACTCCCGTACCCAACCCCAATACAACTTCAGATCCACTTGAATAAAGCACCACTACCTTTTCACTTCACGTCCCATTTATTTCTTCCTCTATTTCACGAAGTACACAACGAAGCCCACTGTTAGACATCCCCTTCTCTGTACTGACGTCCCTCCATTCTCCACCCTTCTTCAAGATGGAACCTACCACCTCTTTCTCCTCCACACACGCCACTAAGCTACACAACTTTACTTCAAATCAACACTTCAAAAACCAACCCCTCTTCCATATTCATTTTCAACTCCACCTCCTGCTTTAATCATCACGTCCTCCTCTGCTGAATACCCGCCATTTCTGAACACTTAAACCCATCTTACTTCATCATCTTATCACGGATCTCCACATAGCCTTCACCAATCAACATCACTTCTCCGCCTTGAAATTGCCTTCAAACTCAGCGCCGTTAAGGCCCAATTCCAGTCCTCATCGACTGCCGATTACAACAGTTCAAAAGAAAAGCCCTCGCTGAGCTTGAGGTATTTGTGGTTCAACGTTCTGAGAATCGGTCAAGGGATTTAGAGAGAAATTGGATGGGAAATTTTGAGGTGGCGAAATTCCTTTGTTTTATTTACCAGAAAGGAAGTGGCGGCGCATTGTTTACAGAAGAATGAATTTCATTAGGTCTTAAGGAAATGGAAGGGGGTATTTATAATGTTTAATGCCTTTGCATCTAAGCAATCGATATGTGGAGTAGCTGTAATTGAAAGCGATAGGCACATGCTTCCCTTAATTTAGGTAGCTTATGTTCCCCACCAATATACATCGTATTCTCTGGGTGAACCGGTCTGCTTTGAGTCTTCACACATCATAGGTCTGCCGATTTTTCCTTTGCTTTGAAGTTTAGTCTGAATTTCTGCCATGAGTTTTCAACTCACAACACTGCAGCAGATGTGTACGTGATAATCAGTATAGATATTAATATATCCTTGAATTGTTTGAATTTACGTTGTCATTTGTGGATCTGTTCAGCTATGCGAAAAGGGTCCGGTATGCTTCGATCAAGGAAGTTCACATCAGTACCAAGCAGAGGGGACATACAGGATATTCAAATATAGTCTTCATGCTATGATGTGCGTTAAGCTTAGTCATAGATTTTAAAGTTGTTCTATAAATATTTTCCATTACCATGCTTCCTTATTTAATTTGAACGCTTGTTTCCAATAAATAATATTTAGTATATTCTAATATGCTAATTGTTATGAAAAGTAACGGGTATGCATGCATAGAAAGGAGTGGGTATACATATTTTATATGTATATTATAGCGTACTCGTTACATAAAATTTTGCCCACGAATGAACTGCTACAGACAGGAATAAAAATACCGGTGAGACGGGCAATGTCCCACGATTTCAAAAATGTAATAATACCGGTAGATTAACTCATATTTTGAAACCTCAAAATGTTGATTACAGGGTGCAAAATACCCCTAAAAAAAGTTTCTTATTTAATTAATTAAAAATTACCGTAAAATTCTAAAAATTAAATTATCGTTATGTCTCAAAAGAACCTTGTCTAAATTC
The DNA here is from genome assembly GCA_030737875.1 of Allium sativum. NCBI lineage: Eukaryota > Viridiplantae > Streptophyta > Magnoliopsida > Asparagales > Amaryllidaceae > Allium > Allium sativum. The sequence continues at coordinate 228,843,137 of CM060918.1, forward strand.
ACAACTGATATTCAAATATTCTTAAATAACCGTTATGGCCACGAACGAATATACCGCTGTTTTTCTGAATATTTAATTTGGACATAACTCAAAATCTATACGACGAAATCTCGAATTTTCTCTTCCACTAGAAAGATATATTCCACCAGCTCCACACGTTTCTTGTTTCACAGAAATCCAATTTAAAACGAATCATGTACATTCAGTTGAAGTTTGAATCGCCAAATTACGAACTGCAGCGCCATTTCAAGCTCGATTTTAATTATAATATAATTATACGTTCTAACATCGTCGATTAAATAATATATTACTTGTTTTAAATAATTAAATAAGTTAATTATTACATCATCAAATATCCGGGTCATTACACAAATCCTACCAATCAACTTTAAATTTGCGAACTTTAGAAAAGTCTAATTTTTTGAATTCGATTTCTTATGTTACCAAAAGGTGGAAAATGGAAAACTTCACATCTTCCGTTTTTCTTTTATGTACCTTTTCTATCTGTACTTGGATTTTATGCAATTATTATATAAAGATTTCCTACCTTCCTATCCAAGCACAGTTTACATAAGAAAATTTTCTTTGTTACAAATTTTCTTTTCTAACTTATTTTGGAGAAATCCATTTTTTTCTTCTATTTCTCGAAATTTTCCATTTTTCTCAGTTGTCATATTTGTTGCTTTATTGGGTTTGTTGTTTTCTTTAGTTATGTTGTCACATTTTTCCTTTGCTTATTTAACTAAATCCATGGATCTAATGTTAATTCCAAATAAGCCTTCTAATTCTTTCAAAACTAAAATAGGAAAACAAATACACTACACAGCTACTACCAAGGGCTAAGAATCCTGGGACCATATCCCTGTTAACAAAGAAAAGTCCAAACCATAGGATCTCAACAACTTGCTTTGTCATCTACCGTCCACTTGTCACAACTAGTTTTTGTTGTGTACTAACAGTCTTTTTCAAGCAACAACCTAGGCTTTATAGTGCTTATGCACTCTCCAAGAATTTACTATTTTTCCAAAACAATTTTTACTATCCACTTTACAGCCTAAAAAAAAATCTTCATCTTTTCTAGATACAATCCTTACCTACTTCATGATTTAAAAACGTGGTTTGGCTTCATAATTTCATTTGCCTTCCAAAAACTAAAAGCTTCAAAACTTTATTTTTCTTTATTAAGGCTTATTTTTACCAAACCCTAAAAAAAACCAAAATCCTTTTTTATTCAAATCATAAAAACTGGAGTAAATATGGACAACTATTTTTCAATTAATCTCACAACAACTCATATTTACTACACAAGTTCAATCACTTACAACTAGGTATTAATTTCGAAACTGATCCCAAACACCTACTCTATTCTAAATTTCAATAATTCATTTTGTCCATCCACCATAGTTTATGTCGAAAATTTATTATCAAAAAATAGAGATTTTCAAAATTTTCCTTAGCGAAAATTTTATTCTTTGACGAAAATGCAATATTTTTTATGTTTTATTATTTAATTCTTTCATACATTTTAGATTAAAAACTAGCGAGTTATACATGCTCTATTATGTACACATTTTTCTAAAAGAATCCATTTTAAACAAAAAAAACCATAAGAAATCACAATTTCCAAAATATACCCCATTTTTTCTTCTCTAAAACCCAATATGTACTTTTACAAATATGTCCCTTCTATATTTTTTCAAACGTTAAAATACCTCCTTTTGTTTCGAAAATTGCTTCTACACTATTTAGCTAGTACATATATTTGAAATTGTAAACTTTTAAGGTCAAAACTTGATAAACACCATAAACTATCACCCAAAAGCTTTTAAAATTTCAAGTTCTCAAAAGTTAACAATGGGGCTAGACTCAAAATGGGTTTCCAACTTACTTATACTTTCTAAATATTCCCACAAAGTCATTTCTCTTATATATATATTCCTAATCCCCCTTTTTCCCTTTCCTAATTTATAGGGCTCATAGCCAAACCCGTTAATCCAAAATACTAACATTTCAGACACTAACATATGAGATCTATCTTTTTACATTACAAAACACATTGTACACTTTTCACCCAAACCACTTAAGGGTCTCAGATTTCCATAAACATTTGTTTAGTGTACATGACTGATATCCCAACTCTCTGCATATGCCGCTCTTCCTATTTAGTGGGTTCATTTATCGATCTAGGTGCATATATATAAAATATTTTTATTTTTAAAAATACAAATACATTCACTCACTATCTATACAGGAATCCTAAACCTAAGCTCTGATATCAGATTTAACTACCCAAATTTCGACAGACCGGATTTTTTTCAAAAATCCTAATTTATCGGAGCTCAAATCGGCTTGTCTGGTATCTTGCAAAAAAGACAAAGATAATAAATATATCGGAGCACGATAATCATCTCACAATGGAATTGATAAAATATAATATAATCAAATATAGCCTTAAAGAAGTAATAATACTATCGAACCAATATTCAAAGCTATCAAATCTCTATCATAAACCTAACCTGCGAGTATGTGTTATAAGGATGGGTCAGAACACAAAGTTCTACTGACTGGACAAATTATACATTCTAAAATAACCCTCTACATATAGCGTTCAGTTTTGTTTTCTTATTTATTAGGTTATTTAGGTTAACGACACTCAATGCTCTATACTTACGTCGTACCCATCTACTTCCCAGTAGATTAACCTAATATAATATAATATATAAGTAGCTATACCCCACATCTGAAGGTACTCCTTATAGTACCCTCCTCGCACGGTCTCCACCTTCATGCCACGGAAGCTTAACCTACGTTGAAAAACCTACGAAAATCCAAATCATTATGCCACGTAATCACATAGATTCATCATCTCTATATCACATGAGCGTATGGATCGTCGTATCCGATCTACTCGGTTAAATCAAGTCTCAACATGGAGTAATGCCCTACTGTCAACAATACACCACTCAGTGTGTATATCTAGACCCTCACACGAACATACTGCCTACTATACCCCGAGTCCCGTAATGGGATGCATCCAATGCACGAAACTCGGTAGGTAGATTTTACATATCTGTATAGGTTTGCCTCATTAGGCTTACTATACAGATATCCAGAGTATGGTCGACATATTCATGGTGGCTATGGTTCCACCCTGACCCCTTCCTCAACTAATGAAAGACTACATCAAGATCTGAGTGACGTTCCCCTAACAAACAATCTAACATCAAATTTGGCTTGTCCCGCAACCAACGTCTCAATAGTGAAAGATTGAAGGTGTATAGGTTTAGCTCTAGTCATTCTGTGACGGCCTGCCCACACCAGCCGACATTTCCAATGAAAGTGCGTTGTGCCAATGCCCGACTAGCACGGGACGTTCACCAAAGAAAGGAAAAGAATTTGAACTAACAAGGAACCTGTAGAATGTCTCACAGCGCATGGAATAAAATATAATAATAACATACTTGACATAAAACAAGCGAGATAGTGCATAAGCTGAAAACTAAACTATAATCATCATAGCAGCGGAAATTCAAAATACAGCTTATTACAACTCCAACATACTGTCTCTAAAGCAAAGAAAAAGGTGCACTACTAATGCCCAAAGTAGTGACCAGCAACAACACAGGGAGAATATCTATATATATCATACGTGGAAGCCCCCTGCTCGTCTCCGGTACAGCTATTCGTGCATACCACCTAACATGTCTCTAGTCTGCCCATTGAAGAGAACCCAGAGTAATAAGAAGAGATATAAAACTCTGGGTCAGACAAAAAGTCTGGTATGAGCGATAAGCAACAAAACATAACAATAACAGGTATACATGACCATACTTGAACTTGGACCTGCAACCAAGGAGTTAGCACAGCAGGATGTACAATACTCTAAGATGACACTAACATATGGTGTAAAGGTACAGGAGAGGGGTGTGCATGTCATAGTGATGTCAAACAATCAAGCATAGCGACCGTCCTCACATCTCTCACTCAGTGCGTAAAGCATACAGTGTCCACTGCTTTGACCACCCAAATCCTTTGCTATGATCACTCTGCCTTATGGAGTCATGATGACTCCACTGCACTGATCCATAGCCATTAATCCCTTGCTATGTTCACTCTGCCCCGTGAAGTCATGACGACTCCACTGCACAGGCTCATAGCAATGCTATGATCACTCTGCCCCATGGAGTAATAACTACCCCCATTGCACTGATCTGTAGCCTAACATCCGTCTTGGTGGTGAATCAAAGTTATGGACGTCGATAACCCCTTAGCACACGTCCCGCAGCAAAGCCTAACTCATGAAGTTAACTCGTTGGTTCCCAACCGGATCCTGAGTTCTACTTTCTATTTAGACTGCCATTGCATCTTGGGTTTTGGTCTCCCCTGGATCGGTTCGGTCCTCATCTTTGGTTTAGTTCGGTCGTAACTATCCTTTCCTGGTGGTTCGGTTCGTAGCACCTACGCATAGTCCGGTTCCTGATTCTCCTCCAGCTCATGGTCATCATGTTGGCTCGTGGAAGGCTCCCTGGTCGGATCGGTTCGTGATGAAGCTCTGGTTTGGGTTGGGCCTTCATCACCGGTTCGGGCACGTGGTGTGCTCCGGTTCAGGTCGGGGGCTTCAGATGTGAACTGTTCGTGAGCTCCTGGTCGGATTGGGATCTCCAAGCGGTTCAGGGTCGATGCACTAGCTCGTGGTGCAATAGTTCAGAGGAGCAGTTCATGGAGAGAGGGTGTGCATGTCACGAACGGGTCGGGGTAGGGTGATCCGATCCGGTTCCCTGCATTGTTTCCTGCGACTTTTCCAGCAATTGTTTACGCCACACGACGGCGTTTTCAACCACTCTAATTGTTCTAAGCAATCATAAATCATACCAAACAGTCATGGCAACATATAACATCAACCATAAACATCAAAACAACAATTTAACATGTTTATACAGATCAAACATACCCAAATCCCATGTTTTTCCCTTAATCCCCCCTAATCATGTTTAAGCATACAATTAGCAAAACTTATCCAAATTAGCCCAGATTTTTATCAGAGCCTAAAATAATATTTTAGATTTTTACAATTTTTTCTAGATTTTTCTGAGCCATAATTTCGCTAATTATCCCTAATCACCCCTAATTAGCCGTAATTAGTGAAAAACAATGCAAATCACTCACCTTAGCCACAAATTACTTGTAGATCTAAAAGTATCTTTGATATGGGTCGAGTCTCTATGTGTTCCAGCAGCTCTATCCCAAATTCTATACTAACCCTCCTTGGTTTGATGTAGATTAGGCTAAAACTTGATTAAACGGTGATTAGAAGGTGATTTGGGTGTTGGAGGCCATTGTTAGGGTTGAAGAGAGGTAAGTGGCGGCTGGAAAATGACAAAGAAAAGGTTTCTCTAACCCTAATCAGCCCTTATATATTTCTAATCCCGAAATCCCCCAATGAGTCTAGCTGCTAATCACCCGATTAAGCCTAATTAAGCTGTTTTTCACCTTCTAAATCTTAATTCAGCCATATCTCCCAAACGGTAAGTCCGTTTGACAAGTGTGACCACTCTACGGAAAGGTAAACCATCATCCAGTTCTAATGGAAGTGGTTTCAGGTCAAAACTCCATACCAATCAAAAGTTATAGGCGAAACAAGATTCACCAGGGGCAAAACGGTCATTTAAAAATCGATAAAAATCGTGAATATTGGAAATGACCCCAATAGTCGTTCCCCAAAGCTACACGACCATGTGAACTCATATGAAAAAGAAATAAATATCCTACGATCCTTCAATACGTAGAATGTGGGTCATTACACTCTCCCCCCTTAAGAAATTTCGCCCCCGAAATTTATTAACCAAAAACATACAAAGGTGTTTTGCATGCCTATCAGTCATTCACAAACAATCAAACATACATAACAAGCACAACAAGCCTACCTTAGCATGCGGTTTACCAACAAGGGAAGCAACTATCACTATTAAAATCTTACCAAGCAAAGAGTTGTGGATTCGATTCCCTTATGCTCTCCTCTGTTTCCCAAGTATACTCACTCTCATTCTCGCCCCACTGAACCTTGACCAGTTTCACCGCCTTCCTTCGAAGTTGCTTCGTATCGCTCTCGACAATACGGATCAGCTTGCGGTTCCCAACCGCCTTGGGTTCTACTTCGATGTCATCCAACTGATCCAGTGAAATAGTCATATCGGGGTCATGCACAAACTTCCTTAACTGGGAAACATGAAATACGTTGTGAACTCCCACCATCTTGTCTGGCAACTCAACATTATATGCCAAATTCCAACTTGTTCGAGAACTGGGAATGGACCAACAAATCTTGGTGTTAACTTGCCTCTCCTACCAAATCGAATCACACTTTTTAATGGAGAAATCTTGACAAACACCAAGTCGCCAATAGAGAATTTTAGATCTCTTCTCCTCTTATCAGCATAACTCTTATGCCTATCTTGAGCAGCCTTCATTCGCTGTTGGATAACCTTGATCTTATCTGAGGTTTTTCTTATCACATCCGGTCCAAGCACAAACTTTTCACCAGTTTCTAACCAACATGATGGTGAGTTGCACGGTCTTTCGTACAAAGCTTCAAATGGAACCATACCAATACTGGATTGATAACTATTGCTATATGCGAACTCCACAAGATGCAAATGGTCATCCCAAGACCCTCCAAAATCCAATATACAAGCTCTCAAGAGATCCTCCAATATACGATTCACCCTCTCTGTTTGACCGTCGGTTTGAGGATGGTACATGGTACTGAGATGTAATTCTGATCCTAAAGCCTCTTGCAAGCTCTTCCAAATTCACTAGTGAACAACGGATCTCGGTCACTTACAATGCCTTTGGGTACTCCATGAAATCTCACTACCCACTTTATATACAGTTCCGCTAACTTAGCTGCAGTTCTATTCGACTTGATGGGTATAAACTTCGCACTCTTGGTCAATCGATCCACAATCACCCAAATGCTATCATGGCCCGATCTAGTCCTTGGTGACCCATCAATGAAATCCATTGAGACTTGTTTCCATTTCCATTCGGGAATTTCTAATGGTTGCAATAAACCACTAGGTTTCTTTTGCTCAGCTTTAACTAACTGGCAGTTCATGCATTTGGATATAAACTTTCCAACGTCTCTTTTCTTCCCTTCCCAGTAGTAGGTCTGCTTCATATCTCATTACATTTTGTTATCACCGGGAAGTATAGTCAGTTTTGAATGATGACATTCTCTAAGCACTTCATTTCTCAATCCATTGACATTGGGTACAACAAGTCTACCATTCTTTCAAAGCCATCCTTCTCGATCAAGCCCATACTTGTTCATCTCTTCGTCGATTCCCATTTTTAACTTGGAGATGATTTCTAATAGACTAGGATCGTCCCTCTAACTGGAACCAATCCGCTCAATCAAAGTGGGTCTGACCGTCAAACTTGCTAACATCTCTGGATCCAATTCGCACTTTGGTCTGAAATCGTACCCAGCAATATACTCCAGTTGCTTCCATTTAAGGAACATAGCCCCTAAATTGGCATGTCTTCCACTCAATGCATCAGCTACCGCATTGCCCTTTCGTGGTGCATATGCGATATCAAAATCATAGGAAGCCAAAAATTCTAATCATCTTTGCTGTCGAAGATTTGGATCCTTCTGAGAGAAGAGATACTTTAACGATTTATGATTGGTAAACAACACAAATCTTTCTCCTAAGAGATAATGCCTCCACATCTTCAACGCGAACACGATCACTACCAATTCCAAATCGTGGGTATTTATCTTTTCTCATGCGGTTTCAGTTGCCGACTTGCATAAGCCACAACCCTACCTCCTTGCATCAATACAACACCTAGTCTGGTACCACACACATCCGTGTATACTGTCATCTCTTCATTCCCTTTAGGAAAGACTAACACTAGTGCACACGTCAACTTTTCCTTTAGGCTCTTAAATGCATTTTCACACCTTTCGTCCCAAACGAAAGCTTGATCCTTCTTGGTCAACTGAGTTAACGGTGCCACTATCTTAGTGAAGTACTGGATAAACTTACGGTAATATACACCCCAAGAAACTTCTTATGTCTGTTGCATTCTTGGGGGTAGACCAATCTTGTACCGTAGACACCTTCGCACGGTCCACGGCAATACCATTCTCTGAAATAACATGGCCCAAGAATTTCACTTCCTTCCTCCAGAAGTGACACTTAGAAAACTTTGCTTTCAATTGGTGTTTTCTCAACACCTCCATCACTATCCTCAAATGTTCCTTGTGTTCTTCCTCTGTCCTCGAATAAATCAAGATATCGTCCATGAACACAAGAACAAAATTATTCAATTGATCTTTGAATACCTTATTCATAAGATCCCTAAAATATGCTGGTGCATTGTTCAACCCGAATAGCATGACCAACCACTCATAGTTTCCAGACGGCGTCCGAAATGTCGTTTTAGCTATACTCTCAACTTCCACCCTAAGCTGAAGAAAACTTATCGCGAGATCCAACTGGGAGAACACTCTCATGCCACTCAACTGATCAAACAAATCATCTATCCGCGGTAGAGGATACTTATTCTTCCTCGTCACCTTATTCAACTCGCAGTAGTCCACACACAATCGAAGGAACCATCTGCCTTGGTAGCAAACAAAACTGGTGCTCCCCATTCAGAAACACTTCTTCTGATAAATCCCTTCTTCAAAAGATCGCTCATTTGCACCCCGAGCTCTTGCTAGTCCCTTGGTGCCATACGACAAAGTGGCATCACTATAAGTCTGGTATCTTTCACTAAATTGATTCGAAACTCAATCTCTCGATGTGGTGCAAGTCCGGTCACTTCCTCGAAGATATCCGGATACTGGTCAACAATGGGAATTCCTGCTAACTCGTCCTGCGGGATATCGAGGGAATTTAGAAAACTAGCCATCACCTCATCACTAAGTAGGCCACCAAACACTACCCTCCGCCTATCATCCGCCCTAATAGTCACCGAAAATCCCTCACAGTCTACCACCACCCCATTTCTTTGGAGCCAATCGACTCCCAAAATAATGCCAAACCCAGTAAAGCCCAAAACAAAGCAATCACAAGCAAACATACATCCATGACTTGATAAGACCAAATTTTGAAAAATCATACTAAGGCTAGTCGAACCACCAATCGGGTTCGTCACCGTAAAGGTCTATCGACTATCTCAGGTTCCAATCCCAACCTATCTACCAGGTCACTAGATACGAAGGAACGGGAAGCCCCAGTATCAAATAATACTTGAATAGGAACATCATAAACAGAAAGCATACCTTGAATGACGACATTCTTTCCTTTCTCTGCCGCGGTTGGGGCATTCGTCGAAGAAGGAACATCATTAATAGCATATGCTTTCACAATCTGCTTCTCTTTAGGGGGTTGCGGACATTTATCCTTGTGATGTCCCACTTGGCCACAGTTAAAGCACTTCCTGTCCACTGGCTTTGCTTGACATTCTTTGGCATAGTGGCCCTCCTTGCCGTAGCTAAAGCACTCAACATCTTTCTTACTCTTCTTTTGATCATCCTTAGTATGATTTTGCTTCCTTTTATTCTGAGAATTATTCTTGCCTCTACCGCTTGCTTGCGGCTTTGGCCTTTTTGCAGATGCAACAATGACTTAAGTCTTGGGCTTAGGATAAAGGCTCTCTGATCTCAATGCTTTCCCAACAATCGATTCAAAAGTCTCATCAATATGGTTTATAAGCCTTTCCCCAAGTATTGATCTATGCCTGTTATGAACTTCTCATTCTTCTTCTCGGGAGTGCCAATAAGGGATAATCCGTACTTCGATAAAGTATCGAACTCAGCAATATACTCCGAGACTGCTCTACCATTCTTCCTAAGCTCCAAGAACTTCCTAACCAATTCTGATTTCTGAGCAGTTGGGATGAGCTTATTACTGGATCGGGCCTTAAACTGATATCCTCAGGGGTAGCTGCCTTAATAGCATTCCACCAATTCATAGCCCATCCGTGCAGCGATGGGATACTAGCTTCCTCTTCATCGCGTCATCGATCCCTAGGTCCTCGAAGATGCGCTCACAACTATCGAGCCAATCCTGAACTTTTGTAGCCGATTACGTTCCGTGGAACGGCTTCCCACCAAGACTAGTGTAATCCTTGCAAAGCTTGGCGAAATCGGCCCTAGGCGCCTGCACTGCTGCACCACCACCATTTGCAGCATTAGGAGCTGCCCTCAGAACATCCCAAAGCATCTCTCTCATGAAGTCAGTGAACAATGTCCTCATATCAAGAGCATTCCTATTATTAGCTCCTCTACCAGTACCCCTTGTATGTTGGCTCATCGTTCAATCAGTAAGGAGAAAACGATTAACCATCTCTTCAGTGGTGCCAGTGCAGTGCGACTCCATCCTTAGTTATACTAATAGTATATATATAGCTTTTGAAAAACAAAATATCACAAATACGCAATCTCATATACGTAGTATCTCTCCCTGGTGTCCTGGTGTCTTTCCCTAGGTTTACTACGCAACCTAGAACTGTGATACCAAGTATGACGGCCCACCCGCACCAGCCGACATTTCCAATGGAAGTGCGCTGTGCCAATGCTCGACTAGGACGGGAAGGTCGCCAAAGAAAGGGAAAGAAAGGAATTTGAACTAACAAGGAACCTGTAGAATGTCTCACAGCGCATGGAATAAAATATAATAATAACATACTTGACAAAAAACAGGCGTGACAGTGCATAAGCTGAAAACTAAACCATAATCATCATAGCAGCAGAAATTCAAAATATAGCTTATTACAACTCTAACATACTGTCTCTAATGCAAAGAAAAAAGTGCACTACTAATGCCCAAAGTAGTGACCAACAGCAACATAGGGAAAATATCTATAAATATCATACGTGGAAGCCTCCTGCTCGTCTCCGGTACAGCTACTCGTGCATACCACCTAACCTGTCTCTAGTCTACCCGTTTAAGAGCACCCAGAGTAATAAGAAGAAACATAAAACTCTGGGTCAGACAAAAAGTCTGGTATGAGCGATAAGCAACAAAACAGAACAATAATAGGTATACATAACCATACCTGAACCTGGACCTGCAACCAAAGAGTTAGCACAACATGATGTACAATACTCAAAGGTGACACTAACATATGGTGTAAAGATATGGGGGAGGGGTGTGCATGTCATAGTGATGTCAAACAATCAAGCATAGCAACCATCCTCACATCTCTCACTCAGTGCGTAAAGCATATGATATCCATTGCTTTGACCACCCAAATCCTTTGCTATGATCATTCTTCCCCATGGAGTCATGACGACTCCACTACACTGATCCATAGCCACTATACCTTGCTATGTCCACTCTGCCCCATGAAGTCATGATGACTCCACTGCACTTGGATCATAGCCGTGCTACGATCACTCTGCCCCATAGAGTAATAACTACCCCACTGCACTGATCCATAGTCTAACATCCGTCTTGGTGGTGAATCAAAGTTATGGACGTCGATAACGCCTTGGCACACGTCCCGCTGCAAAGACCAACTCATGAAGCTAACTCATTGGTTCCTAACTGGATCCTGAGTTCTACTTCCTATTGGACTACCTTTGCATCTCAGGTTTTGGTCTCTTCCGGATCGGTTCGGTTCTCCTTCTCATCTTTGGTTCAGTTCGATCGTAGCTATCCTCTCCTGGTGGTTCAGTTCGTAGCACCTCCTCATAGTCTGTTTCGTGATTCTCCTCCAGCTCGTGGTCATCATGCCAGCTCGTGGAAGGCTCCCTTGTCGGATCGGTTCGTGATGAAGCTCCGGTTCGGGTTAGGCATTCATCACCGGTTCGGGCACGTGGTGTGCTCCGTTCGGGTCGGGGGGCTTCAGATGTGGACTGTTCGTGAGCACCTGGTCGGATCGGGATCTCCAAGCGGTTTGGGGTCGATGCACTAGCTCGTGGTGCAGTAGTTCGGAGGAGCGGTTCGTGGAGAGGGCGTGTGCATGTCACGAACGGGTCGGGGTAGGGTGATCCGATCTGGTTCCCTACACTATTTCTTGCGACTTTTCCAGCAACTGTTTATGCCACCCGACGACGTTTTCGACCATTTTAATTGTTCTAAGCAATCATAAATCATACCAAACAGTCGTGGCAACATATAACATCAACCATAAACATCAAAACAACAATTTAACATGTTTATACTGATCAAACATACCCAAAAACCCATGTTTTCCCCTTAATTCCCCTTAATCATGTTTAAGCGTACAATTAGCAAAACTTATCCAAATTAGCCCAAATTTTTATCAGAGCCCTAAAATAATATTTTAGAATTTTACAAATTTTTCCAGATTTTTCTGAGCTGTAATTTCGCTAATTATCACTAATCACACCTAATTAGCCGTAATTAGTGAAAAACAATGCAAATCACTCACCTTAGCCACAAATTACTTATAGATCGGAAAGTATCTCGGATATGGGTCGAGTGTCTATGTGTTCCAGTAGCTCTATCCCAAATTCTATACTAACCCTCCTTGGTTTGATGTAGATTAGGCTAAAACTTGATTAAACGGTGATTAGAAGGTGATTTGGGTGTTGGAGGCCACTGTTAGGGTTGAAGAGAGGTAACTGACGGCTGGAAAATGACAAAGAAAAGGTTTCTCTAACCCTAATCAGCCCTCACATAGCTCCACTACAACAAATATACCATATTACAATGGTGCAAAAACGTTGTAAAAAGTTTTTACAACGGTGGAGCCACCATCGTGTATTAAGAAGTTGTAATATACTTATATCTTTTACAACGTTTATGCACCGTTGTAAAATATGATATTTAACAACTTTTAGTCACAGTTGTAATAAATTTTATTACAACTTTTATTCATCGTTGTTGTAGACATTTAAATATTGTAAGACAACAGGTATGACAACTAGTGATTACTGTTGTGACTTCTAGAATATTACAACTTTTTCACACCGTTGTAAAATGATTTATTACAACTTTTTTTGCTGTTGTAACATATACACACCTTACTAATATAAAGAATTCATATATATTAATATTAATATGATTCATATTTCAATGTAACAAATATAACTATACATAATCATTCATATATATTAATTAACATATTATTCGATCAACATACACATAGTACATGACCAACTAAACCCGTCACAAAAAACATAACCGTTTCAAAATACATACATCGATCTAACACAAAAGATACATAAGACAGATAGAAGTTTTGTCAGCAAAAGATAATAAGCATATCCTACGAAAGCACTCTAGCTGAAGGCAACGTAATTTTTGTTTCATGCCACAGTTCATCTAACAGCTTCTCCAATGGTAGTCATTTCGGAATTCGGCTTCCACAAGAAAGCTTCGGGATCCACTGCCACATCAATCAAGCCAATTAGCGTCACTCATCATGTAACAACTAGTTTCTGAAATTTTCCTTCTTTCAAAGTTTCTTAAAGAGGTACTCATCATGTCCACTGAGTTCTCCAAGTGTAATGATGTCAAATTTATTCTGCAAGCTGATTTATAAGCATGTCAGCTAATAAAATTTCATTTCCAAATGCATTAAGATGAAAAGCTCGTCTACATGATATAATATATTCTTAAATGAAATAGTTCAAATTACGTTTCCTATACACATCATTCGTCCAACCAAGTTCTTATCATAAGCCAACTTTGTTAGAATCTCTTCCTATTGACCATACTTAAAATAAAAAAGAGTATATTGCAAGTTATAGTGATATACTCAAATTTACTTGGAGATCTTTTTAAAAACCACATCTTTGCTAGATGCACCTTTGCGAATGCTATCGATCAAGTTCCCGTCTTGCAAAATTGGCGAATTTACGCCGCACTGTAGTACCTCATGGAATCGAAGTCATCGCCATCGAAGTCATCGCCATCGTCGCCCCATTGAGTAGTCCTCGTCATCATCGCTGAGTAGTAAAATGTACTTGCTAGCAAATTACAGGTCCTCAAAACAAGCAAAATATGCATATATTTTTTTATACTTGCTGACAAATTTAGTTCTTCCTATGATCTGTAGTTGCACCTATTTGATATATGTATCTTGCTGCTACTCAAATGGGCCAATTCATGAAATTTGAGTTACTCAATCAACAGAAATAAATTACATATTCAGTTGCAAGGCTTAGGCTTCGAAACCTTTAAGTCAGCTCATATATCTTTTTCCAAATGGTGGCGATGGCAGCGCATTCAACGATGTCTGCAAATTAGTGAACAACTTGTTAGTAAAAGCACATGGCAAATTCAGGCAACAGTTCACTTTGATACAATGGAGTCAATGTTACTTTATCACCAGTAAAGTTGAAACGTGTTATGACCAGTACAGGCAGACATGACGGCCAACACTCATGCTTAAGGTAATATTGTCGCTAGCAGAAGGATAATAAACTTCTAAATGGCAATATCTTTTAGATACTAAGTGTAAATATATTAATGAATGGACTGATAGGTTGCAACCTTCATGGTCATACATAAAAAGAAACCGATTCGACAAACTACGTATGTGATTCATTTAAATAAATATTAATAATGATTCTAAATAAAAATTTGCTAAAAGAAAGAAAAATTACCGGACTTCAAATTCCTATATGAATTCATCAAAATCAGCTGCTGCTCCAATTGGGGTAGATATGCGTCTTGAATTTGTTTCATATTCTCAGTCTGCTCATTAATTTCATCCATTATTTTGTCTACATCACCAATGTCCCTGTACCAAATTAACGTGTTAATATTCATCCACCACACTGCATTTTGTAAATACAAACTTGTACTTTTACAAGTAACTTATCTACAACATAGAAACAAAATTGGTCAGTACACACTTATGTTTTTGTAAATTTGAGCCTACTTACGTTGCTTTTTGCATTGTTTTCATCGCGGATGCTCCTGTTCTCAATGCATCAACTATCTCTGTTGTAGCTTTCGGCCCTTCTAACATTATCATCTAGAACACAACAAAGCAGTATTAACCGACATTCGAAAAAAAACAATGCAAAATATAAAATTTTGGTATAGTGTTATCCCATGAGCTACCAGGATACCTGATCATGTATGCGTAACTGAAAATTCCCAAGTTGCTCAACTTGCTGCTCATAAAGTATTTTCCTCTTCAAACACTGTAATGCAGCTGAATAGATGCAAATCATATATTTTTATAGCAATCATCTTCATGAAAGTTTCCAGAAGAATTATTATTAGGTCTAGATGATGCAGACAGTAGATTTACTACAATTATCCAAAATTCATTATTATGATTTGTCACTTGGCATCTTTCTAGTGAATTTTCTTCATATCTGTTATTGAAAAAGATATTTATGGATTTAAAATAGTTGAATAAAAAGCATGTACTAATGACTTTTGAACGTTTTTTCAAAAAGAAGTTTTTCTGAAGGACCTAAACAATAACAGCTGCTATTTCCAATATTGGTATTGTGGTAAAATGAAGTTGCCTAAAATGAAGCACGTCTCACATAATTCCAGCACTGGTTGGAGTCTAAATCTACACTTAATGACTCCTATTGTTGAGTTTGTGCTTCCTACTCAAAGGAGTATAAGCTAACTGAACAGTATAATTTGCTAAACTCTATACAGAGCACTCGACTGTAAATACAAATAACTGGTCTAGTGCAACACATCACACCAAGTACAGACTGAACATGGATCCAATGGAGAGACAGTCAATTAGAATTATCAAACAAGTTTCACAACATTCATTTCATCGTTACACTAGTAATTTTAACAAAGAATATTTTTTCATTTAGGAATACAAACCTCCTGGAATTCATGGGTAGGTAGATTCCTTCCTCTCGTTGCATGAAAGAACAACCATATGAGAATGCGAGCCACCTTCTGCTTAGAAACGAATGCCCTTTTCATAAACTTACCACACCACCCAAGCAACTGACACTCGAACCTTGAAGTCGTTGGATCCAATAAAATAACCTTTGGACCAACAGCTTGCCTCATCCAAAACTGCAAACATCACCAAACAATCCCTTAACTCCCCACATCGCAAACCAACCACAACGCAACCGCGAAAACATCAGAATAGCTCCTACCTTTCACGCATCTTCAGCATGAAAACTAACCCAAAACCAAACAATCACGAACCCCAAGTCTGAACCACAAATGCAAAGCCATAATACCTTTACTTTAAGAACTGCTACAAGTTTCCACTGAATGTCGTCGCACCTAAACGCCTACCTGCTTCAACCTCTGTATGAGTTTGCTTGATTTAGAAGATCTAGTATTAATAACTTTTCAGAGAAATTTGGGCAAGCGAATAAAAAATAGGAGAAAACAACAAAAGCGATTTCGGCTATTGATGGAGCTAGGGATTATTGGGCTGTTGGAATTGATTAGGGTTACTAAAAGAGGGAAAATAGAAAAAGAAAGTGAATTAGAGAGAGAGACAAGGGAAAAATGGATTAAAAAGCAAAAATTTGGATGGGGAACCGAATTTTCGAAGTTTGGAGCAAAAACAAGATGCGTATCGAGTTGGGCAAAAAAAGACGACGCACCCATGGAATGAAACAAAGACAACAACATTATCTGAAAATACAAAAGAATGCATGATTGAAAAATCTACATAGTTAATTATCTACGATTGACAACATGTCCTTATTGTCAAAAGTTGCTTAAACAATCGTAACATATGGACATGAACCGGTAATAAATAGTTATATACACAAGTCAAGATTAATTGATTGTTATAAATTATTAAATATTAATTACTAATATAGTAAATTAATTTAAAAATTAATTTATTACTATATTAAATTAATTAAATATCAATTATTTAATTATTATTTTTATGTATTACTTATTTAATATATATTTTTATCATTAACTTTAATTATTATTTCAGTTAATTATAAATTATTATTATTATTATTTACTACTGATTTTTAACTTACAGTTGTTACTTAATTAATGATTACTTATTAAAAATATTATATACTAAATATTAATTACTACTAATAGTCATGATTAATTATAAATTAAATATTTATTAATTGTTATTTATTTATTGATTATTGATTAGTTGATTATTAACCGTTGATTAGTTATTACTTACAAATTAATTACTATTACTTAATAATGAAGTAGTTATAACACTATAACAAATACATCCTATAACAACGTCAATTTTACAACGGGCATATAATGCCCCTTGTAATAGCGCGGAATAACAACGGTTCACTAACCGACCGTTGTAATAACTGGCCTATAGTAGGACTTTTTGACAGCGGGCCTCTGACGCCCTTTTAATAAACTCTATTACAATGGTCATTAGCCACCCGTTGTAATAGGCTTCAGGTTTAGATCACCATATGCATATTTTACAGCGGGCTCTTCAAGCCCGTTGTAATAGACTTATTTTACGACGGGCTCAAGCCCCTTGTAATAGATCTATGTAATCTCATTTTCACATCGGCAGCTATTGCCCATTGTAATAGGTTTCAGTTTGACTACTACATGCTAATTTTACAACCTATTATACCTAACGATAATTAGATGTCCGTTGTAACAAATGTATGCTGTCAATTTTGATAGTAAATAATTTATTTTTACAGCGCTTTATTAAAATCATTTATTTTTTTATTTATTAATATTTTTTATTAATGATATAATATTAATCATATGCTAGTAATTGCTAATTATAATATTTTAGTACTTATTACTAATCATTAATAATATTATATTAATCATAGGTAATTAATCGCTAATTATATTACTTATATTAATCATAGGTAATTAATCATTAATATTATTATTTTTTAATTTTTTAATATTTAATAATTAATCATCAATGATATTATATTAATCATATGATATTAATTGCTAATTATAATATTTTAGTACTTATTACTAATCATTAATAATATTATACTAACAAATGTATGCTGTCATAGTTTAATTATGGTGTTAATTAATTTATACTTATGATTAAGTAATACTTAATAAGTAATAATCATATATATTACTAATTTTAACAGTTTTGTTTGAAATCACGGTAGTAATTTTATCAGGTAGGATAGTATATTTATTAAAGTTTTTACCTAACTATATTTTTATTTTTTAAAAAGAAACAGTACTTAATCAATACTATACAATAGTTGAAATTTGGCCTCTTCGCCGCCACTTACAACCACATTACACATCGCTCAACCTAAAACTGTACAACTGAGCCTCACTCCATGCCTTATAGCCCTTCCCTCATCGCTATCACCACCTCCGATTGCCTTAGTCCCCTTCCGTCCAACCATTGGTCAGTTTCCAAGCCACCATAAGCTTCTGTTTCATCATTGGACGGTAATGTACCAACATTTGATGATCAAATGTATTTCAATTCTTAGCTTATGCAGTAGCCGTCCATTTCAATTCTTCAAATATTATGACATTAATCTTAATTAATTTACAAATATGATGATCAAATGTATTTTAAGTGATTGTTGTTCGTTTGAAAGGGTACACACTTATTAAAGTCAATACTGAAGATAATTCCGTATGCTCCTTGTCGTCATTCATTGCCTATAACATATTTCCATTACTGTCTTTTGATTAACATACCGTATCCCATTAAGCAAAACATAATTTCCTCTTGAAAAAGAATCTTCCCACAAGATCGATCATGGTGGCTCCAGCATTTTAATTTTTCCATAGCAACCGCATCACTTCTCCGAATCACAACACAGTAGGAACTCGAATCGCAGCACAGTAGTGAACTACGATCTAGATCTACTTCTCTCACTTCGAAGTTAAGGCAAACGAAATTGGGATCCAGATCTACTTCTCTCGCTACGAATAGGTATGGTTTGTACGAGAATTTCATTATGGGAAGAGCGAAAAGCTGGGGTTTTGATTATGTGATTTAGGTTTTCTATTTGTTGATGATGATTCTCGTGCTTTTGATATCGTTTAGCTTGATTTATTTGCATGTGAGTAAATCGAACCAAAACCATTGCATGGAACTATATTACCTTGTCAGCGTTGTACTGCAATAATGTAGAAAATTCTTTGCATGGAAACTAAATTACAAACATGCATTAAATTAAGTTGTTGGAAAAAAATTGTATGAAACTGAGTGGTGGCTGAACTGAGAGAACAATACTGGATTACCTTGTCCGCGTATCTTCGAGATAGCATACGAACAATACACAATCAGACCATCCATAAGTCATTTATGTCTTTACAAATTTATTACTTTTTTTAGACGCACTGTTAAACAAGTCCAAGTTATAAATTGTATCGATGTCTTTACAATAGTCGAGATAGTAGTTCTCCTGTCTTTAACAGAAAATATCTCGCCATGGATGTTAAATATGGCTATTTAAAAAAGTCTCAAACCACCCACTATCACACCGTTGCATTGATACCAAGGTTTGAAATTCCGGCCGACACGCCGGAATTCCGACCATCTCGGCCCGGTTCCGGCGTGGTCGGACCGGAATTCAGCTAAAAAACCGTTTTCGGTTTCTTTATGCAGAGAGAAGAAAAAAAAAATTAGGGGATCGATCTCCTGTCACTCATCAGTTTATTCTTGGATTGGAATATTTGGCTCTTCGTCGATCTGCCTCTCCACCGTCTTCCTCTGCCTCGCAACGCGCAGGTTTTTTAATTTTTTTCCATGATTTGATTGGATTAAAATTAGGGTTAGGAAGGATATGGAATGTTGGTTGCGTTTTATTTTGAACGATGAGGAGAATAAGTGGGAACAGTGGGTAATATTACGGGGTATGAGTATGGGTATGCAGCAAGTAATCAATGTAATATTAATTAAACTATGGAAGGCTTGGCCCATGTTCTATTAACTTATTGGTAGTACGGATGAGCTTATGACATTTTTATATAAAACACATGTTGTAATAATAGTTAAAACATTTTGTACAATCAGATTATCATTAGGCCATGTGTATTATAATTTATTTACTGGATGGCTGGCTTATAATCTAATATCATGACAAAGTCTTAGACCTTGTTGTATTAATACCTATAACATTTTGATATTTAACAAAACTGATTATTAGTGTTTGCATATTTATTTGTGTATTTATTAAAAAATATACCGGAATTGACAAACCGTAAATTGACCGGAATAACCAGAATTTCCGGACCGGGACCAGAACTTTAAATTTTCTATGTGACCGGAACGGAACCGGAAACCGGAATTTCAAACCTTGGTTGATACAGTAGTAAATGTTGGGATGCCAAACAAGAGAATTAAATAACAGTAGATGGAATTCAAGACCATAAACATTAGTAAATATTAAGATTCATCTACATGTTTTAGAAAGATGCAAGAGGAAGGTGTTTGGCAGAGCTGAGATCTTTAGACTATGAGGCTTTGTCATTTAAGTTGTATGCTTTAGGCCTTCTACCGTGTTGGTGGTGTTGATAGTGGTAATCGTGAGCCACTCTTTAGTTAGGGTTTGGATTTTGATCAAATTAAAGAGGAGTTACGTAATTTTGAGTGTGCAGATGGATTGGTTAATGCTTGGAGCTGTTGTGGCAAGGTTTTGGGTATATCAAAAGAGTGGCAGAGAGGATGAAGGGGAAAATGCATAGGAATCGATATATTAGTTTTCATAGAGGGAAAAAGTGAGTGAGTTAGGGTGGAGTTGAGATCCCACTCTTTTGGGTTCCAACATGTAGTTTAAAGTCTGCAGTGAGAATGATTTAGAGAAGAAAGGTTATAAGAGTAATTAAAAACTAAGTGTAATTAGTGAAATCTTAGTGAAATGATTGTAATTAGTGAAATTTGATATTTAGTATGAATTACCAATTAAAATTATTTTTCAAATAGTTAAACATTTTGTCAGCGTAACAACCATATGTATGATTTGTTCTATATATAATTAAACAATCAACTGCTTATTTGTATGTAAAAAACTTCTAAAAATTTTCAAAAGTTCCAAAAGCATTAGACATGAATAATAAATAGCTAATTAGACATGAATATATATATATATATATATATATATATAGGAATTTGCAAAGATTTTTAACCTACGATTATAATGTTGTTAATTCCGTAAAGCATCAATGACTCCAAGTGTAAGAGTTGGAGGGATGTCTAAAGCGATATTCCGTCATTAGATAGACTCATATTTTTTTGGACATAACATCTTTTGACTAGGTTTTAACATCAGAGGATTATCAAGATGGACAAAGCATGGATCCACCTACCAAGGTTTTGTTTAGTTTATACTTGTAATTATTTGTATATTGATTAGTGATTTGTTTATATGTCATAGAATGTCCGAAGAATACACACAAGATGTTCGGAATTTTGTTTATGGGCATGCAGAAAGAAAGGGAGATCCAGAAAAATTTTTTGCCCTTGTTCAAAATGTAGGAATCTTATCAGCCATCCATCAAGAGATGTCGTATCACACTTGATTTGTTTTGGATTTGACCCAACATATGATGTATGGATTTTTCACGGAGAAGCAAGCCGTTCAAAAAATGAAGGTGATGGGGAGACAAATGCATATAAAATGTAATTAGACACAGAAATGTGTAATGAAGAAATGGAAGATCATGGTAATGTAAGACATGGGGTAGAGATTAAGGAGATGATAGAAAATTCTGAAATTCCTTTGTACCCTGGTTGTGCAAGCCACACAAAGTTATCAGCGACAATACTTCTTTACAGGCACAAGGCTCGAAATGGTGTATCTGATACGGGTTTTACAAAAATCCTTAAACTTCTCAAAGATATGCTACCTATGAAAATATTACGGGAATATGATAATTTGATTGGAATATTTGATTGGAATATAATATTTGATTAGAATATTCCCAAGAATATCTTTTGGGAATATTTGATTGGAATATAATCTTTTGGTAAATATCTTGTAATTAGGCATAATTGATGTAATTGGTAGTTGTTTCCTTATTTTCTAGAATATCCTTGATTCTAGGGAATATTCCTGTATGTAAACATATAAATGCTTGGTATCGTGAATGAGAAGATCAAGACTTCATTGTTAATTCCTTCATGGTACCAGAGCATGGCCGGCGATAACGATGCTTGTAACGACCCGCATTCTACGCATTATAGGATCGTAGGATATTTATTTCTGCCACATACGAAGTCATATGGTCATGTAACTTTGGGAGACGACTATTGGGGCCATTTCCCATGTTCATGATTTTTCCCGATTTTTAAATGACCATTTTACCCTAGTTGGCACTGTTTTGGCCATAACTTTTGACTGGGAAGGAATTTTGACCTGAAACCACTTCCATTGGCTTCGGATGATGGTTTCTCTTTCCGTGGAGTGGTCACATTAGCCAAACGGACTCACCGTTTGGGAGATATGGCTGAAACAAGTTTCAGATGGTGAAAAACAGCTTAATTGGGCTTAACCGGGTGATTAGCAGCTTGGCCCAAGGGGAATTTCGGGTTTAGAGGTATAGGAGGACTGATTAGGGTTAGGTTATCAC
Organism: Allium sativum; assembly: GCA_030737875.1. Taxonomy (NCBI): domain Eukaryota; kingdom Viridiplantae; phylum Streptophyta; class Magnoliopsida; order Asparagales; family Amaryllidaceae; genus Allium; species Allium sativum. The sequence continues at coordinate 228,865,615 of CM060918.1, forward strand.
TTTCATTTCAGTTTTGAGCCGCCACAAACCTTCTTGAGACCTTAGTAATGGCCTCCATCCTCTAAAATCACCCCAAAACACATTTTTAGCGAAGATTAAGCCTAAACTACATCAAAACAAGGTCAAATAGCAACAAAGCAAGGTTGGAGCTGCTGTGTAAGATTGGGAACAGCGCCAAATCAGAGAATATTTCAGTTTTGGGGTTCTAGTTGTGGCAAAGGTGAGTGATTTGGATAGTTTTGCACTAATTACGGTGATTAAGGGTAATTAGTGAAGATTAGCGAATTTATGCGTAAATAAATTCTGGAAAAATTCTTAAAATTCTAAAATAATGTTTTAAGGCTCAGTTAGAAATTTGGGTTAATTCCGATGTGTTTTGCTAATTGTATGCTTAAACATGATTAAGAGGGACTATAGGCAAATGTGAGGTTTTAGCCACTTTCGATCCATTTCGATTCATTTGAATTGTTGTTTGATGTTTGTGGTTGCTATTATATGTTGCTATGACTCTATGGTATGTTTCATGATTGATTAGAATAGTTAAATTGCTCGAAAACGTCGTCGAATGGCGTAGAAAGCTCGCTGGAAAGTTGCAGAAGTGTGCAGGTTCCGAACCGGTTCGGATCGGAGAAAAGGGGTCGGATCGGACTAGGGAACCGACCAAGGGAATTCGAACTGGATGAGGACTTGCCGCTGGAAGAAGTTTGGCAGGAAGGAAGGCCATTGCTTAGAGTTGGAGTTGGACAGAAGACCGGATCGGAGGAAGAGAACAGGATGGATCGGAGGAAGAGAACAGGACGGATCGGAGCAGACAAACAAGTCAAAACAGAACGAATCAGATCGGATGAACTACCTCCGAACCGAACTCAAGCAGAGGCACCCGAGCCGAACCGATATCTGAAGGTGGAGAATCACTGAACCGACCCGACCCGGAGGGAGACACCGATCCGACCCGGAGAGGACTACCGACCCGACCCGATGATGGTGATGACCACCGAACCGAACAGAACTCTAGGACTGTTAATGCGCGACAACTCTTCTGAAGACCCACTCCAATTCGACCAAACCCGAGATGCAAGGGAAGTCCAAATGAGAAGTTAGAGCTCAAGATTCAGAAGGGAATCAACGAGTTCGCTTCATGGCTGGGCTCTGCTGCGGGACGCGTGTTAAGGAGTTATCGACGTCTATAGCTTTGGACCATTATGGTAGGAGGTGCGAAGGCGGATCCAGGTCCATTATGGCATAGGTAGAACCAAGGGCTACGACCAATGAAGTGGGTCATTGAAATGTTTGGTCATGACTCCAAGTGTTTGGCTTGGTCACAGCAGGGTTTCTACAAGTCGGGATTCGTCGTTGCCTCAGTTTTGTCTAGTGTTCCAAAGTGGTAGATATCGTGCGCTTTACGCACTGAGTGAGAGATGTGAGGATGGTTGCTATGGATGGTTTGTTTGCTATCATTGTGACATGCACACCCCACCCCCGTATTCTGACACTATTTATTTTGGCACCTTGGAGTATTGTACGGTATGTGGTACTAACTCTTTGGTTGCAGGTCCAGGTTCAGGTATGGTTTAGTATACCTGTTATTATTTTGTTTAGATGCTTATCGCTCATACCAGGCTTTATGTCTGACCCAGAGTTTTATGTCTCCTCTTATTACTCTGGGTGCTCACACGAGCAGACTAGAGACAGGGTAGCTGGTGATGCACGGGTAGATGATCCGGAGACGAGCAGGAGGCTTCCACGTAAAATATATAGTATTCTCCCTGTGTTGTTGAAGATCACAGCTTGGGCATTGTTGGTGTATCTTCTATTTCAGCTTTCTTTTGTTTAGAGACAGTAAATTTGGAAAATTGTAATAAGCTGTATTTGGATTTCCGCTGCTTTGATGATTGATGTTGATTCTAGTTATCAGCTTATGCACTGTCTCGCCTGTTTTGTGTCAAGTATGTTATTATTATATTTTATTCCATGCGCTGTGAGACATTCTACAGGTTTCTTGATTAGTCCATTCTCTTCTTTCCTTTCTCTTGACGTCCGTCCTGTGCTAGTCGGGCATGTGTACAGCGCACTTTCGGAGGAAATGCAGGCTGGTGCGGGGCGGGCTGTCACACTTGGTATCAGAGCTCTAGGTTGCGTAGTTAACCTAGGGAAGTTATCAGGGAGAGATAATATACGTATACGAGAGAGCGTATTTGTGGTTATTTTGGTTTTCAAAAGCTATATATATACTATTAGTAGTATAAGAATGAAGTCGTACTGCACTAGCACCACTATGGAATCGTTAATCGTTTCCTTTTTCAGATTGACGATGAGCCGAGATACTAGAGGTGCTGGTAGGGGAGCCAGTAATGGGAATGCTGCTGACATGAGGACGATGTTTACTGACCTCATGAGAGAGATGCTTAGAGATGTACGGGGGGCAGCTCCCAATGGTGGAAATGGTGGTGGTCCAATAGTGCAGGCGCCGAGGGTCGACTTCGCCAAGCTGAATAAGGACTATACTAGCCTTGGTGGGAAGCCGTTCCACGGAACGGAGTCGGCCACGGATGTTCAAGATTGGTTGGATAGTTGCGAACGTATCTTCGAGGATTTAGGTATCGAGGATGCGATGAAAAGAAAGCTAGCGTCCCGTCAGCTGCAAGGGCGGGCAATGAATTGGTGGAATGCCATAAAAGCAGCTACTCCCGAAGACCAGATTACTTGGGTTCAGTTCAAGGCTCGCTTTAGCGAGAAGTTCATTCCAGCGGCCCAGAAGTCAGTGTTGTTCAAGAGGTTCTTGGAACTCAAGCAGAATGGAAGGGCAGTTTCTGATTATATTGCTGAATTCGATACTTTGTCAAAGTATGGGTTATCTCTTATTGATACTGCCGAGAAAAAGAATGAGAAATTCATAACTGGTTTGGATCAGTACTTAGGGGAAAAGCTTATTAACCACATCGATGAGACGTTTGAATCGATTGTGGGGAAAGCGTTAAGGTCGGAAAGTCTCTACCCTAAGTCGAAGACTGAGGTTGCATCCGCAGATGAGCCAAAGCCACAAGCTAGTGGTAGAGGCAAAGGTGGTTCCCAGAATAAGAGGAAGCAGAACCAAGCTAAGGATGGCCAGAAGAAAAAGAATAAGCAAGATGTGGAGTGCTTCAGCTGTGGTAAGAAGGGCCATTATGCTAGTAATTGTCGGGCCAAGCCAGCGGATAGGAAGTGCTTCAACTGTGGCCAAATGGGACATCACAAGGACAAGTGTCCACAGCCCCCTAAAGAAAAGCAAATGGTGAAAGCATATGCTCTTAATGCTATTCCTTCTTCGTCGAATGCCCCAACTGCGGCGGAGAAGGGAAAGAATGTCGTCATTCAAGGTATGCTTTCTGTTTATGATGTTCCTGTTAGAGTTTTGTTTGATACCGGAGCTTCCAGTTCTTTCATATCTAGTGACCTGGTAGTTAGGTTGGGATTGGAGCCCGAGATTGTCGATAGACCTTTAGTAGTGACGAACCCGATTGGTGGTTCGACTAGCCTTAGCATGATTTGTCGTAATGTGGTCTTATCGAGTCATGGATGCATGTTTGTTTGTGATTGCTTTGTTTTGGGCTTTACTGGGTTTGGCATTATTTTGGGAGTAGATTGGCTCCAAAGATATGGGGTGGTGGTAGACTGTGAGGGCTTGTTGGTGACAGCTAGAGCGGATGATGGGAGGAGGATAGTGTTTGGTGGTCTACCCAGTAAGGGGGTATTGGCTAGTTTTCTAAACTCCCTCGACATTCCGCATAGTGAGTTGTCAGGTTTGCCCGTGGTTGGCCAGTATCCGGATGTTTTCGAAGAAGTGACCGGACTTCCACCACACCGAGAGATTGAGTTTCGTATTGATTTGGTAAAAGATGCCAGGCCTATAGTGATGCCACTTCGTCGTATGGCACCAAGGGAGCAGCGAGAGCTCGAGGTGCAAGTCAGCGATCTTTTGAAGAAGGGATTTATCAGAAGGAGTGTTTCTGAATGGGGAGCACCAGTTGTGTTTGCTACCAAGGCGGATGGTTCCCTTCGTTTGTGTGTAGACTACCGCGAGTTGAATAAAGTGACGAGGAAGAACAAGTATCCTCTACCGCGGATAGATGATTTGTTTGATCAGTTGAGTGGCGCGAGAGTATTTTCTCAGTTGGATCTCGCGACAGGTTTTCATCAGCTTAGAGTGGAAGCTGAGAGTATAGCTAAAACGGCATTTCGGACGCCGTCTCGATTTTATGAGTGGTTGGTCATGCCATTCGGGCTGACCAATGCCCCAGCATATTTTGTGGATCTTATGAATAGGGTATTCAGAGATCAGTTGAATAAGTTTGTTCTTGTGTTCGTGGATGATATTTTGGTTTACTCAAGGACAGAGGAAGAACACAAGGGACATTTAAGAATAGTGATGGAGGTGTTGAGAAAACACCAATTGAAAGCAAAGTTTTCTAAGTGTCACTTCTGGAAGAGGGAAGTGAGGTTCTTGGGCCATGTTGTATCAGAAAATGGGATTGCCGTGGACCCGGCGAAGGTGGCTACGGTACAGGATTGGCCTACGCCCAAGAATGCAACAGATGTAAGAAGTTTCTTGGGGTTAGCGGGGTATTATCGTAAGTTTATCCAAAGTTTCTCCAAGATAGCAGCACCATTGACCCAGTTGACCAAGAAGGATCAAGCTTTTGTCTGGGATGAAAGGTGTAAGAATGCATTCAAAAGTTTAAAGGACAAGTTGACAAGCGCACCGGTGTTAGTCATTCCTAAGGGGGATGAAGAGATGACGGTATATACGGATGCCTGTGGTACCGGACTGGGTGCTGTATTGATGCAAGGCGGTAGGGTTGTAGCTTATGCAAGTCGGCAATTGAAACCGCACGAGAGAAGATACCCTACCCATGATTTAGAATTGGCAGCGATCGTGTTCGCGTTAAAGATGTGGAGACACTATCTCTTGGGAGAAAGATTTGAGCTGTTTACAGATCATAAGTCGTTAAAGTATCTCTTCTCTCAGAAAGATCTGAATCTCCGTCAGCAGAGATGGTTAGAGTTCTTAGCTTCCTATGATTTTGACATCGCATACACACCAGGAAAGGGCAATGCGGTGGCTGATGCATTGAGTAGAAGACATGCCAGCCTAGGGGCTATGTTCCTTGAATGGAAGCAACTGGAGTTTATCGCGAGGTTTGATTTCAGACCAAAGTGCGGATTGGATCCAGAAATGTTAGCGAGTTTGACGATCAGACCCACTTTGATTGAGCGGATCGGCTCTAGTCAGAGGGACGATCCTAACCTATTGGAAATCATCTCCAAGTTAGAGATGGGTATCGATGAGGAGATGAACAAGTTTGGGCTTGATCGAGATAGATGGCTTAGAAAGAATGGAAAGCTTGTTGTACCCAATGTCAATGGATTGAGAGATGAAGTGCTTAAAGAATGTCATCACTCAAAGCTAACTATACACCCCGGTGGTAATAAGATGTATCGAGATATGAAGCAGACTTACTACTGGGAAGGGATGAAAAGAGACGTTGGGAAGTTTATATCCAAGTGCATGAATTGCCAGCTAGTTAAAGCCGAGCAAAAGAAGCCTAGTGGGTTGTTACAGCCGTTAGAAATTCCCGAATGGAAATGGGAGCAAGTCTCGATGGATTTCATCGATGGTTTACCAAGGACTAGATCGGGATATGACAGCATTTGGGTAATTGTAGATCGACTGACCAAAAGCGCAAGGTTTATACCAGTCAAATCGACCAGAACGGCAGCTAAGTTAGCAGAATTGTATATGAAGTGGGTAGTGAGATTTCATGGAGTACTTAAAAGCATTGTGAGCGACCGAGACCCGTTGTTCACTAGTGGGTTTTGGAAGAGCTTACAAGAGGCTCTAGGGTCAGAGTTACATCTCAGTACCGCATATCATCCTCAGACCGACGGTCAGACGGAGAGGGTGAACCGTATTTTGGAAGATCTCTTGAGAGCATGTATATTGGATTTTGGTGGATCATGGGATGACCATTTGCATCTAGTAGAGTTTGCATATAATAATAGCTACCAATCCAGTATCGGTATGGCTCCGTTTGAAGCTTTGTATGGAAGACCGTGCAACTCACCATCATGTTGGATAGAAACTGGCGAGAAGTTTATGCTTGGACCAGATGTGGTGAGGGAAACTTCAGATAAAATCAAGACCATTCAACAACGAATGAAGGCTGCCCAAGATAGACAGAAGAGTTATGCTGATAAGAGGAGAAGAGACTTCAAATTCTCCGTTGGCGACTTGGTGTTTGTCAAGATTTCTCCGTTGAAGAGCGTAATACGATTTGGCAGGGGAGGCAAGTTGGCACCAAGATTCGTTGGACCATTCCCTGTTCTTGAACTAGTCGGGAATTTGGCATATAAAATTGACTTACCGGAGAAGATGGCGGGAGTTCACAACGTATTTCATGTTTCCCAACTAAGGAAGTTCGTTCACGACTCAGATATGACTATTTCACCTGGTCAGTTAGAGGACTTCGAAGTAGAACCCGAGGCGGTTGGGAACCGCAAGCCGGCCCGTATTGTCAAGCACGACATGAAGCAACTTCGAAGGAAGGCGGTGAAGCTAGTCAAGGTACAGTGGAGCGAGGACGAGAGTGATTGTACTTGGGAAACAGAGGACGACATAAGGAAGAAGTATCCAGAACTCTTTGTCTGGTAAGATTTTGACTTCGATTTAGATTTTCCGCATGCTAGGATAGGCTTGTTTGCTTGTTTTGCATATTTGATTGTTGTATATAGTTGTTAGGCATGCGGGATCCCTTGGTATGTTACGGGTTAAGGAATTTCGGGGGCGAAATTTCTTAAGGGGGGGAGAGTGTAACGACCCGCATTCTACGCATTATAGGATCGTAGGATATTTATTTCTGCCACATACGAAGTCATATGGTCATGTAACTTTGGGAGACGACTATTGGGGCCATTTCCCATGTTCATGATTTTTCCCGATTTTTAAATGACCATTTTACCCTAGTTGGCACTGTTTTGGCCATAACTTTTGACTGGGAAGGAATTTTGACCTGAAACCACTTCCATTGGCTTCGGATGATGGTTTCTCTTTCCGTGGAGTGGTCACATTAGCCAAACGGACTCACCGTTTGGGAGATATGGCTGAAACAAGTTTCAGATGGTGAAAAACAGCTTAATTGGGCTTAACCGGGTGATTAGCAGCTTGGCCCAAGGGGAATTTCGGGTTTAGAGGTATAGGAGGACTGATTAGGGTTAGGTTATCACTTTCATTTCAGTTTTGAGCCGCCACAAACCTTCTTGAGACCTTAGTAATGGCCTCCATCCTCTAAAATCACCCCAAAACACATTTTTAGCGAAGATTAAGCCTAAACTACATCAAAACAAGGCCAAATAGCAACAAAGCAAGGTTGGAGCTGCTGTGTAAGATTGGGAACAGCGCCAAATCAGAGAATATTTCAGTTTTGGGGTTCTAGTTGTGGCAAAGGTGAGTGATTTGCATAGTTTTGCACTAATTACGGTGATTAAGGGTAATTAGTGAAGATTAGCGAATTTATGCGTAAATAAATTCTGGAAAAATTCTTAAAATTCTAAAATAATGTTTTAAGGCTCAGTTAGAAATTTGGGTTAATTCCGATGTGTTTTGCTAATTGTATGCTTAAACATGATTAAGAGGGACTATAGGCAAATGTGAGGTTTTAGCCACTTTCGATCCATTTTGGTTCATTTGAATTGTTGTTTGATGTTTGTGGTTGCTATTATATGTTGCTATGACTCTATGGTATGTTTCATGATTGATTAGAATAGTTAAATTGCTCGAAAACGTCGTCGAATGGCGTAGAAAGCTCGCTGGAAAGTTGCAGAAGTGTGCAGGTTCCGAACCGGTTCGGATCGGAGAAAAGGGGTCGGATCGGACTAGGGAACCGACCAAGGGAATTCGAACTGGATGAGGACTTGCCGCTGGAAGAAGTTTGGCAGGAAGGAAGGCCATTGCTTAGAGTTGGAGTTGGACAGAAGACCGGATCGGAGGAAGAGAACAGGACGGATCGGAGGAAGAGAACAGGACGGATCGGAGCAGACAAACAAGTCAAAACAGAACGAATCAGATCGGATGAACTACCTCCGAACCGAACTCAAGCAGAGGCACCCGAGCCGAACCGATATCTGAAGGTGGAGAATCACTGAACCGACCCGACCCGGAGGGAGACACCGATCCGACCCGGAGAGGACTACCGACCCGACCCGATGATGGTGATGACCACCGAACCGAACAGAACTCTAGGACTGTTAATGCGCGACAACTCTTCTGAAGACCCACTCCAATTCGACCAAACCCGAGATGCAAGGGAAGTCCAAATGAGAAGTTAGAGCTCAAGATTCAGAAGGGAATCAACGAGTTCGCTTCATGGCTGGGCTCTGCTGCGGGACGCGTGTTAAGGAGTTATCGACGTCTATAGCTTTGGACCATTATGGTAGGAGGTGCGAAGGCGGATCCAGGGCCATTATGGCATAGGTAGAACCAAGGGCTACGACCAATGAAGTGGGTCATTGAAATGTTTGGTCATGACTCCAAGTGTTTGGCTTGGTCACAGCAGGGTTTCTACAAGTCGGGATTCGTCGTTGCCTCAGTTTTGTCTAGTGTTCCAAAGTGGTAGATATCGTGCGCTTTACGCACTGAGTGAGAGATGTGAGGATGGTTGCTATGGATGGTTTGTTTGCTATCATTGTGACATGCACACCCCACCCCCGTATTCTGACACTATTTATTTTGGCACCTTGGAGTATTGTACGGTATGTGGTACTAACTCTTTGGTTGCAGGTCCAGGTTCAGGTATGGTTTAGTATACCTGTTATTATTTTGTTTAGATGCTTATCGCTCATACCAGGCTTTATGTCTGACCCAGAGTTTTATGTCTCCTCTTATTACTCTGGGTGCTCACACGAGCAGACTAGAGACAGGGTAGCTGGTGATGCACGGGTAGATGATCCGGAGACGAGCAGGAGGCTTCCACGTAAAATATATAGTATTCTCCCTGTGTTGTTGAAGATCACAGCTTGGGCATTGTTGGTGTATCTTCTATTTCAGCTTTCTTTTGTTTAGAGACAGTAAATTTGGAAAATTGTAATAAGCTGTATTTGGATTTCCGCTGCTTTGATGATTGATGTTGATTCTAGTTATCAGCTTATGCACTGTCTCGCCTGTTTTGTGTCAAGTATGTTATTATTATATTTTATTCCATGCGCTGTGAGACATTCTACAGGTTTCTTGATTAGTCCATTCTCTTCTTTCCTTTCTCTTGACGTCCGTCCTGTGCTAGTCGGGCATGTGTACAGCGCACTTTCGGAGGAAATGCAGGCTGGTGCGGGGCGGGCTGTCACAATGCTCCACCACCGCCACCATCAAAAATCGAAATCAATAACCCATTTTACCTCAGCGCACATGATAAGCCCGGGGATTTCATAACACCTATTAGATTGAAACTTGATAATTTTGATTCTTGGTCACATGCCATTAAAGTTGCTCTCTCCTCTCGTCGCAAGTTTGGTTTTCTTGATGGTACGATTGTGGATGTTGTACCTCCTGCGACAAAGGAGGATTGGATTGTCGTCCATTGTATGCTCGTATCATGGCTCATGAATACGATAGATCCTGAGGTAAAGTCTATGCTTTCCAATTATGATAATGCGAAAGAAATTATGGGATGATTTGCACGAACATTTTTGTGTTGTGAATGGACCTCGGATTCATCAATTGAAATCTCAGATTAATAAATGTGAGCAAACTAAAACCATGTCTGTTGCAATTTATTATGGAAAATTGAAGGTCTTGTGGGATGAACTTGCAAATTTACAACCTTTAATTAACTGTAATTGTGGTAAATGCACTTGTAATGTTGGCAAGCAACATGAAAAACGTCGTGAAGATGATATGTTGCAACAATTCTTGCTTGGATTGTATACGGATTATTATGCGCAGATTAGGTCTAATATACTTGCTCAAGACCCCTTACCATCTTTAAACAAAGCATATCAACAAGTGTCTCAAGAGGAGCTTGTTCGTGGCTTCAATCGTGTTCAAGACGATTCTTCTTCTGCTGTTGGATTTGCTGTTCGTGCGGCAGCAGGGAGGGGCCGTGGTTCTAATGATAAGCAGGCCTCGGATAAGCATGTGTGTAGCTATTGCAAGAAGCCGGGTCACGTGGTTGGTGATTGTTATGCTTTACATGTGTGTACTCATTGCAAAAAGAAAGGACACAATGTTAGTCGCTGCTATGAACTTAATGGGTACCCTGAAGGATACACTCCGGGAGATCGAGGAAGGAAATCCACCACGACTCGTCAAGGCCGTGGGGTGGCGCGTGCAAAAGCAGCAGCCGGTAGTAGCTCTTCTTCATCTTTTCCGGCATCAAACTCCACCACTCCTTCGCCTTCACATGATCAAGTTTTTACAGAAGAACAATGGAAAGCTATCATGGGATTTTTTGGTAATTCTAATATACCGGAAAATCGCTTAAGTGGTAAGTTTGATAATACTTCTTGGATCATTGATACAGGAGCAACTCATCATGTAACTAGAGAAAAATCTTGGTTGTTTGACATTAAACAATTGAATTGTCCTGTTGGTTTACCTAATGGGGACACTGTTATTGCATCTATGGAGGGATCAGTTTATTTGTCAGATATGATCACTCTGAATCATGTTCTTTATGTTCCTAACTTAAGTTGTAATTTACTTTCGGTTTCGCAACTAAATGATAATTTACAATCAATTGTCACATTTAATTCTGATGTGTGTTTGATACAAGACCAAATGAAGGCTCTGATTGGAATGGGAGTTAGGCGGGATGGACTATACTACTTCAGCAAACCAGAGGTGGTGTCTGCAATTGATGCTCCATCTGATGTGGAATTGTGGCATAGGCGAATGGGACATCCTTCTGAGAAAGTAGTTAAGTTACTACCCCCTGTTAGTAGGTCTAAGAATAGTTTGAATAAAGGATGCGAAGTGTGTTTTCGGGCTAAGCATCACAGAGACAAATTTCCTTTGAGTAATAATAATAGTACTAGAATTTTTGAAAAAGTTCATTGTGATTTGTGGGGTCCATATAGACATGAGTCCTCATGTCGTGCTCGTTATTTTTTGACTATCATGGATGATTTTTCAAGAGTTGTATGGCTTTATTTGATGGTGGATAAAACAGAAGTTTTTCATATGTTTATGACTTTTGTGGCTATGGTTGATAGACAATTTGGTCAAAAGATTAAGATTGTGCAAAGTGATAACGGTACTGAATTTAAATGTTTGTTTGATTTTTTTCGTGCCACTGGTATAATTTTTTAATCTTCTTGTGTTGGTACACCTCAACAAAACGGGAGGGTTGAAAGGAAACATAAACACATTTTGAGTGTGGCGAGAGCATTGCGTTTTCAAGCCAATTTGCCTATTTATTTTTGGGGAGAATGTGTCCTTGCAGCAGCCCATCTCATCAACCGTACACCAACTCCTATCCTACAAAATAAAACACCTTTTGAAATCCTTTTCAATAAATTACCCAATTTTGATGCTATACGCACATTTGGATGTCTTTGCTTTGCACATAATCAGAAAACACAAGGGGACAAGTTTGCTAGTAAGAGTAGGAAATGCGTGTTTGTGGGGTATCCATTCGGGCAAAAAGGTTGGAGAGTATATGATTTAGATGCAACATAGTTTTTTGTTTCTAGAGATGTCAAATTTATTGAAGATGTGTTCCCTTTTGGCTCTCCCGATGATGTGAATATTGAGTCTAATGTGGATTATGTGGGTGAAATACATGAAGACTTTGCGGAATTGAGTGTATGTGATGAGGATTGTGGTGTAGAGATACATAGTCATGATCAAGGGGGGAATCAATGAGGCATGAGCAGCCTAGCCACGGGAATTTTCAGCCCTCAATTGCCAGCGGTCCACCCCAGACCACAGCACCAGCCACGCACATTGATGCTGGCAGCGAAGAACAGCAGCAAGTCGAGGCTCCCGACAACACAAATCAGACCACCGAAAATATGGGCCGTGGATTTCGTACCAAATATCCATCAGTTAAGCTTCGTGATCATGTTACCCACACTGTTTTTGCTAACAGTCCACCTCTCCCGACTTCCGTTTCTGATCATCCTTCAGGTACTCCGTATCCTCTTGCACATTATATACATTGTGATAATTTTTCTGTAAATTACCGAAAGTTTGTTGCAGCTATAGTTGGTAACAATGATCCTAAATCATTTAAGGAGGCGATGAAATATGAGGGTTGGAGACAGTCAATGCAGGAAGAAATACGAGCTCTTGAAAACAATGGTACATGGACCTTGGAGCCACTTCCACCTGGAAAAAGGGCTCTTGGCAGTCAATGGGTTTACAGGACAAAATTTTTGTCCAATGGTGATATTGAAAGACTGAAATCCAGACTGGTTGTACTTGGGAATCATCAGCAAGCAGGTATTGATTACACTGAAACTTTTGCTCCAGTCGCTAAAATGACTACTGTTCGCACTTTTTTAGCAATTGCCGCATCTAAGAACTGGGAACTTCATCAAATGGATGTTCACAATGCCTTCTTGCACGGTGATCTTGATGAAGAAGTCTACATGAAATTGCCTCCCGGATTTGAGTGTTCTGATCCTAATATGGTTTGCAGACTGCGAAAGTCCTTGTATGGATTAAAACAAGCTCCCAGATGTTGGTTTGCAAAGTTAGTCACAGCCTTGAAAGAGTATGGCTTTCTTCAATATTACTCTGATTACTCTTTATTTACATATACTAAGACAGGTATACAGATTAATGTCTTAGTCTACGTTGATGATATTGTTATTTCTGGGAATGATTCCGCTGCTTTGTGTACTTTCAAGTCTTATCTTAGTGACTGTTTTAAAATGAAGGACTTGGGTCCTTTGAAATATTTTCTAGGGATAGAGGTTGCTAGAAGTTCTGCAAGGTTGTTTTTATGTCAAAGGAAATATACTCTGGATATTGTTTCTGAAGCAGGATTGTTAGGAGCAAAGCCAAGTGGATTTCCCATTGAACAAAATCATAAGCTTGGCTTAGCCAGTGTAGATTTACTTAAAGATCCGGAATCATATCGCAGGCTTGTTGGTCGATTGATATATCTTGCGGTTACTCGTCCGGATTTGGCATATTCTGTTCATATCTTGTCTCAGTTCATGCAGGAACCCAGAACTGAGCATTGGGAGGCGGCCTTAAGGGTCGTTCGATATTTGAAAGGGACACCAGGTCAAGGCATCCTTTTGAGTGCAAATTGTGATTTAACTCTACAGGGTTGGTGTGATTCGGATTGGGCAGCATGTCCACTCACTCGACGCTCTCTTACGGGTTGGCTCGTGTTTCTTGGTAAATCTCCTGTGTCTTGGAAGACAAAGAAACAACATACAGTCTCCAGGTCCTCGGCTGAAGCCGAATACAGGTCTATGGCAGCCATCACTTGTGAGTTAAAATGGTTAAAAGGCTTGTTGTTGAGTTTAGGTGTGAATCATCCAAAGGCAATTAAGTTGTTTTGTGACAGTCAATCCGCTTTGCATATTGCGAAGAATCCTGTTTTTCATGAAAGAACGAAGCACATAGAAGTTGACTGTCACTTTGTTCGGGATGCAATCAATGAAGGCCTCATTTCTCCATCTCATGTCTCTACATCTTCTCAATTGGCAGACATTTTTACTAAGGCGCTTGGTAAAATGCAGTTTGATAATTTACTCTCCAAGTTGGGCATTCATGATCCTCATGCTCCAACTTGAGGGGGGTATTACGGGAATATGATAATTTGATTGGAATATTTGATTGGAATATAATATTTGATTAGAATATTCCCTAGAATATCTTTTGGGAATATTTGATTGGAATATAATCTTTTGGTAAATATCTTGTAATTAGGCATAATTGATGTAATTGGTAGTTGTTTCCTTATTTTCTAGAATATCCTTGATTCTAGGGAATATTCCTGTATGTAAACATATAAATGCTTGGTATCGTGAATGAGAAGATCAAGCCTTCATTGTTTATTTCTTCAGGAAAACACGCTTCCTGATTCTACATATGCAACAAAGAAGCTACTCAAATCATTTGGTTTAGGCTATAGACAAATACATGCATGTGTAAATGATTGTTGTCTTTTCAGGAAAGAGCTTACAGATAGTGATTTTTGTCCAAAATGTGGAAAATCTCGTTGGAAAAAAAAAACAAGACGAAGGAAGATGGAAAGCAAACTAAAGTAGCTGCAAAAATATTGAGATACTTTCCAATAATACCAAGACTGGAAAGAATGTTTATGTGACGGCCCGTCCCGCACCAGCCAGCATTTCCTCCGAGAGTGCGCTGTACACATGCCCAGCTAGCACAGAACGGTCGTCAGAAGAAAAGAAAGAAAAGAATGAACTAATCAAGGAACCTGTAGAATGTCTCACAGCGCATGGGATAAAATATATTAATAACATACTTGACATAAAACAGACGAGACAGTGCATAAGCTGATAACTAAAATCAACATCAATCATCAGAGCAGCGGAAATCCATATACAGCTTATTACAATTTTCCATATTTACTGTCTCTAAACAAAAGAAAGCTAAAGTAGAAGATACACCAACAATGCCCAAGCAGTGATCTTCAACAATACAGGGAGAATATCATATATATATATTACGTAGAAGCCTCCTGCTCGTCTCCGGATCATCTACCCGTGCATCACCAGCTAACCTGTCTCTAGTCTGCTCGTGTGAGCACCCAGAGTAATAAGAGGGGACATAAAACTCTGGGTCAGACATAAAGCTTGGTATGAGCGATAAGCATCTAAACAGAATGATAACAGGTATACTAAACCATACCTGAACCTGGACCTGCAACCAAAGAGTTAGTACCACATGCCGTACACTGCTCTAAGGTGCCATAATAAATAGTGTAAGAATACGGGGGTGGGGTGTGCATGTCACAAGGATAGCAAACAAATCATCCATAGCAACCATCCTCACATCTCTCACTCAGTGCGTAAAGCGTACGATATCTACCACTTTGGAACACTAGACAAAACTGAGGCAACGACGAATCCCGACTTGTAGAAACCCTGCTATGACCAAGCCAAACACTTGGAGTCATGACCAAACATTTCAATGACCCACTTCATTGGTCGTAGCCCTTGGTTCTACCAATGCCAAAATGGCCCTGAATCCGCCTTCGTACCTCCTACCATAGTGGTCCGAAGCTATAGACGTCGATAACTCCTTTGCACGCGTCCCGCAGCAAAGCCCAACCATGAAGCGAACTCGTTGATTCTCATCTGAATCTTGAGCTCTAACTTCTCATTTGGACTTCCTTTGCATCTCGGGTTATGGATCATCACCAGACCGGTTCGGATCCCTTTCATCATCATTGGGATCGTGGTCTTCATCGTCTCGGTTCGTGACTGCTACTTCGGGTCGGATCGGAGTCCTTCATGGTACACTGGATCGGTTCGTGGCTTCCAGTTCCATCTGGATCGGATCGGGTTCTCCACCACGCCACGGCTCGGGTCACGCCTCCTGGTCATAGCTCCAAGTCCTTCATCCTCCTTCAAGTCTCTGGTTCGTTGTCCTCAAGGTGATCAGTTCGGATCGTGTCGTCATCCCTCCAGGCGGGTCGGGTCGGAGTCTTCAATCACCAAGCCTTGAATCGCGACTTCTCGGATCGGGTCGGAGCCTCCTTCACACCAGGTCGGTTCGTGGCGTCTTGGGCTCACCATCTCGGAGCGGATCGGATCCTTCAACTTGTAGTGCAGCTCGCTCCGCAATAACGATCGGTTCGGTTCGTGGTGAAGGGAAATGGGCGGTTCGGGTCGGATAGGGGCGATCCGATCCGATTTCCTGCACTAATTCCTGCAACTTTCCAGCAACATGTTTACGCCATTCGACGATGTTTTTGACAAATCTAATTATTCTAATCAATCATAAAACATACCATAGAGTCATAGCAACATAGCAAACTAACCACAAACACCAAAACAATGAATTCATATGTCAAAATGGATCAAATATGCCCAAAACCCCTTATTTTCCCTTAAGCATGTTTAAGTAAAGCTAATCATAGGGTTAACAAAACTTAATCAAATCGAACCAAATTTCTAACAGAGGCATAAAATATTATTTACGAATTTCTAAACATTTTTCCAGAATTTATTAGTGTATAAATTCGCTAATCCTCACTAATTACCCTTAATTAACCGTAATCAGTGTCAAAATAATGCTATCACTCACCTTTGCCACAACTAGAACCCCGAAACTGAAATATTCTCTGATTTGGCGCTGTTCCCAATCTTATACAGCAGCTCCAACCTTGCTTTGGTGCTTTTTCTTCTTAATTTAATGTTTGCTAAGCCTAATCTTCAATTAGAAGGTAATTTTTGGGTGTTTTAGAGAGATTTAGAGGGTGGAGGCCATGACTAGGTTAAGAGAAATGAAAGTGGCGGCTGGAAAATGTCTAAAGAAATGTTTTCTAACCCTAATCAGCACCTACATACCCCTAAACCCGAAATTCCCCTTGGGCCTAGCTGCTAATCACCCGATTAAGCCCAATTAAGCTGTTTTTCACCATCTGAAAATTGTTTCAGCCATATCTCCTAAACGGTGAGTCCGTTTGGCTAATGTGACCACTCTACGGAAAGAGAAACCATCATCCGGAGCCAATGGAAGCGGTTTCAGGTCAAAATTCCTTTCCAGTCAAAAGTTATGGCCAAAATAGTGATAACTAGGGGTAAAATGGTCATTTAAAAATCGGGAAAAATCATGAACATGGGAAATGACCCCAATAGTCGTCTCCCAAAGTTACATGACCATACGACTCCGTATGTGACAGAAATAAATATTCTACGATCCTATGATGCGTAGAATGCGGGTCGTTACACTCTTCCCCCCTTAAGAAATTTCGTCCCCGAAATTCCTTAACCCAAAACATACAAAGGATCCCGCATGCCTAACAACCACGTACAACAATCAAACATGCAAAACAAACAAACAAGCCTATCCTAGCATGCGGAAAACTAAATCGAAGTCAAAATCTTACCAGGCAAAAAGTTCTGGGTGTGTCTTCCTAATGTCTTCCTCTGTCTCCCAAGTACAATCATTCTCGTCCTCGCTCCACTGTACCTTGACTAGTTTCACCGCCTTCCTTCGAAGTTGCTTAATGTCGTGCTCGACAATACGGGCCGGCTTGCGGTTCCCAACCGCCTCGGGTTCTACTTCGAAGTCCTCTAACTGATCAGGTGAAATAGTCATATCTGAGTCGTGAACGAACTTCCTTAGTTGGGAAACATGAAATACGTTATGAACTCCCGCCATCTTCTCCGGTAAGTCAATTCTATATGCCAAATTCCCGACTAGTTCAAGAACAGGGAATGGGCCAACGAATCTTGGTGCCAACTTTCCTCTCCTGCCAAATCGTATTACGCTCTTCAACGGAGAAATCTTGACAAACACCAAGTCGCCAACGGAGAATTTTAAGTCTCTTCTCCTTTTATCAGCATAACTCTTCTGCCTATCTTGGGCAGCCTTCATTCGTCGTTGAATGGTCTTGATTTTATCTGAAGTTTCCCTCACCACATCTGGTCCAAGCATAAACTTCTCGCCAGTCTCTATCCAACATGATGGTGAGTTGCATGGTCTTCCGTACAAAGCTTCAAACGGAGCCATACCAATACTGGATTGGTAGCTATTATTATATGCAAACTCTACTAGATGCAAATGGTCCTCCCATGATCCACCAAAATCCAATATACATGCCCTCAAGAGATCTTCCAAAATACGGTTCACCCTCTCCGTCTGACCGTCGGTCTGAGGATGATATGCGGTACTGAGATGTAATCTTGACCCTAGAGCCTCTTGCAAGCTCTTCCAAAACCCACTAGTGAACAACGGGTCTCGGTCACTCACAATGCTTTTGGGTACTCCATGAAATCTCACTATCCACTTCATATACAATTCTGCCAACTTGGCTGCTGTTCTGGTCGATTTGACTGGTATAAATCTTGCACTTTTGGTTAATCGGTCCACAATCACCCAAATGCTATCATGTCCCGATCTAGTCCTTGGTAAACCATCAATGAAATCCATCGAGACTTGCTCCCATTTCCATTCGGGAATTTCTAAGGGCTGTAACAACCCACTAGGCTTCTTTTGCTCGGCTTTAACTAGCTGGAAATTCATGCACTTGGATATAAACTTCCCAACGTCTCTTTTCATCCCTTCCCAGTAGTAAGTCTGCTTCATATCTCGATACATCTTGTTACCACCGGGGTGTATAGTCAGTTTTGAGTTATGACATTCTCTGAGCACTTCATCCCTCAATCCATTGACATTGGGTACAACAAGCTTTCCATTCTTTCTAAGCCATCTATCTCGATCAAGCCCATACTTGTTCATCTCCTCATCGATACCCATCTCTAACTTGGAGATGATTTCCAATAGGTTAGGATCGTCCCTCTGACTAGAGCCGATCCGCTCAATCAAAGTGGGTCTGATCGTCAAACTTGCTAACATTTCTGGATCCAATTCGCACTTTGGTCTGAAATCAAACCCCGCGATAAACTCCAGTTGCTTCCATTCAAGGAACATAGCCCCTAAGCTGGCATGTCTTCTACTCAATGCATCAGCCACCGCATTGCCCTTTCCTGGTGTGTATGCGATGTCAAAATCATATGAAGCTAAGAACTCTAACCATCTCTGCTGACGGAGATTCAGATCTTTCTGAGAGAAGAGATACTTTAACGACTTATGATCTGTAAACAGCTCAAATCTCTCTCCCAAGAGATAGTGTCTCCACATTTTTAACGCGAACATGATCGCTGCCAATTCTAAATCATGGGTAGGGTATCTTCTCTCGTGCGGTTTCAATTGCCGACTTGCGTAAGCTACAACCCTACCGCCTTGCATCAATACAGCACCCAGTCCGGTACCACAGGCATCCGTGTATACCGTCATCTCTTCATCCCCCTTAGGAATGACTAACACTGGTGCGCTTGTCAACTTGTCCTTTAGACTTTTGAATGCATTCTCGCACCTCTCATCCCAGACAAAAGCTTGATTCTTCTTGGTCAACTGGGTTAATGGTGCTGCTATCTTGGAGAAACCTTGGATAAACTTACGATAATATCCCGCTAACCCCAAGAAACTTCTTACATCTGTTGCATTCTTGGGCGTAGGCCAATCCTGTACCGTAGCCACCTTTGCCGGGTCCACGGCAATACCATTCTCTGATACAACATGGCCCAAGAACCTCACTTCCCTCCTCCAGAAGTGACACTTAGAAAACTTGGCTTTCAATTGGTGTTTTCTCAACACCTCCATCACTACTCTTAAGTGTTCCTTGTGTTCTTCCTCTGTCCTCGAATAGACCAAAATATCATCAACGAACACAAGGACAAACTTATTCAATTGATCTCTGAATACCCTATTCATAAGATCCACAAAATTTGTTGGGGCATTGGTCAGCCCGAATGACATGACCAACCACTCATAAAATCTAGACGGCGTTCGAAATGCCGTTTTAGCTATACTTTCAGCTTCCACTCTAAGCTGATGAAAACCTGTCGCGAGATCCAACTGAGAAAATACTCTCGCGCCACTCAACTGATCGAATAAATCATCTATCCGCGGTAGAGGATACTTGTTCTTCCTCGTCACTTTATTCAACTCGCGGTAGTCTACACACAAACGAAGGGAACCATCCGCCTTGGTAGCAAACACAACTAGTGCTCCCCATTCAGAAACACTCCTTCTGATAAATCCCTTCTTCAAAAGATCGCTGACTTGCACCTCGAGCTCTCGCTGCTCTCTTGGTGCCATACGACGAAGTGGCATCACTATAGGCCTGGCATCCTTTACCAAATCAATACGAAACTCAATCTCTCGGTGTGGTGGAAGCCCGGTCACTTCTTCGAAAACATCCGGATACTGGCCAACCACAGGCAAACCTGACAACTCACTATGCGGAATGTCGAGGGAGTTTAGAAAACTAGCCAATACCCCCGTACTGGGTAGACCACCAAACACTATCCTCCGCCCATCATCCGCTCTAGCTGTCACCAACATGCCCTCACAGTCTACCACCACCCCGTATCTTTGGAGCCAATCTACTCCCAAAATAATGCCAAACCCAGTAAAGCCCAAAACAAAGCAATCACAAACAAACATGCATCCATGACTCGATAAGACCACATCACGACAAATCATGCTAAGGCTAGTCGAACCACCAATCGGGTTCGTCACTACTAAAGGTCTATCGACAATCTCGGGCTCCAATCCCAACCTATCTACCAGGTCACTAGGTATGAAAGAACTGGAAGCTCCGGTATCAAACAAGACTCTAACAGGAACATCGTAAACAGAAAGCATACCTTGAATGACGACATTCTTTCCCTTCTCCGCCGCTGTTGGGGCATTCGACGAAGAAGGAATAGCATTAAGAGCGTAGGCTATCACCATTTGCTTTTCCTTAGGGGGCTGTGGACACTTGTTCTTGTGATGTCCCATTTGGCCACAGTTGAAGCACTTCCTATCCGCTGGCTTGGCCCGACAATTACTAGCATAATGGCCCTTCTTACCACAGCTGAAGCACTCAACATCTTGCTTATTCTTTTTCTTCTGGCCATCCTTAGCTTGGCTCTGCTTTCTCTTATTCTGGGAACCACCCTTGCCTCCACCACTTGCTTGTGGTTTTGGCTCTTCTGCAGACGCAACCTCAGTCTTCGACTTAGGGTAGAGACTTTCTGATCTTAATGCTTTCCCCACAATCGATTCAAACGTCTCATCGATGTGGTTAATAAGTTTTTCCCCCAAGTACTGATCCAAACCAGTTATGAATTTCTCATTCTTTTTCTCGGCAGTATCTATAAGAGATAGCCCATACTTTGACAAAGTGTCGAATTCAGCAATATACTCCGAGACAGCTCTGCCATTCTGCTTGAGTTCCAAGAATTTCTTAAACAGCATTGACTTCTGAGCAGCTGGAATGAACTTCTCGCTAAAGCGAGCTTTAAACTGCTCCCAAGTAATCTGATCTTCGGGAGTAGCTGCCTTTATAGCATTCCACCAGTTCATTGCCCGCCCTTGCAGCTGACGGGATGCTAGCTTTCTCTTCATCGCATCCTCGATACCCAAATCGTCGAAGATACGTTCGCAACTATCCAACCAATCTTGAACATCCGTGGCCGACTCCGTTCCGTGGAACGGCTTCCCACCAAGGCTAGTATAATCCTTATTCAGCTTGGCGAAGTCGACCCTTGGCGCCTGCACCATTGGACCACCACCATTTCCACCATTGGGAGCTGTCCTCTGAACATCTCTAAGCATCTCTCTCATGAGGTCAGTAAACATCGTCCTCATGTCAGCAGAATTCCCATTATTGGCTCCCCTACCGGTACCTCTAACATATCGGCTCATCGTCAATCTGAAAAAGAGAAATGATTAACGACTCCATAGTGGTGCTAGTGCAGTACGACTTCATCCTTATACTACTAATAGTATATATATATATAGCTTTTGAAAACCAAAGTAATCACAAATACGCTCTCTCGTATACGTATTTTATCTCTCCCTGGTAACTTCCCTAGGTTAACTACGCAACCTAGTGCTCTGATACCAAGTGTGACGGCCCGTCCCGCACCAGCCTGCATTTCCTCCGAGAGTGCGCTGTACACATGCCCAGCTAGCACAGAACGGTCGTCAGAAGAAAAGAAAGAAAAGAATGAACTAATCAAGGAACCTGTAGAATGTCTCACAACGCATGGGATAAAATATATTAATAACATACTTGACATAAAACAGACGAGACAGTGCATAAGCTGATAACTAAAATCAACATCAATCATCAGAGCAGCGGAAATCCATATACAGCTTATTACAATTTTCCATATTTACTGTCTCTAAACAAAAGAAAGCTAAAGTAGAAGATACACCAACAATGCCCAAGCAGTGATCTTCAACAATACAGGGAGAATATCATATATATATATATATTACGTAGAAGCCTCCTGCTCGTCTCCGGATCATCTACCCGTGCATCACCAGCTAACCTGTCTCTAGTCTGCTCGTGTGAGCACCCAGAGTAATAAGAGGGGACATAAAACTCTGGGTCAGACATAAAGCTTGGTATGAGCGATAAGCATCTAAACAGAATGATAACAGGTATACTAAACCATACCTGAACCTGGACCTGCAACCAAAGAGTTAGTACCACATGCCGTACACTGCTCTAAGGTGCCATAATAAATAGTGTAAGAATACGGGGGTGGGGTGTGCATGTCACAAGGATAGCAAACAAATCATCCATAGCAACCATCCTCACATCTCTCACTCAGTGCGTAAAGCGTACGATATCTACCACTTTGGAACACTAGACAAAACTGAGGCAACGACGAATCCCGACTTGTAGAAACCCTGCTATGACCAAGCCAAACACTTGGAGTCATGACCAAACATTTCAATGACCCACTTCATTGGTCGTAGCCCTTGGTTCTACCAATGCCAAAATGGCCCTGAATCCGCCTTCGTACCTCCTACCATAGTGGTCCGAAGCTATAGACGTCGATAACTCCTTTGCACGCGTCCCGCAGCAAAGCCCAACCATGAAGCGAACTCGTTGATTCTCATCTGAATCTTGAGCTCTAACTTCTCATTTGGACTTCCTTTGCATCTCGGGTTATGGATCATCACCAGACCGGTTCGGATCCCTTTCATCATCATTGGGATCGTGGTCTTCATCGTCTCGGTTCGTGACTGCTACTTCGGGTCGGATCGGAGTCCTTCATGGTACACTGGATCGGTTCGTGGCTTCCAGTTCCATCTGGATCGGATCGGGTTCTCCACCACGCCACGGCTCGGGTCACGCCTCCTGGTCATAGCTCCAAGTCCTTCATCCTCCTTCAAGTCTCTGGTTCGTTGTCCTCAAGGTGATCAGTTCGGATCGTGTCGTCATCCCTCCAGGCGGGTCGGGTCGGAGTCTTCAATCACCAAGCCTTGAATCGCGACTTCTCGGATCGGGTCGGAGCCTCCTTCACACCAGGTCGGTTCGTGGCGTCTTGGGCTCACCATCTCGGAGTAGATCGGATCCTTCAACTTGTAGTGCAGCTCGCTCCGTAATAACGATCGGTTCGGTTCGTGGTGAAGGGAAATGGGCGGTTCGGGTCGGATAGGGGCGATCCGATCCGATTTCCTGCACTAATTCCTGCAACTTTCCAGCAACATGTTTACGCCATTCGACGACGTTTTTGACAAATCTAATTATTCTAATCAATCATAAAACATACCATAGAGTCATAGCAACATAGCAAACTAACCACAAACACCAAAACAATGAATTCATATGTCAAAATGGATCAAATATGCCCAAAACCCCTTATTTTCCCTTAAGCATGTTTAAGTAAAGCTAATCATAGGGTTAACAAAACTTAATCAAATCGAACCAAATTTCTAACAGAGGCATAAAATATTATTTACGAATTTCTAAACATTTTTCTAGAATTTATTAGTGTATAAATTCGCTAATCCTCACTAATTACCCTTAATTAACCGTAATCAGTGTCAAAATGATGCTATCACTCACCTTTGCCACAACTAGAACCCCGAAACTGAAATATTCTCTGATTTGGCGCTGTTCCCAATCTTATACAGCAGCTCCAACCTTGCTTTGGTGCTTTTTCTTCTTAATTTAATGTTTGCTAAGCCTAATCTTCAATTAGAAGGTAATTTTTGGGTGTTTTAGAGAGATTTAGAGGGTGGAGGCCATGACTAGGTTAAGAGAAATGAAAGTGGCGGCTGGAAAATGTCTAAAGAAATGTTTTCTAACCCTAATCAGCACCTACATACCCCTAAACCCGAAATTCCCCTTGGGCCTAGCTGCTAATCACCCGATTAAGCCCAATTAAGCTGTTTTTCACCATCTGAAACTTGTTTCAGCCATATCTCCCAAACGGTGAGTCCGTTTGGCTAATGTGACCACTCTACGGAAAGAGAAACCATCATCCGGAGCCAATGGAAGTGGTTTCAGGTCAAAATTCCTTTCCAGTCAAAAGTTATGGCCAAAACAGTGATAACTAGGGGTAAAATGGTCATTTAAAAATCGGGAAAAATCATGAACATGGGAAATGACCCCAATAGTCGTCTCCCAAAGTTACATGACCATACGACTCCGTATGTGACAGAAATAAATATTCTACGATCCTATGATGCGTAGAATTCGGGTCGTTACAGTTTATGTCTTCAGAAACAGCAGAGCAATTAAGATGGTATAGCACTCATAAGAGTGAAGATGGTAAATTACGTCATCCAGTAGATTCTTCTCAGTGGGCTACAATTGATAGTATGTATACTTCATTTGCATCTGATCCACGAAATTTAAGGCTTGGTCTTGCAAGTGATGGCTTTAATCCCTTTGGAGATTGGAATTCTAAATATAGTTGTTGGCCAGTATTTCTTGTTGCATACAACTTCGCTCCGTGGCTTTGTATGCACAAAGGTAATACGATGTTATCTTTATTAATTCCTGGACCACGACAACCAGGGAATGATATCAATGTGTATCTACAACCGCTTATTGAAAATTTGAAAAAAATTATGGAATAAAGGGGTGAAGGCATATGATGCATACACTTGCAACGAATTTAGATTACATGCAGTTTTAATGTGGACAATAAATGATTTTCCAGCTTATGGAAATTTAGCAGGTTGTACTGTAAAGGGTAAGAAGGCATGTCCTGTTTGTGGCGTTAATACATGCTCAATATGGTTACCATTTAGTAAGAAATGTGCATATTTAGGACATAGGAGATTCCTTGATCCTAATCATGAATATCATCAAAGAAAAAACTTGTTTGATGGAACCATAGAGAATAGACAAAAGCCTCCAATACAAACCGGTGTCCAAGTCTTTGATATTGTTAAAGATATTTGTAATGACTGGGGGAAAAAATCAAAGGAGGAAGAGAAAGAGAAGGAAAAAAGGAAAAGAAAAAGGGGAGAAGAGAAGAAAAAAAGAAGTCAAATGTGGAAGAAGAAGTCTATTTTCTTTGATTTGCCTTATTGGCAGGTAAAGTTTAATTAGAAATTGCTTCTTTTTATCGATATAATCATTGCTTTATTATTAATTAGTTATAATCTATTTTTGATTTTCTTAGGTACTTCCTTTGCTTCACAATCTAGATGTAATGCATGTTGAAAAAAATATTTGTGAAAGTATTCTTGGTACGCTAATTGATATTAAAGGAAAATCAAAAGATGACATTAATTCACGTAAAGATCTAGATTATAGATACTTGAAAACACTAAAGGGGTATGTTAAAAGTCAAGCACGACCTGAAGGATGCATAGTTGAGCGTTATTCTACTGATGAATGCATGAAGTATTGTGCTGCCTATATTAATGGTGCATTAGAAATTGGACAAAGAAAAAATAGAAATGAAGTGGAACGAAGTGATTCCATGCTCGAGGGGCGTCCTATTTCTAAAGGAAATCCTATGGTACTCAGTAAAGAGGTGATTGATGTTGCTCATCGATATGTGTTGTTTATCATCGAGGAAGTAGAGCCTTATATAAAGTAAGCACAAGTTTAATTCAATTATTTTATATGAAATAAATTAGATTGACTTGTATGATTACGTATAGAGGATGCACAATGAAGAGCTGAATCATTTGCATCCTTGGCTTTTACGTGATGATTTGGAACTTTCAAAGCTGCATTCAGAGACTTTTAGTAATTGGTTTAGAAAAAAGGTTGGCAATGTTATCTTTTAGGATGGATAAGTTCGGCATAGAAGTATATGTTATTGTAATTAGTCTTCATGTATAACATTATGCTTTTTCAGGTTCAAAATGGTTGAAAAACATCTGATGTTAGTGAACTAATAAATTGGCTTTCACATGGACCTCATCATCAAGTAATTTCTTATACTGGCTATATAATTAATGGTCGTCGTTTTGGACTGTAAAAGTTAAGTTATTGCACGGCCTTCCCCTCTTCTCTTTATCTGTTTTCTTACTTCCTGTTTCTTTTTGGTAAAATGCTGAATCGATAATAAGTTCTGTATCATAGTTATATCCTAAAAAATTCCTCCTCTTTACGAATTTCTGAGTTCTCTTAAAAATGCTATGTAGCAACCCGGATTTTTGAGCGACTTTGGTTATCGACGTAAGCTCAACGTCAATAACCAAAACATCAAAAAATCCCGGTAATTAATGAAAGAAATTAGAGGATGAGAGTAGATAAGGTAGAAACTTAGAATAGAAGAAGAAGAAGAACATCATCATCAGAGTAAACACGAATCTCACAGCGGAACGAATAAAATATAACATAACTTTTGAAATACAAAGTTATAACTGTATATACATACCATCTCAGAGTACAACACATAATATCACAGCGGAACAAATAATAGCTATCGACTGCTGAAGCCTCCTGCTCCAAGCTCTTCAAGTATACCTGTAAATCCTGATTACTTGACTGCCCATACAAATTTAGGCACCCAAGAGTTTAGGGAAAACAAAATAAACTCCGGGTCAGTCATGGGACTGGTGTGAGTAAACTCAAATCATTTAAAACAGGTATATGATATCTCATAAGACCACGCCGTGAATACGGAACGGGTTTTTCCCTTATGAGAATCCAAATATCTTTGCAAAGCAATATCATTCTGATATTATAATAATGTCTAAATACAATTAGATATCAATCTAGCAGAAACGCTTGCATCTCACGTTCTGCATATATAGTATACAATCAAAATCGCAAGCACGTATTGGATGATTGGGTTTCCAACTATGACAAGGTATGGAACCACCTTCCGATCAGTGTACTCTAGGAACGATACACTGGAGTTCAACAAGAACATCTTGCAACTCAGCCACACATGACCGACCACTCATTTCGCTTGAGTGTATCGAATGTACATCACCAACGGTTGGGATCAGCAACCGTTCCCGTATATATATATGGGACAACATTGATAGATTAAAGAAGCAAATGAATATTCTCTAGATAGGTGATTATACACCCTACTTCGGTGCGACCGACTTAGCCATGCTGCCTGCCCGATTTCTGTCATTTACCGGATGTGAGGCTAGAAGCTACGCATATCTTTCCACATCATATCTTCATTCACTTAGAATGCCACATCGTCATACCCGTCAAATCATTATCGATTTCCCTAACGGTATCACGGGTATGAAGCTAAGAGAAACGAATTTCTCCGCCACCAAACGTAATACGTTGAAGAGATCAACATATATTATTCGTTAGGAATACTCTGTCAGACATTCGTCCATACAAGTTGTCCTGGGACTGGACAAACCGAAGGCACTATTCTGTACACAGGATAACCCTTGCATTTTACTCCGTCTTCAATTAACTTTGGCATATATGATTCGCAACGCTTATGCCAATACAGAGTGGTTCTATGGATAATAATCCAACCGGTCTCTCCATATTAACAACGTTAAAATGGTCAAAACTTCGATAGTCAGTGATTTAACTATCAAATGAAAACATGTCCGTGTACAAACAACGATCTAAATTCCAAATGGAATGTCAATCGATCAATCATCATGTATATCTATACATATTTCCTTATTTTCTATATTTAGAAAATATTTGTTATCAACGTTGGAAAACATTTCCATTGTTTATTTACGTATCACTATCCTTCCACAACTATCAGACTCTAACTATAAACTAACAAGAGAACAACTTCCTAAGTATAAACCCCGAAGGCCGAAACCAACATCAGATCGATACCCAGGAAATCATTCAACTTATTAATCTCTAGTCAGATTCTAATTTTGTTTAACTTTATATTCTTTAACTCTATTCGCTCAACTCTAGATCGCAGCGATCACAATGGTTACGCCTGATTCCCTCAGGAAACATCCGACCGCCGTAGGCTATTTACAGCCCTGTGAATTATGCTAGCAGTCGTGCTAAATGGCAACTCATCCTGAATAACTATGTTTGTTTTAACTCTAACTGTTTAACTCTAACTGTTTAACTCTAACTGTTTAACTCTAACTGGTTAACTTTAACTGGTTAACTTGACTTACTTAACCAAACTGGTTAACTCGACTCACTTAACACAACTGGTTAACTCGACTTACTTCTAACTGTTTAACTCTAACTGGTTAACTCTAACTTGTTAACTCTATTTGACTAACTCGACTTGACTAACCCCTTTCGAATAAATTCGATTAACTAACTTTCGAATATATTATTCGATTAACTAACTTCGAATACCATATTCGATTACTCTAACTTCGAATACATATTCGATTACTCCCTTTTTAACAACGTTTTATTCATTTGAAAAGATTTACTTTTAAATAACGGTTCTACACTTTAAAAAAATGATTTCCTTTTTATAATGTTTCCTTTCCAATTCTATTTGCAAATGGTTTACAAATATTTCCTTTTCAAATTTATTCTTGAAATATTCTAACTCCTTAAATTCCCGGAAAAATTCGCCATAACCTCCTTTGTATCGGGAGCATCGGGAAAATCCCCAAACCGCTACACAAGCCCTTTCCAGTCAAAAAGAAAATGATTTGCAGTTATTTCCTTTTTAAATATCTCCTATTTATAAATATTCCAATTTATAAACATTTCTTATTTATAAATATTCCACTTTATAAATATCTCTTTTTCAATATCACTTTGAAAAATCTCCTTTATCTACATTCCGGTATGTCATTGTATTCAATCATACCAAATCACGATGTTCAATATCGTCCATACACACACAATCAACAACAGGTTATAATTCACATCATATATCAAAATATATGAAAAACAATAAAATAACTGTTGAGGAATCCAGTCGGATTCCTCCAACCTGTTTCCCTGCATCACAGATGTTAGACAATATAGATAACATCACTTTCAGTTCCATATGATATATTCTGCTAAACAAAATCAATATAGAAATTCAACTAACTAACTAGCAGTTCAATCAAAAAGTCAACACACAATCAAACAGTCAATATTTAACAGTTCTAAAAATACAACATGAAAATATAAACTGTTCAGAGTTAGTGAGATTTACTCACAGTTGCGCGTTAATCGTTGAATAACGGTTTGCGTTCATTTGACTGCGACGGACAATTTATTTCGCCATAAATTGTAACTAGCTCGGATTGACTCGCGGTCAGTCTCATTGTGGAGTGCTCGTCCACACGATCCCGGCGCAACTTACGGTTTGTAAATCTGATATTGTGTGGCCAAGTTATCGCTTAAGCAAGTTAATACAATTTAAATAAGAAAAATAACTTGAATTTCTTTAAAAAGGACTTGGGCTTAACCTTTCCACTTTGGCCCAATTAGATAAACAACGGCCCCTTTAAAACATCTCCTTCTTCTTCTTCCTGTTTTGAGCACCAACCCGTCGCTCCATCACTGGTAAATCCCATGGCCGAACATCCACTCCTAATTCCTCCATTCTTCCACTTCGAATTAAACAAAAATTATGATAACTCCTCCCTTCACATCTACTACCTCCTCCTCCCAAAATCGACGAGCTCGAAGCCCCTTAGCAGTTTCCATCGAAGTGCTTATCCCCCAGGTACCGATGGTTTTGATCTCCGAAAATCCAAATACTCACACAAACGATGCGGCTTCCAACCACAAACACAAATCACAACTCCATTTAAAAGATCGATGCTTCAAATTCTTGGAACTACAAACCCTAGGTCACGGCGGCTCTTAGGATACAGCGACAAAGAAGGTGTCAAGCTCATTGAAGTGCTCATCAGTTTGAAGAGGGTTTGATAAGGATTACCAATATATATGTAGTGATTTAAGGAATTTTCTTTGTATTTCCTTTGATTTACTTTCTCCCGATATTTTTGCTGTGTAAAAAGAAATGAGGACGGCGGATTGTTTCGTGCTTATACAGGGAGGGTTGTTGAGAGTTGTGGCTGTACAAGGTGTTGGGTGGCCATTTCTAGTCCTTAGAAAATGTTGAGATATTTTATTTTATTGTTTTATATTCATTTTCTACACTCTAAAAATCCGTACGACCACATAGTGGCTCTAAAAATCATGAAACTGGAAATCTAACAACTATTTGACATTACGGATCTAACAAAATTGGTTTCGTCGAAAACGGAGGTCGTATGCAAAACTAGCTATTTTTCAAGCGTTGAACAGACCCTTTAAATATATAAATATATTTAAATATTATTAAATTTAATATAAATAAATTAATATTCTCGTATATCTTCACATATGATATTGTACAGCTCCAGAATATCATATCAGAATATACAGTTTGATATTTCAGATTTTAAATTTATCGATATTCAGTTTATACTGAAAATCCATTTATAACGTATATAAAGCGTTGCAAATTATAAAGGAATTCCACAGCGACTTTTCTAAAATTTGATTTGGACATAAATCAAAATCTACACGACGAAATCCCGATTTCTCTCTTCCACTAGAAAGATATACTCCACCAGCTCCACACGTTTCTTGTTTCACAGAAATCCGACTTCAAACGGTCCCTGTATATTCAGTTGAAGTTTGAATCGCCAATTAACGAACTGCAGCGCCATTTCAAGCTCGGTTTTAATTATAATATAATTATACGTTCAAACTGTCGTTTATATAATATATTCGTTAATATTATTCAACTCCAAACTGAATTATATACTTTTAGATTGTTCAGTTCACACTATATTGCCATTTCAGCTAATTCTGATTATTTCAGAATTATTTATATTATTATATTAATTAAATATTCAATATTATTTAATTCACGTTCTCGATATCGATAAATCGATATTTAATAATTAAATAAATTAATTATTCAACAGCTAAAAATGCGGGTCATTACATGCTCTTTAGTTATAACAATCGATGTCATTATTATATTAAGATTTTTAAATATTAGAATAATTATCAAAAAAATATCGCTGAAATCACAATACTTTCTTCGATCAAGGTCTGGCCAAAAATAATTCTTGAACGAGTGTGGAAAGAGCAATCAAATCATCCGGGTTAATTGGTTGCTTAGGATAATGTTGCATAACTACTTGATCAACTTTAGTTTCACTAATTTGAGAAATAAAATTATTTTTAAACAACAATAAGTAGGTTAGGGCTCTTTCCAGTAGTTTACCTTTGGTAATCAGGATACAGGTTAATGGTTCGAAAGATATTTGTGGGTAACATTAATTATTATACAGCTATTATTTTGTAAAAATAGTTCTACCCATTACAAATTATCCAATTTAATCAAAGCGATGAAAAGAATAATATAATGCAAGTTTGTTTAATAAAATTATTACATGAGTTTGTCTATTGTCTCCTGCAAATATGCTCAAAGTTCAAACCTTGCATAAGTTCATTATATTTGAATCTACCGAATATAAACGCTCAATAGCAAGATAGAAACTGAAACCAAAGCCTGATAAGCTTACGCAGCAAAATTTAACATATCTTTTCATTCAAAACATAACTATGGAACCAAAGTCTGATAAGCAACTTTTGTATTTTATATGTTTTGACCTTGGTATTTTATATTTGATTATGGAACATAGGCACTATAGATTCTTTGTTCTACTCGTCAACTATTTTCAGTTTCCATTTCTTCTCAATTGTTGTCAAACAATATTCTGTAGTATGACTATGCAATCTTTATACTTCACAGATTCTTGGTTTATGCTCATACCGTACAGTTATAAAATCAACCAGTTTGTCTTCTCGAACTATTTTAATCACTTCAAGATATTTTAAGTTTGCATACACTTCAACAAGAACATGAGCCAAATTTAGACATAGTCCTTTCTTAGTATTATTATTCAATTTAATAGGAACACCACTCACACTTATAACCTGGCTAATGCCTTCATTACTCCAGTATACCAAGATGACTTGTATTAATCTGGCCCAAATAGGAATAGATGAAAAGTATTCTCATGTAAATTTCGAATTTATCGACCAATATTTTAGAATAATAATGAGAGAATTTTAGGTGCAAGGCCCCCATCTCAATTTGATTCATATCAGCACTTGATGAAAATCGTATCAAGATGAACCCGTTCGGCTTGTAAAACAGTTTGAAATCTGAAACTAAAAAACAGTTTGAAATATGAAACTGGTTTGATCACCCTCTCTAGAATCGTTTAAAGAAATCAAATATTGGGCGCCTCCTGAAAATATACATGGAAATAATATTTGCCTGCTTTCCTTTGTTACCGCGATAGGAATAAGGACAGTCGGACCTTCATCGTCAGGAAAAGGAGTGTAAAACTTCAAATCAGTGCTTTCTGATTAGAGCGCAACGCCTGAAACCCTAACTGCTTCAGCCCATGTACGTGATTGAGGACGTTGTGTATCTGAAATTGAAACCAAAGTCGTCTGATAAGCTTACGCAGCAAGCGTTAACCCCGTTGAACATGTACGTCACTAGTATGGGTGAAAAGCCCTATGTTTGGCCAAAACTATATGCAGTAACAGGGATATGGTTGGATACTTGTGAAAAGCAACCTTTGGAACTTAATTACTGTAGTTTGCACTTGTACCCTCTGCTGTAAGATTAACTTTTTGTACACATGCCGAATTTAGTGCAATGCTGTAAGGTTACAGCAATGCTGTAAGGTTACAACAATGCTGTATAATAAGTTCTGAATGGTGTATTTGGTTAACAATTTTTTCTGCATTTGGTTAGCAATGCTGTAAGGTTACAGCAATATATTCTTTCTGCATTTGGTTCTTTTTTTTCTTTTTTCTTTTTTGCAGTCACACCGTGCTAGTAACAGTATGCAGGCTCAAGATCGACGGGATCGGGTTACTCTAAACGGTTTGGTGAAAAAAAAGTGCAATCTATTGGGTTGGGAGAAAAACATAGTTGTAGAGGGGACGATAGCAAGTACCAATCTCGATGCTTTGGTACATTTTAAAATGCCTGGAGCTGATGCTTGGAAGATATGTGTGAATCTAGCGGTGGAACCGGAAGCTTTTTTGTTTAGGCCAAATTCGGAGATGTCCACAATCGGATAGGCCGTTGGATCTACCATCGCGTGGCACAAAGATTACATTTCCTTGGTCTAGTGTTGGTACTTAGAACTTAGAACTATGTAATTTATGTTAGAACTTAGAACTACGTCGATGCAACATATCTAAATCTTTTGGTATGTAAACTTATCTAAATATTTTGGATCGGATGTAAACTTATCTAAATCTTTTGGATCGAATGTAAACTTATCTAACTTTTTGAAACGTGTTGGAATTTTAAGACTTTTTCTTTAGTCTTTTATTATGTGTTGAAATGTGTTGCATCACAACATTTACTGCATGTTAATATATATGTATATATATATATTACTATTATTATGAATCAATATGGTACCAGGTATATACAAATCTATTATTTCACGACGGGCAAACCCAGTTGTTATATGATATTGTAGACAGTTTACCAAGTAGTATATTACCACGGTCGAAGACTGCTGCAATTTCGCAACGGGCAAAACCTGTTGTTATATGATATTGTAGACAGTTTACCAAGTAGTATATTACCACAGTCGTAGACTGTTGTAATATAATGTATTACAATGGGCAGAAGCCGCTTGTAATTAATCAGTTATTACAACGGGTTTATAGCCATTGTCATAGAGTTCGTGCACATGATAGAGGCACGTTATTACAACGGTCTCTTACGACAGTCACTGACCATTGTAAATTAGTAAGGACCTATTACGACAACGCATATTAGGACAGGCTTTTGCCCATTGCGAAAAGCATATAACAACGGTTTTTGCCCGTTGTAAAAGGAATGTTTTGTTGTAGTGTAAATAATTATTTTTAACTAAATATTTAATATTTATATATTGATTATTACTTAATAATTACTAATCGGTTGTTAATTAGTAATTATTAGTAGGAATTATTTATTTATTGATGTATTTTTAATTAAATATTTAATATGTATTTATTGATTATTAATTAATAATTAATAATTAATAATTAATAATTGGTTGTCAATTACTAATTATTAGCATGAATTATTTATTTATTGAAGTATTTTTAATTAAATATTTAATATTAATATACAGGTTATTAATTAATAATTACTAACTAGTTGTTAATATTAATTATTATAAATTATTTAACAAAAATAATTAATATTAAAATATTGTCATATATTACAACAGTAAAAAATAAAAGTTGTGATAGGCTTTTATTACAACTGTCAAAATAACATAGTTGTTAAAAATAAATTTATTACAACTTTTCTGGAAAAAAGTTGTAAAAAACATTTATTACAACGGTGCTTTTACCACCGTTGTAAAATTAAAGTTGTAATATGGCGTTTTTGTTGTAGTGCTCTAATCCCAAAATCCCCCAATGGGCTTAGCTGCTAATCACCCGGTTATGCCCAATAAAGCTGTTTTTCACCTTCTAAACCTTAATTCAGCCATATCTCCCAAATGGTAAGTCTGTTTGACATGTATGACCACTCTATGGAAAGGTAAACCATCATCCAGATCTAATGGAAGTGGTTTCAGGTCAAAACTCCTTACCAATGAAAAGTTATAGGCGAAACAAGATTTGCCAGAGGCAAAACGATCATTTAAAAATCGGCAAAAATCGTGAACATTGGAAATTACCCCAATAGTCGTTCCCCAAAGCTACACGACCCTGTGACCTCATACGAAAAAGAAATAAATATCCTACGGTCCTTTGATACATAGAATGTGGGTCGTTACAATTTCTGCGTCCCACTGACTGCCAATGACAGTTACCCGACGATTACTATCCTGTATTGGTCCCGACCCGCTCTCCTGAGGAAAATCGCCAAATCACCCAATGCCCTCTGACCGAGCCTTCTGACTGCCAATCTACAATTGCAATCAAGGTATACTCACTGAGTGGTATTGGGCAGACCAAACCTCTAAGAGTACAACCTAAGCATGCACCACAAAGAGGACCACCATAGAATACCCTAGTACGTCCCTCGGAAGCTGTGTGCTTCCTTCCAGACCCATAGAGCAATCAAACAGAATAACTAAGCAAAATAATCAGATGGATATGCTCCTCTCGCGTATCCAAACACCACGATGATCTACATTATTGGGTTCTTCACCTTCGTATGTGCGGACTATTCCAAGCGCATCACACTAACGTGTTATTAGATTCTACATATAATCTTTTAATCACGTGCTTGTTTTATCTTATCAGATTTCTAATTAACTTGATTATCCACATATTCACTTTTATTCAAGGTACAAGGTTCATTAGCTCACAATCGGCTGCTTACTTTCTTTATTCGGCCCTGTGCCGTCGAAGCGGTCTTTCGCTTATTATTTATTACGTGTATTAGTCTTAACACTTTCAATTATAAGTCTACAAATAATAATCCAACTTTCTTATTTAATCATAACCTTGTCTTACACTATTATCACAACTTGTTATTGTATTTTACTTATTGACTTAGTTATCTTGACTAAGGTTTATTAATAAGTTCTTTTTTTAATTTATTATAAAGCATGTTATAATTCCACATGTCCCTAGGACAAACTTACCTATTATATTACATATTTCACACTAATCCCTTTTCCCTTTCTTTTCTTGCAACTTCCTTTACAATAATTTTACCGTTATGCAAATGTATCAATTTTCCCCAAAATCCAATTAACTCAGTCTACTATGAATTTTCCCCTTTTATTTCTGAGTTAGATGTTAATTCCTATTTTCATTTACTGTTTCCAAATCACTGTAAATTTTCCATACAAATTAGGCATATCTATTTTTTTCATTATCCTCAATTTCACTGTAAATCTATATGCAACATATCCAAATTGTTATTAAATAACAATTTCAAGAACATGGGTTTATTATAAATTCCACAATTTTAGTATTACAGTAATTCTTAATCCAGACATAAGATTAATAGAATTGATTTGTACAACAACAACATTCTTAACATACTTAAAAATAAATTATATCGCAATTACCACAAATTACAATTACTTATCATGTTAAGAATTATAGGAAATGTAAATAGTAAATATATCATTACCCAAAAGGTATAATTTTTAATCCACTCACCTAACTGCTTTCCAATCCTTGAATTTGATTCATATCTGCTACTCTATGGTCTTTCTAACCGAATATAATATTAAGATAACTAAGGATTTACAAAGGTGATGCTAAAAGAATAAGGAAAGAAACCTAAATAATTCATATTCACATGATTTACCTCTCGTTGATAAGAAATCTGAACACCTATATTGTAGATCTATAATCTTCATCTTCAAATCTTGAATCAAAATTCCTAAAAACTAATATTCTAATTTTCTGAAAGATTTGAAGAAAGAAAGGAAAGGGCAGAGCCTTGGCGTCGTCTCAGAAAATGTGAGTTGGAGGCTAGGCTCTGCTAGTCTATTTATAGGTATACAGAAGATTCTGGTCTGTCGGATTAAATAAGATAAAATTTGAAACGTACAAGTGGAAAAATGTAACGTTAAATGACCTGAGCCATTAACGTTAATTTTTGCCTATATTAATTTCTTGTTTAATGTTATTGGTAACTTTTCCTTTTTTGTTGCTAAATATCACTATGTAAATTATTATCTTTCACTTATAACACATATATAATATTTGAATTTCAAACTTATGTGTATATATACGTATACAACCTTTTAAATCTTTGTCCTTGCTCAATTAATGTAATTAATAATGCTTATCAATTCATTGTTTTCTTCCTTTTAATATATTCTAATTTCAAATGCATCTATCTTCTTGCTCAATTGATTGTAGGTTTTATTTTGGATTTCTTTTATATATATATACACACGTACACATGTATATTTATTCTCAAATATATGTATAATTTTTATTATATGTACATTTATACATGTTTTTCTCTTAGAATATGCATTTCTTTAGTCATCCCTCTAAAATTAAAAATATGACACTAACGAGACTCGAACTTGCACCACTCACATGGGAGAGACATACCTCTACTAGCTGGACTACATAAGCTTTTGTTTACAAAACTAAAAATAATGGGGGGTCACTGTTCTTTTAAGTATTCTTCTTATATCTTATTTTCACGTTTGTTGTAATATTCATTTAAAGATATCATTTTCATTTTAAATTCGTTTCTGCAAACCATAGGTCTAAATTGATCAGAAAATCGCCGTAACGCAATGACGCTAATTCCGTGACCAAAATTTTAAAACTTTATATTTTATTATTAAATTAAAAAGGGGGGTGTTACATGTTACATCTAGATCTATTCGGTCCTACACAAACCCGATTAACAAATCACAAAAAAATATGTTTTTTTAATTGTCGACGATATTTAAAGATATACACATCATTTTTGAAACATAAAAGTAATACTTTTGGAATGTTCAAATTTTTTGCCAAAAGAATTAAAAATCTAATAGATTTAAAAATTAGGAATATTCATAGTGATCACGGTAGCAAATTCGAAAATGAAAAAAAAATGTAATAAGATGGGGATAAGTCATAAATTTTCATTTCCACGAACACCACAGCAAAATGGGGTCTTTGAAATAAAAAATCGAACGTTAAGGAATGTGCTTAAAAAATCAAACATTACAAGAATGTGCTTGTATGTTATTAAATAGTAGTGGGTTACCCAAGCATTTTCGGGTCGAAATTATAACAATAACATGTTATGTGTTAAGTACGGTAATACTACATCCAATGACTAAAAATGCTTGCTATGAAATGTTTTACAGAAAAAAAAAAATCCGAAGTATCATATTTTAGAACCTTTAGTTCAAAATGTTTTTTCTTAAACACAAAAAATAATCTTGGAAATTTTGATTCAAATGCTGATGAAGGTATGTTTGTCGGCTATTCAGATCAAAGTAAAGCTTATATAATTTTTAATAAAAGAAAAAATATTATAAAAGAAAGTTTACATGTTTTATTTGATGAAAATTGTTTTACTAACAAAATCAATGATGAAGAAGAAGTTGAAATACAACTTACTGAAAACAACACGGTTTCAAATAATAATAATGAATCATTGAATATGTTAAGATCACCACCTCATATTTTAAAAGATCATCCTTCAAATAACATTATCGATGATATAAATTAAAGAGTATCTACTAGACATAAATTAGATCAGATGAGTCACATTACATTTATTTCAACATTAGAACCAAAGAATATAAAAAAACAGTAAATAATGAATCATGTATTATGGCAATGCAAGAAGAACTCATTGATTCGAAAGAAATGAAGTAGTCAGTAATTGAAACCAAACAAGTTTATAAAAATAAGGCACATGAAAATGGAAATGTCGTTCGGAATAAAGCAAGACTAGTAGCTCAAGGATATAACCATGAAGAAGGGATTAATTACGAAGAAACATTTGCTCCAGTAGCTCGTCTTGGGGCGATTCATACGTTACTTGCTTTTACGTGTCATCATAATATTTTTTTTTCAAATGGATGTCAAAAGTTCTTTTCTTAATGGTTTCATAAAAGAACAAGTATATATCAAACAACCTCCTTTATTTACACACGATTTTTTTTGGAACATGTATATAAATTAAATAAAGCGCTACATGGTTTAAAACAAGTACCTCATGCTTTGGTAGATTAAAATCCCAGTTACTTAACTCTGGTTTCGAAATTGGTAAAATTGATTCTACACGTTTTATAAAAGGAGTTCAAAACGATATTTTAATTATTCAAATATATGTAGATGACATAATTTTTGGCTCAACCAATAAGAATTTATGTAACGATATTTCAAATATTATGAAAAATGATTTCAAAATGTCTTATATGAGTGAATTAAATTTCTTTTTTGGACTACAATTAAATAATTACAAAATGGTATTTTTATAAGTTAAGAAAAATATTGTCATGATTTATTAAAAAATACTGTCATGATTTATTAAAATCTTTCGGAATGGAGAATACTTATGAAAAACCAACACCAATGAGTACAAGCATTCACTTAGATAAAGATGAAAATGGAAAGAATTTTGATAAAAAATTATATCGTTGTATCATAGGTTCCTTATTATATTTAACCGCGAGTAGACCTGACATTATGATGAGTGTTTGTTTATGTGCAAGATTTCAAGCACAACCGAAGGAATCACATAATAGAGCAGTAAAACGCATTTTTAGATACTTATCAACACTAGAGATTACGGACTTTTCTATCCTAAAGGCGGCTCTTTCGTACTCATATCATATAGTGATGCTGATTTTGGAGGTTGCAAAATAGATAGAAAAAGCACAAGTGACACTTGTCATTTCATTGGTCAATCTCTTGAACCGTCGTTTAGTAAAAAGAAAAATTCGATTTCTCTTTTAACACGTGAAGCAGAATACATATTTGTTGCATTGGCATGTGCAATAAACACTAATTTTTTTTGGAAAACACATAATAAGCTCTCTAATACATTGTGATAATACGAGTGCAATCAATTTATCAAAAAAATTCCTATAAATCACTCTCAGACACAATGCACTGATATTAGATACCAATTTCTTAGAGACAATGTTGAAAAAGGAAATATAACATTAGAATTTGTTATTACCGAAAAAAATAGTAGACATATTTACAAAACCATTATGAAACTTCTTTTATTGAAATAAGAAGAGAACTAGGAATATGTTCGTTATCTGGGTTATAAAATAAAAAAAGAACAAAATAAAATTTAAAAGCAATAACTATGCCAACACTTGAACTCGTAGGCATCCCTACCGTTAGTCATATGGTATAGCCATTTGGGCTACTAATATCTCTTGCCTACTTCAACATTACATTCAAGCCTTATACATTAACTAATTCTTTTTGTCTTCCTGTCGTTCCTGCAATTATCTTTCCACTCAGACTATTAAAAACTCAAAACAAAATTAAACTATTAAAACCAAATCTATAAATAGTAAAAACAATGTGATATATACCTTTCTGAATTTTGTGTTACCTTCACACTAAAAAATAATAATACCGCAATGTCCTCTCATGAAATCACATCTTCATATAACTCTACTTCACCCTATTCTAACTCAACACCTACCTCTCCTGCTCCAACAACGCCAGTTTCCTCTCCTAAGACTCGATGGCGCTCTCGCCTCTGCTTTAGTGACTTAAAAAGGATAAATCCCCTAGTAACCATGACTTGATTCATGAAAATTTAGATTGTTGAGTCAAGGAATTCATGAAGTTTTGATTACTGACAAAAAGATGATTCATTATCGACAAAAAAGGGATGATCAATGGTTCGACAAAAACACGAAGAGCTTTATATGGTATTTTATATTAGAGGTTGATTATTTGGTGATTTAGTAGTGTTATTAATGTTAAAATCTATTCTTAAATAATCATATCCCTCAGTATTGGGAATATATATATAAAATATGTGTGTGTGCACATTCATATGGTTTTCTGGACAAAACCGGTCGACCAGTCAAATATCAACGGTCGACCGATTCTGCCTAGAAAACCCAATGAACATGCACATATATATATAACGTATATATATTTTCAAACTCCTATCTACTGATGATTTTTTACCTGTCAACCATTTTTAAACAGAAGCAACTGTTCGAGTAGTCACTTCCATTTCTTCAAGAGTTGCTTCTTTTCCTTTTCACCAATGATTATATCCATTGTTTGTAACTCTTTACTAATGGTTACAACTGTTTATCTCCTATATAAACATCTTGAAATCATCAATTCAAGACACCAATTCTTTCTATATAATCTCTATAGTATTGATTTTATTCTTGAACTCTCAAGTATTCAAACGCTAATATTCTTCACAATATCGTTCTTGAATCTTATAATTTATATATTATTCTTCTGATTCAAATACGATATCATCTTCCAAAATCTTCATAAACACAAATTCTATTTGAGGATAAGATTATAGGAAGGTTGTACAAGAATTGACAAATTCATGTTATTGAGAACACACATTATCAAACTACAAGTCTACTCATCTTGTTTGAAGTCCTCCATGTTGTAAGAGAAAAGTTTGAATTCCTCCATGTTGTAAGAGGCAAATTTGAAGTCCTCTGTGTTGTAGAGGCAAGTTGTGAAGTCCTCATGTTGATAGAGGCGTGAAATCCTGTTCGCCTGCTCGGGTGTTGTATACATGTTCCTCCGGGTGAAATGAGGATATTGTTAGTGAAATTCCAGAAGGATGTCTAGGACTGGACATAAGACGGTGCTCCAAACCAGTATAAAAATCTCTGGTGTGATTTTTCTATTTTTACTGCATTTACTTTCTTATATTTGTGATTAGCTTATCATTTCATACTTGAGTGTTATACACCATATTACACGATCCTTGTATACTATATTATCACATACACGCCTACACTTCCAATTGGTATCAGAGCACTGTTATCTTATAACCGTAACACAATTGTTTGATATATTCTTGTAATATGGCAAATAACCCAAGTTCTAGCACTCAAAACACCACTTACATGGAAGGTCAATCTACACAAAGACCTCCATTCTTCAATGGCCTTAATTATAGCTATTGGGCAACACGTATGTCGTTTTACATGCAGTCAAATAGCTATGATGCCTGAAATGATACACAAAAAGAAATATTGATTCCAACAACTGAGTATTCAGAATGGACACCGGCTGAGAAAACAGCAGCAGTTGTAAATGCAAAAGCAATAAATATGTTGTTTTGTGCATTAGACCAAAATGAATATAACCGTGTTAGTATCTGCACCACTGCATATCAAATTTGGCAAACGCTAAAAACCACACATGAAGGTACTAACAAGGTTAAACAAGCCAAAATAGCCATGCTGAAAAGTCAGTTCCAAAATTTCAAAATGAAGCCGAATGAAACAATCAATGATATGTATTCACAGTTTCAAACTATTCATCATGCACTTATTGGTTTAGGACAAAAATATTCAGATTTTGATGTAGTCTTGACATTCCTACATTCTCTGACTAGTGAATGGGAAAGAAAAGTATTAGCAATTGAAGAAGCTAATGACCTTTCTGTCATGAAGCCAGATGAATTGATAGGAAATCTAATGTCCTATGAAGCAAATTTGCAGGCTAGAAAGGAACAGAAAGAAGAAAAAAATGTAGCATTTCATGTAGGAAAAGATGAAGACGAATCAGAATCTGAAGATGAAGACTTAGCTTGTATGGAAAAAGGTTTCAAAAAATTCCTGAAACAACCAAAAGCTAGTCGACATAACAAAAGAAAATCTGGATCAAATAAACCATCGTCATCAGCTATAAAATGTTTCAACTGCCATAAAAAGGGGCACATGCACAAAGATTGTCCGGAGCAAAAGAATAAGTCAGAAAATGACAAGTTCAAATACAAGAAGGACAAACCAAAGAAACGAGCTTTCTCAATCACATGGGATGATTCAGACTCGTCTTCATCAGATAGTGAAAGTGATTCAGAAGATGAACAAGTAAATATTTGTTTCATGGCAACAAAAGATGAGGTACAAATTCCTACATTTGATGAAGTTCTTGATATTAATGCTGAATTGATAGTTAAATTTAAAAATATGAAAAAACAACGTAAAGAAGCCGAAGCAGATTTAAGTAGAGCATAGTTTGAACGAGATATGTTAAAAAACGAGAAGAAAATATTAGAAGAAGAACTTGAAAAAGCTCAAGAATCATCATCTAATATTGATTCTCAATTATCTCTTTTGAGTCAAGAAATCGAAACTCAAAAAGAAAAAAATGATACTCTCACTACTGAAAATCATGAACTTAAGGCAAAAGTCAAAATTCTGGACCAAGAAAAAGCTAGTTTACAAACCAAGTTAGATAATATTACTCAAAATATTTCTAACTTCAATAAAGGTCGAGAAATTAGACAAAAATCATTGAAAGTTCACAATCTGCTTCAAATAAACAATACTTGGGATATAAGAAATAAGAAACCCATAAACATCTTGGTTTCAAAAAGAAAAATGTAAAACAAGATAAAGCTAACAAAAATCTTAGTTTTTTATATTCCAAACCAAAACCACTTGTGAAGTTTCAAAAGAAAAATGTCAAGACTATCAAGATATGGGTTCCTAAAACAAATGTTAATTTGATTAGGAACAAATATATTCAGCATTTTATGAATACTGTGCATTTCAATTCTAATTATGTATATAAAGGGGATACCGGACCCGTATGGGTTTGGACTCCTAAGACCTAACTCTTAGGACCCTATAAAAAGGTGGGTACCATGGACTTAATTTTATTTTTTGCAGGTCCCACTTAATAAAAGAGGAAAGTTGATATTGGATAGTGGTTGCTCGAAGCATATGGCTGGAGACAAGAGTTATTGACAAATATTACTTACTAAGATGGTGGCTCTGTCACTTTTGGAGATAATTCAAAAGGCTATATCATCGGCAAAGGCGATATGAGCAATTGTGGTACATCTAACTTACCTCTTATTACTAATGTCATGCTAGTTAGAAATTTGAAACACAATTTACTTAGTATTAGTCTGTTGTGCGACAAGGGTTTTACCATTTCTTTTTCCGATAATAAGTGTAGGATCGATAATAACCCTAGAGGGGGGGTGAATAGGGTTTTTAACAATAAATTTAAACTAAACACAGTAATAAAGAAATGCAGTAAAAAAGAAATCACACGCGGATATACCCAGCTTCGGCAAACTGTGCCTACTGCTGCCTTTCTAAGATTTTTACTAGGAGATACAAACAGATCTCGCTTACAATCCTATGTAAACTCGCAACTCCTGCTCCTGTTTATCCCTAAGCTCAAAATCCTAGACTAGTCTGTATACCCTAGACTAGATTTTTCAGATTACACTTCAATACTCTGTGCTCTCTAGTTTTACAATAAACTTAGAACAAAAAAAAAATAAAAAAAAAACTTAAAGGAAATAAAGAAGGAATTAAAAATGGGGGGTCATCCCCTTTTCTTTGCACAAGCCAAAAGTGGTCGGGCCACTTCTATTTTGTGGTGCTCCCTTGTGATTTCTTTAGCCCGATCCTTCCTTTCTCTCTGAAACAAAAAATGG
The DNA here is from genome assembly GCA_030737875.1 of Allium sativum. Classification (NCBI taxonomy): domain Eukaryota; kingdom Viridiplantae; phylum Streptophyta; class Magnoliopsida; order Asparagales; family Amaryllidaceae; genus Allium; species Allium sativum. Next base: position 228,909,658 of record CM060918.1, read on the forward strand.
CGGCGGCGATTTAGGGTTTCAGTGATTTTTCCCTAAATCAATCTCGGTGAAGTGTATAATGGATTTCTAGAGACTTGTTTTTGCTTCTCCAGTATGTCTCCTTCGTTCTTGCGATCAATCTGAGTGAGTTTTATTAACTCTTGCAATTTAGGGTTTCGGATTTCTTTTTGTGTGAATTGATAAAGATGTCGATGATGAATCGTGTGCTTTTATAACCCTGGTGCTCTGATTTCGTTAATGACTTGCTCGATTTGAATTTTGGAATTCCTTGAATTTGATTTGCTGTCAATACGGCCTTGATTGAATCGGCCCTTGAGAGTTTTGTGGAAATCCCTTTTTAAAATTTTTGCTTTGAGCATTAAAACTTGTCTTGCTTTGTCTTGTTTGATTGAAGAGCTTCGGCTTTGATTGAAATAATCCTGGCCTTGAATGAATGTGACAGATTCCTCTTTCCTTGTTTGGATTTCCTGATTGATCTATTTCACTGATTAACCAAAAAAGACTGTTTTTGAAAAAAAAAACTTTCTTCAAATAACTCGGTTAAAAAAAAATTGAAATCCAATGATTTTGTTGTGTTAAATTCTGCCTTACTTGAAATGATTTAGACCATGCTGTAAATCTGGAATTTAAATACTTGCCAAATACAAGATTGATTCCTGCGAATTGATTTCTGCCCTGAATAGTAAAAACACTGGCCACATTTAACTCTTGCTGAATTATGAAATGGTTGATGAGAAGAACTGGAACCTTTATGACTTTCTCGAAATGATTTTGTATTGCAAAAAAAAAAACTGATTATCAAAACAATGTTCCTTGACCAATCATTTGATTCACTGTTTCATTTCATTTCTGGACATTTCTGACATGTAGTTCCCCCATGCTTTGTTTCAATATATATATATATATATATATATATATATATATATGAATTATATACATATATGTTTAACAAATTTGTTGGTCTGCATGATCAATTGATCAGTCGTGTATCCTGACCATATAGACTTTTGCCACTTTGGTCACTTGTCCATCACTTGTACATGTTCACCACTGTTGTGAGTTTGAACAGAGTTTTGTATACTTGCTTCCATAAGTTTTCTTGCACCATTTTATAGCTCTGCCATACCATGTACATGCACTGTGCTTTACTGTATCATGTTTGATCTTGATCATGTTGCATTGCCATATCACTGTTTTGCTTGAACCATGAAATTTGCTCCATCATAGTCTTGCTTGAAAATCTGAAATGCATTGTCTGAAACAGTTTTGTGCTCGACCATGTATTCTGTTTTGTGCTCGACCATGTATTCTCGACCACTTTGCTACACACACACATGTATTTGTTATTGCTATGTAACCTGTACTTTGCTTTTTGTCCTCTCTGTACATGCTGCTGTTTTGTTCTTGTATTGAAAAGGCACACTTGGTTCCATAAGCACACTTTTATTTTGCTGACTTGTCTCAAGTTCATGTATTTGTAATTTGTTGAGATGGTTGTCTTCACTTGTTTTTGTTGCATATGTGTGCTCAACTTGTTCATATACACGGCTTGACCATTTAGCCTTTATCACCCTTGTTTTTGTTGTTTTGGCTTGTATTCTGACTTTGTATTTGAACCATGATTTCAATTTCTTGCTCATTTTCTTTTGACTTTGATTTTTTTTTTGTCTTGTGACCCTGAAACAAAACAAAAAAAAAATAGCAGTCAAACTGTACTGTGTTGAGGCTGGTCAGAATCAGTTGATTCTGATCAGCAAACCAGTATGGTTTTGATGTGGCTGTTCAAGTCTGAAATATGATGAGAAAAACACACAGAAAGCTGAGACAAAATGAATCAATCACACAGAAAATCATTTTTGTCAACAGTATTTGTTTTAGTTCCAGTGTACTGTGTATTTTTCTTTCTTTTGTGACAGGTTACAGGATGATGCTTTGGACAGCTAAGGTGTTCTCAACAAGAATAATCCAGCTAGAAATGAGAAGAAAAAAATGAAGTGCTTGTAAAAAAAAAATTGTATGTACTGAAATTACTTGTAAAGTGATTTGTAAAGTCTTGTGTGTAAATGAATTGTAAAATAGATAATATTATTGGAAATAAAATTTATTTGATTTTTCTATATTCTGTGTAAATTCTGTGTTATTTTATTTTCCAATAATACTAGATATTCCACAATCAAACACTCCAGTAACAAAAATCTATTTGTTATCATCAAACAAAAATATTAGTATCAATAAACTCCCCCTTTTGATGATGACAAACAGACTTAAGATTTTTGTGAATAACGAGATGTGTTTGAACAAGGGCTCCCCCTACATTTGAGCTCCCCCTATCAGTTGTAAACAGACATGAGTAAAGAATTTGAAAATGGAAAAAAAAAGTTAAACACTTAGCATTAATGGCAAAATAAAATCTATAGACGTCTGTAAACAACACAAAATCTTAATCTTAACATCTTCTCCCCCTTTGTAATCATCAAAAGAATAACAATTCTGGACATTTTTAAAGAGTATGGACTGTAAATAGTAATCAAGTCATTTGACATTATCAGATTCAAACACTCCGAACAATCAAACAAAAAGATTAGAATAATCTGTAAAAGAAGAACACATTTCACAAGACAGAAAATGGAATGACGAAATATTTAATATATATCAGGGATATTTCAATAGCAAACTAACCACGCATGACCATAGCTTGGATTTTTAAATGGAATTAGCTGCAACATGAAAAAAAAATTCAATACTATACTGACCACGCATAACCAGATCTTGGATTTTTAAATGGAATCAGTGATAGCATGAAAAAAATAAGTATTCTCATAACCATGCATGACCAGAGCTTGGATTTTTAAATGAGATTAGAGAAATACCTTTTTTTTTTTAATACTTAAATCCCTTTGATATATATAAAATAATAATGATTGATAGAAGGGTGATAGAGACAGAAGATGAAAGTGAACAAAAAGTTCTTCAATTACTCATATTATAAAGCATATTTGATCGTATCAGATCTACAAATTTTCAAACATCTCATATTCTGAAAACTTACACAGTCACAAATTTATCATAAATGTCCAAAAAACAAACTGGTCTTTTCTTGATGATTTGAAGCATGGATTATTTGTCAGAAAGATAATTGCCAACAGAACATCTTAAGAGAAAATTTATCCAAAAATGCTAAAAGATTAATTTATTTCTATAATTCCCAAATCCAAACGTAATCTGCAAAATCTGTCTTCAGGAAGGGGTTTTGTAAAAATATCAGCAAGTTGAGATTCGGTTGGAATAAATTCTATACAAATATCTTCACAAGCAATATGATCTCTAAGAAAGTGGTGTCTTACATCAATGTGTTTTGTGCGTGAGTGATGTACTGGATTATTTGATAAGTCAATTGCACTCTTACTGTCACATTTTAAAGGAACTCGTTTATAACAAAGTCCAAATTCAGATAAAGTCTGCATCATCCATAAAATCTGTGCACAACAACTTCCTAAAGCAATATATTCAGCCTCAGTGGTGGATAAAGCAACACAGTTTTGTTTTCTACTTGACCACGACACAAGTGAATGATCTAGCATGAAACACGTTCCACTAGTACTTTTTCTATCAGTGAGTGAACCAGCATAATCAGCATCAGTAAACCCAACTAAATTAAAGTTATCACAAGAAGGATACCATAAGCCCAAATTTGGTGTGTGTAACAAATATCTTAGAATCCGTTTTGTGGCTTTTAGATGAGATTCTTTGGGATTTGATTGAAAACGAGCACACAAACAAACAGAAAACATAATATCGGGTCTAGAAGCAGAAAGATAAAGAAGTGAACCGATAATACCGCGATATTTCTTTTGATCCACAGCAACACCTTTTTCATCTTTGTCAAGTTTGGTTGTTGGACTCATCGGTGTTTTCATTGGCTTTGCATCTTGAACTCCAAATTTCTTTAGCAACTCCATCACGTACTTCGTTTGAGAGATAAAGATCCCTTTGCTACTTTGTTTGATTTGGAAACCAAGGAAGAATTTCAGCTCTCCAACCAAACTCATCTCAAATTTGCCCTGCATAACTTTTTCAAATTTTTCACACAAGACGTCATTAGTAGCACCATATATGATATCATCAACATAAATTTGGACAATTAAAAAATCATCACCATCATGAGATAAAAACAAGGTTGTGTCAGCACTTCCCTTTTTAAAACCATTTTCCAAGAGATATGTACACAGACAGTCATACCAAGCTCGAGGAGCTTGCTTAAGGCCATACAATGCTTTTTTCAGTTTGTATACATGATTTGGATAATCGTGACTCTCAAAACCAGGGGGTTGTTCAACATACACTTCTTCTTTCAGTTCTCCATTCAGAAAAGCACTCTTCACATCCATTTGCTTTAATTTGAACCCCTTAAAGCACGCAAAACTTAACAAAATTCTGATTGCTTCAAGCCTAGCAACTGGGGCAAAAGTTTCATCAAAGTCAACACCTTCGATTTGATTGTATCCCTTAGCGACCAACCTAGCTTTGTTTCTTGTTACGTTTCCAGATTCGTCAAGCTTATTTTTGAATACCCATTTTGTTCCTACAACTGGGTAGTCTTTTGGTCTGGGTACCAAGTTCCAGACTCTGTTTCTCTCAAACTGGTTAAGTTCCTCCTGCATAGCTAACAACCAAAATTCATCATTAAGAGCAACATCATAAGAACTTGGTTCTATTTCAGATACAAAGGCATTATGAATACAAAGGGTACAAACTTCCCTATTGAGAGAGGATCGTGTACGAACACCAGCAGTTGGACTTCCAATTACCAAATCTGGAGGATGACTTGGCTTGAATTTTAGTCTTTCGATATCTGTTGCTGCTTCAGTGGCTTTTTCATTGTTTGTCTCAACATCATTGTTTTCTTGTTCAATTTCTTGTGCACCAGCATCATCTTTATCATCCTCAGGTGTCGTATCCATATCTGATTCATTGAACTTGACGTTGACGGTTTCCACGATTGTTCTTGACTGTTTATTGAAGATTCTGTAAGCCTTACTTCTTGATGAATAACCCATGAAGATTCCATCAACCGTTTTTGACTCAAATTTCCCAAGCTGTTCACCTGTGTTCAAAATATAACAAGGACATCCAAACACTCTAAAATATGAGATGTTAGGCTTTTTGTTAGACCACAGTTCATATGACGTTTTATTAAGTATTGGTCTAATCATAACTCTGTTCATTACAAAGCACGAAGTATTAACTGCCTCAGCCCAGAAAGTTTGAGGCAATTGATATTCACATAACATAGATCTAGCCATTTCTTGTAATGTACGATTTTTCCTTTCAACCACCCCATTCTGTTGAGGTGTTCGAGGAGCGGAAAATTCATGTTTGAAACCATTTTCTTCACAAAGATTTTCAAAGTCTAAGTTTTCAAATTCACCTCCATGATCACTTCTTAAAGTTTTAATTGAAACCCCTTTTTCATTTTGGACAAGTTTTGAAAACTTTAAAAAATAATCAAAAGCTTCAGACTTTTTGGCTAGAAAGTAAACCCATGTAAACCTAGAGTAATCATCAACCAATACATAACAATAACGTTTACCATTTAAACTAGCAGTATCAGTAGGTCCAAACAAGTCCATATGAATCAATTCAAGCACTCGTGAAGTGCTAACAACATTTTTTGGACGGAAAGATGAACGACTAAGTTTTCCCATGGTACAAGCTTTACATACTTTGTTATTTTTGAAATTCTGATGTGGTAAACCCCTGACAAGTTCATTTGTTTTTAGTCTTTCAAGAAGACCCATACTTGCATGTGCCAATCTTCTGTGCCATAAGATTGCCTCCTCTTCTGTTGCTACCAAACACCTAGATACTGTTACATCATCGAATGAGAGAGTATAGACATTTCCTTTCCTTTTCCCTGTAAACACAACCTTTCCAGAGGAGATCTCAATGATTTTGCAACTATTACTATCAAACACAACATTCATTCCTTTATCACACAGCTGACTGATGGAGATAAGATTGTGAAAGAGATTATCAACATATAAAACATCAGTTAAGGCAAAGATACTGTTACCTACTTTTCCCTTACCAATAATTTTACATTTGTTGTTGTCACCTAACGTCACATTCCCACCTTTATGTTTTTCCAGGCTAAGGAACAGTCTTTTATCACCCGTCATATGTCTGGAGCAACCTGAATCCAAGTACCATTTTTGTTGCTCCTTAGCCCGCCAACATACCTCAGTGGTTTCCTCGTCAGTATCTTCTAGGTCTGATTTTGCCATGAAGCACAAATTGCTTTCCTCCTCACTGCTGTCTGAATCTTCTTCTCCTTCCTCGTCATCCCAAGTTACGGCAAAAGCTTTCTTTTTCTTCTTGTTTCTTTGGAGAAGTGGACAATTTGGTTTTATGTGTCCAGGCTTTTGACAGTTGTAGCAGAGTGGTTCGTCTTCTGAATTGTTGCTCTTTGGTTTATTTCTTCGAGGTTTGAATTTTCTCCACTTCGTGAGTTGTCTGACTGCCATGGCAAGTTGTTCAATGGGATCTTCACTATCGCTAGTGACAGTGTTGGACAAAGCTATTGACTTCTTTTTCAGATCTGAGTTGTTGCGATCTTCTCTTGCTTTCAGCTCCATTTCATATGTCATCAGATTTCCGATAAGCTCTTCCATGCTCAGCTTGCTCAGATCTTTGGATTCTTGAATGGCTGTGACTTTTGCTTCAAAGTTCATGGGCAGAACACGCAGAATCTTCCTCACAAGCTCCACTTCTGTATAGACCTTTCCAAGGGCTCTGGCATTGTAAACTAGTACGGAGAAGCGACCATACATGTCCTTGATGCTCTCGTCCTTCTGCATGTTGAAGTTTTCATATTCATTACTGAACATGGCAAGACGGGATTCTTTAACCTGAGAAGTTCCTTCGTGTGTGACTTCCAGAGTATGCCAAATTTCTTGGGCTGTATTACAATGAGAAATTCTGTTATATTCTGTTTTATCAAGAGCACAAATCAGAGCATTCATAGCTTTAGAATCTATAGAGTATAATTTCTTATCATTTGCATCCCACCTATTTTTTGGTTTAGATGTTACAATACCATTAACAGTTTCAGTTGGAGGTGTATATCCAGTTTCAATGATATCCCAGACATCATAATCAACAGACACTAGATAAATTTTCATCCTAGCTTTCCAATACGCGTAATCACTACCATTGAACATAGGTGGTCTAGCAATAGATTGACCTTCAGAAAAAGCATTGTTCATTGAAGTCATGATTCTAGGGTTCAAACACCGGCTCTGATACCAATTGTAGGATCGATAATAACCCTAGAGGGGGGTGAATAGGGTTTTTAACAATAAATTTAAACTAAACACAGTAATAAAGAAATGCAGTAAAAAAGAAATCACACGCGGATATACCCAGCTTCGGCAAACTGTGCCTACTGCTGCCTTTCTAAGATTTTTACTAGGAGATACAAACAGATCTCGCTTACAATCCTATGTAAACTCGCAACTCCTGCTCCTGTTTATCCCTAAGCTCAAAATCCTAGACTAGTCTGTATACCCTAGACTAGATTTTTCAGATTACACTTCAATACTCTGTGCTCTCTAGTTTTACAATAAACTTAGAACAAAAAAAAATAAAAAAAAAACTTAAAGGAAATAAAGAAGGAATTAAAAATGGGGGGTCATCCCCTTTTCTTTGCACAAGCCAAAAGTGGTCGGGCCACTTCTATTTTGTGGTGCTCCCTTGTGATTTCTTTAGCCCGATCCTTCCTTTCTCTCTGAAACAAAAAATGGCGGCGGCGATTTAGGGTTTCAGTGATTTTTCCCTAAATCAATCTCGGTGAAGTGTATAATGGATTTCTAGAGACTTGTTTTTGCTTCTCCAGTATGTCTCCTTCGTTCTTGCAATCAATCTGAGTGAGTTTTATTAACTCTTGCAATTTAGGGTTTCGGATTTCTTTTTGTGTGAATTGATAAAGATGTCGATGATGAATCGTGTGCTTTTATAACCCTGGTGCTCTGATTTCGTTAATGACTTGCTCGATTTGAATTTTGGAATTCCTTGAATTTGATTTGCTGTCAATACGGCCTTGATTGAATCGGCCCTTGAGAGTTTTGTGGAAATCCCTTTTTAAAATTTTTGCTTTGAGCATTAAAACTTGTCTTGCTTTGTCTTGTTTGATTGAAGAGCTTCGGCTTTGATTGAAATAATCCTGGCCTTGAATGAATGTGACAGATTCCTCTTTCCTTGTTTGGATTTCCTGATTGATCTATTTCACTGATTAACCAAAAAAGACTGTTTTTGAAAAAAAAAACTTTCTTCAAATAACTCGGTTAAAAAAAAAATTGAAATCCAATGATTTTGTTGTGTTAAATTCTGCCTTACTTGAAATGATTTAGACCATGCTGTAAATCTGGAATTTAAATACTTGCCAAATACAAGATTGATTCCTGCGAATTGATTTCTGCCCTGAATAGTAAAAACACTGGCCACATTTAACTCTTGCTGAATTATGAAATGGTTGATGAGAAGAACTGGAACCTTTGTGACTTTCTCGAAATGATTTTGTATTGCAAAAAAAAAACTGATTATCAAAACAATGTTCCTTGACCAATCATTTGATTCACTGTTTCATTTCATTTCTGGACATTTCTGACATGTAGTTCCCCCATGCTTTGTTTCAATATATATATATATATATATATATGAATTATATACATATATGTTTAACAAATTTGTTGGTCTGCATGATCAATTGATCAGTCATGTATCCTGACCATATAGACTTGTGCCACTTTGGCCACTTGTCCATCACTTGTACATGTTCACCACTGTTGTGAGTTTGAACAGAGTTTTGTATACTTGCTTCCATAAGTTTTCTTGCACCATTTTATAGCTCTGCCATACCATGTACATGCACTGTGCTTTACTGTATCATGTTTGATCTTGATCATGTTGCATTGCCATATCACTGTTTTGCTTGAACCATGAAATTTGCTCCATCATAGTCTTGCTTGAAAATCTGAAATGCATTGTCTGAAACAGTTTTGTGCTCGACCATGTATTCTGTTTTGTGCTCGACCATGTATTCTCGACTACTTTGCTACACACACACATGTATTTGTTATTGCTATGTAACCTGTACTTTGCCTTTTGTCCTCTCTGTACATGCTGCTGTTTTGTTCTTGTATTGAAAAGGCACACTTGGTTCCATAAGCACACTTTTATTTTGCTGACTTGTCTCAAGTTCATGTATTTGTAATTTGTTGAGATGGTTGTCTTCACTTGTTTTTGTTGCATATGTGTGCTCAACTTGTTCATATACACGGCTTGACCATTTAGCCTTTATCACCCTTGTTTTTGCTGTTTTGGCTTGTATTCTGACTTTGTATTTGGACCATGATTTCAATTTCTTGCTCATTTTCTTTTGACTTTGATTTTTTTTTTGTCTTGTGACCCTGAAACAAAACAAAAAAAAAATAGCAGTCAAACTGTAATGTGTTGAGGCTGGTCAGAATCAGTTGATTCTGATCAGCAAACCAGTATGGTTTTGATGTGGCTGTTCAAGTCTGAAATATGATGAGAAAAACACACAGAAAGCTGAGACAAAATGAATCAATCACACAGAAAATCATTTTTGTCAACAGTATTTGTTTTAGTTCCAATGTACTGTGTATTTTTCTTTCTTTTGTGACAGGTTACAGGATGATGCTTTGGACAGCTAAGGTGTTCTCAACAAGAATAATCCAGCTAGAAATGAGAAGAAAAAAAATGAAGTGCTTGTAAAAAAAAATTGTATGTACTGAAATTACTTGTAAAGTGATTTGTAAAGTCTTGTGTGTAAATGAATTGTAAAATAGATAATATTATTGGAAATAAAATTTATTTGATTTTTCTATATTCTGTGTAAATTCTGTGTTATTTTTTTTCCAATAATACTAGATATTCCACAATCAAACACTCCAGTAACAAAAATCTATTTGTTATCATCAAACAAAAATATTAGTATCAATAATAAGTGTAGTATCTTAGATAAAGATCATAAGATAGTTTCCAAAGGATATAGAGACAGAAACATTTATATTCTGAATATGAATATCAATCATAATTCATATATTTGCTTTGTAGCAAATGATAATGATCCATGGCACAAACGTTTCTGTCACATAAACTTCAGAAATATTGACAAGCTAGCCAAAAACAATCTAGTTAGAGGACTACCCAAAATGAGCTTTATGGTTGATAACATATGTGACGCATGTCAATTAGGAAAATTGACTAAATCATCCTTTAAATCCAAGAAAGTCATATCAACATTACAACCACTTGAGCTACTACATATGGATTTATTTGGACCAACACAGGTTCAGTCAATAAACCATAGTCGATATGTGTTTGTAGTTGTTGATGATTACTCTCGTTACACTTGGACGATTTTCATGAAAAACAAAAGTGACACTTTCGATCATTTCAAATCTTTCGTCAAAAGAATTCAGAAATCGAAAGGGCTTAAAGTTAAAAATATAAGAAGTAATCATGGCGGAGAATTTAAAAATAATGAATTTGAACATTTTTGTACGAAGAAAGGTATATATATCATAATTTTTTGTTTCCTAGAACTCCACAACAAAACGGAGTTGTAGAACGGAAAACCAGACTTTACAAGAATGTGCAAGAACATTATTAAATGGAACCACTTTACCAAAACATTTTTGGGCAAAGGCTGTTGCAACTGCATGTTATGTTTTGAATCGTGTATCCATTCGACCTCTCACCAAGAATAAATCTTGTGAATTATTTAATCAAAGAAAGGCAAATATCTCATACTTCAAATTTTTCGGTTCTAAGTGCTTTATCTTAAATATGAAAGACCATCTTGGAAAATTTGATCCAAAGTTCGATGAAGGCATATTTGTTGGTTATTCAGAACGAAGCAAGGCCTATCGTATATTTAACAAAAGAACCAAAACTATTGAAGGATCACTTCATGTTTCATTTTATGAATTCTATCGACCGTCTCATAACATATCAGATGATGACGAAACTAAAGTCACTGATAATCCGATCATCACAAAAGTTGATTCTGACTCTGAAATAATTGAGAATATTTCTTAACCATGTGTGTTACCTTCTCCACCAAGATTATGATCTCCTCCAACGATATTAAGAGATCATCCGGTTCAAAATATAATCGGAGAAGTAACATCACAAATTAGAACACGGAGTCAACTCAATCAAATGGGTCATGTTGCGTTTCTTTCGAATATTGAACCTAAGAATCCAAAAGAAGCTGCTACTGATGATTACTGGATCATTGCCATGCAGAAAGAACTAAATCAGTTCGAATGCAATGATGTCTGGGAACTTGTCCCAAGACCAACTGATTAATCAGTTATTGGTACTAAATGGGTCTATAAAAATGAGGTCGATGAACAAAGAAATATCACCAGAAATAAATCAAGATTAGTAGCACAAGGATATAATCAGCAAGAAGGCTTCGATTATAAAGAAACGTTTGCACCAGTTGCTCGACTAGAAGCTATCAGAAACTTATTATCCTTTGCTTGTCATCATAATTTCAAACTTTATCAGATGGATGTCAAAAGTGCTTTTCTAAATGGATTTATCAAAGAGAATGTATATGTCGAACAACCTCCCTTGTTCGAACATGAAAAGCATCATGACTACATATACAAACTCAAGAAGGCTTTGTATGGTTTAAAACAAGCACCTCATGCTTGGTATGAATGATTACGTAGCTATCTTACTAATTCAGGATTTCAAATAGGCAAAATCGATCAAACTTTGTTTATTAAATATTCTCGAAAAGATATATTGGTTATCCATATATGTAGACGATATTATCTTTGGTTCGACAAACGATAAACTCTGCAAAGAATTTGTGGATATTATTACCAAAGAGTTTGAAATGTCTCATATGGGAGAACTATCATATTTTCTTGGTCTTCAAATCAAACAACTTTCGAACGGTATTTTTATTAATCAAGAAAAATACTGTGGAAATCTTATCAAGCGCTTCGGTTTAGAAAATACGTCTGGTAAACCTACTCCTATGAGTACAACTACACATCTTGAAAAAGATGAGAATGGTAAGAGTGTTGACCAGAAATTATATAGAAGCATGATTGATTCTCTTCTTTATCTTACAGCAAGTCGTCCAGATATAATGATGAGTATTTGTCTATGTGCACGATTTCAAGCAAATCCAAAGGAATCACATTTACGAGCAGTAAAACGTATAATTCGTTATCTTAATAATACCAAAGATTTTAGTCTGTTCTACCCAAAAGAATGTCCATTCGAATTGGTATCATATAGTGATGCTGATTTTGAAGGTTCTCGAACGGATAGAAAAAGTACAAGTGGTACGTGCCATTTTATTGGAAAATCACTTGTCTCTTGGTTTAGTAAGAAACAGAATTGCGTTTCACTATCAACATGTGAAGCCGAATACATATCAGCAGCTCTTGCTTGTACTCAAGTAATATACATGCAACAGACACTTCGAGATGTTGATATTCATTTACCAAATTCTATTATATACTATGATAACACTAGTGCTATAAACTTATCAAAGAATCCAGTAAATCATTCTCGAACCAAGCATATTGATATCCATTATTATTTCTTGAGAGACAATATTGAAAAAGGAAACATATGTCTTGAATACGACCAAACTGATCGTCAACTAGCAGACATTTTTACAAAGCCTCTACTTGAATCAAGTTTTATTACACTGCGTAGAGAGATTGACTTAATTTCTAGAAATGAACTTGATACGTAAACACGGAAGTTATATATCACTAAGTTTATTTCTATATTCGGTTCATTCACTTTCAAAAGTTTAGCTATTTTATAGCTATTTCTATCTTTAGTAAAAGAATATGAGCTATTCATTGTTTGTACGGCTACTATTCCTTGACACTTCTCATCCACTAATCTATATATAGACAACTCTATATAAGCTTATCATTCATTCTCTTTTTTGGCAACTTCTCAAATCCGAGTCTACATTTTAAAGGTTTTAATACCTCAATATGGCTCATATATGTGATGAGTGTGCACAAAAGTCTCACATTTCAGTTACTAGTTTTGAACCAGAGGAGTATTACTCTCTTGAGACTCCGAAAAGCAAATCCCACTGCACTCATACCCCCGGTAATACGCCTTCATCTAAACGTGCAAAGAAAGCACTGTTTTGCTCACCGCGGACTAGAGAAAAGATCAATGAGATTCATCATTATCAGAAGCATCAAACATATCTTCAACGACAACTTCATTATGAGCAACGACTTACTTCTGAATGTTTATCATTATTAGAACGCATGGCATCATTTTTCTGTAGCACAAACAAACATGGCGTTTATGAACCAATGCCACATGCTCCTTTATCCTCTAGGAGTCCAAACTCTTGGGATCGTAACTATAATCACAACGAAGGTGCAAAGGAAAAATGGTCTCCATAGGTACCTCGTTTGAGTCAACCGAGCATAATTCGGCCACATCTCATTAGTTTTGTTTTAAATATGTTATGATTATATTTATGTATTTTTTTTTCTATGTTATAACATATATGTTCTTCTCTTTGAAAGAATTCAATAAAGTTTCAACCGTTACAAAAACAGAAGAAGAGAAAAAGGGCAGAAAAACAAAACTCTGAAGGACCAGTCGACCGGCGAATATAGACCAGTGTACCGTTTTGATCTCTGTCTAAAAACGGTCGACCGCTATATTCCCAGCGGTAGACCGGTTGAGGTTTTTTCTTTTTTTAAAATGAAACACCACGTCAGTTACACTCTCTCACCCATTCATTTCTACTCTCAACATTCAAAAACAACAAAACTCCCAAAAGCACTAGCTTTAAAATTCTCCAATCTTTTTCAATTTTATCATGGCTCCTCCACAAAAAAAATCAAAGAAATCTTCTACATCTGAATCTAAACCACAACCTATTGATTCCAACATCAAAAAATGGCTAATGGATTCCATAGTTGTAAAAAGATGGAATCAAATGAAGGATTACAAAATATACCAAGGTTCGTATATTAAATTCTCGGATTTTTCAAGTTATCATGTTCTCAATCTTGCAAGGAAGGCTGAACTCAAGTCTCTAGTAGATTTCGACAAAAATAATGTAGAGATTAATCATGTAATGATCAAACTTTTCTATGCTAATCTAAATTTGGAGAAATAGAAGCCTGATAATCTGGCGCAGTGCCTTTGGTCAGTTGTTTGCGGTAAAGAAGTTTTCATTTCATGTGCAAGGATGACTCAAGTTGTCGAATCGTCATTTTATGGTCAAAAATTCTCAAGTACTTTCTGTCCAGTTCATGTACGAAATAGTGTAAGTCATCAATTCATTGAAGATGATAGCAATGACACAAAATCTATTGGTTTAAGGCCTATGGCAAGAGTTTTACATCATGTTCTTGTGCATTCCTTGCTCCAGAGACTAGGGAATTTCGACGCCCTTTACAAAGAATACTTTTAAGGCATTATACGCTATTTATGGAGATGTCAATATAAACTGGATTGGAATGATTTTTGACGAAATCTTGAGCGTTAATGATTGTACAAGGCCGACAATATTCTATAATGAATACGTTATGCGTCTCCTACTCGATTGTGGTATTACTCCTCCCGAGTCTCCATCCTCACGACCTAAGTGCATCAACAAAGCGTTAGTCAAAAGGATGAAGCTACCTCCACCTTATTTCTCAATTAGTTCATTTGAACAATGGAAGGAGAGAAGTCATGGAGGCACCACTTCACAATCATCTAGGCAAAAACCGGAAGACGTAGAACTTCTTGGACCATCTTCTTCAACTAGAGAATCGCTGGACCAAATTATGCGTAATCAATTCTAGCTTGAAACACGTCTTAAGCGCATGGATACGAATATGGAAAAACGCTTTAACAAAATAAAATCTTTCTTTGGATCTTTATAGGAATCGATTTCTTGTGGACCTTCAATGTCGCAAGCTCAAGATCCCTGAAAACGTCCGACACCTCCTTCTTACAATTGGACATCTTCCGATGAGGCGGCATGCTCCGGTACTAGCCATGGACGTGGTTGTGGTAAGTCTCATGTTGAAGAAGAGGAAGAGGAAGAAGAAGAAGATGAGGAAACCAAATCCGAGTCCTCGATTTGCATCTCCCTGTTTTATTTTTCCTCTTTCTTATGTTTTTACGACTTTATCTTTCTATCTTAGGACATCAACTAGCACTTGTACGTAAGTAGTGCTGTGTATTTTATTTGACATATACTTGGTTGTGTATGTTTGTTGGTACGTAATGTGTGGTATGTTGTATGATACAATTACGGTATGTTTTATGGTATGTATTTCATCTGCTGGTATCATATTCACTCTTATCTATTTTGTTTATCTAGTCCTTTTTGTCGATGACAAAGGAGGAGAAAAGTGGTACTAAAAGTGTTGTGTAGGAATTATATTATAAGTGCTTAAATTCAGGGGGAAATTATATACAAGGCGAATTCTTAAAGTTTCAAGAGCTAAGTTGTCATCAATCAAAAAGGGGGAGAATGTTGAGTCAAGGAATTCATGAAGTTTTGATTACTGGCAAAAAGATGATCCATTATTGACAAAAAGAGATGATCAATGGTTCGACAAAGACATGAGGAGCTTTATATGGTATTTTATATTAGAGGTTGATTATTTGGTGATTTAATAGTGTTATTAATGTTAAAATTTATCCTCAAATAATCATATCCCTCAGTATTGGGAATATATATATATATATATAAAATATGTGTGTGTGCACATTCATATGGTTTTCTGGTTGAAACCGGTCGACCGGTCAAATATCAGCGGTCAATCGATTCTGCCCAGAAAACCATATAAACATGCACACATATTATATAATGTATATATATTTTCAAATTTCTGTCTACTGGTGATTTTTTACATGTTGACCGTTTTTAAACAGAAGCAACTATTCAAATAGTCACTTCCATTTCTTCAAGAGTTGCTTCTTTTCCTTTTCACCAATGATCATATCCATTGTTTGTAACTCTTTACTAATGGTTACAACTGTTTATCTCCTATATAAACATCTTGAAATCATCAATTCAAGACATCAATCCTTTCTATCTAATCTCTATACTATTGATTTTATTCTCGAACTCACAAGTATTCAAATGCTCATATTCTTCACAATATCGTTCTTGAATCCTAGAATATATATATTATTCTTTTGATTCAAATACGATGTCATCTTCCAAAATCTTCATAAACACAAATTCTATTTGAGGATAAGATTATAGGAAGGTTGTCCAAGAATTGACAAATTCGTGTTATTGAGAACACACGTTGTCAAACTACAAGTCTACTCATCTTGTTTGAAGTCCTCTATGTTGTAAGAGGCAAGTTTGATGTTCTCTGTGTTGTAAGAGGCAAGTTTGAAGTCCCCCGTGTTGTAAGAGGCAAGTTGTGAAGTCCTCGTGTTGATAGAGGCGTGAGATCCCGTTCGCCTGCTTGGGTGTTGTATACCTGTTCCTCCAGGTGAAGTGAGGAGATTGTTAGTGAAATTCTAGAAGGAAGTCTGGGACTGGACGTAGGACGGTTCTCCGAACCAGTATAAAAATCCCTGGTGTGATTTTTTCTATTTTTACTGCATTTACTATCTTATATTTGTGATTAGCTATCATTTCATATTTGAGTGTTATACACCATATTACACGATCCTTGTATACTATACTATCACGTACACGACTACACTTCCATAGATGAGATATCACACTACCAAAAAGAGATGATGGATTTGCAAAGAGATATTTACTACAAACAAAAAGAATAGAGAATGTGTTTGCGAACAAATTAAATAATTGAAAACAACTATTTAATTCGTTCGGCTTCCCTTAACAACAAGGGTTGTTGTAAAGGGTGTCGAACTCTGGGACCAAAAATATTTTAATTAATAAATCCAATCAAGTTATTCCGAAATTTTAATTGTTTGAAAATGACATAAGATAATTAAAAAGAGAGTTTTTATAATAAATGAAAGCAATTAAGGAATAATGACATAGATTGGATTAATACTCATCGATAGCCAACAGATAAATATACATCTAACTCATGTCTCTATCACAAACATGAATCAATGATAATTAGGTTTCTAGGAACGAACATGTGAATAACGACAAGCATAGCCTATGCAGGAGCTAAGCTCTTAAACAACCATAGGCTATCAGAATAGATTCACTAACTAATTTCTTAAACCCTAAAAATTAGATCTAAATTGATAAGCATTAGATCGAACACGAATATACCCTGTGAAGGAGCATAGCTCTTAAACGACATAGAGTATGAAGCATCTGATCCAACTCTTCGTTTAGATCTAGATCTATATGCATAAATTCCTCATCTTTTGGTTATGTGATTCATATTAAATCCTATCTATAAGCATCATCACCCCCTAATCAAAGGGGAATAGCTAGACATAGCTAAATGATGAGAAAAGAACAAGAAAAGAAAAAATACAATAAAAAAAAGAGAAGGAGAAGAATGATTTTATTCCAAGATAAGAGTTTATAGAATAAAACCCAGTGTAATTTTGCTATGGCCATGACAAAGTGGCCAATTATACAATGTGGTACAAAAGCCCTTTTCCAAAATAACAAATATACCAATTAGCTAAATGTGAACGCATGTGAATGGATTTGCAATTGTCATAGCTTGCAGGCATCAAATGGCATCAATTTCAATTGTTTTGAGCATAAATTAGAACTCCATGTCATTCGAGACAAGCGATCTTTATGAAAAGCATTGAATCTTGACTTTAAAATATGCAGCAGAAGGTGGTTGAACAACATTTCTTTAGGTCTTCAAGCTTCAATCCAGCTCTAAAATTCAACACTCTTCTTGCATCAATCCTTCAAGCGTTTCAATAATTAAGTGCATCAATCCATTTATCTTAAATAATCTGAAAACACAACTATAAATACATGGTATCAATTATTTTAAACAGAAAAACAAGAAAAATAAGCGGATAAAATATACTCGTTTAGGTGTACATCAAATACCCCCACACTTATCTTTTTATTCGTCCTCAAATAAACTAAACTAAGATATGTCACACTTTCGTGGGAAAAACAATTGCATTTAGTGTATGCAACAAGCCGTTAAACCCCTGGGTGTCCCTAGTAGGACGAGTGTTGTCTCGTGAGGGTTTTCAGTGGATACTACCCACAAAATCCAAAGCATCTTATGTACGTGGATTAATCAAATAATATATTTAAGGTTTTTCATATTCCAAGGATTTTACCTAACTTCAATAACAACGGTTTAGTCCAAAATTGTCCATCCCATTTTTAGTGCAAAAATGATTAAAAAATTTCAAGTTGAATCGTAATTCCTTGATAACACTGTAAATTACTTGAAGGTTAAGAGCATGGTGTCAACCAAAGTTCTACATATCGACAATGTGCACCCAATCATTTGTTCATCTTTTTTTTATTTGAATAATTTTGCACCAGTGTAACTATAATGTATTGGATGTGAGTTATGCATAAATGAAGGAGAATTTTGTAAGTTCTAAAAATATTATGGATAAGAGGACAAGTGTATTATTCAAGCTACAAAAGATAAAGTAATAAGGCACATATGGATGTTTTGTTTCCTTTCATCTCCTCTACTATATTCCTCACTTCTAAGTATGGTATGATGGATGTGGATGGAATGGAAATGAATGCTTCATACTCAAGAATGATGAGTGACAATTTTATTCTTGGAGATTTTCTCTTTATTGCATTCTTTTTTTTTCTTTTTTTCCTTTTTTTTGCATGATGAATGATGAGTGGAGATGGAATGGAATGATACTGTATATTATTTCATTTGATTCCTCCTCTACTAAGCGAATCATAACCAACACTTCATGAAAGGAAAATTTTGTGCCCTAGTTACTCTACTTTTATAATCCTAATTCAACTCACAAATCTGGATTGATATTATATAAAAAGATGAAAGGAATGATAAACAAAGTTTCGTAAGACAGATAATACAACACCTCGAATTTTTAATGACACTAAAAGAGGATAAACTAAATAATAATTAATTTAATATTCAGAATTAAGGAAAATGGATTTCCCCATTGCGTCCGTCTCGAAATTCTGGTCAAGATAGACATTTGGTTTGCGTAAAATGGCCACGGTATGAAGAAGTTATGAGGGTTTTAAGTTTGTATACACGTAGAAGATATATATATATATATATATATATATATATATATATATATATAGACACACATATATGAGTCATATAGGAGTCAGATATGAGTCAACACCTTATCCAGGATCGTTCAAAAATCAAAATGGCAAACGACGGCAAATTTCCTGCTCTAGGGGGTCAACCCCCCTAGAGGGGTGTCGACACCAGAGTCAACCCACCCACAGGGGTGTCGACACCCTAGGGCTGACATGGCAGTCCATTTTAGAGGGTCTGGCAGCTATACATATGTGGTTATTTCACTTGATTTCTTCATCAAGAATTCATGGTGGCCAAACTCTATCGGTATTTGAACTGATCTGGATCCAATATCTTCTTCATCTAAAGCAAATCAATTGGAGATTCAATATCCAATCTTTTCTAGTCCTATATTTTTATCCAAACTCTATGAGTTTCTAGTTGCTTTTAGATTTGAATATTTAAAAGTAAATATGACACGATTATGACTTGGATTAGTTCATATGCCTAAATTATATCAGATCCATTGTAAATTATAAACATATGACATTTTGAATTGGTTGGTATTTGGGTCTAAATCTCTAGCTTGTTGGATCTGTTGTAATCCCTATGACATTTCATGATGTGAATCTTAAATCCTATTGTGTAGATCTACTTTTAAATTGTTGGATCTAAATTGTGTGGACATTTAATTGGTTCATCATAGTTTATCATCTTATGTCTGTTATGTTAGAATTGAATAGTTGGACATCTAAATGGTTAATTTAGATCTTATTATGCTCAATATGACATCACAATTATGTTAGAACTAGTAATTGCTACAAGTTCATCAGATTTATGCTCATATGTCCACCTTATCACCATGTTAGTTTATGTTTATGCCAAGTCATGCTATAACATTCACTTTTGTCATATTCCTAATATTTTTCCCTTTTATCGTTCATGACTAGGCTATTATCTTGCCTAGGCATGCTGCCGATTTTGTGAGTGTGCTAGTTAGGAAACGGGGGAAAAAGGTTAACATTGGCAAATTTGAATATAAATATCATTGGACATCTAATTCGAATTATTGCGTAAAATGGGCATTAACACCTATAAGGGCATAGGTTTAATTAATTGATTAATTAATAACGAAATGTCTAGTGATTACAATTAGGAATTGTAATTGCACTTATGACACGAGGTTGGGTTGCATTAGTGGTGGAAGTCTACCCGGACCCGACTGGCATATCCAGTATCCACTAATGTTGAACCTAATGTGAGAGGTCTAAGTGCGCAAATACGAATAGGGCTAAGACACGAGGTTAGGCCCAACTTGTGGAAGAAGTCTGCCCGGACCCGACCGACATATCCAGCATCCACAAGTTGTAGGCCTAATGTGGGAGGTCTAGCCTATTATGAACCATAAATGGACATGGTAATGAATTGGAATACTTAACCTAATCTAGTCCATAGAGATTGTATGATTATGAACTTAAGTTAGGGTTAAGTAAAATTGGTTGGACAGTGAGTGGGTTAAGTAAATCTAAGGGGGTGGGTAATATTTACGTATAGGCCCACGAACTTAACCAAATAAGGTTATGCAATTAAAGACACCTAGTGGTATACATAATCGATGGAAAATATAAAAGTTATGTAATTAAAGACACCTTACAGGGTAAGCATAACTAGTAGAAATGAATAGGGATATCTAATTTAAGATAACTAGTGGTATACATAGTCAGTGAAAACCTAGTGGGGGATACAAGACAAAGGGGAGAGCTTATATCATATTGTGTGGGACTCATTTCAATCAGTAACCCGTAGTAGGTATCAAATAAAGTACTCCGCACTAAGCGGAGAAGGGGCACGCTTACTGACCGATTATAAGAGATCCAAACATGGATGACGATGTGGGCGGAGCGAACCAACCAGGCCATGTGCGTGCATGAGCCGGACAGAGGGGGATAAGACGACCGTGACACCAGTAGATATGGGTCTATGCATATCAGTGAGGGGTTGCCACTTTAGGACGTGATACATCCTACTGTGGGGACGACACAGAGTATCTACGGAGTAGGGAGCCGATCGATTAGGGTAGTGGTTAGGGTACATTTGGATGTATGCCTAAGTCTACCACCTTATAGTGGAAGGGATCATCTCATTTTGGTTATACTAGTAACAATGCAAAGTAATCATTAGAGAAGCATATACACCTTATCCTGTCTACCTTGTCACACCTGCCATTTATGTAGTGATCTCTCTTATCCACTTTATATTCCTGTCATGCTAATTTTATTTATTTACTTGCTAAAAGTAACTAGACTCGCCAGACTTTATGTCTGACCCTTTTTGTTTCTCCTTCTTTCTTCCGTTTCTCCCCAGGTTCTCGGGGAGGAAACACTCAGGCTTGACCGTGATTCTACTTATTTTGTTGGATCTACTGATATGTATGGCTCAAGCTCCAATCCTTGTTGTTATGGATAAATTTTGTTCTTTGGGAATTTTCCTTCTTTTATGTACTCTGATAGTTTTGAAGTACAAGACGGTAACTTTTATGTTTCAGACATGTGATGTTTTTGGACCACGGTATCTTATGATAAATAAAGTTTCTATTTTCGCTGTTATTTTATATATATGTCTTGTAATATTCTATGTTTGCTTACCTATAACGCTTCACGAAACTTAATGCATTCCCTTTATGAGTGACATTAATGGACGTGGGGTGTCACACTTGGTATCAGAGCTTAAGGTTACCAGATTGGATAAAGTTTTTGAAGATTATTTTCAAAAAGGTTTTAAAAGAAAGCATTTTCAAAAAGAAAAGTCTGTTTTGAAAAACATTCCCCAAAAAGCCATAAGTAATATCCTTCGGTCCTTTGTCTAAATCTCTTCCTTTTTCTTTTCAGCATGTCTGGGGAACAAAACATTCCTAATATCCCAGAGGGTGTTATGATACCTGGATGGTTCCGTAGGTATCTGGAGGCCACGACGCATGGCGAAAGGCAAGGAAACGTTCCTCCCCCAGCTGCACTAGTCGTTTCTCCTCCTCCCCCTCTAAGAGCAGATAATTTCGCCAAGATCTGCAAAGACTTCCGTGCTATGGGAGGGAAGCCATTCCATGGAAACGAGACATTCGTAGAAGCGCAGAATTGGCTCAAGGAGACCGAGGACTTGTTCCTAATCTTTGAAGTAGAGGATAGAAGGAAGATTCAATTAGCTGCTTGGCTACTGAAAGACGAAGCCTCATTTTGGTGCGAAGTCACCCAAGCTGGACGTCCGATGGAACTTAGGAATATTTTAGACAGAGGTTCGAAATGAAATTTCTTCCCAAGCCGAGAGAAGCATGCACATGGAGAGGTTCTTAGCGCTCAAACAAGGAAACTCGACGGTGAAAGAGTATGTGAACAAATTCAACCAGCTAGCAAGGTTCGGCTTAGAGTTGGTGGGTACGCCGCACAAAAGTGCCTTGCGGTTTGCTAAAGGGATGAATGAACCTCTGCATGGGTTAGCTATGTCCCATATTCCAATGGGGGCCACTTTTGAAATGCTTTTCGATATGGCCCTAATGCATAAGGAAGAAAAGGGAGAAGTAATGGATAAGGAAACAATACAAAATAAGAAGGTGTGGCCCAAGAAGGGGCAACAACAACAGCAGCAGAAGAAAGGTGGCAAGAATGACAAGGGCAAGGATAAAAGGAAATGTCACAGTTGTGGGAAAGGTCACTTGATCAAAGACTATAAAAGAAGGAAGAACAATTGCTTCCATTGCGGAAAGGTCGAACATTTCGCCAAAGAATGCCCAAATCAACAGGGATCATAGGGACAAGGTCAAAGGACCGGGACTTTAGGAGGGCAGGTGCATGCTCTCGCGATCAGTGCTCCTGATAGTGGTAGAAAATTTTCTGTAGAAGGTTTAATTTCTCTTTCAAACCACCCTATTTGAATACTTTTTTATTCTGGCGCTTCACCTTCATTTATATCAAGTTCTATAGTTGAATCTCTACAATTAATTACTAGTATGGTAGTGGATCCCGTAGTTGTTTCAAACCCCATTGGCGGTTCAGCTCATTTATTTATGATTTGTCGGGGTTTGAAAATATTTGTGTTAGGCGTCAAGTTTGACTACGACGCGTATGTGCTCGAGTTTATGGGCTATGGGTTGATTCTACGAATGCATTGGCTTACCACGTATGGTGCCATTCTGGATTGTGAAAGGAGGGTTGTTAGGCTTATGACTTGTCATGGGAGGACCCTCGAGATTTCTTGTGACCCACAAGGGTCGGTTATGCTTAGTTTCCTAAAGCCTCTTGATGCACCTATCGATGATCTGCAATCTGTTCCAATAGTCCGAGATTATTCTGATGTCTTTGATGAGGTACGGGGTTTACCTCCGAGGCACGAGATCAACTTTTGTATATATCTGGTGGATAATGCAAAGCCAGTTGCATTACCAGTGTGCCACATGGCTCCAAGGGAAAGGAGGGAGCTGAGTAAGCAAGTAGGGGAGCTACTTGAGAAAGGGTTTATCAGACGAAGCATATCTGAATGGGGTGCTCTAGTAGTATTCACGACTAAGGCGGATGGTTCGCTTCGCTTGTGTTTTGACTATAGAGAGTTGAATAAAATCACTAAGAAGAATAGGCACCCGCTTCCAAGGATTGATGATTTATTTAATCAGCTTGTTGGTGCCTCGGTATTTTCTCACTTAGACTTGGCCATAGGGTTTCATCAGTTGAGGGTGGATTAGGATAGCATAGATAAGACTGCTTTTAGAACTCCGGATGGTTTCTTTGAATGACTAGTTATGCCTTTTGGGTTGACGAATGCACCTGCCTATTTTGTTGATTTGATGAGTAGGGTGTTTCAGGAGTTACTAAACAAATTTGTCGTGGTCTTTATTGAAAATATTTTGATTTCTCAAAAGCGAAGAAGAGCATGCCTAACACTTGAGAGAAGTTTAGAAAACTCTCCGTGCACATCAGCTTAAGGAAAAGTTCTCCAAATTCCATTTTGGGGAAAAGAGGTGAGATTCTTAGGGCATGTGGTCTCCAAAGAAGGGGTAGATGTAGATCCCACAAAGGTGGTTGCAGTGCAAGATTGGCAGATTCCTAAAAATGCAACCGAGGTGAGAAGCTTTCTTGGGTTGGCAGGTTACTATAGGAAGTTCATTAAGTACTTCGCAAAGATATCAGCCCCACTGACCAGGCTGAAAAAGAAGAATTTGGTATTTTCATGGGATATAGATTGTGATGTTGCATTCCAACGACTAAAGAGGGCTCTGACAACAACCCCAGTGTTGACCTTGCTTGATGGGAGTAATGTGTTTACCGTTTACACTGATGCGTGTGGTAAAGGGCTTGGTGTGGTTCTGATGCAAGAAGGGAAAGTAGTATGTTATGGGGGTAGACAATTGAGAGTTCATGAAAAGAACTACCCCACCCATGATCTAGAGCTAGCTGCCATAGTATTCACGTTAAATACGTGGCATCATTATTTACTTGGAGAGAAGTTCGAGTTATACACCGATCATAAATCTCTCAAGTATCTGTTCTCACAGAAAGACCTCAATTTAAGGCAACAATGGTGGACGAAGTTCCTAGATTCTTATGATTTTGAGATTGCTTATACCCCTGGCAAGGGTAATGTGGTGGCAGACGCACTAAGTAGACAGAGGATAGCCTTAAGTCCTCTGTTTGTGGAAAGGAAGAGCTTGTAGTTCATATCAGCTTTTGATTTCAGACTCTCTATTGAGATTTTGCCTGACTTGTTTGCATCCTTGGAAATACGACCAACTCTTATGGATCAGATAGGAGCTTCGCAACAGGGTAACCCACAGATTTTAGAAATCATGGAAAAGCTCAGAAGAGGGGAGACTTCTAGTCACCTCAGTAGATATGTCATAAATGAAAAGGGGTGGTTGCGACGAGATGGAAGGCTTTGTGTTCCTCAAACAGGAAACTTGATAAAGGCAGTCCTAGAAGAAGCCCACCATTCTAAGATGACCATTCATCTAGGCAGTGATAAGATGTACAGAGACATGAAGAGGGTTTTCTTTTGGGTTGGGATAAAGAAAGATGCGACAGAGTTTGTTTCCTAATGTTTGGTCTGCCAACAAGTTAAAGCTGAGCAAAAGAAGCCCGGTGGTTTACTTTATCCTTTGGAGGTTCCTCAGTGGAAATGGGAGAGTAACTCTATGAATTTCAAAGATGGTTTTCCTAGATCGAAGAAAGCCAACACCAGTATCTGGGTTGTGGTAGACAGACTCACTAAGACCGCTCACTTTATTCCAGTTAAGAGTAAGAGGACAACATCATGGTTGGCAGCAATTTATGGTCGTGAGATAGTTCGTCTTCATGGAGTACCTTTCAGCATCGTAAGCAATCATGACCCCATCTTTACCAGTGAATTTTGGAGGAGCTTGCAAGAAGCATTAGGTATACAGTTGTGTTTGAGCACCGCTTATTATCCTCAGACCGATGGGCAAACGAATAGGGTGAACAGAATTCTAGAGGATCTTTTAAGGTTGTGTATTCTAGACTTCGGAGGGACTTGGGAAGAGCATCTTCCTATAGTAGAGTTTGCCTATAACAACAGCTATCAATCCAGCATCGACATGGAACCCTTCGAAGCATTGTATGGACGACCCTGTAGATCACCAACTTGTTGGTGGGAATCTGCAGAAAGATTGTTACTTGGACCAGATATAGTTAGAGAAACATCCGAAAAGATTGACCTTATTCGACGGCGGATGAAGACAACTCAAGATAGATAGAAATCCTATGCAGACAAGAGATGGGATGACATCGAATTTGAAGTGGGAGACTTAGTTTTTATCAAAGTGTCACCCCTAAGGATTGTAGTTCTCTTCGGATCGGTAGGGAAGTTGGCACCTAGGTTTGTGGGACCATTTCCCATAACCAAGAGGATTGGCCAAATGGCCTACAGAATAAAGCTCCCAGAAAATCTATCCGGTGTTCATGATGTTTTCCATGTTTCTCATCTGCGGAAATGTTTGCATGACACCGCAAAAGTCGTTGAGCTGAGTGTGTTGGAGGAAGTAGAAGTGGAACAGGAGGCAACAATCAGACGAGTTCCTTCCCGTATTCTTGGATCAGAAGTTAGGAAGCTACGCAATAGAGAGATCAAGTTGCTAAAGGTTTAATGGGGAGATAACCCAGAGGATGCGACTTGGGAGACCGAAGACGGTTTGTGCTTCGTACCCTTTCCTTTTTGAGGGTATGCTCTTAACTCCTTCTACAAAGTTTTATTAGTATTTGTTTCTATCATTTGAGTATCCGTAGTATTTTCGACCTTTACATAGGAATCCTATTAATGTAAACATGTGTTTGAGAGATGTTATGTTTGATAGATGCAAGTGATGTCAGTGTTTGCTAGTGGATGCCCGTGGATGTATAAACACACACATTAGGCACTAGATCGGCTCAATCACTCTCATACTGCATATGGATGTATGTGCATTTTCTTTCCTTTTATGTATGGAAATGGATGAATTAGCATATGGATGTTGCAGTCGGACGAATGAGTGTGTACACATATAGAGCTTACATGTTATAATAGGATTATTTGCATACATATTGGATTCATGGCACTAACATACATTGCATTAAAGAAGTCAACTGAATCAGTAAACCGCCTGATCTTCGCATTAGTATTGGGACATATACATATACCTTTTCATATACTCATATAATCATTAGAAATTTTTAAGGACAATGGATGCCAGTGATTGGTGGATGAGTAGATGGATGATGTATGGTAGGATACATTCTTTTCAACTTAGAGATTTCGGGGATGAAATCCTTTGAGTAGGGGAAAATGTAACACCTCGAATTTTTAACAACACTAAAAGAGGATAAATTAAATAATAATTAATTTAATATTCAGAATTAAGGAAAAAAGGACTGTTCCATTGCGTCCGTCTCGAAATTCTGGTCAAGATAGACATTTGGTTTGCGAAAAACGGACACCGTATGAAGAAGTTACGAGGGTTTTAAGTTTGTATACGCGCAGAAGATATATATATATATATATATATGAGTCATATAGGAGTCAAATATGAGTCAACACCTTATCCAGGATCGTTCAAAAATCATAATGGTGGAAGGCGGCAAATTTCCCGCTCTGGGGGTCGACCCCACTAAAGAGATGTCAACACCAGGGTCGACCCCCCTTAAGGGGTGTCTACACCAGGGTCGACCTACCTACAGGGGTATCGACACCCCTAGGGGTAACGTGGCAGTCGGTTTCAGAGGGTCTGGCAGTTATATATATGTGGTCAATTCACTTGTTTTCTTCATTGAGAATTCATGGTGGCCAAACTCTGTCGGTATCTGAACTAATCTGGATTCGTTATCTTCTTCATCTAAAGCAAATCAATTGGAGATTCAAGATCCAATCTATTCTAGTCCTATATTCTTATCCAAACTCTATGCGTTTCTAGTTGCTTTTAGACTTGATATTTAAAAGTAAATATGACACGACTATGACTTGGATTTGTTCATATGCCTAAATTATATCAGATCCTTTTTAAATTATAAACATATAACATTCTGAATTGGTTAGGATTTGGATCTAAATCTCTATCTTGTTGGATCTGTTGTAATCCCTATGATGTTTCATGATGTGAATCTTAAATCCTATTGTGTAGATCTACTTTAAACTGTTGGATCTAAACTGTGTGGACATTTAATTTGTTCATCAGATCTAGTTTATCGTCTTGTGCCTATTATGTTAGATCTGAATAGTTGGACATTTAAATGGTTAATTTAGATCTTATTATGCTCACTATGACATCACAGTTATGTTAGAACTAGTAATTGCTACAAGTTCATCAGATTTATGCTTATATGTCCACCTTATCACCATGTTAGTTTATGTTTATGCCAAATCATGCTATAACATTCACTTTTGTCATATTCCTACTATTTTTTCCTTTTATCATTCATGGCTAGGCTATTATCTAGCCTAGGCATGCCGCCAATTTTGTGAGTGTGCTAGTTAGGAAACGGGGGAAAAAGGTTAATGTTGGTATAATTTGAATATAAACAACATTGGACATCTAATTCGAATTATTGGGTAAATGAGCATTAACACCTATAAGGCCATAGGTTTGATTGATTGATTAATTAATAATTAAATGTCTAGTAATTACAATTAGGAATTGTAATTGCACTTATGACACTAGGTTAGGTTGCATTAGTGGTGGAAGTCTACTCGAACCCGAGTGGCATATCCAACAGCCACTAATGTTGAACCTAACGTGAGAGGTCTAAGTGCGCAAATACGAATCGGGCTATGACACAAGTTTAGGCCCAACTTGTGGAAGAAGTCTGCCCGGACCCAACCGACATATCCAGCATCCACAAGTTGTAGGCCTAATGTGGGAGGTCTAGCCCATTATGAACCATAAATGGACATGGTAATGAATTGACTACTTAACCTAATTTAGTCCATTGGGATTGTATGATTATGAACTTAAGTTAGGGTTAAGTAAAATTGGTTGGACAGTGAGTGGGTTAAGTAAATCTGAGGGGGTGGGTAATATTTACGTATAGGCCCACGAACTTAACCAAATAAGGTTATGCAATTAAAGACACCTAGTGGTATACATAACCAGGGGAAAATATAAAAGTTGTGTAATTAAAGAAACCTTTTAGGGTGAGCATAACTAGTAGAAATGAATAGGGCTATGTAATTAAAGATACCTAGTTGTATACATAGTCAGTGAAAACCTAGTGGGGGATACAAGACAAAGGGGAGAGCTTGTATCATATTGTATGGGGCCCATTTCAGTCAGTAACCCGAAGTAGGTATCAAATAAAGTACTCTGTACTAGGCGGAGAAGGGGCACGCTTACTGACTGATTGTAAGAGATCCAAACGTGGAGGACTGTGTGGGTGGCGCAAACCGACCGGGCCATGTGGGTGCATGAGCCGAGCAGAGGGGATAAGACGTCCGTGACACCAGTAGATATGGGGCTGTGCATATCAGTGAGGGGTTGCCACTTTAGGATGTGATACATCCTACTGTGGGGCCGGCACAAAGTATCTACGGAGTAGGGAGCCGATCGATTAGGGTAGTGATTAGGGTACATTTGGACGTACGCCTAAGTCTACCACCTTATAGTGGAAGGGATCATCTAATTCTGGTTATACTAGTAATAGTGCAGAGTAATCATTAGAGAAGCATATAGACCTTATCCTGTCTACCTTGTCACACCTGCCATTTATGTAATGATCTCTCTTATCCACCATATATGCCTGTCATGCTACTTTTATTTATTTACTTGCCAAAAGTAACTAGACTCGCCAGACTTTATGTATGACCGTTTTTGTTTCTCCTTCTTTCTTCCGTTTTCCCCCAGCTTCTCAGGGAGGAAACACTCAGGCTTGACCGTGATTCTGCTTATTTTGCTAGAGTTGCTGATATGTATGGCTCAAGCTCCTATCCTTATTGCTATGGCTATATTTTGTTCTTGGGGATTTTTACTTCTTTTATGTACTTTGATAGTTTTTAGGTACAAGACAGTAACTTTTATGTTGTAATGGGCTTTTATGTTTTAGACATGTGATGTTTTTGGACCAAGGTATCTTATGATAAATAAAGTTTTTATTTCCGCTGTTATTCTATATATCTGTCTTGTAATATTTTGTGTCTGTTTACCTATAACGCTTCGCAAAACTTAATGTATTCTCTTTGTGAGTGACATTAACGGACGTGGGGTGTCATAGATAACCCATATAAAATAAGATGTGGTATATGGTTATCCTACCTTAAAACAAGTACGGAGTGGGTAATGTAATATTGGTATAAAAATGACGTCTTTTAACCTTTAAACCAAAGGTTCTTAAGTATACCAATATAAGAAAAGCTTATCGAAACATGGATGTAAATCAACTAAAACTTGGGTTTGAATAATGTGAGGTATCGAAGAAGAACGCTACAATGAGTCATTTCTCCTTAAGTAGGCCAAGTTGAATTTAGAACTTACAAGTTTGAAAATTTGAGTGGAAAAAATATTATGCATGAAAACGAACTCAGAAAATCCAACAAATGTAGGTGCAAAATCATTTTTTTATTTCTTTTTCTATTTATTTTTACTTGCAAATTCTAACATGTATAATAAGGGTTGAGTTACTCCAGAACATGACTAACATCTGCACAGTTTAAAGCTACATCTTAAAAAGACACATTATGACTCAATGAATAAAAAATGTTCATTCCCATTACCCAACAATTCAACTTATCAAACAAGAACCAAGGTGTTATTATGAATTTTAAGGTAGTCCTTGTTCAACGAATGACCTAGTTCATAAAATTTGATTGCTGATGTAATGTAAATCCCCCCCCTCCCCACACTTGAGTGTGACTATGTCCTCACAGTCGTTAATCAGACATATCTTAGTGAAAGGAAATTATTTAACAAGAGAATATTTACATATGTACAAAAGAGGGTTAGTGCATCTTACCGAATGTAATGTGGCTCATGGAGGACCATGAGCTCTTCCTCTTGGTTGGGTGTCGGTTGGAAGTAAGGTTTAAGGCGTTGACCATTGACCTTATAGGACGATCCATCAGTTAGATGCTCAATTTCTACCCCACCATACGGAAATATAGTCCGTACAATGTAAGGTCCTGTCCATCTAGATTTTAACTTACCCAGAAATAAATGCAATATTGAGTCATACAACAGAATATTTTGACATGGCATGAAAGTTTTACGTAAAATTGATTTATCATGAAAAACTTTCGTTTTGTCCTTATAAATTCAATCATTTTCATAGGCATCATTTCGAATTTCATCAAGTTCATTAATTTGAAGCTTCCTAATTTCACCTACTTGCTCTAAGTCAAGATTTAGAGTTTTTAATGCCCATAACGCCTTATCTTCTAGTTCAACTGGAAAATGACATGGCTTTCCAAAAATCAACCGATAAGGGACATAACCAAGT
Organism: Allium sativum; assembly: GCA_030737875.1. Classification (NCBI taxonomy): domain Eukaryota; kingdom Viridiplantae; phylum Streptophyta; class Magnoliopsida; order Asparagales; family Amaryllidaceae; genus Allium; species Allium sativum. Next base: position 228,940,844 of record CM060918.1, read on the forward strand.
TTGTTTTGAAAGCGATGCGGTAAGCCCAAAGAGCGTCAGTTAACTTTTGGGACCAATCTTTACGATTTCAATTCACAGTTTTCTCAAGGATTTGTTTAATCTGCCTATTCGATACTTTAATTTGCCCACATTTTTCTCAAAAGAACAATTACATAAGTGTGTCCCGTTGTCACTGATTATTGTGCGAGGTGTGCCAAACCTAGAAAAGATGTTTTCTTTTAAGAAGCGCTCAACAACCTTATTATCATTCATTTTGCATGGAACAGCTTCGACTCATTTAGAAATATAATTGACGGCTAAGAGAATGTAAAGGTTCCCAAATGAATTAGGGAAGGGTCCCATGAAGTCTATACCCCAAACATCAAAAATTTCGACCTCTAGAATGGGGTTTAGGGGCATCATATTTCGTTTACCAAATTTCCTTAAGAATTGATATCGATCACAAGTTTTGCAAAATTCGTAAGCATCTTTGAAAAGGTTGGGCCAGTAGAAACCCGATTGGAGAACCTTTCCGGCTGTCTTTTTAGGACTGTAGTGACCACCACAGGCTTGGTCGTGACACAAAGAGAGGACACTGCGAGTTTTAGTGTCTGGAACACACCTTCGGAACATTTGGTCGGGGCAGTTCTTGAAAAGATAAGGGTCGTCCCAATAAAAATGTTTCACTTAGGATAAGAATTTGTGTTTATCCTGGTTAGACCAAAAAGAAGGTTTCTGCTTGGTGACTAAGTAGTTGACAATGTCAGCGAACCAATGATCAGTGGATAAAGAAAAGAGTCGTTCATCTAGAAAATTCTCGTTGATCGGAAGAGAAGAAGACGGGGCATTTGGAAGACGAGATAAGTGGTCCGCAATAACGTTGTCATGTCCTTTTTTATCTTTAATGGTAATATCAAATTCTTGAAGTAGAAGGATCCAACGAATGAGATGAGCCTTAGCATCCATTTTAGAGAAAAGGTACCTAAGTGCGAAGTGAACGGTATGAACAGTGATGTGTGAGCCAACTAGATAAGGTCTGAATTTTTCTAGAGCGTAAACGACAGCCAAGAGTTCTTTTTTAGTGGTTGTATAATTGATTTGAGCGTTGTTCAAAGTCTTACTCGCGTACTAAATGATATGAAGAATTTTATCAATTCGTTGTCCGAAACAACGCCTAGAGCGAAATTCGAGGCGTCACACATGATTTCAAAAGGTAGCTTCCAATTGGGAGAGAAGATGATGGAAGCAGAGTCAAGTTCATTTTTGAGATGCTCAAAAGATGAAATACAGTTAGAATTGAAGTCAAAAGGAACATCCTTACCAAGAAGATTAGTCAAAAGTTGAGTGATTTTGCTGAAATCTTTTATTAAGCGATGGTAAAAGCTAGCATGACCTAAAAAAGATCGGATGTCCTTAATGGACTTGGGAATGGGAAGATTAGAGATAACTTCGATTTTGCCTTTGTCTACTTCAATTCCTTTATTAGAGATGACATATCCTAAAACAATGTCATGTTTGGCCATGAAGTGACATTTTTCCCAATTAAGAGTTAAGTGTTTATCTTTGCAATGGTTAAGAACAAGATCAAGGTGATGTAAACACTCATCGTACGAGTTCCCAAAGATGGAAAAATCATCCATGAAAACTTCCAAAAATCGCTAGATCATATCAGAAAAAATTCTAATCATGCACCTCTGGAAGGTTGCAGGTGCATTACAGAGACCAAAAGGCATCACGCAACTGTACCGAATGGACAAATGAAAGTGTTTTTCTCTTGGTCCTCAAGAGCTATAGGGATTTGATTATAGCCTGAGTACTCGTCAACGAAACAGTAGTACTCATGACCGGCTAGTCGTTCTATCATTTGATCGATAAATGGTAGAGGGAAATGATCCTTATGCGTTGCAGCATTACGTTTCCTATAATCAATGCAAACATGCCAACCCATCTGGGTGCGGGTTGGGATAAGGTCGTTAGCTTCATTTTGGATTACAGTTATCCCTGATTTCTTTGGTACGACATGAATCAGACTAACCCATTGACTATCGGAAATCAGGTAAATGATTCCATTGTCAAGACATTTAAGGATTTCATCACGAACTGCTTCTTTCATGATGGGGTTTAGTCGACGCTGGGGGTAATGAGTTGGTTTGGCATCATCTATAAGGTGGATTCGATGTTTGACTATCAAAGGACCAATCCCCTTAATATCAGCCATGGACCAACCAGTTGCTTCCTTATTTTTATGAACGATGGGAATGTGCAATTGTTCCTGATCTGTAATAAGGTCAGAAGCGATAATGACAGGAAGAGTTTCATTGTCTCCTAAGTAAGCGTACTTAAAATGACTGGGAAGCACTTTGAGTTCGGTTTTGGGAGACGACTCAACTGAAGAAATTGGTTGAGGGATATACGCAGTTGTGAGCGGCTCGACAGGAGTTGATTCAGAGACATTTTCAGAGATATCTTGAAACAAAGTTTCGTAATTCGATTCAATTTCGTTGTTCAGATGGTCGAGCTCAGGTTCAGTGTTGTGGACCGCATGGATTCCAGGAAACTAGCCCACATCAGAGGCAGGGGAGTTTTCTGTTCTGAAAATGTTTAGTTCGATGGTCATGTTACCGAAAGAAAGTTTCATAGACCCATTTCTACGCTTGATAAGCGCATTAGAGGTTGCTAAGTAGGGTCGTCCTAAAATCAAAGGGATCTAGTTTGCAGGATTGCTTGCCTGTTGATTTTCTAGGACAATGAAGTCGAATGGAAAGATGAATTCGCCAACTTTTATCAAAACATCCTCGATTTCACCCACTGGTCTCTTAATTTAACGGTCAGCAAGCTGTAGGGTAACCGTAGTGGGTTTCAGTTCTCCTCATCCTAATTGGCGATAGACATAATATGGAAGCACGCTAACACTAGCACCTCAGTCTAGCATGCATCTATCAATTTTCTTGTCCCCAATAGTACACGATATTGTAGGGCATCCAAGATCCTTGTATTTCACTGGCATTGACTAGGACAAGACTTCGCTTAGAGTTACCGCTAGAAACACTTTCTTAGGTACATGTGTATGATGTTTTTGAGTGCACAAATCTTTTAGAAACTTTGCGTACTGTGGAACTTATTGTATAATATCTAAAAGAGGAATGTTCACTTTAACTTGCTTAAAAAATTTAAGGATCTTTTCTAGTTGATCCGTCTTTTTCCTAGGTCAGAGTCTATGAGGAAATGGAGCAGACAACTTAGTAGGTTGGGCTACTTGAGTTTGAGGATGGTCCTGATCAGAAAGTGGCCCAATGTTTTGATCTGAGTTGGTCGAATTTTCGAAAGGGTTTGGAAGATCGTCTGGTAAATCATTTGGGTTGACCACTGGTTGTCAATCTTTTTGCCGTATCTAAGAGTCATGACCACATTCAAGTGACTAACATTTGAGTCTTGAATGATGTGAATTTGGTTGGAGTTCAAATTTTGTGCTCTAGGGTTTTGATTGGTTGAATTGGTAACGTACCCTTTCCCTTTCACTTAATCTAGCGTTAAGTTAAGACATTTGTTTTTGAAGTTCACCCATTTGTTGATTCGTGTTTTGCATATATGAGTGTAATTGTCTAACTTGTTTTGATTTTCAACACTTTGCTTAGTCATTTGCGCTAATAGGTTACTCACCTTAGATAAATTCGCCTCAATCGTAGAATGGCGTTTTTCATATTGGGGTGCAACCGTTTGATGAGATTGGTGAAAAGGTGCCTGGTTTGAATTGTACAAATTTTGCCTAAGGGGAGGGTTCAAAGCATTGTTCGGAAATGCTTGATTCGAGGGTCTATTCATCAGGAGGTTATTTGGACCATAAGAAAGATTTGGATGGTTGTTGGGTCTATTGAAAGCATTCACTTGCTCAAGGGACTGGGGACAGTCATTAGCCATATGATCGGAGTTAAGACATATGTGACACATGGCTTGGGAAACATTATTAGACTGAGCGTGTGTTCTAACAACGTTCAGTATGGCATTAACAAGAGTATTATAAGAAGAAGAGGATTCGATTGAGAGAGATTTTTCATTAGTTCGTTCCCATTGTTTCGATTTTTCTACTAGCTCGTCCAGAAATTCCCAAGCTTCTACATCAGTCTGTTTTAAAAAATTACCCTAACATATAGACTCTAACATTTGCCTAGAAGTATGGTCGAGTCCATCGTATACAGTTTGACATAACGACCATGTTTCGCACCCATGATGGGGACAACTTAACAATAGTTCTTTAAATTTTTCGAAATATTGCCAAAAAGATTCACCCCTTTTTTGGTGGAAATTAGTGATTTCGTTTCCGACTCTAGTTTTTTTCTGGGGGGCATAACTTTTTAAGGAAAACTGTTGTAAATTCATCCCATTTTTTAATCGAATTTGGGGACATGCTGAGAAACCATTTTTCTGTGGAGTCAGTTAGTGCGAATGGAATCAAACGAAATTTAATACCATCCTTACATAACTGTTGCAATTTAAAGGTTGCACAAGCGTATTCAAATTTCATTAAGAAACAATATGATTTATCATAAGAAAAAATTCCAAATTAGGGGACGATGCTTATCTGACTCAACCGGATTTCGAAGTGGTTACCCATATGATTGGGTAACTGAATGCAAGAAGGGACAAAAACTCTACCGGGAAGGATTTTGTCCATCAGAGTACGAGGTGCGGGTTTGTTAGCCATTTCTAAGGGTTGTTCGAGTAAACTGGGTTTTGAGGAAAGAGAAGGTGTTCCAATTCGAACTAAACGACGAGATTCTTGGTCAAGGGTCCAAGATTGCATGCACCAGAAAAAAGAAGAAAAGAGTTCGCCAAAGAAATTTAGACAGTGGAGAAGTTTGAAAAGAGGTGAGAGAGAGAAACAAGTTTTGAAAATGGGGGTTTTAGAAAATTACAACCTACAGATCTAACGAGAGCTAAAGAATAAAAAAGTTAAATTATTTTTATTTTTCAAATTTTTTTCGTTTTGAGGAGTTTTGAATTTTTTTATAGCAATTCACAAAACACAATGAAATTAGCTATAATGAAATTTTTTGTCCTTAATAGCTCCTAACTGAAAATTTATAATCCACTACACAAGTAACAAGTCTCAGCCAGATCGGGACAGGATTTATCAGTGCACCACGAATCACCATAGCGATGCAGCTGAAGTTTTAAGAACCTGATTGAGTTCGAAACTCTACCCTTTCTTAGACACTGGGAGAGTTAGCTATTATAGTCCTAGTTATTAAGGAAATAAACTTTACCCTAATTGAGCCTGTGACGCCCTTAAGTCCGGAGTCTACAATTTTTATTTATTAATGCAGATTTTTCCTAGCATGAATGCAATTTTCTGGGCTAAGGAAGGGTAATGACCTCCCTACCTTATGTGAATTGGGTTGTACCATTAACAGAATGAATAAAGTTGCAGTAATAATAACTGCATAAATTAAAATATTTTATAAACAAGCCGCTGCCCTTGCAGAAGATTTTTACAAGCAATGTCTATATTTTTTTCAAGCAACAGTAGATCCTGTAGAGTTTAGAAAATTCTCACCTAGATCGGCATCCCGTCCAATGCAACTGAGTAGCGCTAGCGCATTCACACCCCACTGGTGTGCATCCGCTCCAACAATTCAAATTTGTTTGCTAATCGCTTGGCTGAATTTTTGAATTTTTTGCTTGACTGTTGACTTCACAATTTGATGTTTGAATTTTTATCCGTCACTTGGCCTTTGATTTGAATATTACTTCTTCCTCCTTTTTTTCGTTTTTTTAAATCAAAAGAACAAAAAAATATAAACTAAAATAAAAATTAGACTAAAGCTAAACTACAAATAAAGAAGTACGCACAACAGGAACAGAAATTAAACTATAACACCAAATATATAAAAAAAATAAAAACTCAGCAAAAGTTATCAAGAAAACTAGGCTGACCAAAATCTAGGCGTGCTCTACAAAAACTAAGCACCAAGCAAGAACCAGTCAAATATGTTGGAACCCGTTTAATTGCTAAAAATAACCAAATCGAAGGTCAACAAAAATCACGAGTCAAAGGGCACGTACCAAATATTAACTTTCATGCCATCTATTATAATCAATTTGTTTTTATTCTAAGAAGCCTAAAATGGAAAATAAATATTACCCTCAATTATAAAACGATGGCAAGATGGAAACCCAGTAAAAGTAAACACACAAACCCAATCAACAAATATCGCCCATAATTATAAAATGCTGGCAAGATAGCGTTTCGAGATCTATTTGGTGCGATCTGGATTTGGGAGTGGACGATTGCGAGTTAAACTGACTGAAGAGTATTTGTGGTGCGAGCTCAGGCTTGAAGGCGGTCTGGCGATTTGGTTCACGGTTCTGTTGGGTCACGATTTGAGATAAGACTAGGGTATTTGACGTTGCGGTGATGGGTTGTAGATTCAGGTCGAGGATGAGAAGCTAGGTCGGTTCGGTAGCGGATCTCAGGCATTGAGGGTGAGCGTGATTTTGAGTTTTTTGGTCTGAGGTTGAACTGAAGTGTTATGCGTTCTATATAGTTCGCGATTGGGGTTGTTTGCTATGTTGCATAAATCAAGGTATTACAAATTGCGGATATCAAAGTAGTGAATGGTTGAGGATCGGGTTTGTTGTTGTGGTCTTCGGTTAGATTACGGTAGGGAGGAAGATGGTTGGTGAAGTTGGTTGAGGAGATTAGCAGATCTGATTTGGGCAAAGAAAGGTGGTGCTGTGAACTAGGGGGAGGATGCAGGCATTTGATGGAGGTGTCGGCTTGTGTAGGAGATTACGCTATTGGGGAGATGAAGGCAGAGGGTGGAAGTGCGGGTTAATGTTTACTGGTGTTTGTAGAGGATTGTGCTATGTTTTGGGGCTTGGTCGGCTGAATTGTAATCACTGACTTGGTTCATGGATTGTGGTGAAGTCACGGCGAATGGTGGTTTGATTGTGAGCGACGAACGCGATTTGGAGATTTGGGAGATTTGGGTGGTTTTGATGCTTGTTCAGGTGGACGTCAATTGGAAATGGTAGCAAGAAGGGAAGATGGATGGTAGAAATTGGTTGAGTGACACTGTGGAATTCTCGTGAATGTGTGGTATGTGATTTGTATAAGGGTTTTTTTGGGGAAGTTGTGTGCTTTTGTTCTTTGTGTTGTTCTTGTGGTTGAATGTTGTAGTAGGTTTGAGTTGTAGGATGGTGAATGAGCAGAAGTAGTATGGTGGTGCAGATGGTATTGAATAACAAGGGATGATGGTTGAAAAGCAATGTAAAACAATTGTGTGTGTGTGATGAAGGATGATTGATCGACACAAGGCACTAAAGAAGAGGGAGAAAAGTTTGGAAAAAGGAAATTGATCAGAGAACTTAGAAGGAAAAGAAGATTGCAAAGGGATTTTTATTTTATTTTTTGTTAAAAGAAAAGGAAGACAATGTAAAAAAATGGAAAAGAAGATTGAGATATTTGAAAGCATAAATGAAAGTTAAAAGGAAATAAATCAGAAAAAAATGGGAAGTTTTTTCTTCTCTTGATTTAGAAGATTACGTACCAACGTTTTAATACCCAATCAACCAATCTAGATTTTTTTTTATATATACCACAAAACAAATGGAAAAATAAAAATAAAAAATGCACAAAATAGAAAAGCAAAGAAAAGATTTTTTTTGTTGTTTTTTTATATGAAAATATTGAAAAGAGGAAAGAAGATGTGATGGGAAAGAAATTGAAAAATAGAAAGAAATAGAAATTTTAAAAGGAAAAGAAATTGGAAGAAAAGTGGCAAGTATTTTTTTTCTCTTGTTTGGAAGATTATGGTATCAATGAATAATACCAAATCATCTAGGCAAGAATTTTTTCTATATATGAAAGAAAAGAAAAGCAAGAAATAAGAAAATAAAAATATTTTTGTGCTTTTTTTAATGAAAAAAATAAAAATATAACCCGAAGGATTTACAAATAAAAATTATTTTGATCCTCGGCAACGATGCCAAAATTTGTTTGCGAACAAATTAAACAATTGAAAACAACTATTTAATTCGTTCGGCTTTCCTAAACAACAAGGGTTGTTGTAAAGGGTGTCGAACTCTGGGACCAAAAATATTTTAATTAATAAATCCAATCAAGTTATTCTGAATTTTTAATTGTTTGAAAATGACAGAAAATAATTAAAAAGAGAGCTTTTATAATAAATGAAAGCAATTAGGGAATAATGACATAGATTGGATTAATACTCATTGATAACCAACAGATAAATATTGATCTAACTCATGTCTCTGTCACAAACATGAATCAACGATAATTAGGTTTTTAAAAACAAATATGTGAATAACGACAAGCATAGCCTATGCAGGAGCTAAGCTCTTAAACAACCATAGGCTAACAGGACAGATTCACTAATTTATTTCTAAAACCCTAAAAATTAGAACTAAATCTGATAAGCGTTAGATCGAACATGAATATACCCTGTGAAGAAGCATAACTCTTAAACAACATAGAGTATGAAGGTTCTGATCTAACTCTTCGTTCAGATCTAGATCTATATACCTAAAGTCCTCATCTTTAGGCTATGTGATTCATATTGAATCCTATCTACAAGCATCATCACCCCCTAATCAAAGGGGATTAGCTAGACATAACTAAATGATGAGAAAAGCACAAGAAAAGAAACAACATAAATAAAATACAATAAAAACAAAGAAGAGAAGGAGAAGAATGATTTTATTCCAAGATAAGATTTATAGAATAAAACCCAGTGTAATTGCAAATAAAGGAGATACAGTGTATTTATAGTTGCTATGGCCAAGACTAAGTGGCCAATTACACAATGTGGGACAAAAGCCCTTTTCCAAAATAACAAATAAACCAATTAGCTAAATGTGAACGCGTGTGAATGGATTTGCAATTGTCATAGCTCGCGGGCATCCAATGGCATAAATTTCGATTGTTTTGAGCATGAATGAGAACTCCATATCATCCAAGACTAGTGACCTTTATGAAAAGCATTGAATCTTGACTTTAAAATATGCAGTAGAAGGTGGTTGAACAACAACATTTATTTAAGTCTTCAAGCTTCAATTCAGCTCTAAAATTCAACACTCTTCTTGCATCAATTCTTCAAGCTTTTTAACAATTAAGTGCATCAATCCATTTATATTAAATAATCTGAAAATACAACTATAAATATACAGTATCAATTATATTAAATAGAAAAACAAGATAAATAAGTGGATAAAGTATACACATTTCTGTGTATGTCAGAATGCACTTACGTTTTCTCAAGAAAAGTCTTTTCTTGATTTGTGGGCACTTACCAGCAAAGAATTTTATTCATAAGAAGTCACTTTGCTTCAAAGAATCAACTACACTTTTGTAAGTTACTCCTAGAAATCTCTAGCAAGAAGGAATGTCTCATCAAAGTCCTAAACGTCCTGAATGGTTTTCATTAAAACCATTCACTCAAGGTCCAAAAGGCTAACTGAATTCATGGGACAAACAACTCACTCATTCCAGTGACTCCTCTAAGGGCAAGTAATATTTTTAAAACAATTCTTTAATATTATGCGATAAGCATGTTTTATAACATATTGTGTAATATGCTTTCTAAAACATGAAATAAATAATATATATATATCACTCATAAGTGTCAGACATCTATTATCATAACACAAACGTTTATTTATAGTCTCTGGAAATTAAAAATTGAATTTGCCTCAGCACAGACGTCTGTCCAACTCTCTAGAAATTTACCATACTTCAAACCACTCAGCACAGACGTCTATTCTCCATACCAGATGTATGTTAAATGCAACAGACGTCTGACACCATACACAGACGTCTAAGCAACTCTAAATACACTATATTTACCCGTTTTTAACTTCGTTCTTTTCACTTCTGCTTTTTACAACCCGATAATTTATTCCTCAAACCCTAAATTCCCCAATCAATTTCACAACCAATCTCAACTCCATGGCTCACAAACAACCTATTCCCAAGTGCAAGAAGACATCACAACCATCAAATTTTTCAGAACCTTTGGAAATAATGGATACACAGGATCAAATCAACAACTGGATATTAGAAAAAGATGGAAATGAACGGTTAAAGGAGTTTGAAAAGAAAAACATCCATACAGATCCGTTTTATCCTTTGAATTGTTTGACATAATATGATACTGATGATTTGGTTACTAATTCTGAAATTGAAGATTTAGTTGATTATGATTCAAACAAGGGAGAAATAGATCCACTAGCCATATGCCTATTTTTCATTAACCTACATTCATTTAATGTTTGGAACCCATCAGACCTCGAATACTAGATTTGGTCAAGTATTTCCGGCCAAATCCTTAAGTTTATTGTTGAAATCCTATGCCAAATACTATGATGTTCTTATTTCGAAACAAAGCTGCAAGACATCCCGGATACACGCCATAAACCAAGAGATCCTATAACCCATCTTATTTGGGAAGATGACACACCGAAAATGACATATCTTTATTTTTTACCATGAGCAAGGCTACTAAATAGAATCCTTATTAATATTATGTTCCCGAGAATTGGTAGTCATGATCAAGTCTACGACCATGACCATAAAGCCTTATATGCCATTTTCGGTTTCACAAAGTTAATTGGGCTCAATACATATACAATAAAAAGTTTCTATACACCAACTAAACGAATGATTCGCTACGCATTGTATATTATGTGCATTCTCAAGGCATAAGAAATTATTTTATATTCACCAAAATATGAATAAATTAAATTTAAAGAGAGTGCAATCCGTTTTGCACCACTAATGCACCTTATCAAATCACCACCATGAATTATACCTTTCACTCGACGGTGACACTAATAGGAACAATCACAACCTCAACAACAACCGAAACAACAACAAAGATTATGACAATAACCTACCCACTACAAGAAAATTGAATTTTGGTGCAAAAATTGATGGAGTTTCTTCTCAAATGCAAGCAAAATTATTTTCACTAACAATGTAAACGCGATAAAAAATATTTCATATTCCCTCCTTCGTGAAAATAAGTCCGCGTGGTCCAAAATAAACGTAACCACCTATTTTCTATACCTCTGCCCTCATATTTAAAATTTTGTAACCCTAAGATACAAACTCTAGATCTCGAGTAAATCTATGGCGCAGTCGGATGATAGAGTCAAAGGGACAATGAAATGGTTCAATTGCACGAAAGGCTTTAGCTTCATAACTCCTAATGACAATAGCGATGATATTTTTGTGCATCAGTCTTCCATCAAATCGAACGGATCAAGGAGAATCCATAGAGTTTACTGTAACCGAGGAGACGATGTACGCACCAAAATAGTTGAAGTCACCGGACCAGATGAGGTATCTTTCCAAGGCGGTGGAAACGACAACGGTGATGGTAGCCATGGAGGAGGCGATAGTTATGGTGGAGGAAGAGGAGGTCGTGGAAGTGGCGGGAGAGGTGGCGGCAGATATGGAGGAGGAGGAGGATATAGTGGCGGTGGATATGGAGGAGGTGGCGGCGAAGCTTGTTACACTTGCGGTGAGCCTGGGCATTTGGCTAGAGACTGCAGTGGTGGTGGGGGCGGCAACTATAATGGCGGCGGAGGAGGATACGGAGGATATGGATATGACGGTAATGGTGGTAGGAGAATTTTTGGTGTTGGAGTTTAATCAGAACTGAGTTTTTTTAATAAGGTTAGGTGTGAAAACCCGTAACTTCCCCGTAAAGGAAAGCGTCGGATAGTTCGAGAACAAGCCACAAATAGAACGCAGACAAAAGAACATTTCATTGTATATTACAACAATGCACCAGAATATAAGAATATACAGAGTATAAATGAATATTACACAGAAATATCAGAGATTTAAATTACATTTAAATACATAGCAGCGGAAAATAATACAATACACAACTAGAAGTAGATATACGGATACAAAGCTTTCTGGATATCGTTCCAGCTGTAAACCAGGATCCTGTGAATATAAATCTGCAAAACCAAAACTACTAGCTGCCCGTGTCAAAAGTAGGGGCACCCAGAGTTTAGGTTAAAACAATAAACTCCAGGTCAGTCATGTGACTGGTGTGAGAACTAAAACAGTTATTAATCTTTATTTTTAAAGTTAGGTAAATCAAGGGACCACGCCGTATAACACGGAACGGGTTTCCTCCCAAGGATACCAGTGCATAAGACAAACAGCGCAATGCTAAATAAAGAAAAATGAAGCTGTTATAAGACCCAGGTCCTATCACACAATGCAACGCAAGCCGGGGGATAGGGTTTTCCCTTATAACAGCCAAAGAATGCTTGATACGTTTAAAACGAATCTTTTGATACTAGTATAAGTGTATAGATATAAAACAACTTCAAATCATAAGTATCAATCATAGGCGGCATGGGTACCATATATCATGTCGCCATACTAGGCTCTACAAATAAAACCGCAAATGTCACGTATTTGGAAATTGGGTTTCCATCTATGAACCGAGGCAAAAGATAGTCCTCAACCGATTCGAGACTGTCTAGCCCGAGCCTCAGGGTCAGAGCGCATCGACCCTTGGATCATCAGGGCCGGTCCACCGATGTGGATTAAACTTAAACCCTGAACATGCGTTCTCCCGCCCTATGGGGCGTAAATGAGCCAACGAATGACTCCATCGGACCCGGATCGTCCGATCAAACCGAGGCGCCTCGCAACAGCAACAACCACATAAGTCAAACTCGTCAGGGCATGTAAAACCACTGACGCCACTTCTAACTAGAAAGAAACGCATGCCCTCCCTGAGGTCCGTCTCCCGTTTTTGGTTCATACCGGGTGTGAAACTCGCGAAGTAAACGTTACACAAAGCTACGCCACAAAGGCCGTGCTTTGATCATCACCACAAGACTTTGCTTTTCAACAGAAGCCTCGATCAATTGCCACTTAGGCATGCCACACAGGCAATTCACTCCATGCGTTTGATATCCATCAATATATAACCTCTGAGCTCGTACGTCTCAGAGAAGGGCGTTAAGCAAGAGAATAAATTCTCCGCCGCCAAACAGATATATATTTAATAGAGATCAATCACACGGACTAAAATCCAATGTCAGACACACAGTCCATTTACAAGTCCGTTCTGGGTCTGAACGAAACCGGAGGCACCTAGTACCCCGCATATCCATCGATCTCCAAGTACGTCTGGACGATCACCAACTGTTTCCATCTTCTTGGGTGTACAGCCCAATCAAGATCATCAGTAATCACCCAAACGACATGAAGACTTCCGGTCTTCGACCATCGTCTTCATCTTCGACTTATCGTCGTATCAGTTATTCAGAATGGGATAAACCCGGTCTTTCCGAATAACTCGCGTATATTTTAAATAAGTGTTACACCAGCACAACATACGCCTCATTCTAATTCATTAGTCACTAACCGTAAATTAATCAAGAGAATAATTCCCCAAATATTAACCCCGAAGGCCGAAACCAACATCAGATCAATATCCAGAAAACCATTCTGCTTAACTAACCGACAGTTAGTTTCTAAATTTCACATTCATAGGGAAAGGTTCCCATTAATTTTATCCAAGATAAATTCCTTGAATTTATTCTTTAATCATCTTTTTTGAATATCAATTCAAACTAGTCGGGATTAGCGAACCTTACCGAAGTAATCATTTGTTTTAATTTCCCAATCCCAACCTATTCATCCCATGAAGCAAAACTGGTTATACTTCATATCTAACACCATAGTGTTATCGGTAAATTCAATTACCATTTCACGTTCAAATCTAATTAAAGATTTAACTATCGCCTGGAGCAAAACTGGTGTTACTCCATTTTCGATCTTTTCAATCTAATTAAAGATTCATTAAAACTCCACTTAGTTTTAATCTTTAACTGGGTTAAAGAATCAATGTCATTTAAAACACGGTTCACGATAAACCCAAAGTCACATTCATTAATTATCGGGTTAAAGAACAAGTGTTATTTAAAACACTGTTCACGATAAACCCAAAAATCAATATCCATTCAATTCCAATTAAATATTATTTAATTGGTACACTTCATTAAATCTAAATAAAAAGATTTAATCTTTTCTCAACTGGGTTCAAGAACAGTGTTATTGAAGACACCATTCACGACAAACCCAAATCACATTTGATATTAAATACAAGGCTCTGAATAGAAAATATATCGGCTTATATTCAATATCAAATTCCACGACAAACAAATATCATATTGGAAATAACGATATATATATCTATATCTTTCAAATTCCCATAACAATATCTGTATCATCACGAAATCCAATATCGAAATATTCTGAAGACAATTTCGATTCAAATCCATTCCAATATAATTATTGGAAATTCTGGTTATTTTTAAAACCCTTTTCAAATTCAATTTATTTATTTAAAAATAAATAGAATTATAGTTCTAGTTCAAAACTAGTTCATTTTGATAAAAATCTATTTTTATCTTTTCAAATATGGAGTTTTTCATCCCAAATCTTCACAAATCATTTCTTATGATTCTACACAAATTATTACTATTTTTAATAATTTTATCAAAGCCCGTACAGTCGATTTCCATCAACGGTCATCAAACTGCACTTACAGCGACCTTTTTCAAATCTGATTTGGACATAATTCCAAATCCAACCGTTAGATTTCTAATTTCTAATAATTGTTAGAAAGCTCTTTTCGATATGAACCCAACGGTTCCGGTTTTAGGAGAATCCGACGGTCGGATCTCCCGTAATGTCCGTTTGAAATAAATGGTCGAAATTCGCGAACTGCCGTGGCGCGGCGCGTTCTATTCAGGCCATTATATTATATATATAATATATATTTCGTCGATTTCTATTTAAAACGAATTATATAAATAGTTTTAAAATTCGTTTCAAAAGCAATTTCAACTTCCTTTTCAATTCAAATCAAAATTGAATTCTTCTTTATAAATTCGTTTTAAAATTCATTTCTATTCAATTCAATTTGAATTCAATTCAATTTGAATTCATTTCAATTCGCCTTCAATTCAATTTGAATTCGTATTCAATTCAATTCATTTCGAAATCGTTTTCAATTCAATTCATTTCGAAATCGTTTTCAATTCAATTCATTTCGAAATCGTTTTCAATTCAATTCATTTCGAAATCGTTTTCAATTCAATTCATTTCGAAATCGTTTTCAATTCAATTCATTTCGAAATCGTTTTCAATTCAATTCATTTCGAAATCGTTTTCAATTCAATTCATTTCGAAATCGTTTTCAATTCAATTCATTTCGAAATGAATAAAATCGATATAAATATCGTTCACGTCAAAATGACGTCAACCTAATCAACACGACTTCATAAATTTCTATTTTCAAATATTCTATTTCAAATATTTCTTTTTCAAAATAGTTGTTATTATCAAAATATTTCGTTCAACACATGACCAATCTCAATGGATGAGTACTGTCAATACATGAACCTTTATTTTATATTGATAAAGATGTAAATTTTATTACTAAAATATTTCGTTCAACACATGACCAATCTCAATGGATGAGTACTGTCAACACATGAACCTTTATTTTATATTAATAATGATGTAAATTTTATTACTAAAATATTTCGTTCAACACATGACCAATCTCAATGGATGAGTACTGTCAACACATGAACCTTTATTTTATATTAATAAAGATGTAAATTTATTACTAAAATATTTCGTTCAACACATGAACCTTTCTTTTATATTATTCTTTATTTTCTAAATTGGAATGAGGCCCAATCAATCACCATATAATATTAATTATATGGATTTTCATACATTACACGTATATAATAGCTTTGAAAAATAATCAACCATCAACCAAAGTGCACTACACTGTATAAGCATCAAATATAGATATCTAACGCTTATAACAGCCTGTCAATCAATCGATCGACATATTTAATCAATCAGGATGAGTGAACTTCAAATTTCATCCCAACACCCGTGTGGGGTTTCAAACAATCAAACACAGATTTTATTTGTGCAGTTGGGCGATGTGTAAAATTTATCGTCCCAATCAAATGTCATTCAAATAGGTGTACATAAACAAACCGTCCGGTTTGTAAATGAATATTTATTTATTCACTTCACGTTAAAAATTATATTTTTAACGATAAAACATTTTATTCCAACATATGAATTTCTATTCAGTTCATTTATTCAATAAAATGATATTTTTATTTTTCTAACATATTTTAGAAAATTTCGGCGGCATAACGGCACGATACTAGAAACGGGACGAGGCCTAGCCTTATCCCCGGTCTAGTGAAGGCCCACGCTATTCACACATCAATCAAATCCATCCATCTCACCAAACAATTCAATTACAATCAAATAATCTAACTTATTTTTGCAATCAAACAAACAAGTCCATGGTCTGTGGACGATTGTGTCGGGTGCTACTAAGCACCGTCTGCATCCTAGTATATATATATAACTAGAAAAGAAATTGAAAGGTGAGAAATTCTCACAGAAAGCTATCCAATCATCTAGACTCTTCTTTGATAAAAATCTTCATCGTTATCTCATCTTTGTCAACTTCGTTGCCCGTAGCCACTACATATATAAAAATCATATTTTTACTTCGCTATTCCATATATAAAAATCGAATTTTTACTTTGCTATTCAATATATAAAAATCACATTTTTACTTCGATGTTCAATATATAAAAATCACATTTTTACTTGTTCACTTTCAATTTAGAAATCATATTTTTATAATCACTTCTTTCTAACATGAAAAATCTCATCTTTTCGTTTTGAAAAATCTAATCTTTATATGATTACTCATTTACATTTCATATGAATAAGAATATATTCTTTATACGAATAAATATCTAAACTTTATATTCAATTAAAATCGTATTTCCTTTCTAATCTAAATTTATAAAAATCAGTTTTAAAGTAAAATAAAAAAAATCAGTTTTAAAGTAAAATAAAAAAATCGGTTTTACTGTAAAATAAATAAAAAAAATCGGTTTTACTTACAGAGGGGGGGCTCCGATGGTGGACTGCGGCAAGGCGGGGGGGTGTCGCGATCGTCGCGCCGCCGGGGGGGGCTCTCGCGCATCGCCTTAGGCGCCTTGGGGGGGGTCTTCGCGTGGCGGCGGCGTTTTAAGGGGAGGGGCGGCTGGAACCTGGTTGAGGCGCATCGATTTACGTTTAGTTCTTTTTTTTCTCGTTTTGATTCTGAGGAATGAACGTGGGGGGGGGGGGGGCAGAACGAAATAAAGGGGGAGAAGGGATATTTTTATTTTATTTTATTTTATATTATTTAATTTCTAAAAGTTGACTTTTACATACGACCTCTAAACGAGGCCCGCCGCCTGTCGTCCATAGCGTTTCACCCCCATTCCGAACACAATGGGATATGTATCGTAGGCTGATTCGACTGTTTCGATCAGTTTCCGTTGAATTTACATTTAAATCGCTATATTGAATTTTAAACGTACATTTCAAATTACCGGGGTCACATACTAACTAGAAAAATTCCCGAAAAATATTTTCTAGCTTTGTATTGACGATACGGTCCTAACAAAACTAGTTTCGTCGAATTCTGAGACCGTTAGAAAAATGGCCATTTTCCAGTCGATTAAAATCAACTGAAACTGGTCAAACGCGTTTTCCTTTGCCACGCTCACATATTGATTCGAAAAATTATGAAATTTGAAACCTAGCAATAATTTAACATCACGGACCCAACAAAACTGGTTTCGTCGAAATCCGAGGTCGTTTGCAAAATGTCCATTTTTAAGGGCCTGAATTCCATAGCGACTATTCAGAATTTTCAACTGGACATATCTTTTGATTCCCGCTATGAAATTTCGATTTTTCAGATTCGTTGGAAAGATATTCACAATTAGATCCTAATGTTTTTGGTTTCACTAAAATCCGGATTGTTTTGCACCCGGTACATTCAATTGAAGTTTGAAATCGAATTATCGAACTACCGCGTCATTTTCAATTCTATTTATAATTATATATAATTATTTATAATTATTTATATTCTAACGACGACGTATATAATATATACGATCGAATTATATTCAAAATAAATTTATCGTCGATATTATTTAAAATAATCCATTTTAAATATTCAAAATTCGCTAAAATAGCCAAAATAAAAATTTTAAATTGGCCCAGATTTTCGGGTTGTTACAATCTCCCCCACTTAAAACTTTTCGTCCCCGAAAAGGAACAAAGTCGAAAGTGGTTTGATTAATCAACTCTACGTTCGATCTGGCTTTCATTCTCCAACTTTTTAGTTTCTGAGAATTTTCAAAATTTCAAAAAATTTGGCTAACACCCTAAATTTTTGAAAAATTTCGCCATAACCTCCCCTGCACCGGGAGCATCGGGGAATTTCAAATAGCTTCCTCGGTCCTTCAGATCTCAAAAAGAAAAAGAAAAAGCCAAGCGGCTAGCCAATAGGCTCATAAAATCATCATCACCCAAACGAAACAATAAATTATGTAGTAAACATGTACCTATTTGTCGGGCAAACAAATTTTATTCTCTGCTCTAGCCTCCTTTCTATGACCTGTTCAATGTAAGTATATGTATATGCAAGCAAATGCGATCAATTTTCAATATAGTTCCTTATTTGGTTCAATTAGGCATAATGGTTTAAAATTATCCAACAAATAAACAAACAACACAAACATCAATCAATTAGTGACTTTAACGTTTCAAATTGATAATTTTGATATATATAAAGAAAATCATGTTTTGATGACAAATCACAACAATGTATTCTAGCTATATTAGTTTTGGTTCTCACACCAGTCTAATGGAAATATATAGAAAATCACACCTTCGAAACTCGAACATAAATGTTGATGATGCGATCGCTGTCATTAATATCATCTTCGGGCGACTAGAGTGTGATGCTATATCTATCCAATATATTAAAACTTTGAATACACGCGGATCAGACGTATACGCAAAATCTATATATACTGGATTGTCCACATCAATATAAATAAATAACCAAATACGTTTAAAACGATTTAAATTTCAAAACAAAATTGTTTTCATTTGAAAAATATACTCTTCACACTCGTTCTAGGATACTACTGATCCTATCTCTAACGAGTCATTCTAATTGGAAATTACTAACCCAATATCTGATGAATTCTTTCGTATGGTTCTAATGTGTCTTGTTCTCGAGCTCTGTAAACCAAAGCTCTGATACCAACTGTGAAAACCCGTAACTTCCCCGTAAAGGAAAGCGTCGGATAGTTCGAGAACAAGCCACAAATAGAACGCAGACAAAAGAACATTTCATTGTATATTACAACAATGCACCAGAATATAAGAATATACAGAGTATAAATGAATATTACACAGAAATATCAGAGATTTAAATTACATTTAAATACATAGCAGCAGAAAATAATACAATACACAACTAGAAGTAGATATACGGATACAAAGCTTTCCGGATATCGTTCCAGCTGTAAACCAGGATCCTGTGAATATAAATCTGCAAAACCAAAACTACTAGCTGCCCGTGTCAAAAATAGGGGCACCCAGAGTTTAGGTTAAAACAATAAACTCCAGGTCAGTCATGTGACTGGTGTGAGAACTAAAACAGTTATTAATCTTTATTTTTAAAGTTAGGTAAATCAAGGGACCACGCCGTATAACACGGAACGGGTTTCCTCCCAAGGATACCAGTGCATAAGACAAACAGCGCAATGCTAAATAAAGAAAAATGAAGCTGTTATAAGACCCAGGTCCTATCACACAATGCAACGCAAGCCGGGGGATAGGGTTTTCCCTTATAACAGCCAAAGAATGCTTGATACGTTTAAAACGAATCTTTTGATACTAGTATAAGTGTATAAAATAACTTCAAATCATAAGTATCAATCATAGGCGGCATGGGTACCATATATCATGTCGCCATACTAGACTCTACAAATAAAACCGCAAATGTCACGTATTTGGAAATTGGGTTTCCATCTATGAACCGAGGCAAAAGATAGTCCTCAACCGATTCGAGACTGTCTAGCCCGAGCTTCAGGGTCAGAGCGCATCGACCCTTGGATCGTCAGGGCCGGTCCACCGATGTGGATTAAACTTAAACCCTGAACATGCGTTCCCCCGCCCTATGGGGCGTAAATGAGCCAACGAATGACTCCATCGGACCCGGATCGTCCGATCAAACCGAGGCGCCTCGCAACAGCAACAACCACATAAGTCAAACTCGTCAGGGCGTGTAAAACCACTGACGCCACTTCTAACTAGAAAGAAACGCATGCCCTCCCTGAGGTCCGTCTCCCGTTTTTGGTTCATACCGGGTGTGAAACTCGCGAAGTAAACGTTACACAAAGCTACGCCACAAAGGCCGTGCTTTGATCATCACCACAAGACTTTGCTTTTCAACAGAAGCCTCGATCAATTGCCACTTAGGCATGCCACACAGGCAATTCACTCCATGCGTTTGATAACCATCAATATATAACCCCTGAGCTCGTACGTCTCAGAGAAGGGCGTTAAGCAAGAGAATAAATTCTCTGCCGCCAAACAGATATATATTTAATAGAGATCAATCACACGGACTAAAATCCAATGTCAGACACACAGTCCATTTACAAGTCCGTTCTGGGTCTGAACGAAACCGGAGGCACCTAGTACCCCGCATATCCATCGATCTCCAAGTACGTCTGGACGATCACCAACTGTTTCCATCTTCTTGGGTGTACAGCCCAATCAAGATCATCAGTAATCACCCAAACGACGTGAAGACTTCCGGTCTTCGACCATCGTCTTCATCTTCGACTTATCGTCGTATCGGTTATTCAGAATGGGATAAACCCGGTCTTTCCGAATAACTCGCGTATATTTTAAATAAGTGTTACACCAGCACAACATACGCCTCATTCCAATTCATTAGTCACTAACCGTAAATTAATCAAGAGAATAATTCCCCAAATATTAACCCCGAAGGCCGAAACCAACATCAGATCAATATCCAGAAAACCATTCTGCTTAGCTAACCGACAGTTAGTTTCTAAATTTCACATTCATAGGGAAAGGTTCCCATTAATTTTATCCAAGATAAATTCCTTGAATTTATTCTTTAATCATCTTTTTTGAATATCAATTCAAACTAGTCGGGATTAGCGAACCTTACCGAAGTAATCATTTGTTTTAATTTCCCAATCCCAACCTATTCATCCCATGAAGCAAAACTGGTTATACTTCATATCTAACACCACAGTGTTATCGGTAAATTCAATTACCATTTCACGTTCAAATCTAATTAAAGATTTAACTATCGCCTGGAGTAAAACTGGTGTTACTCCATTTTCGATCTTTTCAATCTAATTAAAGATTCATTAAAACTCCACTTAGTTTTAATCTTTAACTGGGTTAAAGAATCAGTGTCATTTAAAACACGGTTCACGATAAACCCAAAGTCACATTCATTAATTATCGGGTTAAAGAACAAGTGTTATTTAAAACACTGTTCACGATAAACCCAAAAATCAATATCCATTCAATTCCAATTAAATATTATTTAATTGGTACACTTCATTAAATCTAAATAAAAAGATTTAATCTTTTCTCAACTGGGTTCAAGAACAGTGTTAGTGAAGACACCATTCACGACAAACCCAAATCACATTTGATATTAAATACAAGGCTCTGAATAGAAAATATATCGGCTTATATTCAATATCAAATTCCACGACAAACAAATATCATATTGGAAATAACGATATATATATCTATATCTTTCAAATTCCCATAACAATATCTGTATCATCACGAAATCCAATATCGAAATATTCCAAAGACAATTTCGATTCAAATCCATTCCAATATAATTATTGGAAATTCTGGTTATTTTTAAAACCCTTTTCAAATTCAATTTATTTATTTAAAAATAAATAGAATTATAGTTCTAGTTCAAAACTAGTTCATTTTGATAAAAATCTATTTTTATTTTTTCAAATATGGAGTTTTTCATCCCAAATCTTCACAAATCATTTCTTATGATTTTACACAAATTATTACTATTTTTAATAATTTTATCAAAGCCCGTACTGTCGATTTCCATCAACGGTCATCGAACTGCACTTACAACGACCTTTTTCAAATTTGATTTGGACATAATTCCAAATCCAACCGTTAGATTTCTAATTTCTAATAATCGTTAGAAAGCTCTTTTCGATACGAACCCAACGGTTCCGATTTTAGGAGAATCCGACGGTCGGATCTCCCGTAATGTCCGTTTGAAATAAATGGTCGAAATTCGCGAACTGCCGCGGCGCGGCGCGTTCTATTCAGGCCATTATATTATATATATAATATATATTATATATATAATATATATTTCGTTGATTTCTATTTAAAACGAATTATATAAATAGTTTTAAAATTCGTTTCAAAAGCAATTTCAACTTCCTTTTCAATTCAAATCAAAATTGAATTCTTCTTTATAAATTCGTTTTAAAATTCATTTCTATTCAATTCAAATTTCAATTCAATTTGAATTCATTTCAATTCGCCTTCAATTCAATTTGAATTCGTTTTCAATTCAATTCATTTCGAAATCGTTTTCAATTCAATTCATTTCGAAATCGTTTTCAATTCAATTCATTTCGAAATCGTTTTCAATTCAATTCATTTCGAAATCGTTTTCAATTCAATTCATTTCGAAATCGTTTTCAATTCAATTCATTTCGAAATCGTTTTCAATTCAATTCATTTCGAAATCGTTTTCAATTCAATTCATTTCGAAATCGTTTTCAATTCAATTCATTTCGAAATCGTTTTCAATTCAATTCATTTCGAAATCGTTTTCAATTCAATTCATTTCAAAATGAATAAAATCGATATAAATATCGTTCACGTCAAAATGGCGTCAATCTAATCAACACGGCTTCATAAATTTCTATTTTCAAATATTCTATTTCAAATATTTCTTTTTCAAAATAGTTGTTATTATCAAAATATTTCGTTCAACACATGACCAATCTCAATGGATGAGTACTGTCAACACATTAACCTTTATTTTATATTGATAAAGATGTAAATTTTATTACTAAAATATTTCGTTCAACACATGACCAATCTCAATGGATGAGTACTGTCAGGCGCTTTGGGGGGGGGGGGGGGGGTCTTCGCGTGGCGGCGGCGTTTTAAGGGGAGGGGCGGCTGGAACCTGGTGGAGGCGCATCGATTTAGGTTTAGTTCTTTTTTTTTCTCGTTTTGATTCTGAGGAATGAACGTGGGGGGGGGGGGGGGGCAGAACGAAATAAAGGGGGAGAAGGGATATTTTTATTTTATTTTATTTTATATTATTTAATTTCTAAAAGTTGACTTTTACATACGACCTCTAAACGAGGCCCGCCGCCTGTCGTCCATAGCGTTTCACCCCCATTCCAAACACAATGGGATATGTATCGTAGGCTGATTCGACTGTTTCGATCAGTTTCCGTTGAATTTACATTTAAATCGCTATATTGAATTTTAAACGTACATTTCAAATTACCGGGGTCACATACTAACTAGAAAAATTCCCGAAAAATATTTTCTAGCTTCGTATTGACGATACGGTCCTAACAAAACTAGTTTCGTCGAATTCTGAGACCGTTAAAAAAATGGCCATTTTCCAGTCGATTAAAATCAACTGAAACTGGTCAAACGCGTTTTCCATTGCCACGCTCACATATTGATTCGAAAAATTATGAAATTTGAAACCTAGCAATAATTTAACATCACGGACCCAACAAAACTGGTTTCGTCGAAATCCGAGGTCGTTTGCAAAATGTCCATTTTTAAGGGCCTAAATTCCATAGCGACTATTCAGAATTTTCAACTGGACATATTTTTTGATTCCCGCTATGAAATTTCGATTTTTCGGATTCGTTGTAAAGATATTCACAATTAGATCCTAATGTTTTTGGTTTCACTAAAATCCGGATTGTTTTGCACCCGGTACATTCAATTGAAGTTTGAAATCGAATTATCGAACTACCGCGTCATTTTCAATTCTATTTATAATTATATATAATTATTTATAATTATTTATATTCTAACGACAACGTATATAATATATACGATCGAATTATATTCAAAATAAATTTATCGTCGATATTATTTAAAATAATCTATTTTAAATATTCAAAATTCGCTAAAATAGCCAAAATAAAAAATTTAAACTGGCCCAGATTTTCGGGTTGTTACATTAGGGAAGTTTTTGTGTTGGAATGGTTTTCGATCAAGATGGGAATTTTAGAGGTTTTGATTACATTGAATTCTCCGGTGAAGCCGAGGCTAAGAAGGTGATGTTTCTCTTTGATTTAGAGAGTATGATTTACTGTTAAGTATATAGATATAATCCCTTTCTCTTGACTTCTGTTTTTTAATAAGAGCCGGTACTAGTATACAATCATCTTCATGATAAGAGTGCCGTCTTTAAATTATGTGCAAATTAATTCTATTATTTTAACGACCACACACTTACTCTATACACACACACACACACACACATATATATATATATATATATATATATATATATATATATGCACTTGACCCTAGTAGCATAAAAACCATTACTTTTATGATCAATAAAATGATAATTTTTGTTGGTTCTGTGTCTACTTGGATAAATAAATATGCCACCCAGTATGTTACTTCTTTTCTTCTAACATGATATCATACAAAGGCGTTATATCATCTTTTAGGATAAACAATCACTTCATCATTAATATTTCCTCACCGCCTCTTCATTTATGGGAATTTCCAATGAAATTTATTTATATTTAGATTTGATCTTCTTACTATCAAAATCATTTTCACCTGCATATTGGCTTGTAGTTTGAAAGGGTTACGGTGATACAACTTCAAAAGAAATGTTCACTATGGTAGACTGATCATATTAAATAACGTGTCCCAATTCAAAACATTAATGAGCGAAAAAGGAAAGTGTTAATGTCAAAAAAAGAACACTAACACCCCGGAAAGTGTGCACACACTTCAAGTTGTTTAAATCTAGATAAGGGGCAATCACAAAAAAGCAGTAAAAACAGAAAGCATTTATAGTGGTTCAGCCTCAGTTTTGGACTACATCCACTTTAATGGAGGATTTTGTTATCATCTAGATTACAAGGTACATATTTTCTATCATTTCATACATCTTTCCTCTTTATACATCAAATCTCTCTTCTCCTTTTATGATCTCTTCAATTGACTATGGAAACAGTTATATCTACCTAAATGTGGAGATTATTGAGGTGAATCTTCGATAATCTTGCACTTGGATGATCTTTGGATGTCTCTCGATGATTGAGATGATGGATCTTAGCTTGAAATATGGAGTTTGAGAATGGTTTAGGATGTTGGAGAAAGAAAATGGCAGCACTTCGTGGTTCGAGAATTCGGCCCCTTCAATGAAGGAAATGGTGGGGTATTTATAGGTGTGGAAGTGGAGTGGAGAGGCACAAAATTGGGTGTGCAGGTGTTTGGCTTGTCCGAATGACTTGCCTTCTTAGGTCGTTATATGACCTAACTTGATGCAGCCTTCCTTATTCGTGCTATGCAAGAAACGACCCAATTCAGGGGCGTGAGCGACCCGCTTGCTTGCATCACACAGAAGCTCCAACAACCCAATAGAAGAACGACCCAATTATAACAACATGAGCTTGGTGCTTGCTAGCAACCCATTTTGACATGATCTCAAATAAAATGAGCTAGTGTTGCCCTTAGTTTTCATAGCATTTAAGGGAAAATGCTACCAAAAACTCACTTTCTCTCCTTAAGACAAGTGTAAGGACACTTGTATTTTTACATGCCTCCTTCCATGCATGCCTTCCACTTGCCCCCTTAGGTGTCATTACCTCCTTAACTCTCCATTCCTATATAAGGATGCCTTTTCTCCATTTTCTTACCATTCCATTCCATTTCCTCCTTTCCACCTTCTTCTTAAAGCTTATTGCCATGGTTTCCATGGCAAAGTCTTCCTCTTTTCCACCACCACCTTGCCAAAGTTCATCGTCATCCTCCTCCTCCTCTTATAATATAAAGAGAGAGAGATCAGTGTATATTATATATATATATATTTGTGAAGAAGACGTTGTGCTGAAATACTGTCTGACGGTCCACTCAGCTAGGCTCGCCTACCGTGAATATTGGAAAGCTGTTTGGTGAGAAATTTTTAACCACGGTTTATATATTTAATTAGTAGTTAGAGTAATTTAAATATAGTGATGGATTATTAGTGGTTAATGATGGCTGATGTTTGTTATGATGGAAGATGGATGCGTAGTTTAGAACACACACTATTAAGCATTAGTGTTGTAAAGCTTGTGCACAATTATGATTTATTTAATCATGTTAATGATGGTTGATGTAGATGTTTATAATGTTTGTTGATGTTGTTTTGCACACACTATGACACAACAATTATGGTATCACATTGGTGATCAACAAATCTCCTTTATAATTAGAAGCAATATTATTATTGAAATTGAAGGTTAATAATTAGAAAAGACCCATATGTATAAGTTCATATATATTGATAAAGTTTCTTGAAATGAATAAATAAATACCTGAATTTTCAAGGATGACAGAGAGGATGAAACACCCCACCTCCGTTAGGGTCACTCTCAAAGGGAATGCCCTAATTTTGGTGGAGGTTTATAAGTATAAGTCACAGATATACAAGACAGATATAAGAACACATATTTGTAAACAGCGGAAAAACAACAAACTTTATTTCATAAAGGCAAATACGTGTTACAACAACATCACCATGATTGTCTTACATCTTTTTCCAAAAACATAACATAACCCTTTCATAATCTGTCTTGAGTACATTATTTAAAGAAGCATAAATAAAACATAGAGAAACTGCAAAAGCCCATAGTGATTGTCCAAAGCCATAGTTCAAACGAAAAGGTCCAAGCAATACATTTCTCTTCTTCAAGCTGGATGGTAAGGCTGGTCAAGCTGCTGTGTTCCCTCCCTATGGACCTGGGGGGGGGGGAACGGAAGAAAAGAAGACGAAAGAAAAGTAGAGTCAGACATAAAGCCTGAGTAAGTCTAGTACTATTCTGTCTATGAATAAAGAACTGGGTATGGTAAGTATAAACAAGGAGTGGGCAAGCACTATAAACTTGGTTAAGTTGTCTAGGATCGAATATACTATCGTACCCCATGTTAATCTCTGAACCCATATAAACTAGTTTCCAACTGGCACCCCATATCAGGGTGATGTGATCCATTCTATGATGATCGGCTCCTACTCGCATAGTTACATGTGTCTTACGGCCCCCGATGTTGTAGTTACCTATGGTGGTCCCACCATGGGGTGTATCAAGTCCCATGGAGGCGGCCCGACACAATCCTAGAATGCACAGGTATGCTACTGGTGTCCAGTGCCTTATTTTTCTGCGCCGGAGTGTCTGCACGCCCGCACCCCGTTAGAACCTACACTGCTACACCACCGCCGTCGATTTGACCTCTTACAATCAGCCCAGTAATCGTGCCCCACCCTGCCTAGTTTCAGGGTATCCTGATACACCTTCTAGGGTTACTGCTGAAAAGGGTCCCCCGTTACTAGGTTTTCTATCTCTAGCCAACATGCTAAGTTGGTTAAGTGTTTTCTAACCTAACCCCCACCAGTCCGTTTAGTTTAGCATGTTCCATTTTGATTAAGTCTTTAGTTTACTTAATCCTAACAATCCTGACTCAGCCTTAATTGTCTTATTAAGGCCCTGACCTCTCACATTAGACAGGTATTGTTGTGGCTGCCTGTTGCCGGTTGGTTCCGGGCAGTCTTACGCCACAACTCAGTCTAACCTCGGGTCCTTATTGGGCTCCATGTTTAACCTCCCACATTGGATAGGTATTGTTGTGACTACTGGACAGCCGGGCGGTTCCGGGCAGGTTTACATCACAACTCAATCCAACCTCGGGTTAAACACATCGTATTTTCTACATTTACATATTTTGTCTTTTTTCTTTATTTTCTTATATATAAATATTTGCGGCCAATTATTAAGTTAACGGTGTAAAGGTTACACCAATCATGGGCCCAACCCATACTTGAATTTGGGCCCTTCTACTTTATATTTCCATTCATTAGTAATTTTAACCCAACGTTATTTTCCCCCGTTTAACACGTCCGTTTATTATATATATGTTGGGCTTAGCCTTTTAAAGCCCAACTTAGCCATGCGAAAAGGGGAGGCTTAAAGCGTGATTACATACACAAAAAGGGGAAGGTGAGCGCATGAACTTGCAATATGACGTTGGAAATACAAAATAGAACTGGTGTACTTGCATAGTGGTAACATATACTTTGGTCATAAAGCATAGGTGACATGAATCAAAGCATGTGAACTTGTAATTGAGATAAGAATCTAAATTGGGTATCATTATTGACACCTGAACCTATATTTTTATTTAGGCATAATGTCAAACATAAGCATGGCATAATTATTTCTAACATAAGCATGGCATAATGTCAAACATAAGCATGGCATAATGTCAAACATAAGCATGGCATAAGTATAGTTAAATTTGTTCACATAACCATGGCATAAATATTTCTAACATGAAATCATGATTTTTACTTTAGTCATGCAAACTTGCAAAAAGGGATTTTTGACCCTAACCTAGCTATGTACCACATATGTCATCATATAATTCCTGTTAACAATTTCAATTATGCAAATTATCAATCATAGCCTAGTCATATTCATAAGTTTGCAAATAGGTTTTCTAGTACAAAAGCATGGCTTAATACATGATGCCAAATTTTCAACATAATTTCATATGGATTATGATAATCCAAACTTATTCCAATTACTTCACAAAAATGATGTTTGTATAAAAATACACATTATGATGGCATAATAGCAAAGCCCCAAACTTGCATGAATTTCAATCAACTACATACATGTAGCTTCAACATGGATTACATAATTTGCGAATATTCCAAACGTATACTTGCATAGAACTACCGCATGTAGTTCTTTATAATGAATAACATAATTCGTGAATATCCAAACGTATACAATATTCCAAATCGATAAGAATCATAGTAACGCACAAATTATGAATTATTTATCACCACAACCAAGTATACAAATCAACACAGTTATTTGTTCATACCAAAGTAATACTCTACTTACAATGGTGTGGCGAATTCTCTAATTTAGGGATTTGAAGATGTGGTTTGATTTGATTGAGTTGCTTTATGCCTTATAATATTGCCTCCTAATCCTCTCTCCCATTGGTGGCTACACCTAGTCATTCCTCAGCAACATGGCGGCTTTGTTCTTATTTTTGAATGAATAGATTAGGGTTAGTCTAGGGCCATTTTTATAGGGTTATGAACTGATTAGGACCATTGATGTTGCTTGGATTGATCGTAGCCATTCATTAGGAAGAGAGACCAATTAGAGCCTGCCACCTAGCCCTAATGACAAAGCAGACCACAGAAAATCGACTAACAGAGAATAGGCCAGCCGGGTTAGACTGGGTTCGACCTGGCTCTGGACCAGGTCGACATGCCTGTCGACAGCCCTGTCGACAGCCCTGTCGACCTGGTTAGGCCAGGTCGACAGCCCAGTCGACCTGGGTGCGGCAGGCGGGCGTTTGTCCACCCTGGCCCATTGGGCCCCATATTCGAACTTAAACTTGATTTAGAAACTTCCGAAGGCCATATCTTCTTCATACGGACTCCGTTTTTCGAAAACTCGGACTCTATTTCGCGTATTTTTCCGAGACGAACGCAATGGCGTATCCCGTTTCCCTTAGTTCTTTGATTTCCAATTAATTATACTTTAATTTGTTAATTTCACAGTTATAGAATACACGGGGTGTTACATTCTCCCCCACTTAAAAGGATTTCGTCCCCGAAATCTTCAAGTTTAGGAAAATGTATATCCTAACATCCAATCATCCATCTACTCATCCATCAAACACGAGCATCCATTGTCCTTAAAAGATTTCTAATGCTTCATGATCATATGCGAAGTGTGTGTGTACATGTACTTATCTAATGCAAAATCAGGCGGTCTACTGATTCAGTTGACCTCCTTAATGCGAATTATGTAAGTGCCATGAATCCATTATGTATGCGAATTTTCCTATTCTTGATTCTACATGATTGCACAATCATTCAATACAGATGCAACATCCATATGACAACACATTAAAGTTCAACCACATACGAATGCAAACATATATGCATATGCAATATGAAGTGACTGAGCCGATCGAAAACCTAGATTGTGTGTGTATATGCAACCACGAGCAACCACTAGCAATCACTTGCAACCACTTGCAACCATCATCTATAACATGTTTCAATTACATGTTTTCATCCAAAAGGGTTTCTACCTAAAAGATACGGTCGAGGAAAAATACCTAAAAAGATAGATAAAAGCGCGACTTAAGGAAAAAGAAAGATCAAGGATGTACCCTCGAACAGAAAAGGGTAGGCAGTGCGTATTCTAGCTTCAGTTTCCCAAGTCGCGTCTCCTTCGGCGTCGCTCCACTGAACTTTGACGAGCTTGACTTCGCGGTTGCGTAGC
Source organism: Allium sativum (assembly GCA_030737875.1). Classification (NCBI taxonomy): domain Eukaryota; kingdom Viridiplantae; phylum Streptophyta; class Magnoliopsida; order Asparagales; family Amaryllidaceae; genus Allium; species Allium sativum. Next base: position 228,971,420 of record CM060918.1, read on the forward strand.
TTCTTCACTTCCGTTCCTAAGATGCAGGTTGGAACTCTTCTTATGGTTGCTTCGCGTTCCACTTCGGCCTCTTCGAGGATATTTGGCTCTACCACCTTGGCTGACTCATGTAGACATTTTCGGAGATGTGAAACGTGAAAAACGTTGTGGACTCCAGCCAATTTGTCGGGTAGCTCTAATCTATAGGCCCTTTTCCCAATTTTCTCGATGATAGGGAATGGCCCTACGAACCTTGGTGCCAGTTTTCCTGTGGTTCCAAAACGAACAACGTTCCTTAGCGGTGATACCTTGAGAAAAACTCTGTCTCCAACTTCAAATTCAAGGTCGGTCCTCCTCTTGTCGGCATAGGACTTTTGTCTGTCTTGAGCCGTCTTCATCCTTCTTCGTATTAAGTCTACTTTCTCTGAGGTCTCTCGGATCATATCTGGTCCAAGTATGAGCTTATCCGTGGACTCCCACCAACAAGTGGGCGATCGGCACGGTCTTCCATATAAAGCTTCGAAGGGCGCCATTCCGATGGTTGCTTGATAGCTGTTGTTGTAGGCAAACTCCACCAAAGGAAGGTGGTCTTCCCATGTCCCTCCAAAGTCAAGGACGCATAGCCTTAAGAGGTCTTCCAAAACACTGTTCACTCTCTCTGTTTGGCCGTCGGTTTGGGGATGATAGGCTGTGCTCAAGCATAACTGCGTTCCTACTGCTTCTTGCAGACTCCGCCAAAACTCACTGGTGAAGATGGGGTCTCGGTCACTAACAATGCTAGATGGTATTCCATGGAGTTGAACGATTTCCTTGAGGTAAAGTGATGCTAGGGATGAGGCAGTTCTTTTACTTTTGACAGGTAAAAAGTGGGCGCTTTTAGTAAGCCTATCCACTATTACCCAAATGCTAGTGTTGCCTCTCCTAGATCTAGGCAGCCCATCGATGAAGTCCATTGAGATGCTATCCCATTTCCACTGCGGGACCTCCAGAGGATGTAGTAGTCCGCCAGGCTTTTTCTGTTCCGCCTTAACCTGTTGGCACACCATACACTTAGAAACGAATTCTGCCACGTCCTTTTTCATGCCGTTCCAGAAGAAAGTCCTTTTTATGTCTTTGTACATTTTATCTCCGCCTAGGTGTATCGTCATCTTGGAGTGATGTGCTTCCTCGAGAACCTTCTTTATTAAATCTTTTGTCTGTGGGACGCATAGTCTTCTGTCTCGCCTTAGTAAACCCTTATCGTCAATGGAGTATCTGTTGAGGTGACTTGAAGTCTCACCCCTAATTAGTCTATCAATTATTTCCACAAGCTGAGGGTCTTCGCGTTGTGCTGTCCCTACTGAATCCACTAAAGTTGGGCGCACTTCGAGAGATGCTAGCAAGCCTGGTACGAAATCGGAGGAAGGCCTAAAGTCGAAGCTGGCTATAAACTCTAGGCTTTGTCTTTCAACAAACAACGGGCTTAGGGTCAATTTCTTTCGGCTCAACGCGTCTGCCACTACGTTGCCTTTGCCCGGAGTATAGGAGATTTTGAAATCGTACGAGGCAAGAAACTCCATCCATCTTTGTTGCCTCAAGTTAAGATCTTTCTGCGAGAAAAGATATTTCAACGATTTATGGTCAGTGTAAAGTTCGAACTTCTCACCTAGGAGATAGTGTCGCCAAGACTTGAGTGCAAAGACGATGGCGGCTAACTCAAGATCGTGGGTTGGGTAGTTCTTTTCGTGTACTTTCAACTGCCTTCCGCCATAAGCTACTACCCTTCCTTTTTGCATTAAGACGGCGCCTAGCCCTGTCCCACATGCATCCGTATAAACAGTGAACATCTTGCTCCCATCTGGCAGCGTCAAAACTGGGGCTGTTGTAAGAGCCCTTTTTAGTCGTTGGAAAGCAAACTCGCAATCCAAATCCCAATTGAACACTAGATTCTTCTTAGTCAATTTCGTGAGCGGAGCTGAGATTTTCGCAAAATCCCTTATGAACTTTCGATAGAAACCTGCTAGTCCTAGGAAGCTTCGGACCTCAGTCGCATTCCTTGGTGTCTTCCAATCTTGTACCGCCACTACCTTAGCGTGGTCCACTGCTAACCCTTGTTTGGATACTATGTGCCCAAGGAACCTCACCTCTTCTCTCCAAAAGTGGCATTTGGAGAATTTGGCTTTTAGTTGATGGACTCGCAAAGTTTCCATGATTGCCCTTAAGTGTTGAGCATGTTCCTCTTCACTCTTTGAAAAGATAAGGATATCATCTACGAAGACCACTACGAATTTGTTGAGGAAATCTCTAAATACCCTACTCATCAGGTCCACGAAGTAAGCAGGTGCATTTGTCAAGCCGAAAGGCATGACAAGCCATTCAAAGAAGCCGTCTGGGGTTCTGAACGCCGTTTTATCGATGCTATCTTCAGCCACCCTTAGCTGATGAAAACCGGTCGCTAAATCGAGTTGGGAGAAAACAGACGCTCCTACAAGCTGGTCAAATAAATCGTCAATTCTAGGGAGAGGGTGCCTATTCTTTTTCGTTAGCTTGTTGAGCTCCCTATAGTCAACACATAGACGGAGTGAACCATCCGCCTTTGTAGCGAACACCACTGGAGCGCCCCATTCTGAAATGCTCCTCCTAATGAACCCCTTTTCTAGAAGCTCTTTAATCTGTTTACTGAGCTCTTTCCTTTCTCGTGGAGCCATGTGTCAAACGGGCAACGCAACGGGCTTTGCATTATCTACAAGATATATGCGGAAGTCTATTTCCCGCTTCGGAGGCAAGCCCTTCACCTCTTCAAAGACATCCGGATATTCCTGGACCACTCTAACTGATTGCAAATTTTCAACCGAAGCATCTAGCGATTCAAGATAACTAAGCATAACCGCATACGAGGGATTACAAGAAATTTCCAAAGTATTACCGAGCTGGGTTAGGAGCCTAACAACCCTTTTTTCACAATCAAGGATGGCCCCATTACTGGATAGCCAATCCATACCCAAAATGAAACCATAACCCGAAAAGCCCAAAACAAAGGCACTACATTGAAATTCTACACTTAGAATAGAGATTTTCAATCCCAAACAGACCATAGACAAATGAGCTGGGCCCCCAATTGGGTTTGAAACAATTAAGGGGTCCTCTACCATACTAGTTTTTAGGTGCAGAGATTCTACTAAAGCAGACGAGATAAAGGAGTGTGATGTGCCAGAATCAAATAAAGTGCGAACGGGGTGATCATAAAGATAAACTACACTTTCTACAGAAGTATTTATACCTCGCTGTTGCAGAGGTGGCGCTTCCAGCACATGAACCTGTGCCCCTGGGGTGGATCCAGCCCTCTGCCCCTGTCCTCATTTCTTTGGGCAGTCCTTAGCCCTGTGGCCTGTCTCACCGCAAGAAAAGCACCCACCATTCTCCTTAGCCTTCTTTTTCCGGCAGTCCTTTACTAAGTGCCCCACTTTGCCACAGAAATTGCACTTCCTCTTCTCTTTGTTGCCTTTCCCGCCTTTCTTAAAGTCTGTCTTTTTAGGCTGCAAACCCTCTTTCTTCCCTTGAGAGCTTTCTGCCTTTGTCTCCTTCTTGCCCTTATCCTCTTCATTCAGCAACGCCATTTGCACCAATCTTTCATACGTGGCTCCCATGGGTATATGGGTCATGGCCAAACTGTGTAATGGCTCATTCAACCCTTTGACGAAACGGAGAGCCTTCTTGTGCGGGGTGTTGACTAGGTCAAGCCCAAACCTAGCCAGCTCATCGAACTGATTCACATACTCTCTGACTGTCTTGTCCCCTTGCTTAAGAAATAAGAATTTTTCCAACTGCAAACTTCTTTCCGCATCTGAGAGAAATTTGGTCTCAAACCTTGCCCTAAAGTCCTCCCATGTCTCCACTGGTCTTTCAGCATTAGTGACTTCCCACCAGTAGGAAGCCTCGCCCTTCAATAGCCATACTACCAATTGTACTTTTTGTCTATCTTCTACCTCAAAGATGATGAATAAGTCCTCCGTTTCTTTCAGCCAATTTCTAGCTGCCACGAAGGACTCGGTTCCATGGAAATCCTGTCCTCCCATAGCTTTAAAATCTTTACATATCTTAGCAAATGTGTTTCCCCGTGGAGGAGGTAGAGGAAAAGGTGCCGCTGCAGCTGGATGATTTCCTGCAGCTGGGGGAGGAGGAACGGTAGGACCTGGCTGAGTGGCCCTTGCTTCTAAGAACCGTCTAAACCAACCAGGTATTGGCACCCCTTCTGGCAAGTTAAGATCTTCGGACATGCTGAAACAAAAAGGATAGATTCAGGACGAAGGATAAGAGATAGTACCTATGGCTTTGGGGAGTGGACTTTGCCTTTTTAAAATAAAATAATATTTTTCTTTTAAAAATGCTTCTTTAAATTTCCTTTTTGAAAATAAATTTTTCAAAACTTTTTATCTTATCTGGTAAACCTATGCTCTGATACCAAGTGAAACACCCCACCTCCGTTAGGGTCACTCTCAAAGGGAATGCCTTAATTTTGGTGGAGGTTTATAAGTATAAGTCACAGATATACAAGACAGATATAAGAACACATATTTGTAAACAGCGGAAAAACAACAAACTTTATTTCATAAAGGCAAATACGTGTTACAACAACATCACCATGATTGTCTTACATCTTTTTCCAAAAACATAACATAACCCTTTCATAATCTGTCTTGAGTACATTATTTAAAGAAGCATAAATAAAACATAGAGAAACTGCAAAAGCCCATAGTGATTGTCCAAAGCCATAGTTCAAACGAAAAGGTCCAAGCAATACATTTCTCTTCTTCAAGCCGGATGGTAAGGCTGGTCAAGCTGCCGTGTTCCCTCCCTGTGGACCTGGGGGGGGGGGGGACGGAAGAAAAGAAGACGAAAGAAAAGTAGAGTCAGACATAAAGCCTGAGTAAGTCTAGTACTATTCTGTCTATGAATAAAGAACTGGGTATGGTAAGTATAAACAAGGAGTGGGCAAGCACTATAAACTTGGTTAAGTTGTCTAGGGTCGAATATACTATCGTACCCCATGTTAATCTCTGAACCCATATAAACTAGTTTCCAACTGGCACCCCATATCAGGGTGATGTGATCCATTCTATGATGATCGGCTCCTACTCGCATAGTTACATGTGTCTTACGGCCCCCGATGTTGTAGTTACCTATGGTGGTCCCACCATGGGGTGTATCAAGTCCCATGGAGGCGGCCCGACACAATCCTAGAATGCACAGGTATGCTACTGGTGTCCAGTGTTTTATTTTTCTGCGCCGGAGTGTGTGCACGCCCGCACCCCGTTAGAACCTACACTGCTACACCACCGCCGTCGATTTGACCTCTTACAATCAGTCCAGTAATCGTGCCCCACCCTGCCTAGTTTCAGGGTATCCTGATACACCTTCTAGGGTTACTGCTGAAAAGGGTCCCCCGTTACTAGGTTTTCTATCTCTAGCCAACATGCTAAGTTGGTTAAGTGTTTTCTAACCTAACCCCCACCAGTCCGTTTAGTTTAGCATGTTCCATTTTGATTAAGTCTTTAGTTTACTTAATCCTAACAATCCTGACTCAGCCTTAATTGTCTTATTAAGGCCCTGACCTCTCACATTAGACAGGTATTGTTGTGGCTGCCTGTTGCCGGTTGGTTCCGGGCAGTCTTACGCCACAACTCAGTCTAACCTCGGGTCCTTATTGGGCTCCATGTTTAACCTCCTACATTGGATAGGTATTGTTGTGACTACTGGACAGCCGGGCGGTTCCGGGCAGGTTTACATCACAACTCAATCCAACCTCGGGTTAAACACATCGTATTTTCTACATTTACATATTTTGTCTTTTTTCTTTATTTTCTTATATATAAATATTTGCGGCCAATTATTAAGTTAATGGTGTAAAGGTTACACCAATCATGGGCCCAACCCATACTTGAATTTGGGCCCTTCTACTTTATATTTCCATTCATTAGTAATTTTAACCCAACGTTATTTTCCCCCGTTTAACACGTCCGTTTATTATATATATGTTGGGCTTAGCCTTTTAAATCCCAACTTAGCCATGCGAAAAGGGGAGGCTTAAAGCGTGATTACATACACAAAAAGGGGAAGGTGAGCGCATGAACTTGCAATATGACGTTGGAAATACAAAATAGAACTGGTGTACTTGCATAGTGGTAACATATACTTTGGTCATAAAGCATAGGTGACATGAATCAAAGCATGTGAACTTGTAATTGAGATAAGAATCTAAATTGGGTATCATTATTGACACCTGAACCTATATTTTTATTTAGGCATAATGTCAAACATAAGCATGGCATAATTATTTCTAACATAAGCATGGCATAATGTCAAACATAAGCATGGCATAATGTCAAACATAAGCATGGCATAAGTATAGTTAAATTTGTTCACATAACCATGGCATAAATATTTCTAACATGAAATCATGATTTTTACTTTAGTCATGCAAACTTGCAAAAAGGGATTTTTGACCCTAACCTAGCTATGTACCACATATGTCATCATATAATTCTTGTTAACAATTTCAATTATGCAAATTATCAATCATAGCCTAGTCATATTCATAAGTTTGCAAATAGGTTTTCTAGTACAAAAGCATGGCTTAATACATGATGCCAAATTTTCAACATAATTTCACATGGATTATGATAATCCAAACTTATTCCAATTACTTCACAAAAATGATGTTTGTATAAAAATACACATTATGATGGCATAATAGCAAAGCCCCAAACTTGCATGAATTTCAATCAACTACATACATGTAGCTTCAACATGGATTACATAATTTGCGAATATTCCAAACGTATACTTGCATAGAACTACCGCATGTAGTTCTTTATAATGAATAACATAATTCGTGAATATCCAAACGTATACAATATTCCAAATCGATAAGAATCATAGTAACGCACAAATTATGAATTATTTATCACCACAACCAAGTATACAAATCAACACAGTTATTTGTTCATACCAAAGTAATACTCTACTTACAATGGTGTGGCAAATTCTCTAATTTAGGGATTTGAAGATGCGGTTTGATTTGATTGAGTTGCTTTATGCCTTGGAATATTGCCTCCTAATCCTCTCTCCCATTGGTGGCTACCCCTAGTCGTTCCTCAGCAACATGGCAGCTTTGTTCTTATTTTTGAATGAATAGATTAGGGTTAGTCTAGGGCCATTTTTATAGGGTTATGAACTGATTAGGACCATTGATGTTGCTTGGATTGATCGTAGCCATTCATTAGGAAGAGAGACCAATTAGAGCCTGCCACCTAGCCCTAATGACAAAGCAGACCACAGAAAATCGACTAACAGAGAATAGGCCAGCCGGGTTAGACTGGGTTCGACCTGGCTCTGGACCAGGTCGACATGCCTGTCGACAGCCCTGTCGACAGCCCTGTTGACCTGGTTAGGCCAGGTCGACAGCCCAGTCGACCTGGGTGCGGCAGGCGGGCGTTTTTCCACCCTGGCCCATTGGGCCCCATATTCGAACTTAAACTTGATTTAGAAACTTCCGAAGGCCATATCTTCTTCATACGGACTCCGTTTTTCGAAAACTCGGACTCTATTTCGCGTATTTTTCCGAGACGAACGCAATGGCGTATCCCGTTTCCCTTAGTTCTTTGATTTCCAATTAATTATACTTTAATTTGTTAATTTCACAGTTATAGAAACACGGGGTGTTACAGAGGATAGTTTCTAGGCTTGGGTTTGGAAATATAGTTTCCTGCTCTCCCTGGCTATCCCTAACTGATCCGACCAACGGGATGGTTAATTCAAAGTTATCTGAATTTAGAAATAAATTGGATTTTTTTAATTTAATATTTAATTAAGTGAAAAATAAAAGTGGAATTTGAACTCGAGATAAATCAGAAAGTCAATGTAAATTACCTTAAATGATTATAAATGGTTTTAAATGAATTACATGAGTATATAATGGGTTTCTAAGGTATTTTGAAGTACCGAAGAATAATTTTTATTTCGGTCAAAATAGAGCTTGTCGCACAATGGCAATTTTCGTATTTTAGTTACAAACTATAAATGCTTATAACTTTTGCAATTTAAATCGGATTTCCAAGAAACGAAAAACAATTGATTTATATTAACAAGAGCTTTTAAATGAGTGAAAGCGGATATAAATTTTGGGTTATAATTTTCAAGTTATGTTTAAAACCATTTTGGAAAGGATCGCTGTAAGAGAAGTTCTCGACCATAACCATAAACAACCATTTTTAATATTTCTAAAAATATGGAAAAATGGTAAAATCATTATAAATTATGTAAAAATGTCTTGAATTGTAAAGTTTAAGTTTTGACTAAGATAAGCGTTATTTTGATCAAAGTAATTAAGATAACAATCTAAGAAAACACTATTGTAATGTTTTCTTCGAAAACAATCTATTTTGAAGTTTTTAACCTGCAAACTATTTCCGAACTATAAGTAATCAATTTTAAATGATTTGTGGAATGTTTTCAAAGATTTAAAAGTATTGAAAATGTTTTATATGGAAATTAAATTGATTTATTTAATATTAAAATGGGTTTTCAGTTTTTGGATATGGTAGGAGAAAAATCTTCGGATGTTTGATATTAATTCAGTAGATGATGACTCTTACCATTTGAGGAATTTAAAAGGAAGTTCACCCTTATTTCGCTTATAGTGTGAGTTGGATACAGAGATTAATATTGAGGATAAGTCGATGAAATTTCTATCCAGATCTAATGTCAAAGAGTTGAATAAATTTTTTAATTAAGATGCGAGTTTCCTAAGTTGATTGGGATAAGCTGGATAGAAATAATCTTCAGATATTTGATATGAAATTCTGTGGTATAAACATATACTATATGAGGAATTTGGAAGATATTATTATATCGTTATTCCACTTATAGTATTCGTTGATTATGAGAATTGATATCGAATATAAGTAGATACGATTTCTATGTAACTCATGTTCAATATCGATTGATTTGTGTTTTATTGTGAATCATATCTTCAATAATATCACTCTTGAAACCCAATGGGAGTTAGTTATGGAAATTCATATCGTAATTTGGGAATTTAATCAAATCTTTGATTTATGGAAATCAAAAATAAGGAATTGGGAAGGAAGCATAATCTTTTAGTTAAGATTACATAATTGAATGTTCGAAAACCAATTAGTTGGAAACTAGGGTTGAAATGTGGGGCAAGGGTTTTCAAAGGAAACTAAGTTTTGTGATAACGAATTATCAAATGGAAAATTAATTAAGGCTAAATTATCTTCAATTTAAGGGATGTGTTTTTAAAGAGAAAGGTTAAATATGGATTTTGTTATAATTCGAGAATAAATAAGTTTAATTTAACAAAATTCAAGACGGAAGGAGGTTGGTAGAAAGCCCGTGTGTTCCATAATTGTGTTTTTAATTGCGCTTATTACTCGGAAAAACCGGGATCGGAATTATGTCTGAAAACCATTCCAAGTAATAATACGATGTTGTGGAGCAATTGAAGACTTTGGATGTGGCATTGAAGACCAGGAACCTTCATGTCGTAAGGGCGACTTGCCGAATGGCTGGCTCCCATTAGCAGAAGAATTTTATATATCAGTTAAGTGACAAGAATCCCGAACGTATGTAAAGGAATTTCAGATTGTTGTTTCGTTCAGACCCAGAACGAACATCCATGGATTGTGTGTCTGACATTATAATTGACTACGTAGCACTGATCTTAATTAATATATATATGCTTGGTGGCGGAGAATTTATTCTCTTTCTTAACACCCTTCTCTAAGACGTATGAGCTTAGAGGTTATATATTGATGGAAATTAGTGATGCGTAGTGAATGGACAATGTGGCATACTTAAGATATGTGATGAGCTATGGATGATCAAAGCATGGCTTATTTAAGCGTAGCTTTGTGTATATCGTGACCTCGACGAACCTCACACCCCGTATTGATGGTAAACTGGTGGTCAGATTTTTATGTTCGTTTCGTATGTTCGGTGCACCGGGATGTGATGATGAAAGGGTACTACAAAGTCCCCAGTCTAGGACGCTATTTGTTGGGTACTATGATTTATGTATGGTGGGTTAGTATATAACGGAGTCCAAGTCTGGAAGTTATCCGCGAGTACTGGGATGATGCGCGCAATAAAGTTTGTGAGCCCACGAATGATCTTTCGTACCAGGAACCATCATGTTGGAAACCCAATCTCCACTACGAGCCCAAACGGTTTTGATTGTATAGCCTGCTGGTTACCGGCAGGATTGTCAGTATAATGGGATGGGGCATTATGCTTGCTAGGATTATTATGTTTATTTGTGAAAAGCTTTTTCACACTATATATAGTAGTAAAAGAGTATTTTTCACGTATGAAGGCATTTTTGGTTATCCTAAGGCAAAACTCGCCCATCTGGTGTGCGCTTGTATTGTGTGATGTGGGACGAGCTTATGATAGCTTCATTTTTCAAAAAATTCATTGCGGATTTATATGCACTGGTATTCACATAGAGTAAACCCGTTCCGCATTAGCGGCGTGGTCCGGTGAATTGCCTAACTTTAAAATAAACTCTAAAAACAACTGTTTTGAGTTCTCACACCAGTCTCATGACTGAACTGGAGAGTATTTTTCCCACACCTAAACTTTGGGTGCCCATAATTTTTACACGGGCAACCTAGTAGTTTGGTTTGTAGATTTAGCCTTGGAGTTGGTTGGAGCAGGATTTTGGTTTTAGCTGGAGCTATTATGTCTTAGACCATTCACCTTCTTCCGTTGAGTTTAGTATTTTTTCTGCTGTGTAATCGATGTACTCTGATGTACCTCTTAAACTCTGATGTAATATTATTTTAATGATAATGGAAAAGTTTTTTATTTTGTGCAAATGTGTAAGTGCCCTAACAATCCGTCTGTATGAACAGTTTAAGTTGGTTTAATTACCGTCGAAAACCTGGCAAAAAGCCAGGTCGTTACATTTGGTATCAAAGCTTTGGTTTATACAAAGCAATAGGGTACGACACATTTGAACGAAAGGAAAGACTCATCAGAGCTATATATATCATTAGTGATAGGGTTAGTAATGCCCTAGAATGAGATTTTGGAGTATTATATTTGAGAGAGCATATTTGAAAATAACAAATGAGTTTTGAAAAGTTATATTTTAAGAACATATTTTGGAAATATATGGTTAATTATAACCTGGATACTTAATCAAACGATTAAGGTTAAGTTTGCATTTTGTGATTATAATTACACATAAAATACTTCTTATGGCATGGTAATTAAGCCCCTTCCACTAATCAAGAAAATGATCCGAGTATAAATGCCTTTTGGATTTAATTTCACTATTGGGTTACATTTCGAAATATCGATAAACTTCGGTCAAATTTGTTAAGGTAACTAATCAATATGGTTAGAAATTAAAAATTAGAATTTGAGTATTGTATTCGATGTTGAGGTTGGACTATCGAGTATAAGAAGATTTTGAATATACGCCTAGCTAACGTATATACGAAGTCTTAAGTATATTAGATAGGTATAGAATCACAATCTAGTCGCTTGAAGATGATCCTGTTGATGACTGCAGCATCATCAATATGTATTTTCGAGTTTCTAAAGTGGGATGACTATATGATTCCGATTAAAACATCAATATATACTTAAACCCATTTAGATAAGTGTTTGAAATTGTTTGGTAAATTGATGTGAACTTAAATAGAAAAGTAGGGCATGTAGTCTAGGATTGTCAGTTAAAGAAGGGAGAAATACCAGCTAAAGAAACACCACCCGCAGTCATAAGTGAAGAAGGAACGCAAGAATTATGTAATCAAAGCAAGCTCTTTGACCCCTAGGGAATTATCTCTGAAAAGTTGGATGCATGAATAAATGTATGTATATGAGGTTAATTATATATATATATAACCACTTTTATAAATCTTTTTAATAGATTCTATCATATTTCCAAATAGATCCTATTCTAATGAAAAAGCTATTGAATTTAATTAAAGGTATAGATTGGAAGATTGGAATTATCGATGATTTTGGACAAGTCGATAAGTTCTAAAGTATATTGTGGCAACAAAAGGAACTGTTTATGTAAGCATGAATACCTTGTGAATTAATTTTCACAATTTGATTAAAGGATATTTAACAAGCGAGAATAGTAAGAAGAAATTACATAAACTGAAACGTTTAGACAAGCTGAGTTCGGAGATGATCAAGTTTTTCATGTAACGAATAATAGTAAATTTTGGAAACTGAAAAGGAATAAGTTTCATAACCTTTGTATTTGCAAGATAAGATCTAAGAGCATAATTTATAAGTCTGTATGTTGTTGAAAACGATAAATCGTTGAGTATAAGTAATTGGCCCAGTAAACGACGAATCAAATATAACGAGTAATTGGAAGTTATCATTAGAGGACATGGTAGATATGGTATTCTACCCAGTATATTCATTAGGAAAACTGGGAGCTTTGGTATATAGAATTTTAATCTAGAATTTGTAAATCCACAAGATGTCGAATGAGTAGTTATGATTCCTTTCCTTTTCGAGGACGAATTTTTTTAGGGGGGGTGAATGTAATGATCCTGAATTTTTAACCAATTCAAAATTGGAATTTTTATTACTTAATTTGAATTTAAATTAGAATTTACATAACTATACATGGTTAAGATTATTTAATAATTTTGATAAGTTATATGATAGATTTTATTTGAATTATAAATGAGAACAATTATTAATAAGTTTGGATTTATTGATACTATTTGTCGTTCGATTGGATTTGTCAAACCATAACTTGAATTAGTAGCATTAGAATTAAGTGTTGCCCTTAGTTTTCATAGCATTTGAGGGAAAATGTTACCAAAAGCTCACTTGCACTCCTTAAAAACAAGTGTAAGGACACTTGTATTTTTACATGCCTCTTTCCAAGCATGCCTTCCACTTGTCCACATAGGTGTCATTACCTTCTTAACTCTCCATTCCTATATAAGGAGGCCTTTTCTCCATCTTCTTATCATCCCATTCCATTTCCTTCTTTCCACCTCCTTCTTAAAGCTTATGGCCATGGTTTCCATGACATAAGTCTTCCTCTTTTCCACAACCACCTTGCCAAAGTTCGTCGTCATCCTCCTCTTTCTCCTCCTCCTCCTCCTCCTCTTATAATATAAAGAGAGAGAGATTAGTGTATATTATATTTTATACATTTTGGTGAAGAAGACGTTGCGCATAAATACTGTCCGACGGTCCACTCAGCTAGGCTCGCCTACCGTGAATATTGGAAAGCTGTTTGGCGAGAACTTTTAAACCACGTTTTATATATTTAATTAGTAGTTAGACTAATTTAAATATAGTGATAGATTATTAGTGGTTAATGATGGTTGATGTTTGTTATGATGGATGATGGATGATGGATGATGGATGCGTAGTATAGAACACACACTATTAAGCATTAGTGTTATAACGCTTGTGCATAATTATGATTTATTTAATCATATTAATGATGGTTGCTGTGGATGTTTATAATGGTTGTTGATGTTGTTTTGCACACACTATGACACAACAATTATGGTATCACATTGGTGATCGACAAATCCCCTTCGTAATTAGAAGCAATATTATTACTGAAATTGAAGGTTAATAATTAGAAAAGACACATATTTATAAGTTCATATATATTGATAAAGTTTCTTGAAATGAATAAATAAATACCTGAACGTTCAAGGATGATAGAGAGGATAGTGTCTAGGCTTGGGTTTGGAAATATAGTTTCCTACTCTTCCCGGCTATCCCTAACTGATCCGACGAATGAGATGGTTAATTTAAAGATATTTGAATTTAGAAATAAATTGGATTTTTTTAATCTAATATTTAATTAAGTGAAAAATAAAAGTTGAATCTTGAACCCGAGATAAATTGGAAAGTCAATGTAAATTACCTTAAATGATTTTAAATGGTTTTAAATGAATTTCATGAGTATATAATGGTTTTCTAAGGTATTTTGAAGTAGTGAAGAATAATTTTTATTTCGATCAAAATAGAGTTTGTCGCACAATGGCAATTTGTGTATTTTAGTTTCAAACTGTAAATGCTTATAACTTTTGCAATCTAAATTGAATTTCCAAGAAACGAAAAACAATCGATTTATATTAACAAGAGCTTTTAAATGAGTGAAAGTGGATTTTAATTTTGGGTTATAATTTTCAAGTTATGTTTAAAACCATTTTGGAAAAGATCGTTGTAAGAGAAGTTATCGACCATAACCATAAACATCCATTTCTTATGTTTCTAAAAATATGGAAAAAATGGTAAAATTATTATAAATTATGTAAAAATGTTTTGAATTGTAAAGTTTAAGTTTTGACTAAGATAAACAATATTTTGATCAAAGTAATTAAGATAACTGTTTGTAACACTTTTGTAACGCTTTTGAAAACACTATTGTAACGCTTTCTTCAAAAACAATTTATTTTGAAGTTTTAAACCCGCAAACTATTTCCGAACTACAAATAATCATTTTTAAATGATTTGTGGAATGTTTTCAAAGATTTAAAAGTATTGAAAATGTTTTATATGGAAATTAAGTTGATTTGTTTAATATTAAAACGAGGTTTCAGCTTTTGGATATGGTTGGAGATAAATCTTCGGATGTTTGATATTAATTCAGTAATGATGATTCTTACTATTTGAGGAATTTAAAAGGAAGTTCACCCTTATACCGCTTATAGTGTGAGTTGGATACGGAGATTAATATTGAGAATAAGTTGATGTAATTTCTATCTATATCTAATGTCAAAGAGTTGAAAAAATCTTTTAATTAAGATACAAGTTTCCTAAGTTGATTGGGATAAGCTGGATAGAAATAATCTTCAGATATTTGATATGAAATTCTGTGGTGTAAACGTATACTATTTGAGGAATTTGGAAGATATTATTATTTTATCGTTATTCCACTTATAGTATTCATTGATTATGAGAATTGATATCGAATATAAGTAGATACAATTTTGTGTAACTCATGTTCAATAATGATTGATATGGGTTTTATCGTGAATCATATCCTCAATAATATCATTCTTGAAACCCAATGGGATTGAGTTGTGGAAATTCATATCGTAATTTGGGAATATAAGATTACAGAATTGAATGTTTGGAAACCAATTTAATTGGAAACTAGGGTTGAAATGTGGGGTAAGGGTTTTCAAAGGAAACTGGGTTTTTGATAACGAATTATCAAATGGAAAATTAATTAAGGCTTTGAGGCTAAATTATCTTTGATTTAAGGGATGTGTTTTTAAAAAGAAAGGTTAAATATGGATTTTGTTATAATTTGAGAATAAAGAAGTTTAATTTAACAAAATTCAAGACGGAAGGAGATTGGTAGACGCCTGTGTGTTCCATAATTGTGTTTTTAGTTGCACTTATTATTTGGAAAGACCGAGATTGGAATTATGTCTGAAAACCATTCCAAGTAATAATTCGACGTTGTGGAGCAATTGAAGACATTGGAGGCGGCATTGAAGACCGGGACCCATCATGTGGTAAAGGCGACTTGCTGAATGTCTCGAATGGCTGGCTCCCATTCACAGATGAATTTTATATATCAGTTAAGTGGCAAGAAGCCCGAATGTATGCGAGGGAATTCCGTATTGTTGTTTCGTTCAGACCTAGAACGGACATATATGGATTGTGTGTCTGACATTATAATTATCTGCGTAGCACTAATCTTTATTAATATATATCTGCTTGGTGGCGGAGAATTTATTCTCTTGCTTAACACCCTTTTCTAAGACGTATGAGCTTAAAGGTTATGTATTGATGGAAATTAGTGATGCGTAGTGAATGGACAATGTGGCACACTTAAGATATGTGATGAGCTATGGATGATCAAAGCATCGCTTATTTAAGCGTAGCTTTGTGTATATCGTGACCTCGACGAACCTCACACCCCGGATTGATGGTAAACTAGTGGTCAGATTTTTATGTTCGTTTTGTATGTTCGGTGCACCGGGATGTGATAATGAAAGGGTACTACACAGTCCGTAGTCTGGGATGCTATTTGTTGGGTACTTTGATTCATGTATGGTGGGTTAGTATAACGGAGTCTGAGTCCGGACGTTATCCGCGAGTACTGGGATGATGCGCGCAAGAAAGTTTGTGAGCCCACGAATGATCTTTCGTACCAGGAACCATCATGTTGGAAACCCAATCTTCACTACGAGCCCGTACGGTTTTGATTGTATAGCCTGCTGGTTACCGGCAGGATTGTCAGTAGAATGGGATAGGGAATTATGCTGGCTAGGATTAATACATTTATTTACGAAAAGCTTTTTCACACTATATATAGTAGTAAAAGAGGATTTTCACGTATGAAGGCATTTTTGGTTATCATAAGGCAAAACTCGCCCATCTGGTGTGCGCTTGCATTGTGTGATGTGGGACGAGCTTATGATAGCTTCATTCTTCAAAAAAGTCATTGCGGATTTCTATGCACTCGTATTCACATGGAGTAAACTCGTTCCGTATTAGCGGTATGGTCCGTTGAATTACTTAACTTTGAAATAAACCCTAAAATCAACTATTTTGAGTTCTCACACCAGTCCCATGACTGACCTGGAGTTTATTTTTCCCACACTTAAACTCTGGGTGCCCATAATTTTTACACGGGCAGCCTAGTAGTTTGGTTCGCAGATTTAGCCTTGAAGTTGTTTGGAGCAGGATTCTGGTTTTAGCTGGAGCTATTATGTCTTAGAGCATTCACCTTCTTCCGCTAAGTTTAGTATCTTTACTGTTGTGCAATCAATGTACTCTGATGTACCTCTTGTAACTCTGATGTAATATTATTTTAGTGATAATGGAAAAGTTCCTTTTATTTTGTGCAAATGTGTAAGTGTCCCTGACAATCTGTCTTTATGAATGGTTTAAGTTGGTTTAATTACCAGCAAAAACTGGGGAAAAGCCGGGTCGTTACATTTGCCATTTCGTCTGAGTTGTATTTGGGTTGGAATCTGATAATGATGCTTGCTGTAGTTGAATTTAGCTGTCGTGCTGATTAGATTTGCATTTCTAAACTTACTCATTGGCTTGAAATTTTATATAATTGCACAGTGTCGAGTTGATGATTTGGTATTTTTCAGCGTTACTTCAACATGTGGATGATGTTTGAACTTTCTCTTGTTGAAATCTTTACAATGGCTTATAGCATTTTGAATTTGGGTTGAGTTGATTATGTGCGTGAATCATTGTCGTTGATGGAGTGCACTTGTTCATGGAGTTTGAAAATTGCTCTTTAGTGAACACGCTGGATCTAAACGACCCAATGCCTTCGAGTCGTTGGACAAACCGTCATCTTAAGCTAGTGAATGACTCAAAGCTCTTAGGTTGTTCGACGACCTAGTATCAACAAACAGATGCACGACCCAAAACCTTGGATTGGTTTTGTGACCTAAGATGTTCGGTCGTCGAACGAACTAGGGCTTATGTTGTTGAGCGACCTAAGGCTTTGGGCCGTTTATACGACCGGGGTCTTGGGCTATTGAGCAATCTGAGTCTTAGGTCGTTGAGCGACCTAAGTCATTAACATTAGGATGCACCCTTCCTGCCTATCATTATCACGCGACCCAAGCACAACCATGACCTAAGCTTTAGGACTTTGAAATTTGAGCATATAGTTTTTATGCCACCTGTTCTGTAACTACAACAAACATTTGCATATTTTGAACTTATACTTCGCCATCGACCATCCACATCAATAACGAATTAGTCAATTAAATTATACTACAATGAATTTCAAGAATTGAACTGGATGACACATCTATACAAGCTTATTACATTCAACAATTTATAACTTGTCAAACTTTGCTTGCATACATATGACATTTTAGTTTAAGTTAACAGCGAAGCTTGGAATCGACTAATCGACATACGCCGACTATGGATTTCAAGCTTCTCTTTAACATGACTAGTATAACTCTGCACGGCACTTTGCACTTAGGAAATGTATACCTGTAATATATTTATAAACAAGATTGTTCATGTAGAATGGATATCCGAGGAAAGGTACGTCAACATTCTGAGGATGCTACCGCTTCCACTCAAGTTGAAACTTCTACATCTACTACTGAGGCTACAATAACTACAACCCCTGGATCAGTACCAAATCAGCCCGTACCTGGTCCTCGTCCTCTTAGTACAACACCACTGGAGAGACACACTACAACGCTTAATCATCACACTTTTAAATAGTTGTGTGACCAGTTTGGTATCCCTGAGGTTGATGCGATACTTCCGGGGATAGACGTGTTTGCTAATCGACCGCCAAGAGGATATGTAGCAGTTAACCGTTAGATGTTGATGAGTGTTGCCATCCCTCCTTTTAATCTATTTTTATAGATGATCCTGAAACGTTTGGCCATTGACCCATTCCAGCTTCATCCAAATGGTTATGCCATTTTATTGGGGATTTACATGCTTTTCACAAAAGTAAGGGAATGTGCACCTATGTTCCAGAACATCGTCTACCTGTGTTCATTTAAAAGGAGGAAGGACCATACTTCTATCATATATGTTGAGGGCACACAAAACTAGAAGAGGGCGCACGAAACTAGAAGATCTTACTTGACTTGCTGGAGAGTGCTTTACGGTTTCTGAACCAATTTTTCTTTGTTTGTTTGTTATCCTACGACTTTTTATGGAATCTGGATGCAAGGAGGTGAACATATTTTCTGAGAGTCATTCTCATCTGTTTTCTCCTAAGTCTCGGTCATCATTGAAACATTTTCTTTTTTGTTGTAGAAGTTCCAACTCTTGCCAAAGATTCTAAGGATTCTGTTGCTTTCAAAGCTGCTCTTGAGGCTATAAGAGCTGTCGATGCCGCAAATAGAGCCAAAATGTCCTTAATTAAAGAGGAACTTCTTTGGAAATATGGGTTACTTGACCACTCTCGAGCTTTTCCTTCTAAATAAGCATTCGGACTACGCTTATAGCATCGAATGTTGCGGCTTCTAGAGTGGGTAGTACGTCAAAAAGTAATGTCGATGAGCCTTCTTTAAAGAAATGCTCAAATCCTGCCAGCGGAAATGGAACGCCTTCTCAACCTCAAATGCCTTCGATCGTAGAGGAAGGGTTTGTACATTGTGAAGGTAAGGGTCCCATGAAGTTCACTAAGCAAGTTGAGGAGGGTGAAACCGCAAACATAGGCGATTCAGATGTTGAGAGAACTAACGAGAATCCCACAATCCCAAATACTCACGTGGAAGGTTCTATGGATATTTTCAAAGATTTGAGCGACCTTAATACTTCAACCGAGATCGCTGCACGTGAAATCGTGACTTTGAAGACACCTGCATTGGTAACGAAGATGGCTGCTGGGTTGGCTTAAACTCGAACCCCTTCATTTCGAAAGACTTTTTTTGATATCGGGCCTGCGTTAATTGCACAAACAAAGAGCGGTTCATTGTTAGATGCGTGTTAGACCACACATCACACGCACTATAAGTTGTTGATGCCTTGCATGCACTTTTTATTCTGCCCCATCGCTTCCTGCTTTAAACAGTGAACTTCTGCTTTCTTTTTGCTTTTGGTCCGGCCATGAGTCGACCATATATGAAAAGTTTCAAACGCCACACCAGCTCTTACAACCTGCGGCATTACATGCAGTCTTAATACTCTTATCAATACGAAGAGACTGATGACTAGAGAAGATGGAGGAAAGACCGAGATGCCCAGGATCAGTAAGAGATAGATGACCGGAGCCGAAGCTCTTATGGTGATCATTATGAACGGAGTAGGAAGGAAGAAGAGGACAACCGAAAAAGGAAGAGAGAGAGGGATGTTCAGGGCAAGGATCATAGCAAAGATGATTCTCACAAACACTCCAGATCAGATAAAAATCCAGTCCCTGCTACTCAGACCATGTTCAGCTCTTTTCCCCTTGCAGCTCCATCTATTCACTACAAGAAAAATGATTTTTTGTAGCGCTCAAAAACCGCTACCAATCATTTTTGGTGACGTTTCGATAATTGTTATAAGAAAATATGCCACTAAAAATCGTTGCAAATTGGTTGCACTATTTTTAACGCCATATAATTTCTTTTGTTGTAATTTTTATTAAACGCCACCAAAATAATTTTTGTCGCATTAAATAAAAGCCATAAAAAAACTTGTAATGTTATTAATAAAATTACCAAATTTACCCCTGGTTTATGGTTGCGTTAATTCAACACCACTAAATATATTTCTGTAGCATTTTTAAAATGGAACTAAAAATTATTAATTAATTTTCTCTTTTTTCCCTACAATTATTTCCTGCTAGTAGTCTATTTTGTTTCTACAATATCAATCCATAATCATTCACATACTCATGACGTTCAAACAATCAGAAAAACAATTAACCATGTAATCAAGTAAAATATGGATAACCGATTCAATACATTAGTTTTCAGTATAACTGACCAAAAAGTCACATACAATAACCACTCTGATATACAAATTTACCCAATTTATACAAAGAAAATGTTACACCCTAATGTACACATCTAGTACAATAACCACTTTGCTCTTTGAAGTGATGCAACATATAGCCAGACACCTGCTCCCTGATTTCACAACAAGATATACAAATGTTAACAAGCTATGTTAACAAGCCTGCAGATTATGAGTAATCGCAAAACATGACCTGACATACCAGGCAATGCAAGTTCATATGTTTGTTACCTTCGTGTAAATACTGAATACTTATGTGTAGCTTTAGCAACAGCTGAACACAAGTCACAATACAAAATACTAGTCTCAGTTGAAGCCAGCTTTTATGAGTTCCATTAGCGTAAATAGTAAAGTAGTATACAACAAATTAATGTGAACTCAGCCATTGAAAGTACTTCCATAGGCAGTAGACTTGAAAGTACTTCCATAGGCAGTTAAATTGAAATGGTGAACTCAACCATTGAAATGTTTATGTAATAACTATATACAGCAGTGAAAAGACCTATTCGTCAAACTGTATATAACAAAATTAGACTACCAAATGTTTATGTGATAACTTACTTCCATTGAAATGGTGAACTCAGCCATGTTTCCTATATATATGTGATGTATAGAAGTTTACAACCACAATTTAGGAACAAGAAATAAATACTGCTCTACTAATAAAAGGATGAACATTTTACTTAGGTTTTAGGAAACAATCATTAATCTATGTGCAGAACAATGGGTGGAAAAATAGCATTGACTTTAAATTTTTCCAATCTATGTGTCAAACAATGGGGGGCATAATTCACATAAACAACGGCTACAACAACACGATGAATATTGTTTTGATGTTTAACATTAAGCAGAACAGGATTGCAAATAAACACTTCAATGTAAAATGCATAACATAACGAAAAAGTTCCAAATCAATACCGCTAAAATGTCTGACAATTCTGCCTCTAGAAGTTCCTCTCGAGTAGCTTTATCCAAATTATTTGAAGAAATTTTCTTAACTTCAGCTTTCAGATTATGAAAATCGGACTTGTACTCTCTCAGCTTTGTTAGCAATACAGCTTTAACACTTGGTTGCAAACTTCAAGATCCATTTTTCTAATCTGAGCAGATATATATAGACATAACACTTCAGCATCACTCAACCATGTTTCTGGATCAATTTCAGCATGTCATATGTACACATAAATAGCCATGTTATTTCTCTCCATGATCTACGATCTTAGCTGAAATATATGCATACATACACACATATATTATGCACACACACGCATGTATGTATATGTATATGGGATTTGAATTACCCTAGATGTACCTAAGGTTTACCTGTTTTCCGACCTCCTATTATTTACATTGATGGCCTAACATGCACATGCAATCATGCTCTCGTAGATATTCTTGGCTTTGCTAATCTGCATAATATAATAGAATGCAAACCAGTTTAAACAGTAGTGAATTAGGATTAGTTTTAGGATGAAATGTGCTAACATGCAGCAATAAAAAATCATACCATATCAGTTTTTCTCGTTGAAAATCCAGGAGCACGCCTGTAGAGTTCGTAAATAATAGGTACTATAAGCAATCAAAATTCGTTAAGACATATAACAATGGCAAATTAACAAAATGGACGAAGTTTTTGTAACTAGTAGGCATGCCTGTAGAGTTCCGAGCAATGCAACAAACTTGAAGAGCCTTTTGAACTGCAGGCATATTCAGATAATAAGAAACATAATTGTCCGAACAAATGTAAGACCGGATCTCTAATCCCCTTGTACGGTATAATTATTTCTTCTATAACGCTAATTTAGGTTGACCGGATCTCTGTTCAGTTTCCCACATCAATTCAGGTTCCTTTAGCCTCAACAATATTAATAATCGAGATTGCAAATACGGTTCAGGTTCAACTTGATCGTTGATGGCCTAATATGGAAATTTGCAATCTCAACTATTAATATTGATGGGGGAAGAGCTTAAAAATAATTTTCTTTGTCCCCTACATAACATAATGCTTCTCTAGAGCGTACATGGAAATTTTGTATGAAATGTATCAGAATGTTACATAATCCTTGTACCATTACATAATCCTTGAGTGATCTGCCTATGCACAGAAACTAAGTATGTTAACCAATGTAACATTCATTAGCCAACACAAACTTTTGAAGATCCTGACACTGTTAAGTAGTACCACCAGAAAGTAAATTTTCGAACCATGGCGACCGGATGTTCAATAATTTTAAGATACTGCGACTATTAAGCCCTACATCACGAGCTATATGCATACACCTGAAGATAAAAGAGGAATTGAACCAGCATTCTGTGAGCTGGTCGAGGAAACGCTCCGAAATGATAAAGTTGATCATATGGACAAATATTTTACCACTTACTGTTTAATAATTTGGTCTGGTTAACAAACCAACTAAACTCGACTTATCTTGGGAGTTACTAAATTGATCCATTGAAACTTATTAATTTTCTAAAACTGATTTATCGAATTTTGAAGCTCTTTAATGATAGAAAATTTTATTTTAAATTTTTCATCATTCCGGAGTGTTTCCTTAACCAGACCACAGAAAGCTAGAACAATACCTCTTTTATCTCTAAGTATACGCTTAGAACTCGTGATTTGTTTCTTAATAAGTCGTAGTATCCTAATAATACTGAACCCCAGCCGACATGGATCTGAAATAGGGGTGTCAATGGGTTGTATCGGGTCGGGTCAAGTCGGGTTCGGGTTGATTTATGAACGGGTCGGGTCAACCCGTTTATTAAACGGGTCATATTTTCCCAACCCTAACTCGACCCGTTTATAAACGGGTTGACCCAACCCGACCCGCGTAACCCGTTTAACTAAATGGGTCGTGTCGGGTCGTGTTGGGTCGGGTTTACCCATTTGACCCATTGATAGATGTTGCCTACTAATACAAGCAACAAAAGAGTCAAATCACCAACACGCAAACTGTTATATAATCACCAACACGCAAACATATATATAAAGCATGAAATCACCATATCCACAAATCATTTTCTATACATATGTATATATTCTCATACTGCATAAATTAAAGACTACCTGTATGATAGAGATACAGTTGTTATAAGTAAAATATAACTAACAACATAAAAGAATAAATTAGTAAAATATAACTGCTTACATATACGAGCATACTGATTACTTCATACATAAAAGATTAACACTACTAGTATACATAAAAGACTAACATTATGGAAGGGATACAACATATAATCGGGTTTGGCGGGTCAAAATCGGGTTAGCGGGTCAACCCTAAACCCACCCGTTTATAAACGGGTCAAATTCGGGTTGACCCGAAAATGACCCGCTAACTAAGCGGGTCGGGTTAACCTGTTAATTTCCGTGCGGGTTTCGGGTCGGGTCACGGGTCGTGTAGGAAATTGACAGCCCTAATCTGAAATATACCTCCGGACAACATTACTATACACTAATAATGAACTTTGATAGGAGATCCTACCATGTTAGTGTTTCGTTTCAAATTAATTGTCGATTCATTGATAGGAGATCAATACCTCTCTTACCTCCAAAATAAACTGAATTTACGTAGTCACTTAACTTAATTTAGTAATTCCCAAGTCAAATTAACTTAATTTAGTAACTCCCAAGTCAAATTAACTTAATAACTCCCAAGTCAAATTAACTTAATTTTGTAACTCCCAAGTCAAATTAACTTAATTTAGTAACTCCCAAGTCAAATTAACTTAATTTAGTAACTCCCAAGTCAAATTAACTTAATTTACTAACTCCCAAGACAGATTCATCATCAGCTCATATAAATTAGTTGTAACACCCCGTGTATTCTATAACTGTGAAATTCACAAATTAAAGTATAACTAATTTCAAATCAGAGAATTAAGGGAAACGGGATACGCCATTGCATTCGTCTCGGAATTCTGCTTGAGATAGAGTCTGAGTTTGCGTAAAACGGATATCGTATGAAGAAGATATGGACGAACGAAGTTGGGCGAAAAACCAGAAAACGGGTCAGAATGCACTGGCGCACTTGGGAAGTGCGCCAGAACAAAAATGAACTGGCGCACTTGGGAAGTGCGCCAGTACATTTTTGACCTGGCGCACCTGCCAAGTGCGCCCAGGTCAAAAATGACCTGCTAGTCAGGTCTGGTCAGGTCCTGGCTGGCCTAGTCTGTGTTTGGTCGATTTTCTGAGCCTTGCCTTGTCACTAGGGCTAGGTGTCAGCTCCTGGTTGGTCTCTCCTTCAAACGAACGACTATTATTGAACCAATCTTCATCGACAGTCTAAATCAACTCACAAACTCTATAAAAAGGACCTAAGTCTAACCCTAATTCACACAAACTAAAATGGAGATGAGACCGTCATGTTGCTGAGGAGAGACTAAGTATAGCCGTCAGAAATTGAGAGGCAACTAGGAGATAATTCAAAGCTTAAAGCAACGTTAATCAAATCAAAACAACGCCTACAACAAAGGATAGCATCTCCAAATTCAGAACTCAGATTCATGAATTGAAGATTCATCATACGTTGTAAGTAGAGTGCTATTCCGATATGAATTAAATAATTGTGTTGATTTGTGTAAAGAAAGAAATGGAATTGTGGCAATAATAATCTATATTTGTATGTTGCTTTGATGCTAAACGATTTGGGAATATTGTGGCATACGATTGGATATTTGCAAGTACGTGATTTGCGAAATGGAATTGTGGCGATAATAATCTATATTTGTATGTTATTTTGATTTTAAACGATTTGGCAATACTATGGTGTACGATTGGATTCATACAAGTATATGATTTATGTTGACAACCACATGTTGTGGAATTTTAATTGGGATTCACGCAAGCATATGATTCATATTGAAAACTACATGTTTGTGGTAGTTATTTACAACACCCATTTGATAATTGCAAGTATATGATTTATGTTGAAAGTAACAACTATATGTTGTAATAGTTTATTTAAGATTCATGCAAGTATATGATTCATGTTAACAACTATATGTTATGATATTTTAATTGGAATTCATGCAAGTATATGATTCGTTATTATGATAATATGATGTACATACTTTTATGACCACTTTTAGTGTGTAATTGAATCGACTAAGTACTATGATTTATATGAATCTATGTTGAAATTGGAAAATCATACTTTTGTGTTAGAAACAAAAGTAAGCACCTTTATGAACATGACTAAACTATGTTTGTTATTATGCCTAGTTGAAAACATGTTTTTTTAGGCTTATGTTGATTATCATAATCATATGATAATATATGTGACACATAAGTTACATTAGAATTACATTAGAATTACATTCCACTTGCGAGTTACATAGATAGAATAAAAACCATGATTTAAGTTTAGGTATGTTTATGCTATAATTCTATAAATGGGTTAAAAACCATGATTCATATAAGAATTAGGTTGGGATAATTCTAGTTGAACCATACTTTTGTATTAGTGACAAAAGTAAGTACCTTTTTGTTAACATGTAGTGGTTTTATGAACATGATTAGTTTATATTATGCCTAAATAAAAATATAGACTTATATTTCTAGTCAAGACCATGTGCCAATAATAATAATGATATCTAATTTAGTTAGATTCTTAATTTCAAGTTTACATGGTTAGTTGAACCTATGATTCATGTTTAAGTATTGTCTATGCATTAACCATATGAATAGAATGATTCATGTTTAAGTATTTTCTATGCCATAACTAGATGAATAGAATGATTTATGTTTAAGTACTGTTTATGCTATGATTATATGAATAAAATGATTCATGTTATGCCATGATTATATGATGTTACAATTGCAAGTTCACATGTGCCTATTTTATGTTAATTGAATCGTTCGTTGCAAGTTCATGCGTTCACACTCCCCTTTTTCATGTTATCTTATAAACACCATGTTATAAGCCTCCCCTTTTCATTTGGCTAAATTGGGTTTAAGTATTAAACCCAACACACCTTACATTGGAGCGAACGTGTAAAACGGAGGCAACGACGTTTGGGCTAAAATATAGAACATATGTGTTGGCATGTTTGACGCATGCCAACAACCTTGAAAAGCAATTAAGTGGCATAAATAAATTTTAATCAATAAAGATGAATTTGAATAATGGGCCGCAAATATTTACATATAAAAAGAAAAGAGACAAAATATGTAAATGTAGAAAATACGATGTGTTTAACCCGAGGTTGGATTGAGTTGTGATGTAAACCTGCCCGGAACCGCCCGGCTGTCCAGTAGTCACAACAATACCTATCCAATGTGGGTGGTTAAACACGGAGCCCAATAAGGACCTGAGGTTAGACTGAGTTGTGGCGTAAGACTGCCCGGACCCAACCGGCAACAGGCAGCCACAACAATACCTGTCTAATGTGAGAGGTCAAGGCTTTAATAAGACAATTAAGGCTGAGTCAGGATTGATAGGATTAAGTAAATTATATTAATACTTAATCAGAATGGAACATGCTAAACTAAACAGACTGATTGGGGGTTAGGTTTATAAAACACTTAACCAACTTAGCATGTTGGCTAGAAATAGAAAACCTAGTAGCGGGGGACCCTTTTCAGCAGTAACCCTATAAGGTATCATGATACCCTGAAACTAGGCAGGGTGGGGCACGATTACTGGGCTGATTGTAAGCGGTCAAATCGACGGCGGTGGTGCAGCAGTGTAGGTTCTAACGGGGTGCGGGCGTGCACACACTCCGGCGCAGAAAAATAAGGCACTGGGCACCAGTAGCATACCTATGCATTCTAGGATTGTGTCGGGCCGCCACCATGGGACTTGATACACCCCATGGTGGGACCAGCATAGGTAACTACAACATCGGGGGCCGTAAGACACATGTAACTATGCGAGTAGGAGTCGATCATCATAAAATGGATCACTTCACCCTGATTATGGGGTGCCTGTTGGGAACTAGTTTATATGGGTACAGAGATTAATATGGGGTACGATAGTATATTCGACCCTAGACAACTTAACTAAGTTTATGGTGCTTTCCCATTTCTATTTTATACTTATCATACCCAGTTCTTTATTCATATTATTCATAGACTGAATAGTCCTAGACTTACTCAGGCTTTATGTCTGACTCTACATTTCTTTCATCTTCTTTTCTTCCGTCCCCCCCCCCCCCAGGTCCACAGGGAGGGAATACCGCAGCTTGACCAGCCTTCATACCCAGCTTGAAGAGAAAGAATTTATTGCTTGGATCTTTTCGTTTTGGACTATGGCTTTGGACAGCAACAATGGGACTTTTGCAGTTTATTTATGTTTTCTTTATGCTTCTTTAAATAATGTAATCAAGACAGTTATGAAGATGTTATGTTTTTGGAAGTATTGTAAGACAATTATGGTATGGTTGGTGTAACACGTATTTTAATGAAATAAAAGTTGTTGTTTTCCGCTGTTCAAAAATATGTGTTCTTATATCTGTCTTGTATATCTGTGACTTATACTTATAAACCTCCACCAAAATTAGGGCATTCCCTTTGAGAGTGACCCTAACGGAGGTGGGGGTGTTTCACTTGGTATCAGAGCATAGGTTTACCAGATAAGATAAAAGGTTTTGAAAATTTATTTTTCAAAAAGAAATTTAAAGAAGCATTTTTAAAAGATAAAATATTATTTTAAAAGGCAAAGCCCCCCCAAAGCCATAGGAACTATCTCTTATCCTTCGTTTTGAATCTATCCTTTCTGTTTCAGCATGTCTGGAGACCTTACTCCCCAGCTGCTGACGCTTTCACTCCTCCTCCTCTACATGAACCAGCAAGCGGAAGAGTCCCAGAGTAGGAAGACAAATAATAGTCAAAAAAGAAAGGATCGTAACAGTAATAACAAGAAATAAGAAAAAAGGAAATGCAATTTTTGTGGTACAGAAGGGCACATAGCCAAGGATTGTAGAAAGAGGAAAAGAAAGCAAGGAGAATGTTTTCATTGTGGGAGACTGGACACATCAGCAAAGACTGCCCTGAGAAGACAGACTCTAAGAAGGGCGGGAAAGACAGCAAGTCCCAAGAGAAGAGGAAGTGTAAATTCTGTGACAAAGTGGGGCACTTAGTGAAAGATTGCCGGAAAAAGAAGGCCAAGATGAAGGGCGGGTGCTTTTCTTGTGGTGAGATAGGCCACATGGCTAAGGACTGCCCAAAGAAACGAGGACAGGGGCAGAGGGCTGGATCCACTACAGGGGCACAGGTTCATGGGCTAGAAGCGCCACCTCTGCAACAGCGAGGTATAAATACTTCTGTAGAAAGTGTAGTTTATCTTTATGATCACCCCGTTCGCACTTTATTTGATTCTGGCGCATCACACTCCTTTATCTCGTCTGCTTTAGTAGAATCTCTGCACCTAAAAACTAGTATGGTAGAGGACCCCTTAATTGTTTCAAGCCCAACTGGGGCCCTAGCTCATTTGTCTATGATCTGTATGGGATTGAAAATTTCTATTCTAAGCATAGAGTTTAAATGTAGTGCCTTTGTTTTGGGCCATTGGTTGATTCTAGCGAGGGAGTGGTTATCCAGTAAGGGTGACCATCTCGGTTTCGAAAAGAGGGTAGTTAGACTCTTGACTTGCCTCGGTAATACCCTCGAAGTCGCAGGTAACCTTTAGGGTTCTATCATGATTTGTTTCCTAGAATCTCTTGACACATTTATTGGTAATTTGTAATCCGATCGAGTAGTGTTCGCCACTAAGGCAGAAGGTTCATTTCGCTTATGCATGAGTTGTAGAGAATCACCTTAGTAAGTACATTTGGCAACATGGTTGGCATTTATTTCCAAGAGATAGTTCTTCTACGTGGAATACCTGATAGTAAGTGGACGAGATCTAAGATTCACTAGTGAATTTTGGAGAGCTTGCATGAAACCATGAGTACGCCGTTATGTTTGAGCTGAGTATATTAGAAGTAGAGTAAGTGAAAGAGGAACGAGAGGCAACAGTGAAATAGGTTCCAACTCATATTTTGGAAACAAGAATTAAGAAGCTACGAAATTGTGAAGTTAAAGACGGACAAAGCATAATGGAGTTAAGCTCAAGGAAATGCGACTTAGAAGATTGAAGACTAGATTCGTGCATCATATTTCTTCTTAAGAGTATATCTTTGATCCCTCTCTTCCTGTAGAGCTTACTTGCGTGCTATCTTTTGTGTATATCATCTCGGTCCCATTCTCAATCCACTTTCTGTTGCAAACCCCATAGGGAGTATGACTCATCTGTTAGTAACACATGTTGGGGCTTGAGTGTGTTCGTTGGTTTGACTAAAATTTTTGGGTTTTATAGGATACGGGTTGGTCTTAGGGAGGGACTTCCTTGTGACCTAAAAGGAGTCCATCATGCTTAGTTTCCTAGAATCATATATAGTGGTTGGGTTGAGTAATTCTTTGGGTGTCAGTCTGATGTTGATTTCGGTCTTCGGGGCTGATGCTTAGAGAGTTCTTCTCCTAATCAATATATATGTGGCATAGATTTCCAGTTTTGACATTGCCTAATGGGCATAAAGTTTTTACTTGCTTCTATCATTCGACTATACCTTTAGATAGGAACAATTGGGAAAATGGCCTATAGATTAGAGCTACCCGAAAGATTGGCCAGAGTTCACAGCATTTTTCATGTTTCACATCTCCGAAAATGTCTACATGAGTCTGCTGAAGTGGTAGAGCCAAATATCCTAGAAGAAGCTGAAGTGGAACGCAAAGCAACCGTGAGGAAAGTTCCAACCCGCATATTAGGAATGGAAGTAAAGAAGCTACGCAACCGCGAAGTCAAGCTCGTCAAAGTTCAGTGGAGCGACGCCGAGGGAGACGCAACTTGGGAAACTGAAGCTAGAATACGCGCTGCCTACCCTTTTCCTTTCGAGGGTACATCCTTGATCTTTCTTTTTCCTTAAGTTGCGCTTTTATCTATCTTTTTAGGTATATCTCCTCGACCTTATCTTTTAGGTAGAAACCCTTTGGATGAAAACATGTAATTGAAACATGTTATGGATGATGATTGCAAGTGGTTGCAAGTGATTGCTAGTGGTTGCTCGTGGTTGCATATACACACACAATCTAGGTTTTAGATCGGCTCAATCACTTCATATTGCATATGCATATATGTTTGCATTCGTATATGGTTGAAGTTTAATATGTTGTCATATGGATGTTGCATTTGTATGAATGATTGTGCACTCATGTAGAATCATGAATAGGAGGATTTGCATACATAATGGATTCATAGCACTTACATAATTCACATTAAGGAGGTCAACTGAATCAGTAGACCGCCTGATTTTGCATTAGATAAGTACATGTACACACACACTTCGCATATGATCATGAAGCATTAGAAGTCTTTTAAGGACAATGGATGCTCGTGTTTGATGGATGAGTAGATGGATGTTTGGATGTTAGGATGTACATTCTTCCTGAACTTGAAGATTTCGGGGACGAAACCCTTTTTAAGTGGGGGAGAATGTAACACCCCGTGTATTCTATAACCGTGAAATTCACAAATTAAAGTATAACTAATTTCAAATCAGAGAATTAAGGGAAACGGGATACGTCATTGCGTTCGTCTCGGAATTCTGCTTGAGATAGAGTCTGAGTTTGCGTAAAACAGATATCGTATGAAGAAGATATGGACGAACGAAGTTGGGCGAAAAACCAGAAAACGGGTCAGAATGCACTGGCGCACTTGGGAAGTGCGCCAGAACAAAAATGAACTGGCGCACTTGGGAAGTGCGCCAGTACATTTTTGACCTGGCGCACCTGCCAAGTGCGCCCAGGTCAAAAATGACCTGCTGGTCAGGTCTGGTCAGGTCCTGGCTGGCCTAGTCTGTGTTTGGTCGATTTTCTGAGCCTTGCCTTGTCACTAGGGCTAGGTGTCAGCTCCTGGTTGGTCTCTCCTTCAAACGAACGGCTATTATTGAACCAAGCTTCATCGACGGTCTAAATCAACTCACAAACTTTATAAAAAGGACCTAAGTCTAACCCTAATTCACACAAACTAAAATGGAGATGAGATCGTCATGTTGCTGAGGAGAGACTAAGTATAGCCGTTAGAAATTGAGAGGCAACTAGGAGATAATTCAAAGCTTAAAGCAACGTTAATCAAATCAAAATAACGCCTACAACAAAGGATAGCATCTCCAAATTTAGAACTCAGATTCATGAATTGAAGATTCATCATACATTGTAAGTAGAGTGCTATTCCGATATGAATTAAATAATTGTGTTGATTTGTGCAAAGAAAGAAATGGAATTGTGGCAATAATAATCTATATTTGTATGTTGCTTTGATGCTAAACGATTTGGGAATATTGTGGTATACGATTGGATATTTGCAAGTACGTGATTTGCGAAATGGAATTGTGGCGATAATAATCTATATTTGTATGTTATTTTGATTCTAAACGATTTGGCAATACTATGGTGTACGATTGGATTCATACAAGTATATGATTTATGTTGACAACCACATGTTGTGGAATTTTAATTGGGATTCATGCAAGCATATGATTCATATTGAAAACTACATGTTTGTGGTAGTTATTTACAACACCCATTTGATAATTGCAAGTATATGATTTATGTTGAAAGTAACAACTATATGTTGTAATAGTTTATTTAAGATTCATGCAAGTATATGATTCATGTTAACAACTATATGTTATGATATTTTAATTGGAATTCATGCAAGTATATGATTCGTTATTATGATAATATGATGTACATACTTTTATGACCACTTTTAGTGTGTAATTGAATCGACTAAGTACTATGATTTATATGAATCTATGTTGAAATTGGAAAATCATACTTTTGTGTTAGAAACAAAAGTAAGCACCTTTATGAACATGACTAAACTATGTTTGTTATTATGCCTAGTTGAAAACATGTTTTTTTAGGCTTATGTTGATTATCATAATCATATGATAATATATGTGACACATAAGTTACATTAGAATTACATTAGAATTACATTCCACTTGCGAGTTACATAGATAGAATAAAAACCATGATTTAAGTTTAGGTATGTTTATGCTATAATTCTATAAATGGGTTAAAAACCATGATTCATATAAGAATTAGGTTGGGATAATTCTAGTTGAACCATACTTTTGTATTAGTGACAAAAGTAAGTACCTTTTTGTTAACATGTAGTGGTTTTATGAACATGATTAGTTTATATTATGCCCAAATAAAAATATAGACTTATATTTCTAGTCAAGACCATGTGCCAATAATAATAATGATATCTAATTTAGTTAGATTCTTAATTTCAAGTTTACATGGTTAGTTGAACCTATGATTCATGTTTAAGTATTGTCTATGCATTAACCATATGAATAGAATGATTCATGTTTAAGTATTTTCTATGCCATAACTAGATGAATAGAATGATTTATGTTTAAGTATTGTTTATGCTATGATTATATGAATAAAATGATTCATGTTATGCCATGATTATATGATGTTACAATTGCAAGTTCACATGTGCCTATTTTATGTTAATTGAATCGTTCGTTGCAAGTTCATGCGTTCACACTCCCCTTTTTCATGTTATCTTATAAACACCATGTTATAAGCCTCCCCTTTTCATTTGGCTAAATTGGGTTTAAGTATTAAACCCAACACACCTTACATTGGAGCGAACGTGTAAAACGGGGGCAACGACGTTTGGGCTAAAATATAGAACATATGTGTTGGCATGTTTGACGCATGCCAACAACCTTGAAAAGCAATTAAGTGGCATAAATAAATTTTAATCAATAAAGATGAATTTGAATAATGGGCCGCAAATATTTACATATAAAAAGAAAAGAGACAAAATATGTAAATGTAGAAAATACGATGTGTTTAACCCGAGGTTGGATTGAGTTGTGATGTAAACCTGCCCGGAACCGCCCGGCTGTCCAGTAGTCACAACAATACCTATCCAATGTGGGTGGTTAAACACGGAGCCCAATAAGGACCCGAGGTTAGACTGAGTTGTGGCGTAAGACTGCCCGGACCCAACCGGCAACAGGCAGCCACAACAATACCTGTCTAATTTGAGAGGTCAAGGCTTTAATAAGACAATTAAGGCTGAGTCAGGATTGATAGGATTAAGTAAATTATATTAATACTTAATCAGAATGGAACATGCTAAACTAAACAGACTGATTGGGGGTTAGGTTTATAAAACACTTAACCAACTTAGCATGTTGGCTAGAAATAGAAAACCTAGTAGCGGGGGACCCTTTTCAGCAGTAACCCTATAAGGTATCATGATACCCTGAAACTAGGCAGGGTGGGGCACGATTACTGGGCTGATTGTAAGCGGTCAAATCGACGGCGGTGGTGCAGCAGTGTAGGTTCTAACGGGGTGTGGGCATGCACACACTCCGGCGCAGAAAAATAAGGCACTGGGCACCAGTAGCATACCTGTGCATTCTAGGATTGTGTCGGGCCGCCACCATGGGACTTGATACACCCCATGGTGGGACCAGCATAGGTAACTACAACATCGGGGGCCGTAAGACACATGTAGCTATGCGAGTAGGAGCCGATCATCATAAAATGGATCACTTCACCCTGATTATGGGGTGCCCGTTGGGAACTAGTTTATATGGGTACAGAGATTAATATGGGGTACGATAGTATATTCGACCCTAGACAACTTAACTAAGTTTATGGTGCTTTCCCATTTCTATTTTATACTTATCATACCCAGTTCTTTATTCATAGACTGAATAGTCCTAGACTTACTCAGGGTTTATGTCTGACTCTGCTTTTCTTTCGTCTTCTTTTCTTCCGTTCCCCCCCCCCCCCAGGTCCACAGGGAGGGAATACCGCAGCTTGACCAGCCTTCATACCCAGCTTGAAGAGAAAGAATGTGTTGCTTGGATCTTTTCGTTTTGGACTATGGCTTTGGACAGCAACAATGGGACTTTTGCAGTTTATTTATGTTTTCTTTATGCTTCTTTAAATAATGTAATCAA
The DNA here is from genome assembly GCA_030737875.1 of Allium sativum. Lineage (NCBI taxonomy): Eukaryota > Viridiplantae > Streptophyta > Magnoliopsida > Asparagales > Amaryllidaceae > Allium > Allium sativum. The sequence goes on from CM060918.1 coordinate 229,005,860, forward strand.
GACAGTTATGAAGATGTTATGTTTTTGGAAGTATTGTAAGACAATTATGGTATGGTTGGTGTAACACGTATTTTAATGAAATAAAAGTTGTTTTTTTCCGCTGTTTAAAAATATGTGTTCTTATATCTGTCTTGTATATCTGTGACTTATACTTATAAACCTCCACCAAAATTAGGGCATTCCCTTTGAGAGTGACCCTAACGGAGGTGGGGTGTTTCATTAGTCCTCTTGGGAAACAAAATTAAATTGCCCATAATACTGAGATTTCTCGAAATGTTCACACACACTTGATATATACACCACTCATAAACATATGTGCTCATGCTTCACAGATACAAAACATAGTTTCACCTGCACTATCTATGTTTGTATGCTCATAATCATTATATGTTATAAATATACATGTGCTGATGTATATCATTGTGTGTGTATGTATGTTTATATATATACACATACACATACACATACATTGTTGTCAAAAATCCTAAATTCTTGCGATTTGAATCCCGATCCAACCTGAATCTCTCCGTTTACGACTCGATTTTTTACATTACGATTCAAACTTAGTTATAAAAAACACATTCAACTCAAACTGCCATATGTAATATACTTGTTTAGATTAACAATCACTTGACAATGCTTTTAAAACAAAATAAGAATGAAATTGGAGGGATAAAATTGATTTTTAAATTTAATTATAGAAATTCAAACATTTAAATCAAATTCAAAGTGCATATGAAACCCATAAGTAATGATATTCGGAAACTATGATTTACGATTTAAAATCTGTTTCAATTTGAAATATAAAATTTAAGATTTAAATCCCATTTTGAAAACCTTGCATATATATATATATGTGTGTGTGTGTGTGTGTGTGTGTGTGTGTGTGTGTGTGTGTGTGTGTTGGGGGGGCAGCTTGGATTCACATGTTCAACTCAAACTACCATATGTAATATACTTGTTTAGATTCACAATCACTTGACAATGCTTTTAAAACAAAATAAGAATGAAATTGGAAGGAAAAATTTGAGTTTTAAATTTAATTGTAGAAATTCAAACATCTAAATCAAATTCAAACTGCATATGAAACCAATAAGTAATGATATTCAGAAACTATGACTTACGATTTAAAATCCGTTTCGATTTGAAATATAAACTTTACGATTTGCGATTTTAATCCCATTTTGAATACCCTGCATATATATATATATATATATATATATATATATATGTATGCATGTATGTATATGGGGGGCAGCTTGGATTTACATGTTCATTGTTCATGTATATATACTCCTATACATGCAAATCAGATGGAATAAAATAAATTAAATTAATATACATAAACACATTCTGATTGCAATGTAGGTATACCTGTTTTGAACCTGTTTCTCTATACAGTTTCCCACATCAATTCATGTTTCTCCCTCATAAATATCAATATCGATACTGTAAATATGGTTCAGGTTCAACTTGATCGTTGATGGCTTAACACAAATTTTGCAATCTCGATTATCGATATTAATGGGACAAGAGCCTAAAACAAATTGTCTTTGTCCCTTTGGGTTCTCTTGAGCCTACAGAGAAATTTTGTATGAAATGTATCAGTTAAGTATCACTCTATTATACTGCACAATTTCAATATTCATGTATACTCGTATACATGCAAATCAGATGAAAGAAAACAGATTAAATTAGCATACATAAACACATTCTGATATACTTGCATAGTTTCACATATTGCAAAATTCATAAACTCCCAAGTCATAAGCTGCACAATTTTGTATATTGAGTAACTCACATATATAATTCATGCATTGCAAGGTTCCTATATATATACATATGTGTGTATATATATATATATGTGTGTGTGTGTGTGTGTATGTACATATATGTATATTAATGTAATATGTTCGCTGCAAGTACTCAATCAAGCAATTTAAATGAACATGTTAACATTTAAAATCAATGTCCATATTAAATTCCAATCAGTATAGACTATAGTTCAGGCAATCAACATATATGTACAAAACAAGTTCAAAACCCATTCGATGCAGATGCAAGCACTAGAAATCAACATTGTTTGGTAATTTTTTCGGGTATACTGTCAAAACCCAGAGTAAAAAACCCATTCAATTCAGAAGTAATTTAATCTGGTATACTGTCAAAACCCAAAGCTCAAAAGTAACTTAAAAACCCAAGATATAAAACCCATTTACAAACACTATTTCCAGAAATCAACTATTTGGTTTGTGGTTGCAGAACTCAACATTCAGCAGATTTTAACCGTTCAAAACCCTAAACGATAGAATCCAAACAAAATTAAATAAATCATGTTTGGTTTTATACCTTTTTAGCTTTACCAATTCCACGATCTTGAATATGATTAGGAATTGAATTGAATCGCTTTGTAGCGTCGCTGAGATGAACCGCCTCTACTAGTATCCATACCAACGTTGAGCGAGATTGTCTTTACAAATTCGAATTTAACTGAGAAATAATAAGCGCGAGATCAGAAGGGGTAAAAAGATAAGGTTTATTTCTAGAAAAAGAAAGAAAAGTGAACGAGGGTTAAAACTCAAAAGATGTTAAGTATGAAGGAATAGGAAAAGAGATTAGGTCGGTTACGTTTCCCCTAGGACATGCGGACTTGTGTTTACGAAGAGACGGGAATGTGAATTTTTTTACCGTGCTTACATTGGTCTTGAAAATACTTTTGCTTGCATTCGATAATAAATGCCACTGATTTTTGCAACAAAAAATCGTTTTTCTTGTAGTGATTACTCCTCCTCTGGCTGATATACAGATGATTATCCATACGCCACGCTATGCTCTTGATCCTACTCCTACCAGACTTATTGAACGGTTCAAACATTGGTGTTTAAAAGGAGTATACTTTGGTCTGGATATACATCCAACTGACAAGAATGAGATGCTTAAAGATTTAGACATCGCGAGGACATCGAAAAGCAGCTGAATGTAGCTATGGGTCACATTGATAAGTAGCTGGATGTGGTTCAGTGTCTAGTTGAGAAGCTATCTCTATAGTATAAACTGACTGAAGAGCTCTAACGAGTCAACAAACATAACTTTGAGACCATAGCTATGTTGGAAAATGACAAGGCCGAGTGGGCCAAAAATCTTCAATCTCGCGATGCCAGCATTGCATCTCTTACTCAAAGAAATCAGAAGTTGGAGGCCGAGAATTAGAGGCTTAAAGAAGAGCTCGTTGCTGCCAAGCTAAGGGAGACTGTGTTGAATACTCAAGTCAAAGATGCTCACTCCACTCAGAAAGTTGCTGAGAATAAGATTGCAGTGGAGCAACAAACTATTAAGACTTATTAGAGGGAGAATGCTAGCTTGCGCGAACAAAACACCGCACTTGAGTTAGAGATCACTTTATGGAAAACCAAAGCAGAGGCACTCGAGCAAGAAAGAGATCAAACCCTTGAAGGCAAGGTGGCTATTAAGCAAACATTTGCCGAGGCTGAAGCTGACGCCAATGCCACTTTGTTCATATTTTGTACCCTCGGTGTTATGGGTCGAGGCAGCTTGCATTTCTTAGGAGATGATTTTCTAGTTACTTTGGCTGAAGTCTGGGAAGCGGTGCTTGCCCAAGTTGGAGATGTTTATTCTGAAGAGTTTCTTATGGAGAATATTTTAGATGATGAGTCCCACGGAGCCTTGGCTAGAGGGAACAAGCAGCTTTTGAGAGAGCATGGTTTGTTTGGTGGAGCTGGTCCTTCTAAGGAGCAAATCCTGGACATAACTGCCACCATTACTCACACTGCTCCTACTGATATTCAAATTTATGATTCTCAGAGTCCCATCACGCCTTATATTGATCCTACTACCATTCATGAAGAAAAGGAAAAGTCTACTAATGAGCATGTTGGAGATGACGAGGGTGATGATGATAACCTAGATAATTACGAAGTGGATGTGCACAAGAATCTTCTTGCCTCAAGTAAAATCGACATCGATCAAGCCGTATCAGTCTTAGATTATTTTTTACCCCATATGGGTATATTGAACTTCGTGCTTATCATTCGATTACTTTAGGTCTCATTTCACCAACACCTTCTCATGTTGTGGCTGAGACAACAACCGAAGCTATGATGACAACTTCAACCCTGATGGCAACGACTGCTTCTGCTTTGATTACCACTCCTCCTCCAGGCGATTTATCTTCGGATCACAAGAAGGGAAAATTGCTCCCATTGCCAATTTGGATGATCCCGATTACACTCTGAAAGGGATAAAGGACCATAAGGACATAGATGAGAGCCCAGATAAGGGTACTAGAAGTAGCTCAGGGAAGAAGGTTAAGTCTCCATTCATAAACGTAGCGCTCCTAAGTAAGTGATTACTTTATCTTCATATGAAGTTCCAAAGGATGGTGATGAAGCCCAAGATGAAGACAAGCCTGCTGATATACCCCCTCCTTTTTCCGCCAAGGTTGGTATGCCATCTTTGAGGTCTGGTGACTCCTCTAAAGGCGGGAAAAAGAAGAACTAGTGTTTTTAGGATGCTTTACTTTCCTTTTCATATCAGCCTTTCATGTACTTTGCATAGACTGGATGTTTATGCAAGTATCGGCCCTTGCTTATGACTTTATGCAAATTTGTACTTAAGACTTGTGTTTGTTAGAATGAAGCTGCTTTTGCTTTTTGTACTTTAGCTGTTATTCTAGCTTTGTTGTACTTTTCTATGCATTCGCCTCTTTACATATTACAAGTCTTTGGGTTGACGTGATGTTGTGATGATTTCATGGTATGTCGTGAGCATTGGTCCATCCTAATGTGGTGGTGTTGCCTCCATACCATGGGTCATCATGAATCGCTAAAGCTGGATAAGATCAACTTTGCTGAGTTAATTTGCCTTGGACTATGACACTATAAGCTTGTAGTGTATTGACGAAGCCCTCTTACTTCTACCAACGTGCTTAGAGCTTCTAGACTTGTCGATTCATAAAGAAACCCAACTTTGTTGATTGATCTCAAGCTTCCTTTTGGAGAATTTTTCGATCCCTTTGCCCCCACCTGGGAGGTCTTTAGCTTCACTATGCAAAGGACTTTTACCTTTACTACACAAAGGACTTTGGTAACCCAACGTTGGTCTACTTCCGCTGATTAGTTCTGACATTAGAGACTTCGTTGGGTGCCTCACTTAATGGGAGGTTGTTTATAACCCAACGTTCGTCTTCTCCCGTCCACTAAATCGAGCATCGGAGACTCCATTGAGTGCCCCCGAAGAGGTCTTTTACCTCTACTGTGGAGAGGTTGCCTTCACTACGCGAATAACTTTCGCCTTTACTATGCAAAGGACTTTGGTTATTGCATCATTCCGCAGGGCGAACTTTAGTCCCTTTACCGGATGCTTGACTGTGGCAAGCGATCGCAGCTGGACCGAGGTCGCTTTGGCCTTCTTGGTAGAATTTGCTGGATTGTGTCATTCCATAGAGCGGACTTCAGTCCCCTTGCCGGATACTTGACTGTGGCAAGCGATCGCGACTGGAACAAGGTCCCTTTGGCCCCCTTGGTGGAACTTGTAGTTTTTTGGTTTTAGCTCCGTGTCTGCTTGTTGTGCCTTTGGCCGTTGGACTCTTTCCATTCACTCTTTAAGGCGGTGCTTTTCATCCTTACATTTATGCATATTGACATTTATAGCACTCAATGCTTGAAGTAGTGTGGTCGGGGTCATTACACCTTGTTAGGCTTCAAAGAAGAAAGCGCTCGTCGGATAGCCTGCAATATAAATCATCTTTAAGCAAATTTTGAATTAACGAAATTTTTGCAAATAAGAGATTGATTAAGGTATGCATGCTTTTATTCATAAAGCTAGTGTTCAGTACAATGCTTGCAAAAATATTTACATATTTTTTTACAAGAAATTTTGAACATAACATCAAGTAAAGTAGCGATGAATATGATTGCTATTCCAGGCCCTTTGAATTAGAGTGCCGTCAACGGTTGTCAGTTTGAAAGTGTCATCCAATAGCTTTTGCCTTATGATGCATGACTCTTCCTAGTTTGGCCCGAAGACTCCAGTTCCTGTCATGACTCTTTTTAGCACAAGATCCTCAACTTTGAAGGTCCTTTGTCTAACTTTAGAGTTGAAATGCCTGGTAATCCTTCATTGATGGGCTACAACTCTGAGTTCTACCTCGTCCCGCCCTTACTCAAGTTGATTGAAAGCTTCTAACTGTACCTTATTATTCTCTTCTTGGTTGAAATGGATTCTGTGGTGCGTAGCCACCTTTAACTCCACCAGAATCATTGCCTCTGAACCAAATGCCAAGGAGAAAAGAGTGTGCCCAATAGTAGATTTACGAGTCATCTTGTACGCCCAAAGTGCAAGTGGAAGCTCATCTACCCAACCACCTTTGGCTTTCTTGAGTCGCTTCTTGATGGTTGACTTAATGATCTTATTCACTGTTTCCACATGCCCATTTACTTGTGGATGGGCCACCACTGCAAAGCTTTTTCGGATCTTGTACTTGGCACATAACTCCTTAAATTATTCACTTTCAAACTGTGTTCTGTTGCTTGTGATTATTTTCTGTGGCACACCGAACCTGCAAATGATGCTCTTCAGCACGAAGTTGATCAATTTCTTTGAGGTGATAGTGGCCAGTGGCCCTGCTTCAGCCCACTTGGTGAAGTAATCGATAGCTACAATGGCATATTTGAAACTGGACTTCGCGGTAGGTAATGACCCAATTAGATCAATGGCCCAAACAGTGAATGACCATGGACTACCCATTTTAGTCAACTCGGTAGATGGTGCTATTGCGATCTTCGCAAACCTTTGGCATCTATATCACTTCTTGGTATAAGCTGTGGAGTCTTGGTTCACTTCAGGCCAGAAATAACCATATCGCATAATTTTCTTGGCTAATATTTGTCCACCTGTATGACCTTCACACTCTCCATCATGCAGTTTTGCCAAGATTGCTTTAGATTCCTCCTTAGTAACACAGCGGAGCAAAGGTATAAAAAAGCCTCGCCTATATAATCGACCATCCTAGATGAGATACATGAGAGCCTTTCTGATCAACTTCTTCCGCTTCATCGGATCATTTGAGAGCGCACCATTGAGGAGATAATATTTGATTGGGGTCAACCATGAATCTGGATCTGCAGAAGTTTCCATGATCCAATTTACATAGTTGTCATCAGTGCTGGGATTTGAGAGGACTTCAACTGACACTAATCCCAACAATTGTGCATCTCCTGTACTGGCAAGCTTTGCGAGTGAATCTGCCTTCAAATTTTACTCCCGAAGAATATGCGAGATGGTGTAGTAGTCCAAGTTGTTGAGTAGTTCCCAAGCTTTTGATAGGTAAGCTGGCAAATTTCCTCCCTTAGCCTGGAACTCCCTTTTAACTTGACACACCACTAACTGTGAGTCGCTAAAAACATGCAAGGCTTTCAATTGTAATTCTTTCGCAACCTTCAATCCAACAATTAGAGCTTCATATTATGCTTCATTATTCGTTGATGGGAATTCTAGTCTTATGGCATATCATACCTAGCGTCATTCAGGAGTCTCTAGCACTACTCCTGCCCCTGAGCAATACTCATTCATGGCTCCATCAACGAATAATTTCCATCGAGTGATCACTTCAACAGTCTCTTCTTTCTCATCTCCCTTATCCATAAACGCAGTAACGAAGTCTTCTAAAGCTTGACCGTTGAATGCCCTTCGCGGATGGTAAGTGACATCATATTGACTGAGCTCAATGTACCACTTCAATAACCTTCCCGAAGTCTCTGGGCAAAACAGGACCTGCTTTAGTGGCTAATCTGTGAGTACTTTGATAGGGTGGCCTTGGAAATAAGGCCTTAGCTTCTTCGAGGCAATGAGCAGACAGTACGTGAGCTTCTCCAACTTGGCATAGTTTAGTTCTGCCCCGATAAGCCTCTTGTTGATGTTGTACATCGGCCTTTGAATCTTCGAATCCTCTTTGACTAAAGCTGCACTCAATGCATGGGATGAAAATGCCAAATACAGAAATAGATCTTATCCATCTTAAGGCTTCGACAACATTGGAGTTGTTTCCATATGATTGACTAGCTCCTCACAGGCCACTTGACACTTTGGGGTCCATTAGAAGTCCTTTCTTCCTTTTAGTAATGCATTGAATAGCAGAATACACCTATATGTTGCCTTTTGAAATGAAGCGACTTAGTGCAACAACTTTCCCGTTCAAACTTTGTAGCTCTTTCTTTGTCCTAGGAGCTCGCATTTCTCTCAATGCAGATATCTGAGTAGGGTTGGCTTCGATGCCCTTGGCATTAACCATAAACCCAAGTAATTTCCCCAATGCAAGTCAAAATGAACATTTAAGAGGATTCAACTTCATGTCGTACTTTCTTAGAATATTAAACATCTCGGCCAGATTCTGTAAGTGATCATCTGTTCTTTTTGACTTTACCAACATATCGTTGACACAGACTTACATAGTCTTGCCTATCTGAGACTTGAACATCGAATTGACGAGACGCTGGTAAGTCGCTCTAGCATTCTTCAACCCAAACGGCATCACTTTATAATAGTATAAGCCAACATCTGTGATGAAGATTGTGTTCTCTTGGTCTGGCTCATGCATCATAATCTGATTATAGCTCGAATAGGCATCCATGAAGGATAAGAGTTCATGCCCTGCCGTCGCATCTACAAGCTAATCGATCTTGGGCAGTGGGAAAATGTCTTTAGGACAAGCTTTATTAAGGTCAGAATAGTTGATGCACACTCGCTATTTGCCATTGGGTTTTCACTTACACAGGATTCGACACCCAGTCAGGATACGTGGACTCTCGAATAAAGTGATTCTCTATTAACCTATCCACTTCTTCCTTAAGAGCCATTGACTTTTCAGGGTCCTGGATCCTTTTTTTCTACTTCACTGGTGTGATGCTTGGGTCAATGTCTAATGCATGAACCGCCACTTCGGGGGTATGTCGCGCATGTCAGAGTGACTCCAAGCAAATACGTCGAGATTAGCACTAAGAAACACAACCAAATCTTTTTGCAACCTTTGGCACAGCTAAGACCCTATCTTCAGCACTCGATCAGGATATTTAAGATGAAATAATATTATAATGGTGATCTCATTTGGTGCTGCTCGATCATCCCCTACACTGGATTTTCGAGGATCCATCTCTTTGTAAGCCCAACTATGCTCTACAGTGCAGGGGTCGCGCCCTAGTTGCTATAAGGTAGGTTCTTAAATGCGGAGAGGAGACTCCACATTCTTTTACTTTTCCTTCTTTTTGGCTTCACGCATTTCAGTGATGTAGCGTTCCCTTGCATAATCTCCCTTGATTACTCCGATGCCATTCTTTGTGGGGAACTTCATGGTCAAGCACCAAGGCACCAAAGCAATCCTGAAATCTGTTAGGGCAGGTCTGCCTAAGAATGCATTGTAGGCAAAAATCTCATCAACCAACATAAAAGTCTGCTTTAAGATAGCCACCTTATCTCCCTCTCCCAATTCAACAAGAAAATCAATGGTTCGAATTGGCTGCTTGAGTTCCCCCGTGAACCCTTGGATTTTTGTTTGACATGACTGAACGTTTGGCATTGAGAGCTTCATTTGGTTGAACGTCTTGCAGAATATAACATTGACTGAGGTATTGCAGTCTACAAGCACCCTCTTGACCATCGTCGGGCCTATTCCAACCGTTACAACCATAGGATCTAGAGTGGGTGTTATCACACCTTCTGCATCCTTTTCTTTGAACACGATATATTCATAGGTGATCTTTTGATGCTTTGCGGGAATTGTGTTGCTCAGAATTAGACATCTCTCCTCCTTTAGGACATATTTCAGGGCTCCAGCATATCGTTTAATATCCCCCTATCTTCCTCCCACTGGATGAGGACCTCCAGATATGGTATTTATCACAAGTCTTTGATTGCTTTGCACCGAAGCTCTATTGCTTGGACCTGATTAATTAGTGGATGCACCTTGCCCCTGAGAAGCCGGAGCAGAGTTTGGATCTTGCGGCTTCTTCACGTACTGTTGAAGTCTATTCTTGCTAATCACCTCTTCAATCAATGTCTTCAAATGCTTACATTCGTTCGTGTTATGACCTAGATGATTATGGAATCGACGGAACTTTCTAGACTTAGTTGCGTTGTTGCTTATCCTCATCCGTCGTGGTTCCGGGTAATCCTCCGCATCCTTTGTTGTGAAATAGATGTTCTCAGGGGTATTAGTCAGAGGCATCAATTCTGCTGAGTCTAAAAGGCGAAACTTCTTATTGACCTTGTTGCATTTCCCATCATTGGCTCGCTTCTTCCCCTGAGTACTCTTTTGATTGACCTGAGTATCAACATTCTTTTGAGCTTCAACAATGCTGCTTTTGCCAACATCCTGGGCAGGAGTAGGTTCGACGTCCACCCTCATGTACTCTTCCACCTTCTTATAGAATTTTTTTTGAGCTTATTTGGTTCCTTCATCTTTATCCATCTTTCAAATTCACTCTTTTTATCTATAGCATTGACTAGAGCCATTAGGATCATGCGTGGCTCCGGATTTCCCACTTCAGACAAAGCAGCATTAAACTGATTGAGAAAAGCCTTGACAGATTCCACCGGATTTTGCTCCATTTATGATAATGATATAACATCTATGGCCTTCGTGACATGCAACCTAAACTGCTCTTTGAATTTATTTGTCAAGTCGACAAACTGATCTACATATTTAGGTGGTAACTTTGTGAACCGCATCGATGACACACCCTCCATGTAGAGAGGAAAGTACAAACATCTGATCTTGTCTTTCACCCTTGATGTGTTCATGTGCCACTCGTACTTGAACATGAAGAAATTAGTATATGTAGTTCCATTGTAGGGAGGCAGAGTAGGAGGAAAAAATTTCTTTAGAAACTCTGATTCATAGATTCTTTCGATGAATGAAGTTTTGCTAGGAGAAAAATCCTATTCTCTTTCATCTTCGTTGCGAGCCAAGCTCTCCTTCATAATTTTCTTTATCATGTCCGAGATATACTCCTCAGCGTTGTGTCGTTCCGCCGGGCAGACTTCGGTTTCTTTACCGGATACTTGTCTAGGTAAGCGATCGCGGTTAGAAGACCTAGGTCCTTTACCTCTACTATGGGAAGGTACCCCCTTGGCAGGACTAGCAACCTTGCGAGTAGTATGTTGATCGGAATGATTTCTAGACTTTGGTTTTAAGTCTTCAATATTTGCAACCAACTATCAAGATCTTCCATGTTATCATTATGATTATGATCAGAAGCTGATGAGTTTGCATTCTCCTCAAGGTCGACATGGACTCTTTGGGGTGCTGGATTGGCTTGAGCGGCAAGAAGAGCATTCAACTTGTCCATCAAAGCCTGATTAGAATACATTAAAGCCTTGTTAGAAGTATCTATCAGCTGATTCAAGTTGGCGACAACTAGATACAACTCATCTCCACTTACGCCAGCTCTGCGTACCGAATTTTGCCCAACTTCAAGGCGATTGGTTTGTGGCATAGCTTCATTTCCAACATTATCAGAACCTCTACGGAACTTACTTCCACCTTTCTTCGATGGAGCCATTATCTCAGACAAACTTTTCAACTTTGAAGAAAATCCTTCAACTGGCCTGAATTTTAGACTTCGTGAATCTACCATAAAAACAAGCTTCAAACTTCGACGTCTCCAGTAAAGCTCTTGACCTTTGGATGTGGACGTGGCCCCATGGTGGGCGCAAAAAATGTTAATGTCAAAAAATGAACATTAACACCTCGGAAAGTGTGTCTACACCTTCAAGTTGTTTAGATCTAGATAAGGGCAATAACAAATAAAAGCAGTAAAAACAGAAAGCAATTATAGTGGTTCGGCCTTAGTTTTGGCCTACATCCACTTTAATGGAGGATTTCATTATCATCTCGATACAAGGTACATATTTTCTATCATTTCATGCATCTTTTCTCTTTATACAACAAATCTCTCTTCTCTTTTTATGATCTCTTCAATTCACCATGGAAACACTTCTATCTACCTAGATTTGGAGATTATTGAGGTGAATCTTCGATAATCTTGCACTCGGATGATCTTTGGATGTCTCTCGGTGATTGAGACAATGGATCTTAGCTTGAAAGAGCTTTATGGAGTTTGAGAGTGGTTTAGGATGTTGGAGAATGAAAATGACAGCACTTCGTGGTTTGAAAATTCGGTCCCTTCAATGAAGGAAATGGTAGGGTATTTATAGGTGTGGAAGTGGAGTGGAGAGGCACAAAACTGGGTACGCACGTCTCTGGGTCATTCGAATGACCCTCCTTCTTAGGTCGTTATATGACCTAACTTGATGCCACCTTCCTTATGTCATGCTATGCAAGAAACAACCCACTTCAGGGGAACGAGCGACCAACCTGCTTGTGTCACACAGAAGCTCCAACGACCAAACAGAAGGACGACTCGATTATGATGACCTGACCTTAGTGCTTGCTAGCGACCCGTTTTGACGTGATATCAAATTAGATGAGCTAGTGAACCAAAGACCCGATGCATGGATGACTTAAGGTGCAATAACCTGCTTAGAGGTGACCTAAGCTTTAGCGAATAGACATCACAAAGCATAAATGACCTATCTTTGGTGCGATCTCAATGGTGAATGACCTAAGCACATAGAATAGTGAAACATTTCCTATTTGTGCAATGCACTATTTATGAACCATATTTTTTTTTTGGTTTAACAAAAAATCTGATAGAGGATAAGCGGCGAAGAAGCCATTGAGGATTTGGAGAGAGCCCTATAAAATGCATTTTCCAAATATGGTTAATACACTCATATGACTTTTTTTTACCAAAGCCATCAAGCTCACATGCACACTCTCCCACTTTTAACTTGTTGATATTTGTTTCAGTATGCATGTTTTCCCAACTCCACCACACATCTTTGCTTTTCGAATTTGAAGTTTATTTACTTTTGCCTATAATTTAAGACTATTTACAATCATAATAATGTAGTCCAACATGAAATAACAGAAACCTATTTAAACGAAAAAATGTCTTGGTGCATTAGAATGTGTTTTGAACATTATAATCAGACTGTAGTGAGGTAAAAAGTATCTAAAATTGAAAGATATGTTATCCATAATCAATCTGTCAATCTAGATGAGTTCACATTCTTGTATCTTATAAAGCTACATGTTTATAGGCATTGTTGTTTTCTGGAGTACATATTAAGGGAATGAATTATGCATTTTGGACTTACATTTATTTATGATTGACATTTTGCTTTTAAGGTATATTATTTCCTAAGAAAGTTCAAGGAATATAACTATAAAGGAAGGCAACAATATATATATGATAATCAATTTTTAACAGTTCACGGAAATTTACAACCCAAATATTAGTAGTAAAATAGAATAACAAACGTCAGACATGAACAAATTATATGGAAAAGGGAAATGAACCATTGGACTTTGTTGGGGATATGCTAGATGTTCTTCTCAATTGTGTTACCTCTAACCAACGATCTTGCGGCGACTTAGATGTGCTGAATTTTCCTAGAGCTAGCTGAAAAGTTTAAGAAACTCACCAAAGTTATAGGGATATGAAATATTGGACTTCAGCTGTGGCGACCCAAACTTCCCCATAAAGGAAAGCCCGGACTGCTTTGAGAACACGACAAATCAGAACACAAACAGAAGAACATTTCATTGCTTATTACTACAATTCCATAAGTCTCTAACCGTAAATTAGTAAGAGAACAATTCCCTAAGTATTAATCCCGAAAGGCCGAAACCAACATCAGATCAATACCCAGGAAACCATTCAACTTAGCTAATCTCCAGTTAGTTTCTAATTTTCTTAACTCTGTTGGGTTTAAGAACAATATTTTTTAAAGATACCATTCACGATAAACCCAAATCCCATTCCATTCCATGGAATCTTCACGGAAAACAGATCGATATATAATCGATATCAATTTCCGTATCTGACTAATAATATAAATGGAATATCGATAAAGCCTTTTAAATTCTATATATATTAACAGTCTTACTCCACAGAAGCTCATTTCGATTATTATCAAATCGAATTCCATTCAATCCCAATTTAATATATTAAATTGGAAATTTTTACTTTGGAAAATTCCATAAATCTTAATTAAAAGATTATAAATTCCAGATCATATTCTTCACCGTTAATTGGGTTGAAGAACAAGTGTCATTTAAAACACTGTTCATGATAAACCCAAAAAATCCAATTCTTTTACTCCATTCCAATTAAATATTAATTAATTGGAAAACTTAACTAAATCTTAACTAAAAGATTTATTCTTTTCTTAACTGGGTTTAAGAATAGGGTTAATGAAGACATCGTTCACGACAAACCCAAAATCCAATTTGATATCAAATACAAGGCTCTGAATAGAAAATATATCGGCTTATATTCAATATCAAATTCTGAAACCAATGGATATCGTATTGGAATAGCTATATATATATGTCTTCCAAATTCCTCCACAAAATCTGTACAATCACGGAATCCAACATCGAAATATTCCGAAGATTATTTCCATTCCTAATCCATTCCAATTTATTCTTTGGAAAATTCTGGTTATTTAAACCCATTTTTCAAATCCAATTTATTTATTTTTAAAAATAAATAAATTAATACTCTAGTTAATAACTAGTTCATTTCGATAAAAATATATTTTTATCTTTTAAAAATTGTAATTTTTCATCCAAAATCTTTCCAATTCGTTTATTATTATTTTACATAATTTTTCCATATTTTTAATAATTTTATTATCGCCCGTACAGTCGGTTTCCAATAACGGCCACCGAACTGTATCCATAGCGACCTTTTCTGAAATTGATTTTGACATATCTCCAAATCTACTTGTTAGATTTTAAATCTCTTATATTCATTGGAAAGCTCTTTTCGATACGAACCCAATGGTTCCGGTTTTAGGAGAATCCGACGGTCGGATCTCCCGTAACATCCATTCGAAGTTAATGGTCGAAATCGCGAACAGCCGCTGCGTGGCGCGTTCTATTCAGGCCATTATAATATATATATATATATATATTATTTTTCATCGATTTCCATTTAAAATGAATTTTATAAATCGTTTTAAATTCATTTCAAAAACGATTTCAATTCAATTTCAATTCATTTCAAAACGATTTCAATCTGATTTTCAAATTTAGATCAAATTTTAATTTTCCATATCATTTCAATATTAAAATGATAATATTTTCAAAATATCAGATTTTGAATTCACTTTTCGATATTCATTACAAAATGAATAAAATCGACAAAATTTTCGTTCATGTTAAAATGGCATTTAACTACTTAACACGGCTTCACATTTCAGTATTCACTGAATATTATTTTAAAATATTCGTTAATTCTGAACTGGAATCAGACTCAATCAATTACCATATAATTTTATTTATATGGATTTCAACATCATAAATATACAACAATAATGATATGCAATCATTAAAAATTCAAACATCATCCAAAGTGCATTCTATAATGGTATAAGCATTAAACTAAATAAATAATGCTTATACAATCTGTCAACCCATCGATTGACTTACCACTAATTATTAGGATCAGTGTATGTCAAATATTATCCCAATACCCGTTTGGGGTTTTCAAACAACAAATAATGTTTATTATTTGTGCAGTTGGGCGATGTGTAAAATTTATCGTCCCAATCAATATCAGATAAATTGGTGTACATAAACAAAACATCCGGTTTGTAAATGAATATTTATTTCAACACAGGACTATTTTATACAGTTCATATATGCAATAAAAATGATATTTTTATTGTTCAAATATTTTATTTCATACATGAATATTTTATATATATACAATAAAAATGATATTTTTATTATTCAAATATTTTATTCCATACAATACAATCAACAATCACAATATAGTCCATTTCACATCACAATCAATTTTCACATAGAATACAATCAAATAAGCCGTCCATGGTCTGTGGACGACGGGGAGCGGTTCATATATGCAGTTACAAAATAAATAACTGTACAGAAATAATTTTAGTGAGAAATTCTTACTTTGGGATCCACTCCGTCAGTTTTATCTGAATTTCTAGTCCGTTTCGGATTTGAATTTGCTTGAATTTCCAACATGCTCCATTTTGAATGCAGTCAGTTTTGTTGTGAAGCTATCGTCCCCACGATCGTAACGGATCCTGTTTCATGCGATTACGATACCGTATGTGAGAGATATGATTTTTCATTCATTGATAACATTTGAAAGAGAACTAATAAATAAATTAATTTAAAATAAAGTGAATATTAGGCTCACATCCCTATTTTGAAACTTAATTAGGCTCACATCCGGTCATAAACTTATTGTAAATTAGGTCCTTATTTTCTGAAAAGTCATCAAAAAAATATAAAAAAATATAAAAAAATCACGTAAATTCGTATTTAAATAAAACATGTAAACACTAAAAAATTCAGAACAAAAAACCATAAACGAAGGCGTCTAAAATAAAAAAAAACGAAATTTCCAGTTAAATGCATAATAGTATGCACATATATCACTTTTCTGCATACATCCGTGCATATTTTTCACTACATACATCTTCATTGATTTTTATTCATGCAAATAAATGCATACATGTGCGCAAAAATTTCAAATACTTGCATACATTGTGCAGGTTTATTTTCAGATTTTAATCTGAAAACAGCTTACAGAAAAGTTGCATACATATATGCAATTATCAGTAATAATTGCACAAATGTATGCAACTATTTTTTTTCGATTTTCGTAGATTCCTGACATTATTTCCATATTTTAGAATTTTTTTTTATGAACGTACGCACATTTTTTAAAAAAAAATACAAAAAGGCGGAAAAAATAAAATAGGGGGCGGGTTTAAAAATTTTCAGAACTTTGTTTTTTTTATAAATTAGGTCCCTACTTTTTATCCTATAAAAATGTTGCACACATGTGTGCATTTTTTTGAGAAATTTGCACATTTGGATGCAAATAAAAATGAACTGAAATATTAAGTTAAATCTTTCCGCTGGAAGAACTGCAATAATTGCATATATGCATGCAATAAAATCAAAAAGGTGCATAATATTATGCATTTAACTGCAGTTTTTTCTGTTTTTTGCTGTTTTCTTCTTTCTAACATTATTTTTGTTGTTTTTTGAACTGAATTTTTTGTATAATGCATAATTTATTTTATTACTAATTTACGAATTTTTTTTATTTTTTTATATTATTATTTTATAAGTTTTGAAAACAGGGACCTAATTTACAATAAGTTTATGACCGGGTTTTTTTTATATTTTGAAACTTAATAGGGACCTCTAAAAAACGCACCCTAAAATAAACCTCCTTCTTCTTCAAAAATCAGAGGTCGTCGATTTTTCAGTTTGCTCACAACTAGGGTTTCATATTTTTGCTCGAATCGAAACACTGGATGTCGATCGGGTCGCTTCACGTTGTCGGCCTTCGCAAAAGCTTCCTGGCGCCACCAACCTTGGCCACTTCGACGGCCTATGGAGGTCGGAATTCACCTACGAACGGCGGTGACTTGAGCACAGTTTTCTCTCTCCATACGACACGAGAAACAATCAGATCAGTTGAGATTTGAAGATCGAATCTCGCTCTACAATTTTCGTAACGAAACTCTGTTTTAATTCTTCATGAATTTGGAGAAAATCGACCCCGAAATTTTGAGCAATTCCGTTCATTCGATAGCAGATGGCGGCTGAAAAGAAGTAAACGGACTAGGGTTTGATTTATTTATTTATTATTATTTTAATTCCAATATTTCTCGTTTAAGACCATGAACTCCAAATCAAACACAACGACTGTTGCCCCTAGCTAAATATCCCCATTCTGGACACAATGCGATATGCATCGTAAGCCAATTCGATTGTTTCGATTAGTTTTTCCCTTATAAATTCGTTTTAACTTCATCGAAAACAAATTTTCCATCGTTATTATTTAAAATAATTCATTTTAAATATTCAAAATTCTTTAAAATTGCCAAAATAAATTTTTTAAATTGGTTCAGATTTTCCGGGTTGTTACAATCTACCCCACTTAAAATCTTTTTGTCCTCGAAAAGGAACGGAGTTGAAAGTTGTTTACCAAATCAACTCAACTTTCATTCTGGCATTCATTCTTCAACTTTTCAATTTCTAAGAATTTCTAATTTTTCAAAAATTTGGCTAACACCCTAAATTTTCGAAAAATTTCGCCATAACCTCCTTTGTACGGGAGCACCGAGAAAATCCCCAAACCGCCATACAGGGTGTAGCGCCTCGCCTCTATACCCACTATCGTCCAGTTCATTTCAAAGAAATGTCATAGACCATAACGGAGAATGAGGTTTGTGAAGAGCGACCGATTGTATGATTACTCCATGTGAGGAATGCACATCGAATCCCAATACCGATTAAAATTTCGACATGACCATTCGACACAAAGGGCAACTACACAACGGCTATAAATAATCCGGAAAGCAGTATAAAATAGACAACAACAACAACAACAACAATGTATAAATATGGTATATCTCAAAGCCAGACACAGAATAATCATATCACAAAGGCGGAATAGATATGAATAAACCAAGGATGTGTGCAACAAGATAGTGGTCTACAAAGATCTACTAATACATGTACCATGATCTAAAAAAGAATATGTACACAACGATAGATAATGTCATAGGTACAAAAGTACATAAAACTACGGAGACAGAGTAGCAAGCTGAAAGCGGAAAATCAATCCTGCGAAGAGACCTAAAGGAGCACCTAAAACAACTCGGCCTGACCCGAGTATTATTTATAAGAAAATAAACAATAAACGGATCAGTCTAGCTGTACTCATCAAATAACTGAGATAAAAAGAGATAGAACACAAGATGACATGATTCTAGTAATAATATCTAGTCATAAACAAATATGAAACATGACATGTCGACAAAATTAGGAAATGACAATGGAATGTCAGCACACAAATATCTCTAAATAATCTCCTAGCTAATGTAGAATGCAACATTCAAACAATAGCACACAACAGGAAATGATAGAGAAATGCCAACTATAAATCAAGTTGACGTGCATCGCATTAAAGTAAACGTAAATCAAATTGACGCGCATCACATCAAAGTAAACATAAATCAAATTGATGCGCATCGCATCAATGTGAACATAAATCAAATTGACGTGCATCACATCAAAGTAATCATAGATTAAATTGACGCGCATCGCATCAAAGTAATCAAGAATCAGAAATCATTTATCAAATTGGCGTGTAATGCGTCAAAGTAGTCAAATTGACGCGCAATGCATCAAAGTAGTGAGATACGATCTCTAGGTAGCGAACCCATTGTTTGAGCCGAAGCTACCCACGAAGCCGGGTCGTGACCCCGAAAGAGAGAAAACACATAAATCGTGAAATCTCTAGAAAACATCATAAATCATAGAAAGTTGAACTGAAGTCCCATAGGTGAAATCCAAGAATCGTAAATCCCACTCGGGCGATCGAGGACCACAAAACATAAGTCATAGAGGCGGATACCATGGATCCGGGAGAATAGAAGTTACTCCGAGCTAGTTGATATAAGAAAATAGCAACATGTCCCATAACCACATGTTATTCTCGAATATTTACACACTAGTGATTGGTTCCTATTCAAAACAGGGAAAATCATAGAAGGAGCATTGCCACGGTTTTCAATCGGACGAGTCCAAGATTAACCATCGAAGTAAAAGCAAGGGTTTATAGTCCTTGATTTTATTAAGATGTTTAATTAGATTTCTCATACGAATGAGAAAAAGGTCTATAAAATATATACTAGTAGATTTGAAGAAGGTTCATAAAACGATTTCGTAAATTAGCTTCGTATGACGAAGTAAGATTGGAAACCATTTTAGTACAAGAATTTGATATCTACTAAATAACAAAAAACCTCTTTATATAATTTCAAAGTGGCAATAAACAATAGTACGATTGCCGAGACAAATCGATCAAGGGATTCACGTCACAATGACGTGAATTCAAATCATAAATCATCAAATATAAATTCGATAAATCGAATATACATATAGCTCGTTAGTGAATCTAATGATGTTAAGAAACAATTAGGAATCACCCTGAAGCGACAGGAGACAAAAACACAAAATCATATGTCGTAGGTTAAAGAGCGATCACCAAGGTGATCGCTAATGCGTAATTCACATTACAACAACATACAGTAAATCAAAGGGATAACGGTTGTAATTTCGATCAACGAATGAATCAAAATCCCAAACTATCACTTGAAGGTTTTAAACTACATCGGAATAGACTCGAAGGATATCGAGTCGTTAATTCACGTTTTAGAGTCATGAATCATAATCGAACTAATATCGAGGGTCAAAGCCGAATTAATGATTAAATAGATTCAAATTACTACAAAATTAGTTTCATTTCGAAGCTCCCGTCGATACAGTTCCAACGCATCTTGTTTCGCTGAATTCCGAGTTCGTATGAAAAAGTTATGATCATTTTAAAATGGATAATTATTTCACCCTTTGTTTTTCACTGTTCGGTTATTTTTTACTCCACCAAAAATTCCCATTAGCTCCATATCACTCCAAATTAGTTTCATTAGAAACCTCTCCTTGAGATGGTTCCAACGCACCTGATTTCACTCAATTCCGAGTTCGTATGAAAAAGTTATGTCAGTTTAAAGATTCAAAAATATTTTTTTTCTTTTTCACTGTTCGGCCATTAATGGCCGAACAGGAGCCATACCCACGGCCATTAATGGCTGAACGGACTGTTAAACCCCAAATTTTTACATTTTTGCCTACCAAACATCTCCAAAATGATGCCGGCCAATACCTGAAGGGCTATGATGTTAAATACATGCAAATAAGGCGTTTATAACTCACCGAAGCAACTAATAACACCAAAGTCAGACGCAAAAACATTCACACAAGATATTTGCAATGATTCTTGATTTTTAGACTCCAAATAATTAAATTATCTAACCAAAGCAAATCAAATGCGACATAAGTGAATTATGAAGCCTTAGAACTTGGCGGTGCAACAACGGGGCTTCACAATATCACCAAATCAACTAGTAGCTTATGAATTAGATTGTGTGGACAATTCTAATCATAATTTTCAACTCAATGAAACATAAACACATGAAACCGGCTAAGTTACACTAACTAACCAATTCACAAGCACATGCAAACTCATATGAACACTAAATTACACTTGTACAAGCCAATGGCTTGTGGCATAGATGTGAGTTCAAAAAGAACTCACCTTGGTTTCATGAATGACAAGAACAAGCTCCAACTCAAGCAAAGAAGCTTTCTTTCTTCAATTGCTCCTCTCTAATCACCATATAAACACACATGAAGATACATGAGTATTAGAGCATGATCAAAATCCGAAATTTAGAGGAGAGAAAAGTAGAGAACGAGTAGAGAGAGAGAGAGAGCTTACCCTTGTTCTCCTAGGATTAGCACATGATTGGAGCTTCAAATTGCAAAACCTAGGTTGCCGTTCCTATTTCCCTTTCCACTCTCTCCATTCTTTTGCCTTAGGAAATAAAAATGAAGTGAATGAGAGGAGAGGGAGAAGGGTTGGGCTGATAGGAATAGTGGGAAAGGTCTAAACAAGCCAATTTGGCTAGTTTAGGCACAACTAAGCCCATTTTTGGAGCCCGAAAATCCGTAACTCCGAACACATCGAAGTTTATACTCAAAAAGGTCGTAAACGATGATTCAGACTCAATGGAAGTGGTCTTGAATCCTAATTTTATCGTTTGTGAAAAACAACATTTTGAGTGACACATGAGATACGACGACATATTTAAATAAAATATTTAAATCTAAAATTGTCGAATGAACGAGTTGTTGCAAACTTCCCCCTTAAAAGAATTGCGTCCCTGCAATTCCTTAAGAATGAAGTAATAAGTAATAACCACAAACAATACCACGGAGTGGTACCACAAGAACCGACACGAAATGAAAAGATCACACCAACGGCTAGGTGAGATCCCAATTTCGTCTCGCAAGATCATAAAAGCTAGAGTTCAATCTAGAACTTCATTACCCATGAAGGTAGTCATCCCAAACGGGTAAAATAATTCTAGAAAAATTCATAAGCGCTATGAATTCGAGTAGACTCGCCTTTCTTAATATGATTCTCAAAGGAATGAGGATCGATAGAATGCACAAAAACCAAGCGAATCTAACTTGGAATTTCAAGGAGCAACGGGACCGCGTCCTACAGACGTGAGATATCGATAGTAGATATTTCTCTTAGGATATGAAATGGGAATTTACGATGGTTGACTAATCCATCCCCAAACTCAATCATGACGATGTAGCGAACATCGAACCTGAGCGCTTTAGTCTTGCGACAAGGTGGCTAACACCAACAAAAGCACAACACAGAGATTCCAACGAATTTAGCTAAGGAGAGCAATTCTCGAAGGAATAATCAATTTTAATATCAATGATTCAAGGTCGGTAACGTAATACCAACGAGCTAGAAACCGCTAAACAAATATTGGTAACGGAATACCAATGAACTATTTGGGGAAATCGATTTCTAATCAGGTACTAAATCTCATTTAGTAACTATAAGGATGAATCATTAGGAATTATATGAAATTCCCACTACTCAGAAACTTGAGTATCGATTTTAGAAAACCAGAAACATCGACAAGATGATGGATAAGTAGCGCACAACTTATCACTTCGGAACAATAGGATTTAAGATAATTTTCCGCCAAAAAACTTAAATCGCAAAAACATCAGCAATTAATCAAAGAAGCGATAGACAATTTCTATAACAAGATGAGATTAAACCAAAGAGGTCATAATTCCCAAAGATTTGATTGAAAAGGGTTAACAAACGTGCAGAGATAATTGTCAATCCAAATGATCCAAACAAACAAAGGAGGAATATCAAAAGAGCTCATCCTTTCGATATTCATTTCTAAGAACAACGGAAGGCTAAGTCTATAAGTGAATTGACTATAGCATTTCCGGATGACCGACTAGATCATAGATTTGAAGAAAGGAATTATTGAGTTTGCCGCGGATCACGAAAACTCAAATTTCCCTCCCCTTACGGGAATAATGCGAGATTCCCAATCATTAAGAATTTTCGAGAATCAAATAACTAAAATCTAGAAATTAGAGACATAAATAAACAATTTTGAACCACTCAAAAACAAGGATTAGCAATAATGTGGGACTCCCAATCCTGGAGTTGTTTATTTACTCAAAGAAAAGATTCAAGATAATTTCTAATTAAGAATCTTGAACCACTCGAATTCTTGGAATTACTTCAAGGAAGTCTAGAAATAAATTATCTAGAAAAATAACAAAACAATTACAAAAAATCGCAAAATCCAAAACATCATTATTTTGATTAACTTATTAATGGTTAATTTAATTTTTGGGGTCATTTCAAATGTCGGATTGTCACGTGATGGTGTTTATGAATTCCAAACTACAACATGGCGTCCGACGTCTTGTTCGAGATCCTTAACGCACCCAATGGACAAGTTAACACAAGAAAGTCCTCCAAATTTCTAAAGTTCACACAAATCTCGTGAAAATATAAAAATTCAATAATCATTCGGGATGGCATAAAGGAAATAAAATTCCTTTACCAACTTACGAATAAATTACAAATCAAAACTTTTGATAACGAACAGTACAATCGACATATATCAAAAACAAAAATAATATAATCTCTAAACAAGGTAAATGATATTAAGGAATTAATGGCATGTACCTTGACTCAAAAAGAGGGATCACAAGAAGCGGAATGCTTTCCCTCATCTTGATCTTGAGTTTGGAATGAAACGATACATTTGTTGAGTTAATTTAGCACAAATGCTTGGTGACTCACACCGGCAGAACGAGGTAACAAATGAGTTGTTTTAGCCCGAAGGCTTGGTGATCTCACATAGAACTAGAACTATATAGCTAACAACCAGGGAGTAGATTTAGTCACAAAGACATGGTATCTCCATACCGACCGACAAGTGATCAATAGACCATGCTAGGTACATAACGACATACGAAACAATCTTACTAAAGATCAATCAACAACAGGGATCATAAATGATCAACAAGATAAGTGTGATACCATTTATACAAAAACAGGCATCGGTTAGCAACTCGAGTCAAAGAATAAAACAAAAGCACCACTAGAGCACACGGGCCCTAGATAGACTATAGAAATCAACCCGAAGAGGACGAGTCGATAACTATTCTAAAAGACTAAAGATAGGCAACTTGAGACATAATCACCCCTCATGTAGGTGGTACACTGGGTGAACCAGCACTTGCACGGCTACGAACAACTATTTCTCTTCTTTAAGGAAAAAGAAGGAGGAAAAAAGTTAGTCTCAAGTTGAATTCAAACGGCGCGAATTCAAAAAATGGAATTATATAGGAAGATAAGCTATGCCGGGTCTTAAGACTCCAACTAAAACCCTAAAGCACGATTCTCGAGAGAGGCTCAAGAAAATACCATCGTCATACTATCTTACACTGTTCCGGAAAGTGGCTCTGATGCCAACTGTAGCGCCCCGCCTCTATACCCACTATTGTCCAGTTCATTTCAGAGAAATGTCGTAGACCATAATGGAGAATGAGGTTTGTGAAGAGCGACAGATTGTATGATTACTCCTGTGAGGAATGCACATTGAATTCTGATACCGATTAAAATTTCGACATGACCATTCGACACATAGGGCAACTATACAGCGGCTATAAATAATCCGGAAAGTAGTATAAAATAGACAACAACAACAACGATGTATAAATATGGTATATCTCAAAGCCAGATACAGAATAATCATATCACAAAGGCGGAATAGATATGAATAAACCAGGATGTGTGCAACAAGATAGTGGTCTACAAAGATCCACTAATACATGTACCATGATCTAAATAAAAGAATATGTACATAACGATAGATAATGTCATAGGTACAAAAGTACATAAAACTGCGGAGATAGAGTAGCAAGCTGAAAGCGAAAGATCAATCCTGCGAACAGACCCAAAGGAGCACCTAAAACGACTCGGCCTGACCCGAGTATTATTTATAAGAAAATAAACAATAAACGGATCAGTCTAGCTGTACTCATCAAATAAACTGAGATAAAAAGAGATAGAACACAAGATGACATGATTGTAGTAATAATATCCGGTCATAAACAAATATGAAACATGGCATGTCAACAAAATCAGGAAATGACAATGGTATGTCAGCACACAAATATCTCTAAATAATCTCCTAGCTAATGTAGAATGCAACATTCAAACAATAGCACACAACAGGAAATGACAGAGGAATGCCAACTATAAATCAAATTGACATGCATCGCGTCAAAGTAAACGTAAATCAAATTGATGCGCATCACATCAAAGTAAACATAAATCAAATTGACACGCATCGCATTAAAGTAAACATAATTCAAATTGACGCGTGTCGCATCAAAGTAATCATAAATCAAATTGACGCGCATCGCATCAAAGTAATCAAGAATCAGAAATCATTTATCAAATTGGCGCATAATGCATCAAAGTGGTCAAATTGACGCGCAATGCATCAAAGTAGTGAGATATGATCTCTAGGTAGCGAACCCATTGTTTGAGCCGAAGCTCCCCACGAAGCCGGGTCATAACCCCGGAAGAGAGAAAACACATAAATCGTGAAATCTCTAGAAAACATCATAAATCATAGAAAGTTGGACCGAAGTCCCATAGGTGAAATCCAGGAATCGTAAATCCCACTTGGGCGATCGAGGACCACAAAACATAAGTCATAGAGGCGGATACCATGGATCCGGGTGAATAGAAATTACTCCGAGCTAGTTAATATAAGAAAATAGCAACATGTCCCATAACCACATGCTATTCTCGAATATTTACACACTCGTAATTGGTTCCTATTCAAAACAGAGAAAATCATAAAAGGAGTATTGCCACGATTTTCAATCGGACGAATCCAAGAATTAACCATCGAAGCAAAAGAAAGGGTTCATAGTCCTTGATTTTATTAAGATGTTTAATTAGATTTCTCATACGAATGAGAAAAAGGTTTATAAAATATAAACTAGTAGATTTGAAGAAGGTTCATAAAACGATTTCATAAATTAGCTTCGTATGATGAAGTAAGATTGGAAACCATTTTAGTACAAGAATTTGATATCTACTAAATAACATAAAACCTCTTTATACAATTTCAAAGTGGCAATAAACAATAGTACGATTACCAAGGCAAATCGATCAAGGGATTCACGTCACAATGACGTGAATTCAAATCATAAATCATCAAATATAAATTCGATAAATCGAATATACATATAGCTCGTTAGTGAATCCAATGATGTTAAGAAACGATTAGAAATCACCCTGGAGCGACAAGAGACAAAAACACAAAATCATATGTCGTAGATCAAAGAGCGATCACCAAGGTGATCGCTAATGTGTAATTCACATTACAACATATAGTAAATCAAAGGGATAACGGTTGTAATTTTGATCAACGAATGAATCGAAATCCCAAACTAGCACCCGAAGGTTTTGAACTACATCGGAATAGACTCGAAGGATATCGAGTCGATAATTCACGTTTTAGAGTCGTGAATCATAATCGAAATAATATCGAGGGTCAAAGCCAAATTAACGATTAAATAGATTCAAATTACTCCAAAATTAGTTTCATTTCGAAGCTCTTGTCGATACGGTTCCAATGCATCTTGTTTCGCTGAATTCCGAGTTTGTACGAAAAAGTTATGATTGTTTTAAAGTGAATAATTATTTCACCCTTTGTTTTTCACTGTTCGGTTATTTACGTTGGATGTTTTCCTCCACAAAAAATTCCCATTATCTCCATATCACTCCAAATTAGATTAATTGGAAAGCTTTCGTCGAGATGGTACCAACGCACCTGATTTTGCTCAATTCCGAGTTTGTATGAAAAAGTTATGGCCGTTTAAAGATTCAATTTTTTTTTTCACTGTTCGGCCATCAATGGCCGAACAGGAGCCATACCCATGGCCATTAATGGCTGAACGGACTGTTAAACCCCAAATTTTTACATTTTTGCCTACTAAACATCTCTAAAATGATGCCGGCTAATACCCAAAGGCCTATGATGTTAAATACATGCAAATGAGGTGTTTATAACTCACCGAAGCAACTAATAACACCAAAGTCACATGCAAAAACATTCACACAAGATATTTGCAATGATTCTTGATTTTTAAACTCCAAAACAATTAAATTATCTAACCAAAGCAAATCAAATGCGACATAAGTGAATTGTGAAGTCTTAGAATTTGCCGGTGTGACAACGGGGCTTCACAATATCACCAAATCAACTAGTAGCTTATGAATTAGATTGTGTGGACAATTCTAATCATAATTTTCAACTCAATGAAACATAAACACATGAAACCGGCTAAGTTACACTAACCTATTCAATTCACAAGCACATGCAAACTCATATGAACACTAAATTACACTTGTACAAGCCAATGGCTTGTGGCATAGATGTGAGTTCAAAAAGAACTCACCTTGGTTTCATGAATGACAAGAACAAGCTCCAACTCAAGCAAAGAAGCTTTCTTTCTTCAATTGCTCCTCTCTAATCACCATATGAACACATATGAAGATACATGAGTGTTAGAGCATGATCAAAATCCGAAATTGAGAGGAGAGAAAGGTAGAGAACGAGTAGAGAGAGAGCTTACCCTTGTTCTCCTAGCATTAGCAATTGATTGGAGCTTCAAATTGCAAAACCTAGGTTGCAATTTCTATTTCCCTTTCCACTCTCTCCATTCTTTTTCCTTAGGAAATAAAAATGAAGTGAATGAGAGGAGAGGGAGAAGGGTTGGGCTGATAGGAATAGTGGGAAAGGTCTAAACAAGCCAATTTGGCTAGTTTAGCCACAACTAAGCCCATTTTTGGAGCTCGAAAATCCGTAACTCCAAACATATCGAAGTTTATACTCAAAAAGGTCGTAAACGATGATTCAGACTCAATGGAAGTGGTCCCGAATCCTAATTTTATCGTTTTTGAAAAACGACATTTTGAGTGACACATGAGATACGACGATATATTTAAATAAAATATTTAAATCTAAAATCGTCGAATGAACCGGTTGTTACACAGGCCCTCTCATTTCAAAAAAGAAAAGAAAAAGCCAAGCACCTAGCCAGTCGGCTCATAAAATCATCCAAACCCAATAAATTAGTAAACATGTACCTATTTGTTGGGCATACAATTTTATTCCTCTTCTCTAGCCTCCTTGCTATGACCTGTTCAATGTACAGACAAGTATATGCATGCAATTGCAATAAATTTTCAATTCAGTTCAATGTTTGGTGCTAAATTCAACTTGGTTCAACATTTTTCTTACATTAGTTATATTATACAATACCGAAACATTTTTAAAACAAAAAGCATACATACGTTCATATAAGCATCATACGTATTTCCAAAATACTAGTTCATTACATTAAAACTCAACTTTCTAGGAAGTCGTGCCTCCTTCTTGCATAATTTCCAAAGTAGATACCTCCTTTCCTTTGGATTTCTTATCACCCTTCTTTAACGGGCAATCTCAGGCTAGATGCCCTACTTCTTTGCATTGTAAGCACTTCTTTTCCTTTCCTAGATTTGTGGGTTTCTTCTTTACTTTTGGACACTTGTGTACGAAATGTCCCGTCTCTTTGCACTGTAAACAAACTATGTCCATTCTTATCTCTTTCTCCTTTCTCTTCTTTCTCTCAGGGCACTGAACTGCATAATGTCCTTCTTCTCTGCATATACGGCAATAAATAACCACGTATGTTCCTAAGTTCAACTCACGTTCTTTTTCTGCTTCCTGGTGAACTCTCCTCGCTTGTTTCGGAGTCATCCAGAGTTCAGTATGAGATAAGCCATAGTCATCCATATCCTACATTATATTTCGAGGATTTTATTAAGAGAGTTTGCATTTTTTTTATTAGTTGAATTAATAATCAAACATCACAGTCAGCAATCAATGTGTTGTTTAACTTTTCAAATGTATACTTTTATATATATACTCAAAATCATGTTTTTGATACCAAATAACAACAATAACCCTATTTAAGGTTTTGGTTCTCACACCATTCAATTGGAAATATATAGATATCCCACTTTCGAAACTCGAACATACACACTGATGATGAAGCTCCATCATCAGAATCATCTACGGGCGACTAACGTGTGATTCTATATCTACCCAGCATATTTGAGACTTCAAATACACATGGATCAGACGTATACTAAAAATCTCTTTACACCGGACAGTCCAAAATTAATTTGAAGTAACATATTCAAATACATATAATAAGGTTTAAATTTTCAAAACAAAACTTGTTTTCATTTTTATTTTAAAAACAACACAATTTTGACTCATTCTAGGATACTACTGATCCCATCTCTAACGAGTCATTCTCATTGGATATTACTAATCCAGTCTCTGATGAATTCTTTTGTTTGGTTCTAATGTGTCTTGTTCTCGAGCTCTGTAAACCAAAGCTCTGATACCAAATGTGGCGACCCAAACTTCCCCGTAAAGGAAAGCCTGGATTGCTTTGAGAACATGACAAATAAGAACACAAACAGAAGAACATTTCATTGCTTATTACAACAATTCCATCAGTCTCCAACCGTAAATTAGTGAGAGAACAATTCCCTAAGTATTAATCCCGAAGGCCAGAACCAACATCAGATCAATACCCAGAAATCATTCAACTTAGCTAATCTCCAGTTAGTTTCTAATTTTCTTAACTCCATTGGGTTTAAGAACAGTATTTTTTGAAGATACCATTCATGAAAAACCCAAAATCCCATTCCATTCCATGGAATCTTCATGGAAAACAGATCAATATATAATCGATATCAATTTTCGTATCTGACTAATAATATAAATGGAATATCAATAAAGCCTTTTAAATTCCATATATATTAACAGTCTTCCTCCACAGAAGCTCATTTCGATTATTATCAAATCGAATTCCATTCAATTCCAATTTAATATATTAAATTGGAAATTTTTTACTTTGGAAAATTCCATAAATCTTAATTAAAAGATTATTAATTCCAAATCATATTCTTCACCGTTAATTGGGTTAAAGAACAAGTGTTATTTAAAACATCGTTCACGATAAACCCAAAAAATCCAATTCTTTTATTCCATTCCAATAAAATATTAATTAATTGGAAAACTTCACTAAATCTTAATTAAAAGATTTAATCTTTTCTCAACTGGGTTTAGGAACAGGGTTAATGAAGACACCGTTCACGACAAACCCAAAATCCAATTTGATATCAAATACAAGGCTCTGAATAGAAAATATATTGGCTTATATTCAATGTAACACCCCGTAATTTTAAATATTAAAATTAACAAATTTAAGAATACTTAATTGTTAAAGTGAGAATTAAGGGAAACGGGTTACGCCATTGCGTTCGTCTCGAAATTCTACTTGGAATAGAGTCCAAGTTTTCGTAAATCGGACTTCGTATGAGGAACTTATGGCCCTCAGAAGTTTTAGAAATTTAAATAAATTAAAAACAGTTTAGATTAGAATTCAAACGAAGAAGTGGGTTGGGCGGGATTTTTCCCGCCCCAGGCCAGGTCGACCAGGGGGTCGACCTCCCCTATACAGGTCGACCAGGGGGTCGACCTACGCCCTCGGTCAGATCTGAACTGTGATGATTCTGACTTGTTGCTAAGTCTTTTTTGACCTGTTGCTGAGTCACTAGGGCATAGGTGGCAATTCTGGATAACTCTATCTAGTCTGAATGGTTTTGATTTTCTCCTATGATAATCTAACGGCTTATATTAATTTAAACTTCTATATAAGCACGCGTAGACTCAAGCTCTAAACCTAAACTAAATTAATCTCTTGGCATCCATGTTGCTGCTAGAATAGTTATTCTTCTTAAAGCTTAGGAATTGTAAGTCAGGATTCTAATACAAACGACGAACGAATTATTCTCTTCTCTAATCCGTCTTTGTGGGTACAATTTCTTTCACAAAATAATTAATAAATTAATTATGATGAGTTATAATTTGGATTATGAGAACATGTCTGTTGAATCATGTGATGTTACTCAACTTTGTTATCGTCTGTTGGTGAACATATGACAGTTTTGTTAACTTATGTTGGTAGATCTATTTCATATGTCCAATCACATATGTTTAACTTGATTCATTTTATAACATCAGTTTATGTGCAAGTTTGGGATGTAAATCATATGCTAGTTTGTATGTGAATCTTATGCAAGTCTATTTTTACATATGCTAGTTTGTATGTGAATCTTATGCAAGTTTGTATGCGAATTATACACAAGTTTATATGTGAATCAAGTATATACATATGCTAGTTTATACGTAAAACATGTGATATTAGTTTACATGTTTAAATTCATATGCAAGTTTATAGGAATCCATATGCAAGTTTAGGTGAAAACCATATTCATGTATGCAAGTTCACAATTTCTTGTTTAGATCTATATTTAGATACATGGCAGTATGTAGTTTATGCAAATTTATGTTCTATATGTTCATTGCCTATGCAAGTTATTGGCTATGCAAACTTATGTTATAATTCTTATTCGCAAGTTAGATTTATTTTATGTGTTATGCAAGTTGTGATGTTTCTTTTCTTTTTATGAGTTAGACTATTTACGAGTCTAGCATATTTCATATTAAACGTACGAACGGTGTGGGGACAATGGGAAAATATCAAATATTAATATTCTGAATTGGCATATAATGGCTTTAAAAGCATATAATTAATTTGAGACATTAATTGGTATAATTTATATACCTGAAAATTATGGACATAATTTAAGTGATAATTATGGACATGGATAAAAAAATTGGAAGTTATTGACAATCTGAAATAGGGATATTAATTCAAATTGGGGTTGAATAATAATGTGTAATAATAAATGCCTAAGACACGAGGTTAGATTCGTTTGTATTATAAGACTGCCCGGACTCGCCCGGCAAATCCAGCAACCACAAACGGTAGCCTAATGTGAGAGGTCAAAGGCATAAATTAAATGCGTAATAAATGCCTAAGACACGAGGTTAGACTCGTTTGTGGTATAAGACTGCCCAGACCCACCCGGCACATCCAGCAACCGCAAACGGCAGTCTAATGTGAGAGGTCGTAGGCATAATTAAAAGATGCTTAGGCACGAGGTTAAGTTTGGCTTATGGTGGAAGTCTACCCAGAACCGCCCGGCATATCCAATGACCACAAAAAATCGACTTAATGTGGGAGGTTTGTGCATTAATAATTAATTAATGCTGACCAAATACGAATATGAATGACAAACAAAAGTTTGGTTGAGTTGAGTAATTCTTTGAGTACCAATCTGATGTTGATTTCGGTCTTCGGGGTTGATACTTAGGGATTTATTCTCTTAACCAATGCATTTGTGAACTAAGATGTACTTAATCATAAATTAAGTAAAACATGTCATACGATATATATATATATAATACATAAAATATAATAAGTGGACAGGGTTAAGACCAGCTTAACCAATAATCTGATAAGTAGGTAGGGTTAAGACCATCTTAATCAATAATATATATTAATTTGATAAGTGGGTAAGGTTAAGACCAGCTTAACCAATAATATATATTAATCTGATAAGTGGATAGGGTTAAGACAAATTTAACCAATAATACATATTGATCTGATAAGTGGATAGGGCTAAGACCAACTTAGCCAATAATATATAAGTGGATAGGGTTAAGACCAACTTAACCAATAATATATAAGTGGATAGGGTTAAGACCAGCTTAACCAATAAAATATATATTGATCTGATAAGCGGATAGGGTTAAGACAAGCTTAACCAATAACACATGTTGATTTGATAAGTGAGTAACATGGGTGACATGTGGGGTATAATTATAAATACTTAACCAAGTTGAAACATGTAAGAAGACATGAATAATAAAGGGTTAAGTGGGAAATCCTAGTGGGGACCAAGCATAGGTGGAAAGCTTGTGTCAAGCATGGGGGAGCCTTTTCAAACCAGTAACCCATTAAGTATCTTTGTGAGCTCGAGCTAGGTTGAGGAAGGGACACGCTTACTGGGTTTGATTGTAAGAAGTCAAAATGGGTTAGCGGTGGCAACGCAAGTCCAACGGGGTCATGTGCGTGCGTGGGCCCAGGCTGGTAGGTAAGATATTGTTGCATCGTGTAGGTATAAGCTATGCATCTTTAGTGGTATCGGGTTGCCACTTTGGGGAGTGATACACCCCACTTTGGGACTAACATGGGTATCTATGAGCTAGGGAGCCGATCGAATGGGGAAGGTAGTGGGTACGACTAGCGGGGATAGGAGCAGGCGGCACCTATGAAGACAGCTAGAGTACAACTACCATATTATGAATAAATGTTGTAATTAGAATGAGGAGGGTAGTGGGTACAACTAGTGGAGATAGGAGCAGGCGACACCTATGAAGACAGCTAGGGGTACATGAAACTACCATTATTATTATTTTGTTCAGTAGGCGGGATCAACTTTTAGGGTGACTTGTAATGGTGCAATATAGTAATTATCCTATAGTGACTAGGAGTGCGATTAACGCCAGCATTTTCCTCTTGTTTGTTTTGTCTTGCTCATTTGTTTCACAGTCATTCCTTGTTTTACCAGTTTATGCCTTATCCTAATTACTTTAATAATTATTATTTTAAAGTTATTGGCCTCGCCAGACTTTATGTCTGACCCCCTTTGTTTTCGCCTCTTTTCTTCCTCCCCCCCCCCCCAAGGTTCTCAGGGTGGGACTAGTGCTAGTGGAGCTTGATTTGGACCTCTTTCTCTCTCTTTTGGAAGTTCTTGGATTGCTGAAAGTAAAGTTAGGCTTTTCTCTTTTATGGCTACTTATGTTGGGGTTATGCTTTTTACTTTATGTACTCAGAAAATAATTTGTCAAGATGGATATTAAGTGTACTTGGTTTTATTGTTGGTTTTTGATGTTGTTGTAACCAAACTATTTCTCCGCTGCAATAAAAGTTGTTTTTAATTTTTCAAGTACTAATATATGTATCTGTCTTGTTATATTATGTTCTATACACCAATAATACTCCATGAAAGTTAATGCATTCCCTTGTAGAGTGACATTAATGGACATGGGGTGTTACACGTGGTATCAGAGCTGAAGGTTACCAAGAACAGATAACAGATTTTGAAAACTGTTTTTCAAAAGCATTTTATAAAGAAATACTTTCAAAAATATGTTTTAAGGAGAGTATTTTTAAGAGAAAAGTTTATTTTGAAAAACAAAACCCCCAAGAGCCATATATCTTTCCTTCGAATCTCCGTTTTAAATCTCTTCCTCTTTCCTTTTTGAAATTCTTCCTTCACGTATTGACGCTTTTTTCTAAGATATGTAAGTACTTCCGTACGGTGGGCGGAAAACCGCTTCATGAGACTGGGACGTTAGTCAAAGCTAGAAGGAAGTGGAGGACTTGTTAGTACCTTTAAGATAGACGATGGGAGGAAGGTTCAATTACCTGCTTGGTTAATGAAGGACGAAGCCTCATTTTGGTAGGCGGTCATGAATGGAGAATGTGCAGGAGAGACATGGATAGGACACAGGATAAGAAAGTAGATCCAAAGAAAGGCGGTAAGGATAACAAGGGGCCAAGAGAAAAGGAAGGTCCACACTTTTGAAATACCTGACTACTTAAATAAAGGAGTTAGAAACAAGAAGACTAGTTGTTATCGTTACGGAGAAATATGACATCTTATTTGGATCGTCCAAAGAAGCAAAAGGAAAAGGTAAGGCCAAAGTATAGGATCTTCTGTATGGCAGACGCATTCCCTCACGGCTAGCATACCTGATAGAGGTAGAAATATCTTGGTTGGGAGTTTGGTTTTTCTTTTTGATTATCCTGTTCGAACCTTGTTTGAATTCTGGCGCTTCACACTCGTTTGTATCTGCTTCGTTAGTTAAAACACTGCACCTAAATACTAGTCTAGTTACGGATCCCATGGTAGTCTCAAATCCTATTGGTGGTTCGGCACATCTTTCGATGATTTGTCGGGATTTGAGAGTGTCTATCTTTGGCATTGGGTTTGAATGCAATGCCTTCGTTCTTGGCTTTATGGGCTACGGCTTGATTCTAGGCATAGATTGGCTAGCCAGATACGGTGCCATCCTAGACTGTGAAAGAAGGGTAGTTAGATTGTTGACTCGTTGTGGAAAGACCCTTGATATTTCTTGTGACCCTAGAGGCCCGGTGATGCCTAGCTACCTAGAATCTATTGATGCGTCCAATGATGATTTTGAATTTGTTCGTGTGGTCCATGAATATGGTGACGTCTTCGAAGAAATTCAGGGTTTACCCCCGAGGCGCGAGATAGACTTTCGTATATACCTTGTAGATAATGCAAAGCTAGTTGCATTACCAATGCGCCACATGGCTCCGAGAGAGAGAAGAGAACTCAGTAAGCAAGTAAAGGAGTTGCTTGAGAAGGGGTTCATAAAAAGAAGCATTTCAGAATGGGGTGCTCCGGTTGTTTTTGCTACATAGGCTGATGGTTCACTTAGGTTGTGCGTGGACTATAGAGAGCTAAATAAGCTCACAAAGAAGAACAGACACCCACTGCCGAGGATAGATGATTTATTCGATCAGTTGGTTGGGCTTCGGTTTTCTTGCAGTTGGATTTGGCTACAGGATTTCATCAGCTAAGAGTGGCTGAAGACAGCATAAATAAGACTACATTTAGAACTCCTGACGGTTTCTTCGAGTGGCTCATCATGCATTTTGGTTTGACGAATGCGCCCGCATACTTCGTTGACTTAATGAGTAGGGTGTTTAGGGAGTTTCTAAACAAGTTTGTGGTAGTCTTTGTGGACGATATCTTGATTTTCTCTAGAAACGAAGAAGAGCATGCCCTACATCTTAGGGAAGTCTTAGAGACCCTACGAGCGCATCAGCTCAAAGCTAAGTTCTCCAAATGCCATTTTTTGGAGAAAAGAAGTGAGGTTCTTTGGACACGTGGTCTTTAAGGAGGGGATAGCTGTGGATCCCACAAAGTTGGTGGCAATCCAAGATTGGAAGATTCCTAAGAACGCAACAGAAGTAAGAAGCTTTTTAGGGCTGGCTGGTTATTATAGGAAGTTCATTAAGGACTTCGCAAAGATATCAACCCCACTTACTCGGTTAACGAAGAAGAACTTGACTTTTGCTTGGGATGTTGACTATGACGATGCTCTCCAGTATTTGAAGAGGGCTTTAATGACGGCTCCAGTTTTAGTTTTGCTAGATGGAAGTAAGCCATTCACAGTGTATACCGGTGCTTGCGGGACAGGGCTTGGAGCTGTTTTCGATGCAAGAGGAAAAGGTGATATGCAAAAGGCGGCAAGTACGAGTATCGCTTATCATCCACATATGGATGGACGAACAGAAAGGGGTGAATAGAATCCTTGAAGATCTTTTGAGGTTATATATCCTAGATTTTGGAAGGAAATGAGAAGAGGCAACGAGTTTAGTGGTGTTCATGACATGTTTCACGTATCGCATTTGCGGAAGTGTTACAAGATACCATGGAAGTAGTGGAGCCGAGCATGCTTAGAGAAGTGGAAGTAAAGTGAGATGCCATGATTAGACGAGCTCCTACATACGTCCTTGGGTCAGAGGTATTAAAGCTACGCAACAGAGAGGTCAAGTTGGTCAAAGTGCAATGAGGAGATGATCAAGGAGACGCGACTTGGGAAACGGAAGACAAGATGCGTACGCTGTACCCTTTCCTTTTTGACTGCTTTGTTTATGCTTGTCCTATCGTTTAGTATGTCTTCGCGATTATATCTCCGATCTTTAGCTAGGAAAAATCCTATGGTTGTAAACATGTGTTTGATACATGTTATGATTGGTGGATGCAAGTGTTTGCTAGTGGTTACTCGTGGATGCATTTACACACACATTAGGCACTAGATCGGCTCAATCACTTTCATAATGCATATAAATATGTGTGCATATTATTGGATGTATATTGGTTGTATTATCATATGGATGCTACATTAAGATGATTGATAGTGCACGCATGTAGAAATAATATGTATCATTAGGATTCTTTTGCATATATAATGGATGCATGGCACTATCATGGTTCGCATTAAGGAGGTCAACCGAATCAGTAGACCGCCTGATTTTGCATTAGATAAGGAACATATACACACACTTTTTGCATATGTTCATACGGCATTAGAAGTCTTTTAAGGACAATGGATGATTGGATGGTAGGATATACATTCTCCTTAACTTGGAGATTTTGAGGGCGAAATCCTTTAAGGAGGGGAGAATGTAACACCCCGTAATCTTAAATATTAAAATTAACAAATTTAAGAATACTTAATTGTTAAAGTGAGAATTAAGGGAAACGGGTTACGCCATTGCGTTCGCTTCGTAATTCTGCTTGGAATAAAGTCCAAGTTTTCGTAAATAGGACTTCGTATGAGGAAGTTATGGCCCTCAGAAGTTTCAGAAATTTAAATAAATTAAAAACAGTTCAGAATAAAATTCAAAATTCGAATTCAAACGAAGAAGCGGGATGGGCGGGATTTTTCCCGCCCCAGGCCAGGTCGACCAGGAGGTCAACCTCCCCTATAAAGGTCGACCTGGGGGTCGACCTACCCCCTTGGGAAGATCTGAACTGTGACGATTCTGACTTTTTGCTGAGTCTTTTCTGACCTATTGCTGAGTCACTAGGGCATATGTGGCAATTATGGATAACTCTATCTAGTCTGAATGGTTCTGATTTGCTCCTATGATAATCTAACGGCTTATATTGATTTAAACTTCTATATAAGCATGCATAGACTCAAGCTCTAAACCTAAACTAAATTAATCTCTTGGCCTCCATGCTACTGCTAGAATAGTTCTTCTTCTTAAAAGCTTAGGAATTGCAAGTCAGAATTCTAATATAAACGACGAACAAATTATTCTCTTCTCTAATCCATCTTTGTGAGTACAATTAGGCTACAGATCAGTGCAGTGGGGTAGTTATTACTCCGTGGGGCAGAGTGATTGTAGCAAGGCTATGAGCCAGTGCAGTGGGGTTATTATGACTTCACGGGGCAGAGTGGACATAGCAAGGGATTAGTGGCTATGGATCAGTGCAGTGGAGCCATCATGACTCCATGGGGCAGAGTGATCATAGAAAGGATATGGGTGATCAAAGCGGTGGATATCGTACGCATTACACACTGAGTGAGATATGTGAGTATAGTTGCTATGCTTGATTGTTTTCCATAACTATGACATGCACACCCCCACCCCCATATCTTTACATCATATGTTAGTGTCACCTTAGAATATTGTACATCTTGTTGTGCTAACTCTTTGTTTGCAGCTCCAGGTTCAGGTATGGTTTAGTATACCTGTTATTGTTCTGTTTTGCTGCTTATCGCTCATACCAAATTTTTGTCTGCCCAGAGTTTTATGTCTCTTCTTATTACTCTGGGTGCTCTTAAACGGGCAGACTAGAGATAGGTCAGGTGATTATGCACGAGTAGCTGTACCGGAGATGAGCAGAAGGCTTCCACGTATGATATATATATATATATTCTCCCTGTGTCACTGCTGGTCACTACTTTGGGCATTAGTGGTGTACCTTTCTTATTTTGCTTTGGAGACAGTTTTAAAAAGTTGTAATAATGATGATGTGAAACATAAGCTGTATTTTGGATTTTCCACTGCTATGATGATTATGGTTTAGTTTTCAGCTTATACACTGTCTCGCCTGTTTTATGTCTAGTATGTTAATATTATATTTTACTCCATGCGCTGCAGGTTCCTTGTTAGTTCAAATTCCCTTCTTTCCTTTCTTTGACGACCGTCCCGTGCTGGTTGGACATTGGCACAACGCTTTCATTGGAAATGTCGGATGGTACGGGGCGGGCTGTCACACTTGGTATTAGAGCTCTAGGTTGCGTAGTTAACATAGGGAAAGACACCAGGGAGAGATAGTACGTATATGAGAGCTCGTATTTGTGATATTTTGGTTTTCAAAAGTTATATATATAGTATTAGTATATTTAAGGGTGGAGTTGCACTGCACTGGCACCACCGAAGAGATGGTTAATCATTTTCTCCTTACAGATTGAACGATGAGACAATGTACTAGGGGTACTGATGAGGAGCTAATAATGGGAATGCTCCTGATATGAGGACGATGTTTACTGACCTCATGAGAGAGATGCTTAGGGATGTTCAGAGGGCAGCTCCTAATGCTGCAAATGGTGGTGGTGCAGCGGTGCAGGCACTTAGAGTCGATCTCGCCAAGCTTTGCAAGGATTACATTAGTCTTGGCGGGAAGCCGTTCCATGGAACGGAATCGACTACAAAAGTTCAGGATTGGCTTGATAGTTGTGAGCGTGTCTTCGAGGATCTGGGAATCGAGGACATGATGAAGAGGAAGCTAGCATCCCATCAGCTGCAAGGATGGGCTATGAATTGGTGGAATGCTGTTAAGGCAGCCACTCCTGAGGTCCAAGTTACATGAGATCAATTTAAAGCTCGCTTTAGTGATAAGTTTATCCCAGCTACTCATAAATCATAATTGTTTAGGAAGTTCTTGGAACTTAAGCAGAATGGTAGAGTAGTCTCAGAGTATATTGCTGAGTTCGATAATTTATCGTAGTATGGATTATCCCTCATTGACACTCCCAAGAAGAAGAATGATAAGTTCATAACTGGTTTAGATCAGTACTTGGGGGGAAGGCTTATAAACCTTATTGATGAGACTTTTGAATCGATTGTTGGGAAAGCATTGAGGTCAGAGAGCCTTTATCCTAAACCCAAGATTGAAGTCGCTGTTACATCTGCAGAGGGGCCAAAGTCACAAGCAAGCAGTGGAGGCGAGAATAATTATCAGAATAAAAGGAAGCAGAGTCAGAACCAAGCTAAGGATGGTCAGAAAAAGAGCAAGAAAGATGTTGAATGCTTTAGCTGTGGCAAGAAAGGCCATTATGCTAAAGAATGTCGAGCAAAGCCAGCGGACAGGAAGTGCTTCAACTGTGGCCAAGTGGGACATCACAAGGATAAGTGTCCAGAACCCCCTAAAGAAAAGCAGATTGTGAAAGCATATGCTCTTAATGCTATTCCTTCTTTGTCGAATGCCCCAACTGCGGCGGAGAAAGGAAAGAATGTCGCTATCCAAGGTATGCTTTCTGTTTATGACGTTCCTGTTCGAGTATTGTTTGATACTGAGGCTTCTCGTTCCTTCATATCTAGTGACCTGGTAGATAGGTTGGGATTGGAGCCCGAGATAGTCGATAGACCTTTAGCGGTGACGAACCCGATTGGAGGTTCGACTAGCTTTAGTATGATTTGTCGAAATGTGGTCTTATCGAGTCATGGATGTATGTTTGTTTTTGATTGCTTTGTTTTGGGATTTACTGGGTTTGGCATTATTTTGGGAGTCGATTGGCTCCAAAGATACAGGGTGGTGGTAGACTGTGATGGCTTTTTGGTGACAATTAGAGCGGATAATGGGCAGAGGGTAGTGTTGGGTGGTCTAACTAGTGATGGGGTAATGGCTAGTTTTCTAAATTCCCTCGACATCCCGCATGATGAGTTGTTAGATGTGCCCGTGGCTAGCCAGTATCCGGACGTCTTCGAGGAAGTGACCGGACTTCCACCACACCGAGAGATTGAGTTTTGGATTGATTTAGTGAAAGATGCCAGACATATAGTGATGCCACTTCGTCGTATGGCACCAAGGGAGCAACGAGAGCTCGGCGTGCAAGTAAGCGATCTTTTGAAGAAGGGATTTATCAGAAGAAGCGTTTCTGAGTAGGGAGCACCAGTTGTGTTTGCTACCAAAGCAAATGGTTCCCTTCGATTGTGTGTGGACTACCGCGAGTTGAATAAGGTGACGAGGAAGAATAAGTATCCTCCACCGTGGATAGATGATTTGTTTGATCAGTTGAATGGCGCAAGAGTGTTCTCCCAGTTGGATCTCGCGACAGGTTTTCATCAGCTTAGGGTGGAAGCTGAGAGTATAGCTAAAACAGCCTTTCGGACGTCGTCTGGATTCTATGAGTGGTTGGTCATGCCATTCGGGCTGACCAATGCACCAGCATATTTTGTGGATCTTATGAATAGAGTATTCAGGGATCAACTGAATAAGTTTATTCTTGTGTTCGTGGACGATATACTTGTTTATTCGAGGACAGAGGAAGAACACAAGGAACATTTGAGAGTAGTAATGGAGGTGTTGAGAAAACACCAATTGAAAGCAAAGTTCTCTAAGTGCCACTTCTAGAGGAGGGAAGTAAGATTCTTGGGCCATGTTGTTTCAGAGAATGGTATTGTCGTGGACCCTGCGAAAGGTGGCTATGGTACAAGATTAGTCTACGCCCAAGAATGCAACAGACATAAGAAGTTTCTTTGGGATAGCAGGGTATTATTGTAAGTTTATCCAAGATTTCTCCAAGATAGCAGCACCGTTGACTCAGTTGACCAAGAAGAATCAAGCTTTTGTTTGGGACGAAAAGTGCGAGAATGCATTCAAGAGTCTAAAGGAAAAGTTGACATATGCACCAGTGTTAGTCATTCCTAAAGGGGATGAAGAGATGACGGTATATACAGATGCCTGTGGTACCGGACTAGGTGCTGTATTGATGTAAGGAGGTAGTGTTGTAGCTTACGCTAGTCGGCAACTGAAACCGCATGAGAAAAGATATCCTACCCATGATTTGGAATTGGCAGCGATCGTATTCGCGTTAAAGATGTGGAGAAATTATCTCTTGGGAGAATGAAACACCCCACCCCCATTAAGGTCACTCACAAATAGAATGCATTGACTTTGGTGAAGCATTTTAGGTAAAAGGCATAGATAATTTACAAGATAGACATTTTAGGTAAACTGAAAACATTTCATAAATAGCGTGGTTCAGTCAAAACATTACAAGCATTGTCTCAAAACCCAACTTCTAAATTATTACAATAAAACATTTGTCTTGATCTAAAACTCCAAGTACATAAAGAAGCATAAAGTAGTAGTAGAGCAGCATAAATCCCCAATAAAAGTGTAACCACAGCCATAGCCCAAGAAAAGAGAGTCCAAGCAATACATCTACTCTCTTCAAGCCGGAAAAGATCTGCACTAAGCTGAAGTATTCCCTCCCTGCGGACCTGGGGGGAACGGAAGAAAAGAAGGCGAAAGAAATCGGGTCAGACATAAGTCTGGTAAGTCCAGTGATTATTCAGCATGTAAACAGGTAAAAGAATCATGACATGAATAAATTGAATATAGGACAATACCATAGAAATAAGATAACATAAGATAAGGCAAGAAAAACTGAATATTATATCGCACTCCTTTGCCTTTTCTCTGCACCTACTAACTAGTGTTTCAACTACCATCATGTGTTCATAACAAAGTGATCCCTTTTTCCGATCAGCTTCTACTCGCATGCATTTCTTACTTGTGTCATTCGGCCCTGCTTGATTGTAGATACCTGTGTTGGTCCCACCATAGGGTGTATCAATTCCTATGGTAGCAACCCGACACAAATTCTAGATGCACAATGTATACTACTGATGCCCAGTGCCTGCTTTATCCACTCCGGAGTACGTGCACGCCCATACTCCGCTGGAACCTACACTGCTGCACCACCCGCCGCTATTTTGACTGCTTATAATCAGCCCAGTAATCGTGCCCTACCCTACCTAGTTCTGGGTACCGTGATACATCTACGTGGGTTACTGCTGAAATGGGTCCCCATTACTAGGGTTTTCTAATCAACATGTTATAACTGTTAAGTGTTCTCAAATTAACCTAACCCCACCCATCTGTTTAATAAACATGTTGTATTGGTTAAGTGTTGCCTTAATTAACTTAACCCTACCATTCTTAGCATGTTTGTTCTTTAGCTTTAATTCATTCATTAAAGAACCAACCTCTTACATTAGATATATATTGTTTTGGTCGCTGGATGTGCCGTGCGGTTCCGGACAGTCTTACATCGCAACTCAATCTAACCTCGGGTTTTTGGGGCTTAATGCACTAACCTCTCACATTAGATTTATACTGTTGCGGTTGCTGGATGGGCCGGGCGGTTCCGGGCAGTCTTACACCTCAACTCAATCTAATCTCAGGTTAGGCATGTTTATATTTAGCCGATTTACATATTTGTCATATGTGTCCAAGTTTATGTCTTTTTATGCCAATATTTCCCTAAGTGTAGTCAGTACAAGTTTTATGCCACATTCACATGCTATGCCCAAAATTTACTAAATAAAATTATACCCAATTTTCCACGCGTTATAATCGTACGTACAACGAGATTCAATCTAAGTTCTGAATGATCTTAGTATTCACAAAAGCAAGTAAAAAGGAAAAAATAGAGAAGAAGCATAAGAACTGACATAAGGAAAAATAGGCATGTAAAGATTTACCCAATTCAAGAATCATGTTTCAATGTTGTACATTAACAATATGTGTAGAAAAGCTAAGCAATTTACACCATAAGTATAAAGATTAGATAGAATTGGACTTAAGAGAATCACTAATTTTTATGTACAACATGATAAGTCCCATTATATAAATCACTATAGTCTCATAGGCATAGGATGTACAACATGATAGGTTCCATCATATAAATCACAACAGTCTCATATGCATGATAGGTTCCATTATGTCAATCCAACAGTCTCATAGGCATGATAGGTTTTATTATGTCAGTCACAATAGTCTCATAGGCATGATAGGTTCTATTATGTCAGTCCAACAGTCTCATAGGCATGATAGGTTTCATTTCATCAATCACAATAGTCTCATAGTCATAAGCAATTTAGATTGGACAAAAGGATAGACATGAATCAGAATTAGGCATCGTTCTAGATCCGATTATTATAGTCATGATTTCTATTAGATGTTTGAATCTAAATAATAACTGAACTTACAGAAAAAGGACGGATCTTGTATTCTGTGATCTGATTTCTGAATTTGTTTAGTTATCCTTTGATGTAGACATTTGATTTGAAGTTTTTTTAATTGATTACTAGTTTGGATTTGATTTTCTAGTTTGGTGAAGA
Source organism: Allium sativum (assembly GCA_030737875.1). Classification (NCBI taxonomy): domain Eukaryota; kingdom Viridiplantae; phylum Streptophyta; class Magnoliopsida; order Asparagales; family Amaryllidaceae; genus Allium; species Allium sativum. Next base: position 229,049,994 of record CM060918.1, read on the forward strand.
TGAAGGAGGCTAGGCTAGCTTGTATACGAACAACATAACGGCATGATAATTTTAGGGTTATGAGGTTAGGGTTTAGGTTTAGCTACGTATATATAGATGTCTAGGATTAATTCTAGCCTTTAGATTTGTCTAGGAGAAATCAGAGCCATCAAACCAAAGAGATGTGTCATCCAGCCAACCATAGCATGACACATAAGCCCTAATACCTTAGAAATTAATCATCGGCCAATCAAAGAAGGCCACATCAGCTTAGGGTTAAAAAAATCGTCACAGGAACTGGATCTCAATGGTGTCGACTCCCTACACGGGGGTCGACGCCTATGTCGACACCCCTAAGGGGGGGTCGACACCTATGTCGACTCCCCCTGGTGGGGTTGACACCCCTACGCAGGAATTTTCCCCGCCCAGCTATTCTGACCGATTTTTGAATTTTTAACTGAATTTATTATTTAATTATTATTTTCTGTTTACACTAGGAATCTTCTAACCTCCATAACTTCTTCATACGGAGTCCGATTCACGCCAACTCGGACTTTATCTCAAGAAGAATTCTGAGACGAACGCAATGGCGTAACCCGTTTCACCTAATTCTTCTTTTAAAAATTAAGTGTTCTTAGATTTGTTAATTTTAATATTCATAGAAAATATAGGGTATTACATTCTCCCCTCCTTAAAGGATTTTGTCCCCAAAATCTCTAAGTTAAGAAGAATGTATCCTAACATCCAACATCCATCTACTCAACCATAAATCATAGTTATCCATTATCCTTAAAAGATTTTCTAATGTTTTCATGATCATATGCATAGTCATATGTCCTTATCTAATGCAAAATTAGGCGGTCTACTGATTCAGTTGACCTCCTTGATGCGAATCATGTCGGTGCTATAAGTCCATCATGTATGCAATTATTCTTAATCGTATTTTGTAACTTCTATATGAGTGCACAATCATTCATAAAATGCAACGTCCACATGATAACACATCAAGTTTCAATCCATATATAAATACATATATGCATATGCAATATGAAAGTGACTGAGCCGATCTAGTACCTAGTGTGTGTGTGTGTATGCATCCACGAGCAACTACCAGCAACCACTTGTAACCATCAACCGTAACATGTTTCAAATACATGTTAACATCCATTGGTTTCTACCTAAGGGTTAAGAATAGGACCGAGGAGATATACTTAGAAGATAGATGCAAGCATGCATAAACTTATGGAAAAAGAAATCAAGAATGTACCCTCAAAAAGATAAGGGTAGGTTGCGCGTATCTTGTCCTCAGTCTCCCACGTAACGTCTTCCTCAGCATCACTCCATTGTACTTTAACTAGCTTGAACTCACGATTGCGTAATTTTTTAACTCTTGTACCCAAGATACGAGTTGGAACTCTCCTCATCGTTGCTTCTCGTTCCACCTCTATTTCCTCTAGTATGCTTGGTTCCACAACTTCTGCAGACTCATGTAAGCACTTTCGTAGATGAGAGACATGAAAGACATTATGTACTCCAGCCAATCTTTCGGGCAGCTCTACTTTATAAGCCATCTTCCTAATCCTCTCAATGATAGGAAATGGCCCTACAAATCTTGGTGCCAATTTTCTTACGGACCCAAAGCGAACGACTTTCTTTAAAGGAGATCCTTTAAGAAAAACACTGTCTCCAACCTCAAACTCAAGGTCGGTCCTTCTTTTATCAGCGTAGGACTTCTGTCTATCTTGTGCGGTCTTCATTCGTCTTCGTATCAAGTCCACCTTCTCTGAAATTTCTTTGATCGTGTCAGGCCCAAGTACGAGCTTGTCTGTAGACTCCCACCAACAAGTTGGTGATCGGCACGATCTTCCATATAAAGCCTCAAAGGGTGCCACGCCTATGGTGGCTTGGTAGCTATTGTTGTAGGCGAACTCCACCAAAGGAAGATGATCCTCCATTGTTCCTCCAAAGTCAAGAATACACAATCTCAAAAGATCTTCTAATACTCTGTTCACGCTTTCCGTCTGATCATTGGTTTGAGGGTGATAGGCAGTGCTCAAGCATAGTTGTGTGCCTACAGCCTCTTGCAAACTCTTCCAAAACTCGCTCATAAAGATAGGATCTCGATCACTTACTATGCTAGAGGGTATTCCATGCAGTCGAACCACCTCCTTGAGATAAATGGATGCTAACGATGAGGCAGTCCTTCTACTCTTAACAGTTATAAAGTGAGTGCTTTTAGTGAGCCTGTCCACTATTACCCAAATATTGGTATTTCCCCTTCTTGACCTAGGCAACCCATCAATAAATTCCATCGAAATGCTATCCCATTTCAACTATGGGACCTCTAGGGGATGAAGCAGACCACCAGGCTTCTTCTGCTCAGCCTTGACTTGCTGGCATATCAAGCATTTAGAGACAAACTCAGCTACATCCTTCTTCATGCCATTTCAGAAGAAAACCCTTTTTATGTCTTTATACATCTTGTCCCCACCTGGGTGTATGGTCAACTTAGAATGGTGCGCTTCTTCGAGAACGGTTTTCACCAAATCCCTTTCTTGTGGGACACATAGTCTTCCATCCCGTCTCAACCAACCCTTGTCATTGATGGAGTATCTATTGAGGTGTCTAGAAGTCTCACCTCTAATTAGCTTATCATCACATCAACTAGCTGAGGGTCTTCATGTTGCACGGTTCCTAGTGAGTCCAAAAGAGTAGGCCGCACCTCTAGCGATGCTAACAAAGCAGGTACAAATTCAAAGGAGGGCCTAAAGTCAAAGTTTGCTATGTACTCCAAGCTTTGCCTTTCTACAAAGAGAGGACTTAAGGTCATCTTTTTCCTACTTAAGGCGTCTGTTTCCACATTGCCCTTGCCAGGGGTATAAGCAATCTCAAAATCGTATGAGGTAAGAAATTCCATCCACCTTTGTTGTCTTAAGTTAAGATCTTTTTGTGAGAAAAGGTACTTTAACGATTTAAGGTCAGTAAATAGTTCAAACCTTTCTCCTAGTAGGTAATGACACCATGACTTAAGAGCGAAAACAATGGCAGCTAGTTCTAAATCATGAGTTGGGTAGTTTTTCTCATGTACCTTCAACTGCCTTCCTCCATAACAAACTACTTTGCCCTCTTACATCAAGACTGCGCCCAATCCTGTACCGCATGCGTCTGTAAATACTGTAAACTTCTTACTCCCATCAGGCAATGTCAGAACTGGGGTCGCTGTCAAAGCTCTCTTCAATCGTTGGAAAGCAAAATCGCAATCTAAATCCCAAGCAAAAGTTAGGTTCTTCTTTGTCAACCTAGTAAGTAGGGCTGAGATCAAAGTCCTTAATGAACTTTCTGTAAAAGCCCGCAAGCCCGAGAAAACTTCATACTTCGGTTGCATTCCGTGGGATCTTCCAATATTGCACCGCAACTACTTTTGCAAGATCTACAGCTATCCCTTCTTTGGACACCACATGTCCAAGAAACCTTACTTCATCTCCCCAAAAATGGCATTTGGAGAATTTTGCTTTTAGCTGATGTGCACGAAGAGTATTTATGACTTCCCTTAAATGCAAAGCATGTTCTTCCTCACATTTTGAGAAAATCAAAATGTCGTCCATGAAGACCACTACAAATTTATTTAGAACTCCCTGAAAACCCTACTCATCAAGTCCACGAAGTAGGCAGGTGCGTTTTTCAAGCCGAAAGGCATGACAAGCCATTCGAAGAAACCATCCGGGGTCCTGAATGCGGTCTTATCTATGTTGTTCTCAGCCACTCTTAACTGATTGAATCCTGTGGCCAGATCTAGTTGGGAGAAAACTGAGGCTCCTACGAGTTGGTCGAACAAGTCGTCTATTCTAGGAAGTGGGTGCCTATTCTTCTTGGTCAGATTGTTTAGCTCCCTATAGTCCACGCATAGGCGAAGTGAACCATCTGCTTTGGTTGCAAACACCACTGGAGCACCCCATTCAGAAATACTCTGCCTTATGAACCCCTTTTCAAGCAACTCCTTAATTTGCTTGCTGAGCTCTTTTCTTTCCCTTAGAGCCATGTGTCTAACGGGTAAAGCAACAGGTTTTGCATTATCAACAAGGTATATGCGGAAGTCTATCTCTCGCTTCGGAGGTAAACCTTTCACCTCTTCAAAGACATCCGAGTATTCACGGACTACTCTAACAGATTGCAAGTTTTTAACAGACGCATCAAGAGATTCTAGATAGCTAAGCATAACAGAATTCATGGGATTACAAGATATTTCGAGAGTATTGCTGAGGAGAGTCATAAGTCTAACCACTCTCTTTTCACAATCGAGGATGGCACCATTACTGGATAACCAATCCATGCCCAGAATCAACCCATAGCCCGTGAAGCCCAAAACATAAGCATTACATCTAAACACAATGCTTAGTATAGAAATTTCCAAATCCAAACAAATCATGGACAAATAAGCCGAGCCCCCAATTGGATTTGAAACAACCATGGGATCCTCTACTATACTGGTATCTAGGTGCAGAGATTCAACTAAAGCAGTAGATATAAAAGAGTGCGATGTGCCAGAATCAAAAAGTGTACGAACTGGATGATCAAAAAGATAAACTAAACTCTCAATAGAAATATTTCTACCTCTTTCTTGCGGAGGTGCTATGAGAGCATGAATCTGCCCTCCAGAAGTAGATCCAGTCCTTTTCCCTTGCCCTTGCCTTTTTGGGCAATCCTTAGCCATATTACCTGTCTCGCTGCATTGAAAGCAACCACCCATCTTCCTCTTCTTATTCCTGCAGTCTTTAATTAGATGTCCAGGTATGCCACAAAATTTACACTTCCTCTTGTCATGGGGTTTGTTATTCTTCCCGCCTTTCTTGGAATCCGTCTTCTTATTCTGCGATCCCTCCACTTTCTTGTCTAGAGGTTCTTCCACCTTTGCCTCTTTCTTGCCATCCTTGTCTTCCTCCTGTAATAGTGTCATGTCCACCAGTCTCTCAAAAGTTGCACCCATAGGTATATGGGACATAGCTAGGCTGTGCAGTGGCTCATTTAACCCTTTAACGAATCGAAGAGCCTTTTTATGTGGAGTGTTTACTAACTCCAATTCGAATCTAGCCAGCTGGTTGAATTGGTTGACGTATTCCTTAACCGATAGGCTTCCCTATTTGAGTGCTAAGAACTTCTCCATCTGTAGGCTTCGTTTAGCTTGCGAGAGGTACTTCATTTCAAATCTCATCCTAAAATCCTCCCAAGTTTCAACTGGTCTCTCAGCATTAGTAACTTCCCACCAGTAAGAGGCCTCGTCCTTAAGTAACCATACAGCCAATTGTATGTTCTGCCTATCGTCCACTTCGAAGATAACAAACAAATCTTCTGTTTCCTTAAGCCAGTTTCTTGCTTCCATAAATGACTCACTCCCATTAAAGTTCTTTCCGCCCGTAGCTCGAAAGTCTCCACATATCTTCGAGAAAGCATTCACACGCGAAGGAGGAGGAGGGACGACTACAACTAGGGGAGGAGGAACGTCTGTTGGGCCTGCATCATTAGCCCTGGCTTATAGATACCTTCTGAACCAGCCAGGTATCGGTACGCCCTCGGGAAGATTAAGATCCCCAGACATGCTGAAACAAAAAGAAGAGGTTCAAAAGAAAGGATAGAAAGATAGTGCATATGGCTTTGGGGATTATGCCTTTAAAATAAACCAACACTTTTCTTGAAAATTCTTTTATAAACTTCTTTTTATTTTTTGAAAAATAGTTTTCAAAATTTTTTATCTGATCTAGTAAACCATCGCTCTGATACCAAGTGAAACACCCCACCTCCGTTAAGGTCACAAACAAAGGGAATGCACTAACTTTGGTGAAGCATTTTAGGTAAAAGGTATAGATAATTTACAAGACAAACATATATAACAGCGAAAAACTGAAAAAATTTCATAAATAGCATGGTTCGGTCAAAACATTACAAGCATTGTCTCAAAACCCAACTTCTAAATTATTACAATAAAGCATCTATCTTGATTTAAAAATCCAAGTACATAAAGAAGCATAAAGTAGTAGTAAAGCAGCATAAATCCCCAATAAAAGTGTAACCACAGCCATAGCCCAAGAAAAGAGAGCCCAAGCAATACATCTACTCTCTTCAAGCCGGAAAAGATCTACACTAAGATGAAGTATTCCCTCCCTGCGGACCTGGAGGGGGGGAACGGAAGAAAAGAAGGCGAAAGAAATCGGGTCAGACATAAGTCTGGTAAGTCCAGTGAGTATTCAGCATGTAAACAGGTAAAAGAATCATTAAATGAATAAACTGAATATAGGACAATACCATAGAAATAAGATAACATAAGATAAGGCAAGATAAACTGAATATTCTGTTGCACTCATTTCCCTTTTCTCTGCACCTACTAACTAATGTTTCAACTACCATCATGTGTTCATAACAAAGTGATCCCTTTTTCCGATCGGCTCCTACTCGCATGCATTTCTTACTTGTGTCATTCGGCCCCGCTTGATTGTAGATACCTGTGCTGGTCTCACCATAGGGTGTATCAATTCCTATGGTAGCAACCCGACACAAATTCTAGATGCACAGTGTATACTACTGATGCCCAGTGCTTGCTTTATCCACTCCAGAGTACGTCCACGCCCATACTCTGCCGGAACTTACACTGCTGCACCACCCGCCGCTATTTTAACCGCTTATAATCAGCTCGGTAATCATGCCCCACCCTGCCTAGTTCAGGGTACCGTGATACATCTATGTGGGTTACTGCTGAAATGGGTCCCCATTACTAGGGTTTTCTAATCAACATGTTATAACGGTTAAGTGTTCTCAAATTAACCTAACCCCACCCATCTGTTTAATTAACATGTTGTATTGGTTAAGTGTTGCCTTAATTAACTTAACCCTACTATTCTTAGCATGTCTGTTCCTTAGCTTTAATTCATTCATTAAAGCACCAACCTCTCACATTAGATCTATATTGTTGCGGTCGCTGGATGTGCCGGGCGATTCCGGCAGTCTTACACCGTAACTCAATCTAACCTCGGGTTTTTAGGGCTTAATGCACTAACCTCTCACATTAGATCTATATTGTTGCGGTTCCTGGATGTGCCAAGCGATTTCGGGCAGTCTTACACTGCAACTCAATCTAACCTCGGGTTAGGCATGTTCATATTTAGCTGATTTACATATTTGTCATATGTGTCCAAGTTTATGTCTTTTTATGCCAATATTTCCCAAAGTGTAGTCTGTACAAGTTTTATGCCACATTCACATGCTATGCCCAAAATTTACTAAATAAAATTATACCCAATTTTCCCCGCGTTATAATCGCACGTACAACGAGATTCAATCTAAGTTCCAAATGAACTTAGTATTCACAAAAGCAAGTAAAAATGGAAAAACAGAGAAGGAGCATAAGAACTGACATAAGGAAAAATAGGCATGTAAAGATGTACCCAATTCAAGAATCATGTTTCAATGTTGTACATTAACAATATGTGTAGACAAGCTAAGCAATTTACACCATAGGTATAAAGATTAGATAGAATTGGACTTAAGAGAATCACTAATTTTTATGTACAACATGATAAGTCCCATTATATAAATCATAATAGTCTCATACGCATAGGATGTACAACATGATAGGTTCCATCATATAAATCACAACAGTCTCATAGGAATGATAGGTGTCATTTCATCAATCACAATAGTCTTATAGGCATAAGCAATTTAGATTTGACAAAAGGATAGGCACGAATCAGAATTAGGCATCGTTCTAGATCCGATTATTACAGTCATGATTTCTATTAGATGTTTAAATCTAAATAATAACTGAACTTATAGAAAACGGATGGATCTTGTATTCTGGGATCTGATTTATGAATTTGTTTAGCTATCCTTTGGTGTAGACGTTTGATTTGAAGTTCTTTTAATCGATTACTAGTTTGAATTTGATTTTCTAGTTTGGAGAAGATGAAGGAGGCTAGGCTAGCTTGTAGACGAACAGCATGACGGCACCATAGTTTTAGGGTTATGAGGTTAGGGTTTAGGTTTAGCTACGTATATATAGATGTCTAGGATTAATTCTAGCCTTTAGATTAGTCTAGGAGAAATCAGAGCCATCAAACCAAAGAGATGTGTCATCCATCCAACTATAGCATAACACATAAGCCCTAATACCTCAGAAATTAGTCATCGGCCAATCAGAGAAGGCCACATCAGCTCAGGATAAAAAAAAATTGTCATAGGAATTGGATCTCAAAGGGGTCGACTCCCTATAGGTGGGTTGACACTTATGTCGACACCCCTATAGGGGTCGACACCTATGTCGACTCCCCTTGGGGGGAGTCGACACCCCTGGGCAGAAATTTTGCCGCCCAGCTATTCTAACTGATTTTTGAATTTTTAACTGAATTTATTATTTAATTATTATTTTCTGTTTACACTAGAAATCTTCTAACCTCCATAACTTCTTCATACGGAGTCCGATTCACGCAAACTCGGATCTGTCTCAAGCAAAATTCCGAGACGAATGCAATGGCGTAACCCATTTCACCCGATTCTTCTTTTAAAAATTAAGTGTTCTTAGATTTGTTAATTTTAATATTCACAGAAAATACGGGGTGTTATAGAGAAAGATTCGAGTTTGTTGATACACAAGATTTTGATTAATGACAACATAGAAATAGAGATCATTGACGAGCTGAATTCACATTTATCAAAGTGAAAATCAATAAAGATCATAGTGAAGATCAATGGAAATCATGACATGGAGCTAAGATTATATATATGTAGGTATGGAGTCGTGTTAGATTTATGTTAAAATCTATCCTCAAAGTATAACACGAATGCACAAAACAATTTAGAAACTGAAATTAGCTGGGGCTGAAATCTGTATATTTGAGGAATTGAAAAGTCACAGAAAAAGCCCAAACGGTCCAGGCTTCGACCGGGAAAGAGTGCAGAGTGATATTGAGGTCCTCCGGTCCACAGCAAGAAAACGGTCGACCGCCCAAAAAGGACCTGTCGACCGGTCCTAGTGTCTTTTGTGCATAACGGCTATTTTTTCAAATTCCTGTCGACCTGTTAATTTCGACCTGTCGACCTTTTTTCTTGCTGTAATTTTTTCTGAAAAGATGCTTCTTTTTGTGAAGAGATTTCTATTCAATTTCAAGGGAAATGGACACAACTCTTTATAGAAACTCTTCATGAAAGAATGCAACTATTCTACACTATAAATAGACTTGAAATCATACTTTCAAATCACTGAATCTTCTTCTATTTTCTGATCTTAACTCTGTACTCTCTTGCATCCTAAAAGCTCTCTCAAATATTCAATACTTGTTGAATCCTTGAATCAGTTTTATATCATTTGATTCAATAAGCAATCTTTCTTCCTTAAATCTTTGCATTCGAATCATATACTTGAGGATAAGATTATAGGAAGGGTGTACTCAATCGTTGGAAAATCAGTGTTGAAAGAAGAACACAATCAAAAGTCAAACTCTTGTAATTGTCCTGTGTGGGTAAGCTTGTAGCCCGTGAAATCAAGTGGGTAAGCTTGTGGCCCGTAAATCAAGTGGGTAAGCTTGTAGCCCGTGAAATCAAGTGGGTAAACTTGTAGCCCGTAAATCAAGTAGTTGTGAACCTGTTCCTCCGGGTGAAGCGAGGGTGTTGTTTAGTGAAAAGCCGAAGAGAAGCTTCGGGACTGGACGTAGGACTGGAGGTCCGAACCAGTATAAAAATCCTGGTGTCCTTACTCTACTTTACTTTACTTTACTGCATTTAAAGTAATCTGTGATATATATATTGTTATCATATCATATTCCGCATAGCCATATTATAGATCCTGCACAAGTCGCGTACACACCCGACTTTTCAATTGGTATCAGAGCCTGGTGTTCTAGAGATCGTAACAACATCTTAGAACAAATGGCAATAAAGAAGTCTAGTCAAGGGATTAGAAAGTGGAAGAGCAACAAAGCCGAATCAAGAGAGCAAGGAAGCAAATGTCTCATGGCTAAAGTCAGATCACAATCGGTATGTGTAGATTCATTATTTAAAGATCTTTTGTTAGACCATGAAAAATTATTGAAACTCCATACAGTCGTTTTAGCTATGTCAAAAAAGTACAAGGAAGAAAATTCCAAATTAAAAGAAGAAAACAATCATTTGGTAAAACAAGCCAAATGTTTTGAAGACACCTTAGAAGAACTTGTTTCTCAAAAAGATTTCCTTCAAAAAGAAAATGAGCAACTAGAAGATAAAAACAATGTTCTTTTAAAGGAAATCGATCTTTTGCAAAATAGAAATATATCATTAGAAGATTCTTTAAATAATTCTAGTTCTTTAATTTCGTCTCTTGAAAAAGAGAATGGAGCTTTAACTGAAAAGAATTTAGAACTATCTAAAGAATGTGAGTTTTTAAAGGTGAATAATAATATTTTGCAAAATGAAATTTCTGACTCAAAAGAAAATTTTGAAAAGTTACAATCTTCTTTAGATAATTCAGAATCTCAAATTTTAGGTCTCAAAACTGAGAATGGTACTTTAAAAAAGAAAAATTCTGAATTAAATAAGGAAATTGATGATTTAAAGAATAACAAAATTTCTTTTGAAAATGTCAATAGCGACTTTGGAAATAAATTTGATAAAAGTGCAAATAAGTTCGCAAAATTTAATAAAGGTCAAAATGATTTAAATATGATTTTATCTAGATCTCGACCTTTACATGACAAAAGTGGTTTAGGATATAATAAAACTAATCTTAGAAATAGTACTAGATATGCCTTCATGTACAATAAAAATATTACTGCTAGTACTAATGCTCATCCTAGATCCAATTATTATAGAAATTCCAATACTTCTATGACTAAAGATCTGTATAATAGATCTAGAAGTATGAAAAGGAATATCAATAGAGATTACTTAAGTATTTGGGTTCCTGTAAGTTGGAAAAACAGAGAAAAATATATTGATGATTATTTTGATTCAGTAGTTAATAATGAAAATTTTATCTTTAAAGGTTCCATTAAACCCTCTTGGGTATGGCTACCTTCCATCTAACCCGTGGACCCAAACAAAGCAAGTGGGTACCAAAGTATATATATTCTACTTTTTTGCAGGTACACCACAATAAAAGGAAGGCGATTTTGATTTCTCAAAATGTCTCTGAAAACAAAAATCAGTTTATCAAATTGCACATGATCCAATATCTCCCGAAGGTACTTTAATTTATGTCTTATGTTCGATTACTGTTCTATCATGATGTTTATTCTTTTTAATCGATGACAAAGGGGGAGAAATATGCATATAAATATATATATTCATGTATCATATATTTCTTCATTTTATATGCACTAACATTTTGTTACAGGAAACAGTAAGTTTTTATTATATATACTAACAAAATGTGCAGAAAGCTTTTGGACAGGGGGAGATAGAAATATATAAGCATATATTCAGGGGGAGCTACTCAGTATCTCAAAAATATATGCAAGATGTTGTCATCAATCAAAAAGGGGGAGAATGTTGATACACAAGATTTTGATTAATGACAACATAGAAATAGAGATCATTGACGAGCTGAATTCACATTTATCAAAGTGGATATCAATAAAGATCTTAGTGAAGATCAATGGAAATCATGACATGGAGCTAAGATTATATATATGTAGGTATGGAGTCGTGTTAGATTTATGTTAAAATCTATCCTCAAAGTATAACACGAATGCACAAAACAATTTAGAAACTGAAATTAGCTGGGGCTGAAATCTGTATATTTGAGGAATTGAAAAGTCACAGAAAAAGCCCAAACGGTCCAGGCTTCGACCGGGAAAGAGTGCAGAGTGATATAGACTGTGGACCGAGGTTCTCTGGTCCACAGCAAGAAAACGGTCGACCGTCCAAAAAGGACCTGTCGACCGGTCCTATTGTCTTTTGTGCATAACGGCTATTTTTTCAAATTCCTGTCGACCTGTTAATTTCGACCTGTCGACCTTTTTTCTTGCTGTAATTTTTCTGAAAGGATGCTTCTTTTTGTGAAGAGATTTCTTTTCAATTTCAAGAGAAATGGACACAACTCTTTATAGAAACTCTTCATGAAGGAATGCAACTATTCTACACTATAAATAGACTTGAAATCATACTTTCAAATCACCGAATCTTCTTCTATTTTCTGATCTTAACTCTATACTCTCTTGCATTCTAAAAGCTCTCTCAAATATTCAATACTTGTTGAATCCTTGAATCAGTTTTATATCATTTGATTCAACAAGCAATCTTTCTTCCTTAAATCTTTGCATTCAAATCATATACTTGAGGATAAGATTATAGGAAGGGTGTACTCAATCGTTGGCAAATCAGTGTTGAAAGAAGAACACAATCAAAAGTCAAACTCTTGTAATTGTCCTGTGTGGGTAAGCTTGTAGCCCGTGAAATCAAGTGGGTAAGCTTGTGGCCCGTAAATCAAGTGGGTAAGCTTGTAGCCCGTGAAATCAAGTGGGTAAACTTGTAGCCCGTAAATCAAGTAGTTGTGAACCTGTTCCTCCGGGTGAAGCGAGGGTGTTGTTTAGTGAAAAGCCGAAGAGAAGCTTCGGGACTGGACATAGGACTGGAGGTCCGAACCAGTATAAAAATCCTGGTGTCATTACTTTACTTTATTTATTGCATTTATAGTTATCTGTGATATATATTGTTATCATATCATATTCCACATAGCCATATTAAAGATCCTACACAAGTCGCGTACACACCCGACTTTTCAGAGTTGTTTACCAATCATAAATCATTAAAGTGTCTTTTCTCTCAGAAGGATCTAAATCTCCGACAGCAAAGATGGTTAGAATTTTTAGCTTCCTACGATTTCGATATCGCATATACACCTGGAAAGGGCAATGCAGTAGTTGATGCATTGAGTAAAAGACATGCCAGTTTAGGGGCTATGTTTCTTTTGTGGAAGCAATTAGAATATATCGCAGGATACGATTTCAGACAAAAGTGCGAATTAGATCCAGAAATATTAGCAAGTTTGACGATCAGACCCACTTTGATTGAGCAGATTGGTTCCAGTCAGAAGGACGATCCTAACCTATTGGAAATCATCTCCAAGTTAAAGATGGGTATCGACGAGGAGATAAACAAGTATGGGCTTGATCGGGATGGATGGCTTAGAAAGGATGGAAAGTTAGTTGTACCCAACGTGAATGGATTGAGAGATGAAGTGCTAAGAGAATGTCATCACTCAAAACTGACTATACATCCTGGTGGTAACAAAATGTATCGAGACATGAAGTAGACCTACTACTGGGAAGGGATGAAAAGACACGTTGGAAAGTTTATATCCAAGTGCATGAATTACCAGTTAGTTAACGCTGAGCAGAAGAAGCCTAGTGGTTTGTTGCAACCATTAGAAATTCCCGAATGGAAATGGGTTCAAGTCTCAATGGATTTCATTGATGAGTTACCAAGGACTAGATCGGGCCATGATACCATTTTGGTGATTGTGGACCGATTGACCAAGATTGCAAGGTTTATACCCGTCAAGTCTAATAGAACAGCAACTAAGTTAGCAGAACTGTAAGTGAAGTGGATAGTGAAATTTCATGGAATACCTAAAGGCATTGTGAGTGACCGAGATTCGTTGTTTAATAGTGGATTTTGTAAGAGCTTACAAGAGGCGTTAGGATCAGAATTACATCTCAGTACCGCGTACCATCCTCAAACTGACGGTCAGACAGAAAGGGTGAATCGAGTATTAGAAGATCTCTTAAGAGCTTGCATATTAGATTTTCGTGGATCATGGGATGACCATTTGCTTCTAGTGGAGTTCGCATATAATAATAGTTATCAATCCAGTATTGGTATGGCTCCATTTGAAGCTTTGTATGGAAGACCGTGCAACTCACCATCATGTTGGTCAGAAACCGGTGAGAAGTTTGTGCTTGGGCCAGATGTGATAAGAGAAACCTCAGATAAGATCAAGGTTATTCAACAAAGAATGAAGGCTGCCCAAGATAGGCAGAAAAGTTATGCTGATAAGAGGAGAAGAGATCTGAAATTCTCCATTGGCGACTTCGTGTTTGTCAAGATTTCTCCATTAAAGAGCGTGATACGATTTGGTAGGAGAGGCAAGTTAACACTAAGATTTGTTGGTCCATTCCCAGTTCTCGAACAAGTTGGGAATTTGGCATATAAAGTTGAGTTGCCGGACAAGATGGCGGGACTTCATAACGTATTTAATGTTTCCCAGTTAAGGAAATTCGTGCACAACCCCGATGTGCCTATTTCACCTGAACAGTTGGAGGATATCGAAGTAGAACCCGAGGCAGTTGGGAACAACAAGCCGATTTGTATTGTCGAGCATGATACGAAGCAACTTCGAAGGAAAGCGGTGAATCTAGTCAAGGTTCAGTGGGCCGAGGATAAGAATGACTGTACATGGGAGACAGAGGAGGGCATTAGGAAGACGTATCCAGAACTCTTTGCCTGGTAAGGTTTTCATTTTGATTTAGTTTTTCTACATGCTAGGATAGGTTTATTTTGTTGTTTTGTATGTTCGATTGTTGTAAATGATTAATAGGCATGCGGGATCCTTTATATGTTTTTAGTTAAGGAATTTCGAGGGCGAAGTTTCTTGGGGGAGGGGGGAGGAGAGTGTAACGACCCGCATTCTACATATAGAAGGATCGTAGAATATTTATTTCTTTTTCATATGAGGTCGTATAGTCATGTAACTTTCGGGAACGACTATTGGGGTCATTTCCCATGTTCACAATTTTTGCCGATTTTTAAATGACCGTTTTGCCCCTAACTGGTTTTATTTCGGCCATAAGTTTTGATTGGTAAGGAGTTTTGACCTGAAACCACTTCCATTAGATCCGGATGTTGGTTTACCTTTCTGTAGAGTGGTTACATTAGCCAAACGGACTCAACATTTGGGAGATATGGCTGAAATAAGGTTTGGAAGGTGAAAAACAGCTTAACTGGGCCTAATTAGGGTGATTAGCAAGAGGGGCCATAACCCATTTCGAGATTAGGGTTATGGGGAGGTTGATAACAGTAGGAAAACGATTTTTATTTCATTTTTCAGCCGACTAAAACATTTTTCTAACCCTAGCCATGGCCTCCACCTTCTAATTTCATCCCAAATCGCTCTCTAATCAAGGATTAAGCTAATCTACGTCAAATCAAGGAGAAACAACACCAAATCAGAGTTGGAGCTGATGTGTTGCATAGAGATTCGACCCAAATCAGAGATAGTTTCTGATTTAAGATTTATTTGTGAGCAAGGTGAGTGATTTGCATTGTTTTTCACTAATTATGGCTAATTAGGGGTGATTAGTGATAATTAGCGAAATTATAACTCAGAAAAATCTGGAAAAATTTGTAAAATTCTAAAATATTATTTTAGTGCTCTGATAGAAATTTGGGCTAATTTGGATAAGTTTTGTTAATTGTATGCTTAAATATGATTAAGGGGAATTAAGGGGAAAATATGGGATTTATGCATGTTTGATCTATTTTAACATATCATATTGTTGTTTTGGTGGTTTTGGTTGATTATACATGTTGCTATGACTCTTTGGAATGTTTTATGATTGTTTAGAATAGTTAGATTGGTCGAAAATGTCGTCGTGTGGCGTAGAACAGTCGCTGGAAAAGTTGCAGGAAATGGCGAAGGAACCGGATCAGATCGGTGGAAGGGGGACCGGGTTGGGTCGTGTAGCCCACCCACAAACCGCTTCTCCAAGTTACTGCACCACGAACTGCTCCTCTGAACTGCTGCACCACGAGCTAGATCATCGACCCCGAACCGCTTGGAGATCCCGATCCGACTAGGAGCTCGCGAACAGTTCACATCTGAAGCCCCGACCCGAACCAGAGCTTTGTCATGAACCAATCCGAACAGGGAGCCTTCTGTGAGCCGACCTAATGAGCACGAGCTGGAGGAGAGTCACGAACCGAACCACTAGGGGATGTGGACCACGAACTGGAGCTTGACCACGAGTGGAAGGAGACCGAACCGAACTGAGGAACAGCATGACTCACGAATCGATCCGAGGCAAGGTGAAGAGAAAATACCGAACCGATCCGAAAGAGAATAACCCGAGATGCAAAGGTAGTCCAAATAGGAAGTTGAAATCAGGATCCAGTTGGGAACCAGCGAGTTAACTTCTTGAGTTGGGCTTTGCGGCGGGACGTGTGCTAAGGGGTTGTCGACGTCCATAACTTTGACCCACCACCAAGACAGATGTTAGGCTACGAATCAGTGCAGTGGGGTAGTTATTACTCCATGGGGCAGAGTGATCGTAGCAAGTCTATGAGCCAGTGCAGTGGGGTTGTTATGACTCC
Organism: Allium sativum; assembly: GCA_030737875.1. Taxonomy (NCBI): domain Eukaryota; kingdom Viridiplantae; phylum Streptophyta; class Magnoliopsida; order Asparagales; family Amaryllidaceae; genus Allium; species Allium sativum. The sequence goes on from CM060918.1 coordinate 229,066,302, forward strand.
ATGGGTCAGAGTTGACATAGCAAGGGACTAGTGGCTATGGATCAGTGTAGTGGAGCCATCATGACTCCATGGGGCAGAGTGACCATAGCAAGGATTTGGGTGATCAAAGCGGTGGATATCATATGCTTTACGCACTGAGTAAGAGATGTGAGGATGGTTGATAATGCTTGATTGTTTGCCATCACTATGACATGCACACCCCCACCCTCATATCTTTACACCATATGTTAGTGTAACCTTAGAGTATTGTACATCTTGTTGTGCTAACTCTTTGGTTGCAGATCCAGATTCAGGTATGGTTTAGTATTCCTGTTATTGTTCTATTTTGCTGCTTATCGCTCATACCAGACTTTTGTATGACCCAGAGTTTTATGTCTCTTCTTATTACTCTGGGTGCTCTTAAACGGGCAGACTAGAGACAGGTCAGGTGATTATGCACGAGTAGTTGTACCGGAGACGAGCAGGAGGCTTCCACGTATGATATATATAGATATTCTCCCTGTGTCGCTGCTGGTCACTACTTTTGGCATTAGTAGTGTACCTTTCTTGTTTTGCTTGGGAGGCAGTTTTAAAAAGTTGTAATAATGATGATGTGGAACATAAGCTGTATTTTGGATTTTCCACTGCTATGATGATTATGGTTTAGTTTTCAGCTTATACACTGTCTCGCCTGTTTTATGTCAAGTATGTTAATATTATATTTTACTCCATGCGCTGTGAGACATTCTACATGTTCCTTATTAGTTCAAATTCCCTTCTTTCCTTTCTTTGACGACCGTCCCGTGCTGGCTGGACATTGGCACAGCGCACTTTTTCTGTCACACTTTTTATGTCGGCTGGTACGGGGCGGACCGTCACACTTTTTCTGTCCGGAGGAGGTATCACATCTGTAGTGAGATGATGACTTTTCACCAATTCAACACCATTGTGATGCGAGAGGCTATCGCCTCAGACGACGAATCCACTCTCAGACGCCGATATGATCGCACAATTTTACCAAGAAGAAATGGGGATAGCGATCTCCCGTTCTTCTCCGAAGTGTTTGATCCGTTCAACCCGAGTCGTTCCTTAATCGACATTCTGAACCTGATCGAAAACTTCACAACAGCGGTCAGAGCCCCTACTGCTTCGTAGTCCGCTCTCCGCCTTTCCTGGAATGCAAAGGAGGATGGAAATAGCCTTCAGCTATGCGTGGACATGCGCGGACTCGGGAAAGAACATGTGAAAGTGAATGCTGAGCATAACACTTTGATAATCAAAGTACAAGAAGAGAAAGAGGATGAAGATGAGGATAGGGCGAGAAGGTATAGTAGCAAAATTGATTTAGCTGATGGGTATAAGACGAATGAGATCAAGGCAGAGATGAAGAACAGGGTATTGCGAATTGTTGGGCCAAAGGTGAAGGTGGAGGAGAGGAAGATCTACGCCACCATTGTAGCAAACAGATTCAAGCTTCAACAATTTGGGGATTTGTTTGATGACGAAGGGTAACTTTGAGGAAGGGATACAATTTAGGGAATTGTTCAATTTAATTTGGATCCAGCTGAAGTGAAGAGGTGGCGAGGAGGGAAGATGCACGGTGAAAGAGAGAAAGAAACGAGGAGGCAGACTATAATTTTGAACATAGAAAAATTCTGGATGGATGCCATTTTCGTGATTTATTTTTACTTTTAATTTTGAAGAGGAATGTAGAAGAAGGATGAGTAAAAATTATTATAATTGATGAAGTCTGGAGCCTAAAATAACATTACCGCTAAAAATTTGGTTGCAGCCTAAAAATTTCGCTGCCGCTAAAATATTTACAAGCGATGTTTTTGTGCTGCTTTAACAATTATGTTGCCTTTGAGCGTTCATTACGGACGACCAATGAATGTCAATATATCAACTAATTGACCGCTAAGTATATACTTCGTATAACCAAATGCAAATGAAAGATTACCAGATCTTTTATGAGACTTACTATTTGAGCTGATTAAACAGTCAGTGTCTAAGATTCAATCATTGACTAAAAATATTGAAAGTTGATGCAATTTCAAATGAAATAGAACACATATGTAATTTTATTCACTTTGAAGTTTGAACCGTATGGTTTATATATCCACAATGAGATGGACAATGATCATGCGTTTTTGATCTGAATGAAGAAAATGGGAGCTTCTATACCAAGTAAAGTAGAATGAATGCATCAAATGATAACCTAAAAAAAATACGGACATGAGGTTAAAAAACCAATCATATTCATGGGTTTCACAAGTTTGTTGTTCACTGATTGAATAGTATTTATTTATTCATATCACATATGCAATCTTTTTGAAACTTGATGTGCTTTATACAAAAGTCAAAGCACATAAATGTACAACATAATATAGCATTTATTCTACACCTATCGCACACACAAAGTGAATTCCAATAATGTTCTAATTCATATGTTTTTATGAGTTTTTCTTATCAGTTTTACAATAATTTACTAGTTTCCAGTTTATTAAATATAGAACTGATTACTGCTTTGCTTCTAGTTTATTAACTACTATTTATTAACTATTACTTATTTACTTCTAGTTCATTAATTATCAATTATATTTATCAACTGCTAATTTTTAGTTTGTTAATACTTGTTATTAACTAATAATTATTTAAATTTAATATTATACCAAATATCACTTCATAAGTTTTAATTTTATTATTAGTTATTAAATATTAAGTATCAACCTTAATTATTATAATTAATCATTTTGTAGTAACTATTAATTAATGTATTAAACTTTAATTATTAAACATCAAATGCTACTTCTTAATATTAAATAATAACTAGTAAATATTTATTGTTAATTATTTTAGTTGTTGTCTATTAATTATTACGTATTTACTTCTAGTTTATTAATTATTAATTATATATTATTAATTATAATTATCAACTACTTTTTTTTAATTTATTAATACTGGTTATTAATTAATAATTATTTAAATTTAACTATTATGCTAAATATCACTTCATAAGTATTAATTTTATTATTAGTTATTAAATATTAAGTATTAGTCTTAATTATTATAATTAATCATCTAGTAGTAATGATTAATTAATATATTAAACTTTAATTACTAAACATCAAATGTTACTTCTTAATATTAAATAATAACTAATAAATATTTATTGTTAATTATTTTAGCTACTATTTATTAATTATTACTTATTTACTTCTAGTTTATTAATTATCAATTATATATTATTATTTATATTTGTATACTGCTACTTTTTATTTTTTAATACTCATTATTAATTAATAATTAATAATTATTTAAATTTAACTATTATGCTAAATATCATTTCATAAGTATTAATTTTATTATTAGTTATTAAATATTAAGTATCGCTGTTAATTATTATAATTAATCATTTAGTACTAATTATTAATCAATATATTAAAATTTGATTATTAAACATCAAATGCTACTTCTAAATATTAAATAACAACTATTGAATATTTATTGTTAACTATTAATTGTCAAATACTTCTAAAATTTTAATTTTCTCTATATTTGCTAATATCGTATAATTAAATTTGGATGTGTATTTCAATTTCTATGCTATTATTTCATTTTAATTAATCCCAATTATAAAAAATAAATAATTATTAAATATATTTACTAATAATTATTTACAGTAATATATATACATATACATATATTATTAACGTTTATTTACAAATTTTTAGTTTAGCAACTACACTTTGGTAATTTACTTCGAGTTTTTCAGCTATTGTTCATTATTTATTACTTACTTACTTTCAGTTTACTAATTATTAATTATATCTATTAACTATTAGTTATCAATTATTAATTTGTAATATTCAAATAGTCGTTATTAATTAATAATATTTTAAATATAATTATTATACTAAATGTCACTTCAAAAGTATTAAACTTTATTAGTAATTATCAAATTATAGTCTTAATCATTAATTAAGTAATTAAGTATTACTTATTGGTAATTATTAGTTAATATATTTATTATTTGTTATTAATTTATTTATTAATCATTAAATGTAATTAATAAACATTAACTATAATTTACTAATTATAAAAATAATAAATATTAAAAATACTTATTGAATATTTATAATAATGAGTAAATTAAAATTATTTATAATAATATTAAAATTTTGGTTGTTAAACGTTGCTAATTTAATATTATTTATTTAACATTAATTGTCAAATGTAATTATTAAATTGTAACTATAATTTGTTAATTATTAATAACTAACTATAATATAATATTAAATATAAAATTGATTATTTAAAATAATTAGTAGTTGTACATTATTTGATATAATCATTAATTATAATAAATTATAAATACTAACATATGTAAGCAATTCTTTATAGTTATTGATATGCGCATTTTTATTGATTTGTAGTTGCTTCGACGCTCTTGCTTTGGTTCCTAAGAAACCGATGCAAATAATAATATTTGGTTCCCTGCAGTTACTTCGGTTCTTAATGAACTGATGCAAGTAACACTATTTTCTTCGATTGTAAGAAGAACCGAAGCAAATAACACTAATTGCTTCGATGCACTTGCTTCGGTTGTTATCGCAACTGAAGCAGATGGTACTTTTACTTCGGTTGTGAACACAACTGAAGCAAATGCAGAGAAGCAACTGGAAACCACACCATTTGCTTCGATGCATTTGCCTCGGTTGTATTAACAACCGAAGCATATAGTGTGAAACGACCCGAAATCCCTGTAACGTCCCGTATTTTTACGGTATAATAATTAATTAATTTAATTATTTAAATAGTGATTTAGAGATTTAAATGGTTGTTTAATTAAATAGTATTGAATATTTAATTTATATAAATAATAGAATAATATATTTATTTCTGAATTAGTCGGAATAGCTGAATTTACAATATTGTGTGAATTAGATTATTTATAAGATATAATTCAGTTTAGAATTGAATTATAATAACGAATTTATTATTTAAACGAAGTTTGAACGTATAATTATAATATAATTTAAATCAAGCTCGTAATGTCGCGATAGTTCGTAATATTGAATTTTGAACTTCAAATGAATATAAAGAATCTGTTTTAAGTCGGATTTCTATGAAACAAGAAACCTTCAAATCTGTTGAACAATATTTTTCTAATGTAAGAGAACAAATGGGGATTTCACTTTATAAATTGTAAGTTATGGCTAAATCAAATTTGCAATAGTCGCTATGGAATCGTTTATAAACCATAAAGATATTTTTAATTATAATTAAATATTGATTTTGACTTTGAACAAGATCTTTGAGACACAGTTATAGTTTAACTTTTAGAATTTTATTTTAATTTTTAATTTGGAAAATAAGCAACTTTTTATTTGGAGTGTTTTACACCATATATTAGCGTTTTGGGGCTTCACAGAATAAGCCAACTTGTCTATATTATTATATTTTTGGGATCATGACACGTTACTTATCACAACGGTATTTTTAATTTTGTCTATAACAATATGTAAACAAATGCAATTTTGGGTAACGGGAACCGTAAGACTTCACTTTGGAAAAACACACTATATATTAATAATAGAATGGTTGTAAAAATTTAAATATCCAAAACTAGAAAACTACTCTTAAACACACTGCAAAACACTAGTAGCTATAAATCATTGCACAAATACATTACATGTATATGTGTAACTCAAAAGAATGAGGGTCAAAGACGTCCAGCGTTTGTTTGCATAGAGAAAAACAAACTACAAAGGAGTCCACGTGTCAAGTACTAAGAGGGCGTCAGATTAGTATCATCCTACACGTTGAATTTCGGTTGAATAGGATGTATTGGGGATGGTGACTATTATAAAGAATATAGAGTGGTCACCTGCGATGAAATCTTGTAATTACAAGGAAGTGGCATTCCAGTTTTTACTCATCAGCGACAAAATCTTGTAATTGTAGATGACGATCTCTTTGGAGAACTGGGAGCGGAGGTTTGCAATGAGGAAGATGGTTAAGTTGGGGCCCGGTTACTTTTAATGACGTGGATAAATATTGATTGGTAATTAATTAATTTTCTTTAAAATGGTTAATAGTGTTTAAATATTTACGAACTTATAAAATTCAATAACTCGTTCATATGTTAACGGAATTCAGCAAACCAAGATCCATTGGGATCGTATGGACTGTGGCTACACAATGGAACTGATTCAGAGTGAATTGGAGCTCGTTACAATTTATAGTGAAATAAATTGTATGTCTAAATCAAATCGATGATCGTTTATCGTTATCTAACGATAACCGACCAATGTGAGTAAATCTCACTACCACTGCTCAGTTTATATTTTTATAACGTATTTTTTTTGAATTGATAAATGATGGTTGATTGTTGTGTGTTGATTGTCTAGATGAACTGCTAAATAGTTGGTTGAAAATACAGATATGATTATATATATATAAGAATCGTTAATTATATATTGATTCTGTTAATCAGAATATTTCATATCGAAATGAAATTGATGTTAATTATATTGTTTAACATCTGTGGATGCAGGGAGACAGGTTAGAGGGATCCAACTGGATTCCGCAATATTTATAATACTGTTTTTCATACATTGTGATATATGATGTGGTATATAATTTGTTATTGATTATGTGTGTTTAGATGATGATTGATCCTTTGATTTGGTATTTAAATACCACAAGTGATACTGGAATGTAAAAAGAGAGTTTCAAAGTGTATATTGAAAATAAAATATTTATTTGGGAAATAAATATAATAATAAAAGGAAATATTTATATGAAATAAATAGGATATTATGAATGAAATATTCATATGAAATAAATAGGATATTATAAAAGGAAATATTTTATAAAATAAATAGAATTATAAAAGGAAATTGACGAGATATAAAAGAATTACAAGAAGATCTATTTAAAGTGGATATTATATAGAAATCTGCTTTAACAGATAAATTAAGAAGATTAATTTATAAATAATGTTTTATAAATTAAGTAAATTATTTATCATTGGATAAACTGGATATATAAGTCTGAACTTATATAGAGAAGTAGAAATCGGTTTTGACACCGATATTTTAAATAGAATGTGAACTCAGCATTTATAAAGGGAATTATAAATGAGATTTAAGTGTTAGTAATAAAAAGGAGATTTCGTATGAATAATTCTATAAATAGAAGTATAAATAGAATTGGAAATTAGATATTATTTTAAAATACGAAATCAAACTTAATGGATTATATAAAAGAAATATTATTCACATTCGATGTGGATAATGGATTAAAATAAATATTTTATAAATTAAAACATTTATAAGGAAAATTAGGTTTTGAAATAGGAATTTAAATGGGAATTTGAATGAGATAGAAAATAGAGTTAATCGAATATTAGTTATTCGAGTAGAGTTAATTCTAATATAAGTTATTCGAAGAGAGTTATCGAATAGAGTTATTCGAAATATAGTTATTTGAAATAGAGTTATTTGAAATAAAATTATCAAATATAGTTATTTGAAATATAGTTATCTGAAATATAGTTATTCGAAATAGAGTTATCAAATATAGTTATTTGAAGAGAGTTATCAAATAGAGTTATTCGAAATAAAGTTATCAAATATAATTAGTTGAAATACAGTTATTCGAAATATAGTTATCAAATATAATCATTTGAAATAAAGTTATTCGAAAGGGAGTTAATAGAATATAATTTATTCGAAAGAGAGTTAAATCGAATATAAGTTATTTGAAAGAGAGTTAATCGAATAGAGATTATGAGAAAGAGAGTTATACGTTGAAATTCGATTATATCGAATTCAGGAAAGTACTATTCACTTTCCGTTTTTAATTAAGATCTATTTCTTTATTAATAAATTAGTTGTTTGTTTATTTATCCAATTTAATAAATAAAAGTTATATTTAAGTTATTATATTTTGGAAGCATGGGATTATAACACTATTGTTATAATCAAATGATTTATGTAAAAGAAGTGGATTCGTAAATAGAATCTGAGAGTTACGTAAGGAAGTTTGTTAAAGATTTAAAAGGGTGCTTTGTCTATTTCGAGGTTAGAAATGTTGTTCGGTTAAGGTCTGAGAGGTAGTTATACCCTAACTTGATTGACTTCATTTTTAACTAAGGAATGGTTAAGATTCGATAGCGAAGGTTGGTTAAGTGAATTTAGTTAATGAGTGTAACGGTTTGAGTTGGCATAGCAATGTTTTATTTAAACATCTGTTTAAATCCAATGAAGGAGTTTTGGAAATGTTTTCCAAATAAGAATCAGAAATGTTTCTAATATTAAAAAAAATAGAAATGAGAGTAAATATGGAAATGTTTTCCAATGATTAATAACGTATATTTTCTAAATTTAGAATATAAGAATTTACGAATATATGGAAATGGGAATAGGGAAATGGATAATTGAATGACAAATTAAATTAAAGGGGATCAGTGTTGATTAATGATTTGCTCGGTAAGATTTCCATTTGGAAATACGACCGTTGTTTGTACACATGTTTTCCTTTGATAGTTAAATAGCCGATTATCAAAGTTTTTGACCATTTCCATCATCAACACGGAGAGACCAGGATCAGATTTATTATCTGAAAACCACTCCGTATGGGCATTAGCGTCGCGAATCAAATATGATGAAGATAATTGAAGACGGAGTTTATGCAAGGGCTGTTCTGGCAAATCCTAGGTAGAAATTGCCTCAGATGGATTTACAGAATAGTGTCTTCGGCTTGTCCAGTCCCAGGACAACCTGTATGGAAGAATGTCTGACAGAGTATGTTTAGCAGATCGCGTAAGTTGATCTCTTCAAACGTATTTACGTTTGGTAGCGGAGAAATTCGTTTCTCTTAGCCGTATACCCGTGGTATTTTTGGAGAAATCAATTTGTGATTTGGCGGGTATGACGATGTGGCATTCAAAGTGAATAAATGTGTGATCTGTACGTTATGGCCTCTAGCCTCAACAACCGGGAAATAACAAAAATCGGGTAGGCAGCATGGCTAAGTGGGTAGCTCCCTATCTATAGAAATTCATTTCATTCTTTATTCTATTTGATGTTATCCCATTCGGGAAAACGGTTGCTGATCCCAACCATTGGTGATATACATTCGATACACTCATGCGAAATGAGTGGTCGATCATGCGTGGCCGAGTTACAAGATGTTCTTGTTGAACCCAATGTATTCTCCTCTAGAGATACACTATTGGAAGGTGGTTCCATACCTTATCATAGTTGGTAATTCATTACCCAATAAGTGCTCTCGGTTTTGATTGTATATTATGTATGTGGAACGTGAGATGATAGCATTCCACTAGATTGCTATTTATTTGATTTAGACATTAATATAATATCAGAAGAGTATGGAGTTTAAAAGAATGTTTTGGGTTATCTTAAGGTAAAAACCATCCGTGTTTATGTGTGGATTGGTCTTATGATTATTCCTTCTTTTAAAAGGATTTTAAAAGTTAAACAAATGTTTGGAGTTTACTTACACCAGTCACATGACTGACCCAGAGTTTATTTTGTTTCGTTTTCCGTAAACTCTTGGGTGCTCAATTTTGTATGGGTAGTAATGTAGTCGGGATTTTACAAATTTACTTGGAGAGCTGGAGCAGGAGGCTTCTGGATTATATAGCTATTGTTTATTTCCATTGTGGTGTAAGTGTTATACTCAAATGATGATTTGTATATGTATACAAATGACATATTTGTATTTCCAAGTTATGTTGTATACTATATTTTAATCGTTTCGCTGTGAGATTCATATTTCTCTGATTCTGTTGTTATATTCTTCTTCTTATATTCTAATTTTCTATCTTATCTATTCTCACCCTCTAACTTCTTTCTATTAGTGATCGGGAATGTTCGATGCCTGAATAATTAACATAGGTTTTATGTTGATTTTCTGGATCGATAATCTTGGGTCGTTACAATCCCCCTTAAGGGAAAGCCCAGATTGCTTAGAGAACACGACGCATCAGAACACAAAAAATAGAACATTTCATTGTTATTACAACAATTTACATCAAATTTAAAAATATCGGAGTAAAAATAAATACTATACAGCAGAAAAATATCAGAGATTTAAATTGCAAAGCAACGGAAAAATAATACATAACACAACTGAAAGAGATACACAGATACAAAGCTTTCCAAATATAGCTCCAGCTGTAAATCTAGGATATGTGAAAAGAAATATCTGCGAAAACCAAAACTACTAGCTGTCCGTGTGGAAAATAGAGGCACCCAGAGTTTAGGTTGAGACAATAAACTCCGAGTCAGTCATGGGACTGGTGTGAGAACTAAAACAGTTATTAAATCTTAACTTTAAAATTTGGGAAATCATGGGACCACGCCATATAACACAGAATGGGTTTACTTCACATGAATCCTAGTTTAAAACATAAAACAACGCAATGATTTTTTGAAAAATGAAGCTATTATAGGACTCAGGTCCCATCACACAATGCAACGCAAGCCGGGGGATAGAATTTTCCCTTATAATAGCCAAACATGCTTGGTACGTTTAAAACATATCCTTTTGATATCACTATAAGTGCATAGTGTCAAAAACAACTACAAATATAAATGTATCAATCATAGACGGCATAGCTACCATATACTATATATGTCGCTATACTAGTTCTACAACTAAAACCGAAGAATGTCATATTGGAAATTGGATTTCCATCATGAGTCAAGGCAAGGGATTGCTACTCACCGATTCGAGACACTCTAGCAAATGCCTCAGGATCCTCTGCACCCAACCCTTGGATCTTCAGGGCTGGTCCACACTTACTTTAGTGGATTAATTATTCCTGAACACACGTTTCCCTGTCCTATTGGACCTATGTCTGAGCCAATAAGGAATCAATGATCGAGGCGCCTCTCAATCCATCATCCACATAAGTCCATACTGTGACACTACTCCGAGCTAGAAGGAAACGTCGTGCACTCCCTGCAGTCATGATCCCGTTTTTTACTCATACCGGGTGTGAGGTCGCGAGTTAATGTTATACACAAAGCTATGCTATTTAAAGTCGTGCTTTGATCGTCAACCACAAGACTCTGCTTTTCAACAAAAGCCTTGATCATTTGCATCTTACAATGCTACACTGACAATCCATGCCATACGACCGATGTCTATCAATATATAACCTCTAAGCCCGTACGTCTTAGAGAAGGGTGTTAAGCAAGAGAATAAATTCTCCGCCACCAAACAGATATATATTTAATAGAAATCAATCAACACAGAATGAAATCAAATGTTAGACACACATCCATTTACTAGTTCGTTCTGGGTCTGAACGAAACTGGAGGCACCTTATTCCTCGTCCCATATGTCCAATACAGGAGAGAGGTCCTCGCATATTCGGCCGATCTCCAAGTACGTCTAGACGATCACCACTTATTACCTTGTCTTGGGTGTACAGCCCAATTAAGACATCAGTAATCATCCAAACGTTGTGAAGAACTCTGGTCTTCAACCATCGTCTTCATCGTCGACTTTTAGTCGTCGTATCAGTTATTCATAATGGGATAAACCTGGTCTTTCCAAATAACTTTCGTATTTTATAATCAATAATCAAATGCTATAAAAACACATCATACGCCTCATTCCAATTCAGAATATTCTTTTATTCAAATATTCACATCATTAGGGAAAGGTCCCCATTAATTTTATCAAAGATAAATTCTTTAAATTTATTCTTTAATCTTCCTTTGGATATCCATTTCAAAAGATTTCATTTTATATTTTCACAATTCTAAACCAAATTAAGGTTTATAAAACTAGTCGGGATTATCAAGCCTTACCGAAGTAATCATTTATTATATTAATCCCAGTCCCAACCTATTCATCCCATGGAGCAAAACTGGTAGTACCCCATATCTAACACCCCGGTGTTATCGGTCAAATTAATAACCATTTCGCGTTCAAATCTAATTAAAGATTTAACTATTGCCTGGAGTAAAACTGGTGGTACTCCATTCTCGATCATTTCCCACACTTGATAATTAAATCATCACCTTCACATTTCAATCTAATTAAAGATTCATTAAAACTCCACTTAGTTTTATTCTTCCAACAATCATTATTTAATGATTATTTAACTTTGGGAACACAAACATGCCACATCGATAATCTACACCGTACCACTAATTTCTGCCAATAATTAACCTCTAAGCTCATACGTCTCAGAGAAGGGTGTTAAGCAGGAGAATAAATTCTCCGCCACCAAACAGATATATATTTAGCAGAGATCAACAAAATGGTTCGAAATACAATATTAGACATGTAATCATGTCTTTAACTGGGTTAACGAACCAATGTCATTTGAAACACAGTTCACGATAAACCCAAAATCACATTCCATTAACCATGGAATCTTCACGTAAAACAGATCAATATATAATCGATATCAATTTCCGCATCCAGCTAATAATATAAATGGAATAACGGCAAAGCCTTTTAAATTCCATATATAGTAACAGTCTTCCTCCACAGAAGCTCACTTCGATTATCACTAAATCGAATTCCATTCAATTCCAATTTAGTATAGTAAATTGAAAAACTTTACTTCGAAAAATTTTCATTAAATCTTAATAAAAGATTTACATATTCCTAATCACATTTCACTGTTAATCGGGTTAAAGAACGAATGTCTTTAAAAACACAGTTCACAATAAAACCAAATCACATTCCATTTTATTCCAATTACTAAATATATCTGGAAACTTTAATAATCTTAATTAAAAGATTTATTCTTTTCACATGGGGTTTAAGAATAGTGTTACTGAAGACATCATTCACGACAAACCCAAAATCTACTTTGATATTAAATATAAGGCTCTAAATAGAAATTATATCGGCTTACGTTCAATATCAAATTCTGAAACCAATACATATCGTATGGGGAATAACGATATATATCTATCATCCGAATTCCCCACAATATCCGTATAGTCACGGAATCCAATATCGAAATCTCTCGAAGATGATTTCTATTCACATCCATTCCAATTCATACATTGGAAAATTCTGGTTAGATTGAAACCATTCACTAATCCAATTTATTTATTTAAAAACGTTGGATTGTCTTTCTAGTTAATAACTAGTTCATTTTGATAAAAATATATTTTTATCTTTACAAACGTGGAATTTTTCATCCAAATTCTTTCCAAATCATTTATTATGATTTTACACAAATTATTAATATTTTTAATGATTTTATCAAGGCCCATACAGTCGGTTACCAATAACGGCCAACGAACTGCATCCATAGCGACCTTTTCCAAATTTTGATTTGGACATAATTCCAAATCCAACCGTTCAAATCTCTTATATTCATTAGAAAGCTCTTTTCGATACAAACCCAATGGTCTCGGTTTTAGGAGAATCCGACGGTTGGATCTCCCGTAATGTCAATTCGAAGTCCATGGTCGAAATTTGCGAACGGTCGTGGCGCGTTCTATTCAAGCCATTAATATATATATATATATATATATATATATATATATATTTCATTCAAAACGCATATTATAAATTTGTTTTAAAATCGATTCCCACTTTCATTTCAATTTTAAATCAAAATTGAATACTCCTTATCATTATAATATTTAAATGATAATATTTTCAAAATATCAGATTTTGAAATCATTTCCTTTTCGATATTCATTATTAAAATGAATAAAACCGATATAAAAATCGTTCGTGTTAAAATGGCGCATAACTAATCAACACGGCTTCACATACTTTAATATTTTCGTGTCCATCCAAAATCAGACATCAAATTCACATTTTAGTCCTTTATGGAATATTATTTTAAAATATTCGTTGTTCCTGAATTAGAATCAGACCCAATCAATTACCATATAATGTTAGTTATATGGATTACATACATCACATGTACACAACAACAATGATAAAAAATCATCCATCATCTATAGTGCATTACACAACCACATAAGCATTAAATATAAATAATTAATACTTACAACAATCTGTCAACCAGTCGACTGACATACAACTAAACAACTAGGATTAATGTACGTCAAATATCATCCAAATACCCGTGTGGGGTTTCAACCAATAAATACTGAATATTATTTGTGTAGTTAGGCGATGTGTAAAATTTATCGTCCCAATCAATGTCAGTTAAATGGGTGTACATAAACAAATCATCCGATTTGTAAATGAATATTTATTTTCATTTCAGGAGAATTTTATGTCGTTCACATATACATTGAAAATTATATTTTTAACGATAAAATATTTATTTTAACACTTGACTATTTTATATAGTTTATACATTCAATAAAAATGATATTTTTATTGTTCAAACATTTTATTCAATACATGAGTATTTTATATAGTTTATTTTAGAAAATTTCGGCATTATAACGGCGCGATATTAGAACCGGAATAATGTCTAGCGTTATCCCTCTCCTAATACTGGCTCGCGCCATACACAATCATCAATCAATCCACAAAACCACAATACGATCCATTTCACCACAATATAGTCAATTTCACCACAATACAGCTCAAACAAACATCCATGGTTTGTACAATAAATAGTGTCAGGAGCTATATTAAGCCATGCCTGCAACCTAAGATATATTTAACTGTAAAATAATTTGAGTGAGAAGGTGTTCTCAAATTGGGATCCACTCCGCCACGCTTTTCTGACATTCTGCTTCGCTGTTCTGATCCCAGAATTTGTAAATGAGCTCCAATCTTCACACGATCTATTTTCTTAGCTTAAACGCGCTATTCCGGACAACTTTTGCCTAGTGGCATTTCTTCCGAAAATGCTCCATTTCATCGAAAATCGCGAAAATACATAAATCGGACTGCTAACTATGGACACATTTTCTGAACAACTCCGCAATCTAAAATATGTCTTCCATATAGTCAAATCGAAGAGAAAATCGTGCTCTTCGTGGAGTTTTGGCCATAGAGGCTCAGATTGGAAGATATTGGTTGAAGATCGTCAGAGGGGTAAAACGCAAAACTGAAATTTATAAAAATAGGATTTTTATATGGAGGGGGCCTACGGCTGGTCGTTGGTGGCAGGGTAGGCGGCGGCAGGGGACTGGAGGGTTGGGGGGTGGCGCCTGAGGCGGCGGCGGTTTAGGGGGGGCAGGGCTTAGGGTTTTGTTCGAACGGAGGAAGGAGAGGCACAGAAGAAGGGGGATCATATAGGCCGTAGGGTGGCGGCGGCACAACAGCGGTGGGGCACGACGTGGGGGTGCGGCGATGGTTTACTGTAGAGGGGGGCGATGGGCTGTTAATCGGGGTTTTTTTCCTTGAATGATGGATTTAGGGTAAAGGAGAGGGAGGGTTATTTATATAATTTTATTTTATTATATTTAATTTCTAAAAAGTTAATTTTTCATTCGGACTCCAATTCAAACCAATGACTGTCGCTCCTAGCTAAATGCCCCCATTCCAGACACAATGAGATATGGCCCATAAGCCAATTTGACTGTTTCTGTCTGTTTTCATCAAAATTAAAATATAAATTAATATAACGTTCAAAATTGATTTCAACGTACATTTTAATTTACCGGGACCATCTACTGACTCCAAAAATTACAAAAAATAAATCTAGCAATAATTTAACATTCCAGATCCAACAAAAGTGGTTTCATCAAAAACGGAGGTCGTTTGCAAAATGGCTATTTTTAAGGGCTTTAAATATATAATATATATCTAAATTCCATAGCGACTATTTTAAATTTTAAACTGGATATAACTTTCAACTTATATTACAAAGTCTGAAATTTTCACATTCACTAGAAAGATATTATTAAACAGATTCAAATGTTTCTTGTTTCGTCCAATTCTAATTTATATTGGATTCTGTATATTCATTCAAAGTTTAAAATCGAATTTTCAAACTACCACGCCATTTCAGGCTCGTTTTGTAATTAAAATTAATTTATACATTCTAACTTCGATTAGAATAAAATTTTAATCGTTATTATTTAAAATAAATCATTTTAAATATCCAAAATCCATTAAAATAGCTAAAATAAAAAAATTTAATTGGTTCAGAAATACCAGGTTGTTACATAGTGTCAATTGCCTCGGTTATATTATCAATCGATGCAAATGAGGCGAAGCAACGAACTTGTTTTGTACTAGTGTAACCACATTCTGTCTATTTAGTGTCGCATATGTTTGTTCAAAAGTCAATTTAGGAAACTGTATAAGTATGCGGCAACAATAAATGGTACTTAAATCTTATTGTAAAATTATGTGTGTTTTTAATCTCCTATTGAAGTTAAAGCAATTAGGCATATTGCTATTCATACATTTCTCAATTGGTATTTCACAGTGTTACGTAATTTCATAAAAAAGCAATTCGTAGGTATTAAATTTTTTTCATACTGTATAAGATAAATGATTAGGTTCAGTTTGTATTTATCTTTATATTGGTGGAATTGTGGGACTTGGCCATAAGTCTTATATTAACTGGCCATGATAAATGAATTCAGGTAATAAGTCGGGGGCAATGTTTGACTTAGTTTAACATAGTATAACTAAGGATTTAATAAACTTAGATTTTGCATAGTTTAACATCAGTACACTGTCTAAAGTAGTGGAAATTTTAAGGTATGTATAAACATAGATGCGATGTTGTGTATTTTGGAAGTAACTACTCTTCAAAGCCCTGACCTATTCTACAGTTAACGCCATAACAATAAGTATAAAAAGTGTGTATTGATCTTTAAGTTATGTTATGCATTGTTACATTATGTAGTGTTATGTTCAGGTGTTGACATGCTCTTTCTTTTCCTTAAGTTATGTTTTGTTATTTGTTTTAGTGATTACTTGTCATTAATTTCTCAGTCTTTTTTTCGGTACTTTGTTTACAGGTAGATCAACCTTTTTGAACACATCAACAATAGAAACACTACTTAATGATATTTGCTCGGTACCTTGATTATTTCAGATATTTATTTTAGTGTTTAATGTACTTTGGATGCATGCAGTTTGGTTATGACATTGTTAATGGTAGTTTGGTTGTGTAAATGTACGACTAGCTTTTTGTCTTGACACTTATGCATGTTGTGGATGTTTGAATGTGTATGTATCTTGTGGATCTTTGAGTGTGTATGTATCTTATGGATCTTTGAATGTGTATGTGTATTTTTTTGTAGCGTTTAAGAACAGCTACAAACCAGTGAATAAAGTAATCAAGAACCATTGCGGCGACGTTTACTAAACGCCACAAAAAAAATGGACACCATTAAACAAGTAATGTAGTGAAGAAACCCTTTTCGGTGGCGTTATATAGGCGCTACAATAAATAACATTCATTGTTTAAAAAATGCTATTAAAAATAAATATTTAGTGGCATTAAAAAAGGTGCAACTAACACTCAAGGATTTTTAGTTGTGTGTTTTCTCGTAACGATTATCAAAACTGCACTAAAAATGCTCGGTAGCATTTTTTAGGCGCTACAAAAATCAATTTTCTTGTTCACCAACATCCCTTACCGGGCCTTTGGACCCTATAGAGTATTATTCCGACCAAGAAATACAAGAGGCACGAATTGTAGCTAAAGCGGGAGAACGTTTTCACGACGTTGCACTTCAAATCCAACGTATTCTTTCTCTAAATCAAAAGGTCTTAAGTAAAAAGGTATCGTTTAGAATGTTCCTTCTCAACATGAATGGAAATTGAGAAAACCTTGGATAAAGTAGTCCCGTCTCTTGAAAAATTGTAGCAACCCGAAAATCGACGCCCTTCGAATCGACCATAAACCACACAGGTCCAATCCAAAAGTCACAAATCCTTGGATTGTTATGGGAATACAACACATCAGAACAGAACCAAAAGAATATTTCGTTGCTATTACAACAATTAACATCAGAGCAAAAGATCTCAGAGCATGAATAAATAATACATAGCGGAAATATAATAAGCAGAAGACTGCAAAATAATCCAGAGCATAGCTCCAGCCATAATCCATGATCCTGTAAAATAGAATATCTGCAAAACCTCAACTACTAGCTGCCCATGTGGAAATTATGGGCACCAGAGTTTAGGCGAAAAACAATAAACTCCAGGTTAGTCATGATACCGGTGTAAGAACTAAAAACAATTATTAACTTTATTTTTAAGTTAGGTAAATCGCGGGACCGCACCGTATGACACGGAATGGGTCTCCTCCTGTAACACCCCACCCTCCGTTAGGGTCACTCTCAAAGGGAATGCCTTAACTTCGGTGGAGCATTTTAAGGTACAAGATACTAATAAATTACAAGACAGATAATTAAAGCAGCGGAAAAGAAACCAACTTCATTCCATAAATACTTGTTCAATACAACATTTCAACAAACAGTTTCAATCTTCCAAATTATTACATCTGTCTTGGAAACATAAAGAAGCAATACTGAAAATAAAATGACATAAATCTCCAACATGTCTTTGACCATAGCCATAGCTCAAAAAAAAGAAAGTCCAAGCCTTACATCTACGGTCTTCAAACTTTGATTTGATCCGATCAAGCAAAAGTGTTCCCTCCCTGCGGACCTAGGGGAACGGAAGAAAAGAAGCGAAAGGAAAATGAGTCAGACATAAGTCTGGTAAGCCCAGTTATTTAATAGCATGTAAACAAGTAAAAGACTATGACATGAATAAAACTGAACTTAGAATGGTACCACAAGGATAGGGTAGTCCTAAAACAAGATAAGGTAAGACTTAACTAGATTTGGCTATCGCACCCACTTTTACTTCTCTGCACCCACTAAGAACTTGTTTAACTAGCAATGTATGTTCATGATAAAGTGATCCCATTCATGTATTGACCGGCTCCTACTCGCATTCATGTATTCTCGGTGTCATGCGGCCCCACGTGATTATAAAGCACTTGTTCTAGTTCCATTATAGGGTGTATCAAGTCCTATAATGGCAACCCCTGACACGATTCTAGATGCACAAGTGTACGCCTGGTGCCCAGTGCCTTCTTTTTCCACTCCGGATCCCGTGCACGCCCATACTCCGTCGAAACCTACACGGACGCACCTAACCGCCGCCCTTTTTGACCGCTTATATTCAGCCAAGTAATCGTGCCCCACCCAGCCTAGTTCAGAGTACATTGATACGTTCATGCGGGTTACTACTGAAACGGGTCCCCGTTACTAGGGTTTTTCTAGTCAACATGTTAAATTGGTTAAGTGTTCTTGACGTAACTTAACCCATATCAATCTTGCCTAGTTAACATGTTGATTTGGCTAAGTGTTTTCTAAATTACTTAACCCCACCAATCTTGTCTTGTTCACATGTTAAGTTGGTTAAGTGTTTTCTTAATTACTTAACCTCACCACTCTTGTCTTGTTAAGTTGGTTAAGTGTTTCCTTAATTACTTAACCTCACCATTTCTAGCTTGATTGTTCATGAGCTTTAACTAATTAACTAATTAAAGCACCAACCACTCACATTAGACAGGTATTGTTGTGGTTACTAGATGTGTCGGTCGGTTCCGGGCAGGTTTACACCACAACTCAGTCTAACCTCGGGCTTTTCTGGACTTGATGCACTAACCTCTCACATTAAACAGGTATTGTTGTGGTTACTGGATGTGCCGGTCGGTTCATGGCAGGTATACACCACAACTTAGTCTAACCTCGGGTTAGGCATTTTCGTCTTTTCTAGATTTACATTTTTATATATGCAAATTTCTACAAGTATTTCATGTCACATGTTTTAATTCAAGACTAATGGTATATAAATTATACCATTCATGGCCTTAACCAATTACATGGTTTTGGGCCTACCTACATATTTACATGTTTTGGTTTAATAATTACCCCCAACGTTACCCCCGTTTGTTCGTTCACATTAATCACATAAAGACATTAGGCCCGCTAATTGGCCCAATCTATAAACGAGAGATAAAGGAGGGAACATGCATAACATAGGTTCAATCAACATATATCATGTAATTTGGCATAAACATCAGTTATAGACTAGCATGTGACATAATCATGACACGTCCAATTCCAAAACACGTATGATTATAACATTAACATATATGTGTAAACTAGATCTAATAAGGTGAACTTGCATAAATTCACTTCACAAACTTGCATATAAATAAGGATCTAGTTTAGGATCTAACATGTAACTTGCATATGACATATATATATATATATATATATATATATATATATATATATATATATATATATATATAATTAGATCGTAACTTGGATCTATCATAAATTATATAACTTGCATTAATCATGTGAACCTAAATGGACCTTGACATGGATCCAATCATAAAGTTTGTAACTTGCATATGGACATATGAACATAGGCATGTGGATCTAACATAAAACTTGCAACCTACATATGAACATATGGATCTAACATAAAACTTGCAACTTGCATATGAACATATGGATCTAACATAAAACTTGCAACTTACATATGAACATATGGATCTAACATAAAAGATAGGAATATGTACATGTAGATCTTGACTTGGATCTAATATAAAACTTACAACTTGCATAAAAACATATACATGGAGATCTTTACATGAAACACATAACTTGCATATGATATTGATAGTTTCAAATAGATCCAATACCAAATCCAATAATCCACAATCATTCCAATTCATGATAAAATCATCACAATAAATCGATATGAATTAACATGGTATAATTCTAATTTCACTTTATATCAAATCACGTCTTAGATTTATTTACGTCTAAATGATAACTGCGCTTACAACGAACGAAGGTCTTGATTTCTGGATTCTGAATTCTAGAGTTGAAATGCTCGCCTTTGATATAGACAATCGTTGTTTTGATTTAGTTTGGTTCATCTCTATGTTAGCTTCAAGTGGCGGATACTCTTGGTTGTCTAATGGAAGCATGACGGCTTTAGGTTCAATTTTTAATATGATTTAGGGGTGAGGTATTAGGTTGCTTTTATAGAGATTAGATTGAATAGGAGCCATCACATCATCTCATAATAAATCAAAACCATTAAGACAAGATAGAGTTATCTAGAACAGCCAACTCAGCCCCTAATGACTCAGCAGTGAGTCATAATTCGTCTTTTCTAAATTCACATATTTTCTATATATGTCAAATTATATATGTAAATTAATCTTAATTTAATCATGCCATAATTATTCTTTTAATTATGCTCACAATAAATGGTATACCAAGTATATTTCATGAACTAATCTATGCCAAGAAATTATCATGTTTTCCCTTGATTCTCGCATTTATAATTAAGTATTCTTTAATTTGTTATTACAACATTAACAGAAAATACGGGGTGTTAAATTCTCCCCTCCTTTAAGGATTTCGTCCTCGAAATCTTCAAGTCGAGAAGAACGTATATCTTACCATCCAATCGTCCATCTACTCAACCATCAAACACAGGCGTCCATTGTCCTTAAAAGACTTCTAATGCTTCATGATCATATGCATAGTGTGTGTACATGTCCTTACCTAATGCAAAATCAGGCGGTCTACTGATTCAGTCGACCTCCTTAATGCAAATTATGGCAGTGCCAAGAGTCCATTATGTATGCAATTTTCCTATCCAAAATTTCTACATGAGTGCACGGTCATTCATACAAATGCAATGTCCATATGGTAACACATCAAGTTTCAATCCATATACAAATACATATATGCATATGCAATATGAAAGTGACTGAGCCGATCTAATTCCTAACGTGTGTGTATGCATCCACGAGCAACCACTTGCAACCATCAACCATAACATGTTTCAATTACATGTTTTCATCCAAATGGGTTTCTACCTAAGGATAAAGGATAGGATCGAGAAGATATACTCAAAAGGATAGGTACAAGCATAAACTTAAGGAAAAAAGAGATAAAGGATGTACCCTCAAAAAGAAAAGGGTAGGCTGTGCGTATTCTGTCCTCAATTTCCCAAGTTGCGTCTTCCTCGGTGTCGCTCCATTGAACCTTGACAAGCTTGACTTCACGGTTGCATTACTTTTTGACTTCTGTACCCAAGATACAAGTTGGAACTCTCCTTACAGTTGCTTCTCATTCAACTTCTACTTCCTTTAACATGCTTGGTTCCACCACTTCCGCAGACTCATGTAAGCACTTTCGCAGGTGAGAGACATGAAAGATATTATGAACTACAGCCAATCTTTCAGGCAGCTATACTCTATAAGCCATCTTCCCAATCTTCTCAATGATAGGAAACGACCCTACAAATTTTGGTGCTAACTTTCCTGCGGATCTGAAGCGAACGACGTTCCTCAAAGGGGATACTTTAAGAAACACCTTGTCTCCAACTTCAAACTCAAGGTCGGTCCTTCTTTTGTCTGCGTAGGACTTCTGTCTATCTTGGGCAGTCTTCATTCTCCTTCGTATTAAGTCTACTTTCTCTAAAGTTTCTATGATCATGTCTGGTCCAAGTATGAGTTTATCTATAGACTCCAACCAACAAGTTGGTGATCGGCATGGTCTTCCATACAAAGCCTCGAAGGGTGCCATGCCTATGCTGGCTTGGTAAATATTGTTGTAAGCGAATTCCACTAAAGGAAGATGATCCTCCCATGTACCTCCAAAGTCAAGAATGCATAGTCTCAAGAGATCTTCTAGTGCTCTGTTCACCCTTTCCGTCTGACCATCGGTTTGTGGGTGATAGGCCGTGCTTAAGCATAGCTGTGTGCCCACAGCCTCTTGCAAACTCCTCCGGAACTCGCTTGTAAAGATAGGGTATCGATCACTTACTATGCCGGAGGGTATCCCATGGAGTCGAACTATCTCTTTAAGATATATGGATGCTAGAGATGAGGTAGTCCTTCTACTTTTGACAGGTATAAAGTGAGCGCTTTTAGTAAGTCTGTCCACTATTACCTAAATGCTGTTATTGCCTCTTCTTGGCCTAGGCAACCCATCTATAAAGTCCATCGAGATGTTATCCCATTTCCACTGTGGGACCTCTAGAGGATGGAGCAGACCACCAGGCTTCTTTTGCTTCGCCTTGACTTGTTGGCATATTAAACACTTAGAAACAAATTCAGCTACATCTTTCTTCATGCCATTCCAAAGGAAAACTCTTTTGATGTCTTTATACATTTTGTCTCCGCCTGGGTGTATGGTCAGCTTGGAATGGTGTGCCTCTTCTAGAACCGTCTTTACCTAACCCCTTGCTTGTGGGATACGTAGTCTTCCATCTCGTCTCAACCAGCCCTTGGCATCAATGGAGTATCTATTTAGGTGACTAGAAGTCTCACCCCTAATTAAATTGTCCATCACATCGACTAGCTGAGGGTCTTATCTTTGCGCGGCTCCGATTGAGTCTAATAGAGTTGGCCGCACTTCTAACGTTGCTAGCAAGCCAGGTACAAAGTCAGAGGAGGGCCTAAAGTTAAAGCTTGCTATGAACTCCAAGCTTTGCCTTTCCACAAAGAGAGGGCTTAAAGTTAGCTTCTTTCTACTCAAGGCATCTGCCACTACATTGCCCTTACCAGGGGTATAGGCAATCTCAAAATCATATGAGGCGAGAAATTCCATCCACCTTTGCTGCCTCAAATTAAGATCTTTTTGAGAGAAAAGGTATTTTAATGATTTATAATCAGTAAATAATTCGAACCTTTCTCCTAGCAGATAATGATGCCATGATTTAAGGGCGAAAATGATGGCAGCTAGTTCTAAATCATAAGTTGGGTAATTCTTCTCATGAACCTTCAACTGCCTTCCTCCATTGCAAACTACTTTGCCTTCTTGCGTTAGGACAGCGCCCAATCTTGTTCTGCACGCGTCTGTATATGTTGTAAACATCGTGCTTCCATCAAGCAATGTCAGAACTGGGGCTGTTATCAGAGCCCTTTTTAAACGTTGGAAAGCAATGTCGCAATCCAAATCCCAAGCAAAAGCCAAGTTCTTCTTTGTCAATCTTGTCAGCGGAGCTGAGATCTTCGCAAAGTCCTTAATGAACTTTCGATAATATCCCGCCAGCCCGAGAAAGCTTTGGACTTCGGTTGCATTTCGCGGAATCTTCCAATCTTGCACCGCGACTACTTTTGCTTGGTACACGACTATCCCCTCTTTGGACACCACATGTCCAAGAAACCTAACTTCTTCTCTCCAAAAGTGGCATTTGGAGAATTTTTCTTTCAGCTGATGTGCTCGAAGAGTATCTAACACTTCCTTTAAATGCACAACATGTTCTTCCTCGCTTTTTGAGAAGATTAAGATGTCGTCTACGAAGACCACTACAAATTTATTAAGGAATTCCCGGAACACCCTGCTCATCAAGTCTACAAAATAGGCAGGTGCGTTTGTCAAGCCGAAAGGCATGACAAGCCACTCGAAGAAACCATCCGGGGTCCTAAATGCAGTCTTGTCAATGCTATCCTCAGCGACTCTTAGTTGATGAAACCCAGTAGCCAGATCTAGTTGGAAGAAAACAGATGCACCTACGAGTAGATCAAACAGATCGTCAATTCTTGGGAGGGGTGCCTACTCTTCTTAGTCAGCTTGTTCAACTCCCTATAATCTACGCATAGGCAGAGTGAACCATCAGCTTTGGTCGCGAATACTACCGGAGCACCCCATTCAGAAATACTCCATCTTATGAACCCCTTTTCAAGCAGCTCTTTAATTTGCTTGCTGAGCTCCTTTCTCTCCCTTGGGGCTATGTGTCTAACGGGTAAAGCAACGGGCTTTGCGTTATCAACAAGGTATATGCGGAAGTCTATCTCCCGCTTCGGAGGTAAGCCCTTCACCACTTCAAACACATCTGAGTATTCATGAATTACTCTAACAGACTGCAAATTCTCAACAGACGCATCAAGTGATTCAAGATAACTAAGCATGACAGAGTTCATGGGATTACAAGATATTTCGAGAGTGTTACCGAGGCGAGTCATGAGTCTAACCACTCTGTTTTCACAATCAAGGATGTCACCATTCCTAGATAGCCAGTCCATGCCTAGAATCAGCCCATAGCCCGTGAAGCCCAAAACAAAAGCATTACATTTAAACCCAACACTTAGAATTGAGATTTCCAAATCCAAACAAACCATTGACAAATAAACTGAGCCCCCAATTGGATTTGAAACAACCAAGGGATCCTCTACTATATGGGTGTCTAGGTGCAGAGATTCAACTAAAGCAGTAGATATAAAAGAGTGTGATGCACCAGAATCAAAGAGAGTACGAACAGGATTATCAAACAGATAAACTAAACTCTCAACAGAAATATGACTACCTCGTTCCTGCAGAGGTTCTATGAGAGCATGAACCTGCCCTCCAGAAGAAGCTCCAGTTCTTTGTCCCTGCCCTTGCCTTTTGGGGCAGTCCTTAGCCAAGTGTCTTGTTTCCCCGCAATGGAAACAAGCACCCAACTTCCTCTTTATCTTTCTGCAGTCCCTAGCCAAATGTCCAGGTATGCCACAGTAATTGCACTTCAGCTTCTTACGGGATTTATTATCCTTCCCGCCTTTCTTGGGGTCCGCTTTCTTGTTTTGAGATCCCTCTCCTTTCTTATTTTGAGGCTCTTCCTTGTTTACCTCCTTCTTGCCATCTTTGTTCTCCTCTTGCAACAGAGCCATGTCCACCAGCCTTTCATAAGTTGCTCCCATGGGTATATGGGACATTTCCAAGCCTTGTAGTGGCTCATTCAGTCCTTTGGGAAAACGGAGAGTCTTCTTGTGTGGAGTGTTGACTAACTCCAGTCCAAATCTGGCAAGCTGATTGAATTTATTGACATATTCTTTGACTAATAGGTTGCCCTGCTTAAGTGATAGGAACTTCTCCATTTGTAGACTTTGCTCAGCTTGTGAGAGGAACTTCATTTCAAATCTCGCCTTGAAGTCCTCCCAAGTCTCTATCGGTCTTTCAGCATTAGTGACCTCCCACCAGAAGGAGGCCTCATCTTTGAGCAACCACACCACCAACTGTAGTTTCTGCCTCTCATCTACTTCAAAGATAACAAATAAGTCTTCAGTTTCTTTGAGCCAGTTTCTGGCTTCTACGAAAGATTCACTACCCTTGAAGTCTTTTCCACCCATGGATCTAAAATCTCTACAGATCTTTGAGAAAGCATTTCCTCTCGGAGGAGAAGGAGCAGCAGCTGGGGGAGGCGGAGGAACGCCTGCTAGGCCTGCTTCATTGGCCCTGGCTTCAAGGTACCTTCTAAACCAACCAGGCACCGGCACGCCCTCAGGTTGGTTAAAGTCCCCAGACATGCTGAAACAAAAGGAAAGATTCAAAACAAGGGATATAAAGATAGTGCACATGGCTTTGGGGATTATGCCCTTTTTTTTAATTTAAAACAACACTTTTCTTGAAAATGCTTCTTTGTGACTTCTTTTTGAAAAATAGTTTCAAAATTTTTATCCAATCTGGTAACCTTTAGCTCTGATACCAAGTGTAACACCCCACCCTCCATTAAGGTCACTCTCAAAGGGAATTCCTTAACTTCGGTGGAGCGTTTTAAGGTACAAGATACTAATAAATTACAAGACAGATAATTAAAGCAACGGATAATTAAATCAGCGGAAAAGAAACCAACTTCATTCCATAAATACTTGTTCAATACAACATTTCAACAAACAGTTTCAATCTTCCAAATTATTACATCTGTCTTGGAAACACAAAGAAGCAATACTGAAAATAAAATGACATAAATCTCCAACATGTTTTTGACCATACCCATAGCTCAAAAAAAAGAAAGTCCAAGCCTTACATCTACGGTCTTCAAACTTTGATTTGATCCGGTCAAGCAAAAGTGTTCCCTCCCTGCGGACCTAGGGGGAACGGAAGAAAAGAGGCGAAAGGAAAATGAGTCAGACATAAGTCTGGTAAGCCCAGTTATTTAATAGCATGTAAACAAGTAAAAGACTATGACATGAATAAACTGAACTTAGAATGATACCACAAGGATAGGGTAGTCCTAAAATAAGATAAGGTAAGACTTAACTAGATTTGGCTATCGCACCCACTTTTACTTCTCTGCACCTACTAAGAACTTGTTTAACTAGCAATGTATGTTCATGATAAAGTGATCCCATTCATGTATTGATCGGCTCCTACTCGCATTCATGTATTCTCGGTGTCATGCGGCCCCACATGATTATAAAGCACTTGTTCTGGTTCCATTATAGGGCGTATCAAGTCCTATAATGGCAACCCCTGACACGATTCTAGATGCACAAGTGTACGCCTGGTGCCCAGTGCCTTCTTTTTCCACTCCGGAGCCCGTGCACGCCCATACTCCGTCGAAACCTACACGGACGCACCTAACCGCCGCCCTTTTTGACCGCTTATATTCAGCCAAGTAATCGTGCCCCACACTGCCTAGTTCAGAGTACCTTGATACGTTCATGCGGGTTACTGCTGAAACGGGTCCCCGTTACTATGGTTTTTCTAGTCAACATGTTAAACTGGTTAAGTGTTCTTGACTTAACTTAACCCATATCAATCTTGCCTAGTTAACATGTTGATTTGGCTAAGTGTTTTCTAAATTACTTAACCCCACCAATCTTGTCTTGTTCACATGTTAAGTTGGTTAAGTGTTTTCTTAATTACTTAACCTCACCACTCTTGTCTTGTTAAGTTGGTTAAGTGTTTCCTTAATTACTTAACCTCACCATTTCTAGCTTGATTGTTCATGAGCTTTAACTAATTAATTAATTAAAGCACCAACCACTCACATTAGACATGTACTGTTGTGGTTACTGGATGTGTCGGTCGGTTTCGGGCAGGTTTACACCACAACTCAGTCTAACCTCGGGATTTTCTGGGCTTGATGCACTAACCTATCACATTAGACAGGTATTGTTGTGGTTACTGGATGTGCCGGTCGATTCCGAGCAGGTTTAAACCACAACTCAGTCTAACCTCGGGTTAGGCATATTCGTCTTTTCTAGATTTACATTTTTATATATGCAAATTTCTACAAGTATTTCATGTCACATGTTTTAATTCAAGACAAATGGTATATAAATTATACCATTCATTGCCTTAACCAATTACATGGTTTTGGGCCCACCGACATATTTACATGTTTTGGTTTAATAATTGCCCCCAACGTTACCCCCGTTTGTTCGTTCACATTAATCACATAAAGACATTGGGCCCGCTAATTAGCCCAATCTATAAACGAGAGATAAAGGAGGGAACATGCATAACATAGGTTCAATCAACATATATCATGTAATTTGGCATAAACATCAGTTATAGACTAGCATGTGACATAATCATGACATGTCCAATTCCAAAACATGTATGATTATAACATTAACATATAGGTGTAAACTAGATCTAATAAGGTGAACTTGCATAAATTCACTTCACAAACTTGCATATAAATAAGGATCTAGTTTAGGATCTAACATGTAGCTTGCATATGACATATGTATATAATTTGATCGTAACTTGGATCTATCATAAATTATATAACTTGCATTAATCATGTGAACCTAAATGGACCTTGACATGGATCCAATCATAAAGTTTGTAACTTGCATATGGACATATGAACATAGGCATGTGGATCTAACATAAAACTTGCAACTTACATATGAACATATGGATCTAACATAAACTTGCAACTTGCATATGAACATATGGATCTAACATAAAACTTGCAACTTACATATGAACATATGGATCTAACATAAAAGATAGGAATATGTAAATGTAGATCTTCACTTGGATCTAATATAAAACTTACAACTTGCATAAAAACATAAACATGTAGATCTTTACATGAAACACATAACTTGCATATGATATTGATAGTTTCAAATAGATCCAATACCAAATCCAATAATCCACAACCATTCCAATTCATGATAAAATCATCACAAAAAATCGATGGATTAACATGGTATATTTCTAATTTCACTTTATATCAAATCACACCTTAGATTTATTTACGTCTAAAAGATAATTGCGCTTACAACGAACGTAGGTTTTGATTTCTGGATTCTGAATTCTAGAGTTGAAATGCTCGCCTTTGATGTAGACAATCGTTGTTTTGATTTAGTTTGGTTCGTCCTTATGTTAGCTTCAAGTGGCGGCTACTCTAGGTTGTCTAATGGCAGCATGACGGCTCTAGGTTCAATTTTTAATATGATTTAGGGGTCAGGTATTAGGTTGCTTTTATAGAGATTAGATTGAATAGGAGCCGTCAGATCATCTCAGAATAAATCAAGACCGTTAAGACAAGATAGAGTAGTCTAGAACAGCCAACTCAGCCCCTAATGACTCAGCAGTGAGTCATAATTCGTCTTTTCTAAATTCACATATTTTCTATTTATTTCTAATTATATATGTAAATTAATCTTAATTTAATCATGCCATAATTATTCTTTTAATTATGCTCACAATAAATGGTATACCAAATATACCATTTCATGAACCAATCTATGGCAAGAAATTTTCATGTTTTCCCTTGATTCTCGCATTTATAATTAAGTATTCTTTAATTTGTTATTACAACATTAACAGAAAATACGGGGTGTTACACCTCCCATGAATACCATAAAACAAAACTCGCAATGCTAAACAAAAGAACAATGAAGCTATTATAAGACTCAGGTCCCAACACATAATGCAACGCAAGCCAGAGGATAGAGTTTTACCTTATAATAGACAAATAAGCTTGATATGCAAAATTTAACTTTTATTAGTATAAGTGCATAGTGTAGAAATCAATTTCGAAAGTAAACGTATCAATCATAGATGACATAATAC
The DNA here is from genome assembly GCA_030737875.1 of Allium sativum. Taxonomy (NCBI): domain Eukaryota; kingdom Viridiplantae; phylum Streptophyta; class Magnoliopsida; order Asparagales; family Amaryllidaceae; genus Allium; species Allium sativum. The sequence goes on from CM060918.1 coordinate 229,096,055, forward strand.
CCCATCCTATTATGTTGCCATATAGGTATACAACAAAAACCGTAAAGCTCGTATTGGAAAGGGGGATTTCCATCATGATGGCTACTGACTCGAAAGATCGATCATGTAGTGTAATACTCCACGGCTTACGTCCAGGGCTTTTGGAAAACACCATAATATATGTTCGCACTATATCCACGAAAAAAATATCACTGCAGCTTACGTCCAAGGCTTTGGAAAACACTGCTTACTCTATGCTTCTAGGAATCATGTATAAGCCATATCCCAACTAAGTGTGGAGCAACCACACCCAGCACATCTCAGTCGACCGAATCCATGACAACACTAAAAGTTGTCTTCAACCCGAAGGTTGCTCATCTTCATCTTGAAAGTATACTGATCTAACCATCAGTTCACCATCATACCTACGTGTGAGGCTCGCGAATTAACGCCACACGAAGCTGCGCTATGTTAAAGCTATGCTTTGATCATCATCCACCAAGCTCTGCTTTTCAACAAAAGCTTGGATCACTGCAACGAGGTGGGCGAATTTCGTCTTATCTATTTTTGTATTTTTCTTTTGTTTCCATTTTTTTATTACTTTTTTTTATTTATATAACTACTCAGCATGCCACATTGTCAATTCATACTATAACATTAACGTCTACCAATACATAACCTCTAAGCTCGTACGTCTCAGAGAAGGGTGTTAAGAAAGAGAATAAATTCTCCGCCACCAAATAGAGATATATTTAGTAGAGATCAACAAATACAGCAAAAAGAATACAATGTCAGACATACAATCCATTTGCAAGTCCTTTCTGGGTTTGAACGAAACCAGATGCACCTTATTCCTCATCCCATATGTCCAATATAGGAGAGAGGCCCTCGCATATCCAGACAATCAACAAGTACGTCCGGACAACTACCACTATAACCCCTTCATGGGAGCTACCCAAATCCAAGGCATCAGTAGTAATCCATTCGATGTGAAGATTGTCGGTCTTGCACCGTCTTCAATATCGTCGACTTTTAATCGTCGTATCACTTATTCAAAATGGGTTAAACTCGGTCTTTCTGAATAACTCGCATATCTTATAATCAAGTGCCATAAAAACACATCATACGCCGCATTCCAATCTAGAATATTCTTTTATTCAAGCATTCATTACATTGTGAATCATCCCATAAATCTTATCAAAGTTTTAATACATTTAAACCTCTTATTTAAATCTTTCTTTGAAAACCATTGCAAAAGATTTTGTATTATTTTTTAACAATCTTAAACCAAATCAAGGTTTATCAATGTTGATGGCAAAAAACGCCGTAAACACCAAAGATTCCAATTATTAAGAATAGTTAATTTGGTCGCACAGACAAGAGTAGAAAAGCAGTAAATAACACAAGAGATTTATAGTGGTTCGGCCTTGTGAGGGGCCTACGTCCACTTTGAAGCGTTGTTGGAATATTAGTAATCACTCAAAGTTACAAGTGTGAGACCATCCCATTACATCCCCTTACATTCATCTTTATGCTAGATGATGTCATAATTAAGCTACATGATGTCATTCTTGAGGCTATATGATGTCACCTCTAAGACATGATGTCATCCTTCTCATATATGATGTCAGAATTATCATATATTAAGAAAATGACACTTTTTCCCTTCTTCTTCCTCAAATGGGAGACGCCATTAAGAGCTCTCTAGAGGTCCTAAGGTCTCAAATTCCAAACCCTTTCAAGTGTGAAGTCTTGGGGTATTTATAGGGAAGGGAGTAGGTAGAAATAGGGGACCACATCCAGAAATTCGCACCTGGAGCCTGCACATACGGGAAATTCACACCTGAGCCCGGGGAACGAAATTTCGCACCTCGAGGGTGCGAGATTTCGCACCCTCGAGGGTGCAAAAGATTTATCCCCTCTAGAGTGAGAGATTCCGCACCTCGAGGGTGCGAGATTCCACACCTCGAGGGTGCGAGATTCCCTACCTCGAGGGGCGAGATTCTGCACGTCGTGGGTGCGAGATTCCACACCTCGAAGGATGCATGAATAGGTGTTTGGGGTGCCATGAGGTCTCTGTTGGTGCGATCCCTCTTCATCATGTTTCCTTCGCTCCTAAGTGTCCCTTTCGGCTTTGGTTCCACGCGATGCATTGAGTCGTGCATATCCTGTGTACTTTTGGGAACCGGACCAAAAAGCCGGTTAACATTTGCCCTCCAAAGTATGTCTTATATTGACATGATGTGCTTTGGATTGGTTGAATTAGTAATTGAGTTGCTAGTTTATCATGTAAGTTAAATGAAAACACATGTTAGTTGACAGGCTTGTTCGTTGTAGGATTGCGAGCGAGTTGTTGCTGATATGGCGTCGTGCTCATGTTGCTGAGTATTCATAGTATGTTGCCCCCACATGTTTGCGGGCCCAGTATGTGCATGGAGTATGTGTACATGAGCGCGTGGCATGAAATTTCGAACCCATGGGTTCGGGTTTTTCTTTCTCTCTTTTTTTTAGGTGCAAAATTTCAACCCCAAGGATTCAAAATTTCGAACTCGTAGGTTCGAAATTTTGAACTTGTGGGTTCGAAATTTCGAACCCGTGGGCTCGAAATTCATGGGTATCCAAATGGGTTATTTCCTTTTATTATAAATATCTCCCCCTCACTTTTTTCCTTCTGTTTACATTCTTACCTCGACCGCCATTGTTGTAAAAGCTCCCTGCTATTTCGAACCTGACAGAGTTAGTGGCTAGGGGGGAAAAATGAGGAGGAAGAGGTCGAAGGCCTACAACTTGGAGGAGTAGTTCGACGCGATGGGGAGAGAAGTGGAGGCCCAATTAGGGTTCGAAATTTCGACCCTCCGTTGGCTTAAATTTTCGAACCCTCATGGGTTCGTGTTCCCGAAACTCGGGGGTTCGAATTCTCGAACCCGAGAGGTTCGAACCGCCGAACCTGCAGGGGTTGGATTTTTGAACTCCCGTTGTTCGAAATTTCGAACATTGGGGGGTTCGAGTCTTCGAGCCTAGAGTGCTTCGAATCTTCGAACTTCCAAGGTTTGAATTTTCGAACCCTGAGGGGTTCAAATTTTCGAGTCCCTGGGGGGTTCGAATAATCGAACCTCGAGGTTCGAGTCTTGAACTTCAAACTTAATGGAACCTCTCTCGCCTATCGCGGGGTCCGAATCGGCTACCAGCCCAACTGCTCTATGCTACGTTTTGGCAGGGTTTTGCTCCTCTTGTACAGGACTTCGATCTCTTGACTGCCTGCCCTTAGATTTACATAATTCCTTTTCACTTGCACGATGGTGTGAGTGCATATGATGATAGCCACGTGGATAGGGACTTGTATTTCTTGTTACCCGATGCCGTTATCTTGGAAAATCCGACGGACTTGGTACAGTCGCGTCTGGATGCTACGGCAGTCACGAAAATGGCACAGCGGTTCAATATACCAGTAGGTGACGCTCACGCGCCGGGAAAAGGTAGAAGGGCTCATGCACCACCCGAGGGTTTAACTGCCTGGAATAAGAAAGCTTGTTTTGTGGGATCCGTGCCCTTGACCAATGATTTTATTCAGGATATTATGTCCTATTTCCACCTCGCACCTTCGCAACTGCATCCAAATGCTTACTCGTCGCTCTTAGGCACTTATGTTCTATACCGAGAGTATTTGAACATGGAACCCACTGGAGAGGACATTCAGTATTTCTTCAGCCTGAGAAGAACGTCTAGCAGAATGCCTTCCCAATGGTTCCTGGAAGCCACAACCGCCACCAAATTCTTTAGCGGGACGTGGCCCACGCCATCGGTGTTCAAACAAGACTGGTTCTTTGTGCACTACCCTCCTGGATTTGCAAGGAGACGGATTGAAGGGAGTAAGTGCTTTCGAACTTCACTTCCAATTATAAAGTTCTTGGAGCCCGTATCTTATTATTATCCTTTTTTGATTGTGGTAGGGAATCCAGAGGCACCCACCAGCGAAGAGTATAGGCAGCGTCGTAATGCCTTGTGGGCGATTCCCGAGGAATTTCGCAAAACGGAAACTGTGACAAGCCAAGAGCGCCTTCACTGTGCGGGATTGCTTCCTGACAATCGGGTTGTAATTAGGACCGCAGTGGCAAGTGGTGTACCAAAAAAAGTGGTGGCGAAAGGCCCTATGACCCCTGGTCTGAAAAGAAAGATGCCCTCTGATGGGCCTCGACCAAAGAAGGTCCTCAAGTTTCAAGGAGACATCGGTGGAGATGGGGCTCGTGGTGAGGAGGCTGCAGCTGGAGATGAGGGCCCATTGAATGTTCCCATTCCGCCTCCAACTAGAGGGACAGGGGAGGGAGAGTCGATTAGGCCAATGTCTCCAGTGGCTTCTCCTGGAGCTGCCACCCTGCTTGAGGACGAGTGCCAGTTTGATGGCTTGAATAAACTTGATCTTGAAGCATCCTTGCGACTGACTCCGGCTGTCATGGACAAATTAGCTCTCGCTACGGAGGGGTTAACTCCTTCGAGTGGACCACAATCTGGTCTGTTGAGAGAACACTTAGGGCATACACTCATTAACACTGCATAGCATAATGGCTTATCTGAGCGTGCGACTTGACGGACTGTATTTCGTTTCTTTGACAGGTAATATGAATAGAAGACGCGGGGGATGAGGCTATGGTCATGGAGGCTGCCCACGCCCTAGGAATCCTTTCTTTGAGGGCTTCAGAAGAGGGACCAACTTGTATGGCACTCCACCCCCGATTGGTCGTGGTAGTGGACACCAAGATGGGGATCGGTCTCGATGGTCTCCGACTCCCCCTCCTCTCCCTCCGATTTGGGTGTCCGAGGGAGATTCCTGATTTAACTTCAGGGGTTCATGGTGTCCGCCTTCGACAACTCCTCCACATACAATGGCTCTTGCGCCCATTCCAGTTACCAGAGAGAGCCACCACTCAGCCAACCAAGGCCGGAGAGGATGAATGTAACCAGGACGCGAGGATTAGCGGCCTTTGAGCAATAAAGGGCTTTCTATGGAGGAACAGAGGGCATGGTTGAAAATGACTTTCCCTCAAAACTACTTTGATGAGTTGACGATCCTTCCAGACCTCCGCCCGTCCCCTGCTCTGGACTCCGGAGAGATCTGGACGCATGTGAAGGAAGTGTACCACCAGGCTGACGAGCATACCGCCTATTCCTCTCATCTATCAGAGCTGATCAAGAGGAAGAATATGGAGCTCATGAATCAGAAGTTAACTATATATGCTGAGAAGACCACCTTCGTTCATCTAAATGTGGACATTGGTGAGTTTGCTTTTTGTACCGTGAGCACATTGTCGTTCATTCCCATATCTTTAAATGCTAACTTGTGAATCTTGTTGTTGTAGCTGAGATAAAGAAAGGGTACGAGGAACTCAAGAGGGAGGCTGATCACTCCCGCTCCATTTTCACTGAAACTATAGCCGATCTTACTACCCAGAACACGACCCTAAAGAGGGACAAGGTCGAGGTGGATAAAGTGTGTGCCGATCTGGAAAGGAAAACGCGCGAGTTTTCGACCTCCATACTGACAATAATGCTCTAAGAGCAGAGAATAACAGCCTGAAGAGGCGGCTCGAGGAAATGAGAAAGGCCAAGGAGGATGCGGAGGCCAGTAACCGGGATGTTCTGGGTACAATGGATGGACTGAGAGAGGCGCACCTGAGAGAGGTGGAACAATTGAGAGAGGAGCTGGAGGATACAGAGTCCGAGTGCAATCGTCTGTGGTGGAGGATATCCAAAACATGTACGTCAAAGTTCTGAGATTCCATGGACTCTCGTGGGTGGACGAATACCCATGGGAACTAGCTCGGACTTGGGAGAGGTTGGTTCCGTATGAGGCCTTTTTGCACCAAGTGGATGTGAGAACTTTAGATGAACGTCAACTTGCAATCGATCTCCCGACTGTCGAGGAGCGCGAGAAGCTGGAAGAGGGTACGAGGCTGTTGCTTGAGGATGTTGAGAGAGAGAGGCTGGAGAGGCTTACTGCTGAGATGGGGAAGTCTGTCATGACTAAGAGTGTTGTGGTAGCGGAGACATTTAAATAGGGAAGCTCCTATCGGCTAATAGCCCCTGAATCGATTATTGTGAGCGATCCCGTAGCTTCAACTCGGGTTTCAACCGAGTATGACCCTGAGTGCCCGGATCTAGGAGAGACTGGATTCACTTTACCTACCGCCACAAATACCCCTCTTGCCATTTCTACACCATCCCTACCCGGAGGTAAATTTCTTTTGCCATGCATCCCCAAGGATGATGAATTACCGAATTTGCAGACTAAAAGGTTGTGTTTTCAATGTACAGCCCTTCCTGGACTGACCATGACATCGAGCCCTGCCCTTGTGGTCCCACAAACAACTAAATCTAGGCAAGGATCTATGGCAGCACAATTTGGAGACGGCGACGATCAACTGGATACCCACTCGGGTATAAGGTTAACTCCCAGCATGTATGAGAGCCTTATGGAGGAAGGAGAGGTAGTTGATGGGCAGAGTGCGGCTACCCGAGGCCCAGTAGAGGCTGATGTGCTGTCGTTGGCAGCTATGGTGGAGACCCAAAAAGCCAAAATGGTGGCTAAGTGTGAAAATGAGGAGGAGAAGCAGAAGCATGATGAGGCTGCCAGGAAATAGGTCCTAATAAAGACCAGGCAGGATGCTGAGGCGAGAGCCGCTGACACGATCGCGAAGAGGAAGGCCGATGAGGCGGCCGAGAATAAGAGGGCTGATGATGAGGCCCGAAAGAAGAGGGAAGACGAGGAAGCATAGTAGAGGGCTACTGAGTCCCTTGAGAAGACCAAGGATGGTGGTGACACGCCGCATAGATCCCAGAAGCTTGCTAAGCGACGGGCTGCTAGAGAGGCCAAGGAACGGGTGAGCGAGAATGCAAGGTGGTCCCGAAGAAGAGTGACACTGTGGTCGGCCTCGCTGCTGGGAGTGCCCCCATGCCTACGCCGCATACCTCCATTATCAATATTACCAAGATCTCTAGCGGCGAAGGCACGGAGGAGAAGCGTCTCGCAACTTCTCATGAATCGACCACTTTTCGGAAGGGCCGAGATGGGAAGAGCGGGTCTGGTAAGAAGAGGCCCGGTGCAAATGATGAACCATCAAGTGTGGAATGTAACAACCCGTATTTTCAATAACCTGTAATAACATAAATCGAGGCAGAATTTAATTCTAAAATGGGAATCAAGGGAAACGGGCTATGCCATTGCGTTCGTCTCGGAAAAATACGCGAAATAGAGTCCGAGTTTTCGAAAATCGGAGTCCGTATGACCAAGATATGGCCTCGCGAAGTTTCACGAAAATTCCCAAATTAAAGTATACTTAATTAAGTGAAATGGGTTGTGTAGATATATATATATATATATATTGATATATATATATATATATAATTGAAAATTTAATAAATAAATATGCAAAAATGCTCAAAACAGCGAATTGGGAGAGGGGAATAACCGAACCGGCCGATTTTTGAAGTCGACCCGAGCCCGCTGGGTCGACTAGGGGTTAATCCAGGGTGTTTGGCTGTCAACCCGTGGGCCGATTCGCTCAAGTGCAGATTTTGCATTTGAATGGTTCTCATGGTCCATCTTTAATCTAAAGGCCCTAGATGGTTCCTACACTTGACTTCTTCCCCAAGACATGCTTTAATGGCTTGGATTGAATCTAGGGTTAATCCTATGGCCTAAAACACTTGCCTAATCTATAAATAAGACCCTAACCTACCCTAATTCATTCATAATTAAACCTAGTGACTAAACTATGGCAAAATGCTAGCTCTCATGGCCTCCACTAATTTTATGAAGAGGGTTGCATACTAATCACTCTCTAATCAACTTCTAATCCCTTCTTAGCATCTTAATCTTCTTCATTTGGTGTTCAAAGTTGCTAGTTGTGAGTTTCTATCACTTTGATGATCTTTTGGTAAACTAATTAGATGAGATGTGATGAGATTTATGGTTTTGTATGTGGGTTAATGAGCTTTGAATCATATGATATGATGTTAGCATTAATCTTATGTTTATGCATGTTGAGTATGTAAGCTTATGCAAGTTTAATATGATGTATGTTATGTTTGCATGATGCTAAATATGCAAGTTGTGGGCTATGTAATCATATGCATGTTATGCAAGTTCATGGTAATATGCTATGCAAGTTACATGTATGTAAATATGCAAGTTACATGTTTGTTAATATGCAAGTTACATGTATGTAAATATGCAAGTTACATGTTTGTTAATATGCAAGTTACATGTTTGTTAATATGCAAGTTACATGTATGTAAATATGCAAGTTACATGTTTCTTTATATGCAAGTTACATGTTTGTTAATATGCGAGTTACATGTATGTAAATATGCAAGTTACATGTTTATTAATATGCAAGTTCATGATGACACATTATGCAAGTCTATAAGCTAATATGCAAGTTTGTTATGCAAAATGAATATGTAAGTTATGTGACATATTATATGCAAGTTATGTGACATGTTATGCAAGTTCATATGCAAGTTATGTGTTTGTTAATATGCAAGATGGCACCTTTGAAACATGTTCATTCATATGCAAGTTGACACCTTTTATATGTGTTATATCATGAACGAAATTACGTGGGAACGATGGGGTAATTAAATGCATAAGTTAATAAGATTGTGTGAAATTAATATAATTATGCATAACACAAAATAAATAAACATAGTATGGGAATTTGCCTATTTGGTTAGGTGTACCCATACTATGTGTTGGGAATTTACCTATTGAGTTAGGTCTACCCCATGGGAATTTACCTATTAAGTTAGGTCTACCCATGTTAAGAAAACTTGATTAATTAGGGATAATTAATATAAAATTATGAGGGTGATTAATTAGGTGTAATTAATTGACTAAGACACGAGGTTGGACTCAGTTGTAGCGTAAAACTGCCCGGACCCAACCGGCTTAACCAGTTGCTACAAATGTTAGCCCAATGTGAGAGGTCTTAGGCACAAACTAAATACGTAATTAATGTAAAGACACGAGGTTAGACTCTGTTATGACATAAGGCTGCCCGGACCCAACCGGCTTAACCAGCGGTCATAAAAGACAGTCTAATGTGAGAGGTCTTTACAAAGGTTACGTTCTTAATTAATTAATTAAGAAACACTTAACCATATTAGCATGTAGAGGGACATGAGGGGTTAAGTGGGTGCCTCGGGTGGCATGAGAAAATCTAGTGGTTGCCTTGGGTGGCAATAGAAAATACGATTAGAATACTTAACCAAAATGGAACATGTAATTAAAACATGATTAAAGGGTTAAGTGGGATATACTAGAAAAAGGGACAAGCTTAGGTGGGTAGCTTGTGGAGGCCCATTTCAACCAGTAACCCATACGTATCTTTGTGGGCTCGACCCATGTCGAGGACGGGACACGCATACTGGGCTTGACTGTAAGAGGCAAACGGGTTAGCGGTGGCAACGCAAGTCCAACGGGCTTCATATGCGTGAGTGGGCCCGGGCTGGTAGGTAAGCCGTTGTTGCATCGAGTAGATATAAGCCGTGCACCTTTAGTTCCATCAGGTTGCCACATTGGGGAATGATACATCCCACGGTGGGGCCAGCACGGGTATCTACGTTAGGGAGCCGATCGAATGGGAAGTAGTGTGTACACCTAGTGGATTGTAGGGCCCCGTGGCGCCTACTTGGTCACCTAGGGGTACGCAGGTACTAATTAGTAAATTTTATAAGTCCTTGGGTGGGATCAACCTTTAAGTTAGGAACGACTGGTGTGGTGCAGTTTAGTAATTTACCTTAGGGAGGGTAGATGCGTCTTTATCCTTTATCTTCGTTTAGTTGACTGCTTAGGGTAGCCATTCATCCCTATATGTTACCGTATATCAGTTTATGTCTTCTCTGGTTACTTTAACGATTGTATTGTTAAAGTTATAGGACTCGCTCAGACTTATGTCTGACCCTGTTGTTTTTATCTTTTTTCCCAACCCTCAGGTCCTACGGTGGATCCTAGCAGTAGTGGAGCTTGATCGGATTGCTGTTCCAGTCTTTAGGAGCTTGGATAGATGTAAAGCTCCAGTTATCCAGTTATCTTTTCTTTTGTTTGGCTATTGTATGAGAGTGGGATTATGTACTTCTTTATTTTGATGGATATTGTACTTGACCTTTATTGTGGTTTTATGATGTAACCAGACATGTTTTACTTCCGCTGTTATGAGATGATGTTTTAAAATTTCAAGTACTATTTATATCTGTCTTGTTGTAATTTTTCTGTTCTATATTCACTAAAATACTCCACCAATGCTATGGCATTCCCTTAGTGAGTGATCATAGCGGGAGTGGGGTGTTACACGTGGTATCAGAGCTTAAGGTTACCAGAACAGATAAAATTTTTGAGAAAAACTACTTTCTAAGAGTATTTTCGAAGAAAGGATTTTTAAAAGCATGTCTTCTAAGAGAAAAAGTTTTTGAAAAAGAAAAGCATAATCCCCAATAGCCATATCTTTATCTTTCGGAATCTCCTTTTTGAATCTTTCCTCTTTCGTTTCAGCATGGCTGAAGATCTTAACATCCCGGAGGGTTTAGTTATACCACTATGGTATAGGAGGTTGCAAGAGGCTAGGGCCGCGGCTGCGGGTCCGGCCAATGCTACTACACCAGAGACAACCGCTCCTCCTCCTCAGCCTAGAGTGGATAATTTTGCTAAGGTTTGCAAGGAGTTCAAGGCTATAGGAGGAAAACCTTTTCTTGGTTCAGAGACTTTCGTAGAGGCTAGAGATTGGCTTAAGGAAGTGGAAGAGTTGCTAGATATCTTTGAAGTGGAAGAGGGAAAGAAAGTCAAGTTGGCGGCTTGGTTAATGAAGGGAGAGGCCTCATTCTGGTGGGAGGTCACTAATGGAGAACGCCCTGTTGACTCTTGGGCAGATTTTAAGCAAAGGTTTGGGGCTAAGTTTCTCTCAAGGGCGGAAGAGAATCTGTTTATGGAGAAGTTCTTGAATTTGAAGCAAGGGAATCTCACGGTGAAAGAATATGTCAACAAATTCAATCAATTAGCAAGGTTTGGCATAGAGTTGGTGAATACACCGGAGAAGAAGGCTTTGAGGTTCGTTAGAGGCTTGAACGAACCATTGCAAGGAATAGCTATGACTCACATTCCTATGGGGGCCACTTTTGAGAAGCTTGTCTACATGGCACTTATGCATGAGGATGATAAGAATTCTAAGGCACCAGAGAAAAAGGGGGATCAGAAGAAACCGCAACAGCAACAACAAGGCAAGGGCGGAAAAGGCAATGGTGACAAAAAGAAGACGAAGAAGAAGTGCTTCAATTGTGGAACACCAGGACACCTTAGTAAGGATTGTCGCAAAAAGAAGAAAACCGGTTGCTTTCATTGTGGTGAAGCAGGGCATCTTGTGAAAAACTGCCCAAAGAAGGGGCAGAAGACGGGGTCTACCTCAGGAGGCCAGGTGCAAGCTCTTATAGCACCACCTCAGTCAGGGGGGCAAGTTCAGGTTCTCTCAGTTCCACCGATTCAGCAGAGAGGTAGAACTATTTCCGTTGAAAGTCTGGTTTTTCTGTTTGATCATCCAGTTCGTACTTTGTTTGACTCTGGCGCATCGCATTCTTTTATCTCATCATCGTTAGTTGAGTCACTGCACTTAGACACCAGTCTAGTTGATGATCCCTTGGTTGTCTCAAACCCAATTGGGGGCTCCATATATCTGTCTATGATATGTTTGGGTTTGAAGATTTCTATACTTAGCGTTGAGTTTAGATGTGATGCTTTTGTATTGGGCTTCACGGGCTATGGGTTGATCTTGGGCATGGACTGGTTATCCAGTAATGGTGCCGTTCTTGATTGCGAAAGGAGAGTTGTCAGGCTCATGACCCGCTTGGGTAACACTCTCGAGATCTCTTGCAATCCCATGGAATCTGTTTTGCTAAGTTATCTTGAATCGCTCGATGCTTCGGTCGAGAGTTTGTGTTCTGTCAGAGTAGTCCGGGAATATCCGGATGTGTTTGAAGAAGTAAAGGGTTTGCCTCCGAAGCGGGAGATAGATTTCCGAATTTATTTGGTGGATAATGCCAAACCAGTGTCTTTGCCAGTACGCCACATGGCTCCTCGTGAGAGAAGAGAACTTCATAAGCAAGTAGGGGAGTTGCTTGAGAAGGGGTTCATAAGGCGAAGTATATCGGAGTGGGGAGCTCCAGTAGTGTTTGCCACGAAGGCGGATGGGTCCCTCAGACTTTGTGTGGATTATAGAGAACTTAATAAGCTCACGAAGAAGAATAGACACCCATTACCGAGGATAGATGATCTCTTTGATCAGTTGGTTGGCGCGTCAGTATTTTCGCAGATGGACTTAGCTACAGGGTTTCATCAGTTAAGAGTGGCGGAGGACAGTATAGAGAAGACTGCTTTCCGGACTCCGGATGGTTTTTATGAGTGGCTAGTGATGCCATTTGGGTTGACAAACGCCCCCGCATACTTTGTTGATCTCATGAGTAGAGTGTTCAGAGAGTATCTGAATAAGTTTGTAGTAGTTTTTGTGGATGACATCTTGGTCTTTTCCAAGAATGAAGAAGAGCATGCCTTACATCTCAAGGAAGTGTTGGAGACTCTTCGAGCGCATAGTCTTAAAGCTAAATTCTCTAAATGCCATTTTTGGAGAAGAGAAGTGCGATTCTTAGGGCATGTGGTCTCTAAGGAAGGGATAGCTGTGGATCCCGCAAAGATAGTATCTATCCAGGATTGGAAAGTTCCTAGAAATGCTACCGAGGTAAGAAGTTTCTTGGGGTTGGCAGGATATTATAGGAAGTTCATCAAAGACTTCGCGAAGATATCAGCCCCATTAACCCGCTTGACGAAAAAGAATCTGGTTTTCTCGTGGGATGTAGATTGTGATGATGCTTTCCGACGGTTAAAGAGAGCTTTGACCACCGCTCCAGTTTTAGTGCTCCCGGATGGGAGTAAGCCGTTTGTTGTTTATACCGATGCTTGTGGAACAGGATTAGGCGCAGTCTTGATGCAGGAGGGAAGGGTAATAGCCTATGGAGGGAGACAATTGAGAGTGCATGAGAAGAATTACCCTACCCATGATCTAGAGTTGGCCGCGATTGTTTTCGCACTTAAGTCTTGGCGCCATTATCTTCTTGGTGAGAGATTCGAGTTGTTCACCGACCATAAATCATTGAAGTACTTATTCTCTCAGAAGGATTTAAACTTAAGACAGCAAAGGTGGATGGAGTTCTTAGCATCCTATGATTTCGAGATAGCGTATACCCCTGGTAAGGGTAACGTGGTGGCAGACGCCTTGAGTAGAAAAAGGCTATCTTTGAGTCCATTGTTCGTGGAACGACGAAGCTTGGAGTTTCTTTCTTTGTTTGACTTCAGACCTTCTGTTGATTTTGTACCTGGTTTGTTGGCATCCTTGGAGGTTAGACCTACTCTTTTGAGACGGATTGGCGAGGCTCAGCGAGACGACCCACAGTTGGTTGTGTTGGTAGAGAAGCTTATAAGAGGGGAGTCGTCCAGCCATTTGGGTAGATACACCATAGATGATAAGGGATGGTTGCATAGAGACGGTAGACTTTGTGTACCGCAAGATGAGGGTTTGAAGAAGGCTATTTTGGATGATGCACATCGTTCAAGAATGACTATTCATCCCGGTGGAGACAAAATGTACCAAGACATGAAGAGAGTTTTCTTCTGGGCCGGTATGAAGAAAGATGTGGCCGAGTATGTGGCTAGATGCTTAGTGTGCCAACAAGTTAAAGTGGAGCAAAGGAAACCCGGTGGGTTGCTACACCCATTGGAAGTTCCACAGTGGAAGTGGGATAGTGTCTCGATGGATTTCATCGACGGGTTACCGAGATCGAGGAAGGGCAATACGGGAATTTGGGTTGTGGTAGACAGACTTACCAAGAGTGCCCATTTTATACCCGTAAAGAGTAAGAGGACCGCTCCATGGCTTGCTTCAGTCTATGTTAGAGAGATTGTTAGATTGCATGGCGTACCATCCAGCATTGTGAGTGATCGAGATCCTATTTTCACTAGTGAGTTTTGGAGAAGTTTGCAAGAGGCGGTAGGGACTCAGTTGTGTTTGAGCACCGCATATCATCCTCAGACGGACGGTCAAACTGAGAGGGTGAACCGTATCTTAGAAGATCTTTTGAGGCTTTGTATCTTGGATTTTGGAGGTACATGGGAAGAACATCTTCCTTTGGTGGAGTTCGCATATAATAACAGCTTTCAGTCCAGTATTGGTATGGCTCCTTTCGAAGCTCTTTATGGAAGGCCTTGTCGATCTCCTACATGTTGGTGGGAATCTACGGATAAGATCTTGCTTGGGCCGGATATGGTTAGAGAGACTTCAGAGAAGATTGATTTAATTCGAAAAAGGATGAAAGCAGCGCAAGATAGACAGAAATCTTATGCGGATCGGAGAAGGACGGATCTTGAGTTTGAGGTTGGGGACATGGTTTTTGTCAAAGTATCTCCATTGAGAAATGTTGTTCGCTTTGGGTCCGTAGGGAAGTTAGCACCGAGATTTGTTGGGCCGTTTCCTATTAAGGAAAGGATTGGACGGATGGCATATAGGGTGGAGTTGCCCGACAGACTTAGTGGTGTTCATGATGTATTCCATGTATCACATTTGAGGAAGTGCTTACATGAGACCGCGGAGGTGGTAGAGCCGAGCTTGCTTAGAGATGTAGAGGTAGAGCGTGATGCGACGATTCGACGAGCTCCTACTCGCATCCTTGGGTCAGAAACTAGGAAGTTGAGGAACAGAGAAGTTCAGCTAGTTAAAGTGCAATGGGGAGATGACGAAAGCAATGCTACTTGGGAGACGGAAGCAAAGATGCGTTCTTTGTATCCATTTCTTTTTGAGAGTATGTCTTTTAACTTCTCCTTTATTGCTTGTCTAGTACTTATCTTATCTTTAGTATATCCTCTCGCTAATACCTATGACCTTTAGATAGGGTAAAACCTATGGTTGAAACATGTGTTTGAAACATGTTATGGTTGATGGATGCATATGGATGCAATTGTTTGCTAGTGGTTGCTCGTGGATGCATATACACACACATTAGGCACTAGATCGGCTCAGTCACTTCATGTTGCATATTGCATAAATGGATGTGGTAGTTAGATTGATGGATGTATCATGGCTGTGTTATCATATGGATGATGCATTTTTGTGTATGGTTGTGCACGCATGTAGAAATTTGTATGTGTCAATAGGGTTTCGCATACATATTGGATGCATGGCACTATCATGGTTTGCATTAAGGAGGTTTACTGTATCAGTAACCGCCTGATTTTTGCATTAGGTAAGTACATATACACACACTTTTGCATATATCCATCCAGCATTTAGAATCTTGTAAGGACAATGATTGCTCGTGGATGATGCTTTGAGTAGATGGATGATTGGATGGTAGGATACGTTCTTCCTAACTTGAAGATTTCGGGGACGAAATCCTTTAAGGAGGGGAGAATGTAACAACCCGTATTTTCAATAACCTGTAATAACATAAATCGAGGCAGAATTTAATTCTAAAATGGGAATCAAGGGAAACGGGCTATGCCATTGCGTTCGTCTCGGAAAAATACGCGAAATAGAGTCCGAGTTTTCGAAAATCGGAGTCCGTATGACCAAGATATGGCCTCGCGAAGTTTCACGAAAATTCCCAAATTAAAGTATACTTAATTAAGTGAAATGGGTTGTGTAGATATATATATATATATATATTGATATATATATATATATATAATTGAAAATTTAATAAATAAATATGCAAAAATGCTCAAAACAGCGAATTGGGAGAGGGGAATAACCGAACCGGCCGATTTTTGAAGTCGACCCGAGCCCGCTGGGTCGACTAGGGGTTAATCCAGGGTGTTTGGCTGTCAACCCGTGGGCCGATTCGCTCAAGTGCAGATTTTGCATTTGAATGGTTCTCATGGTCCATCTTTAATCTAAAGGCCCTAGATGGTTCCTACACTTGACTTCTTCCCCAAGACATGCTTTAATGGCTTGGATTGAATCTAGGGTTAATCCTATGGCCTAAAACACTTGCCTAATCTATAAATAAGACCCTAACCTACCCTAATTCATTCATAATTAAACCTAGTGACTAAACTATGGCAAAATGCTAGCTCTCATGGCCTCCACTAATTTTATGAAGAGGGTTGCATACTAATCACTCTCTAATCAACTTCTAATCCCTTCTTAGCATCTTAATCTTCTTCATTTGGTGTTCAAAGTTGCTAGTTGTGAGTTTCTATCACTTTGATGATCTTTTGGTAAACTAATTAGATGAGATGTGATGAGATTTATGGTTTTGTATGTGGGTTAATGAGCTTTGAATCATATGATATGATGTTAGCATTAATCTTATGTTTATGCATGTTGAGTATGTAAGCTTATGCAAGTTTAATATGATGTATGTTATGTTTGCATGATGCTAAATATGCAAGTTGTGGGCTATGTAATCATATGCATGTTATGCAAGTTCATGGTAATATGCTATGCAAGTTACATGTATGTAAATATGCAAGTTACATGTTTGTTAATATGCAAGTTACATGTATGTAAATATGCAAGTTACATGTTTGTTAATATGCAAGTTACATGTTTGTTAATATGCAAGTTACATGTATGTAAATATGCAAGTTACATGTTTCTTTATATGCAAGTTACATGTTTGTTAATATGCGAGTTACATGTATGTAAATATGCAAGTTACATGTTTATTAATATGCAAGTTCATGATGACACATTATGCAAGTCTATAAGCTAATATGCAAGTTTGTTATGCAAAATGAATATGTAAGTTATGTGACATATTATATGCAAGTTATGTGACATGTTATGCAAGTTCATATGCAAGTTATGTGTTTGTTAATATGCAAGATGGCACCTTTGAAACATGTTCATTCATATGCAAGTTGACACCTTTTATATGTGTTATATCATGAACGAAATTACGTGGGAACGATGGGGTAATTAAATGCATAAGTTAATAAGATTGTGTGAAATTAATATAATTATGCATAACACAAAATAAATAAACATAGTATGGGAATTTGCCTATTTGGTTAGGTGTACCCATACTATGTGTTGGGAATTTACCTATTGAGTTAGGTCTACCCCATGGGAATTTACCTATTAAGTTAGGTCTACCCATGTTAAGAAAACTTGATTAATTAGGGATAATTAATATAAAATTATGAGGGTGATTAATTAGGTGTAATTAATTGACTAAGACACGAGGTTGGACTCAGTTGTAGCGTAAAACTGCCCGGACCCAACCGGCTTAACCAGTTGCTACAAATGTTAGCCCAATGTGAGAGGTCTTAGGCACAAACTAAATACGTAATTAATGTAAAGACACGAGGTTAGACTCTGTTATGACATAAGGCTGCCCGGACCCAACCGGCTTAACCAGCGGTCATAAAAGACAGTCTAATGTGAGAGGTCTTTACAAAGGTTACGTTCTTAATTAATTAATTAAGAAACACTTAACCATATTAGCATGTAGAGGGACATGAGGGGTTAAGTGGGTGCCTCGGGTGGCATGAGAAAATCTAGTGGTTGCCTTGGGTGGCAATAGAAAATACGATTAGAATACTTAACCAAAATGGAACATGTAATTAAAACATGATTAAAGGGTTAAGTGGGATATACTAGAAAAAGGGACAAGCTTAGGTGGGTAGCTTGTGGAGGCCCATTTCAACCAGTAACCCATACGTATCTTTGTGGGCTCGACCCATGTCGAGGACGGGACACGCATACTGGGCTTGACTGTAAGAGGCAAACGGGTTAGCGGTGGCAACGCAAGTCCAACGGGCTTCATATGCGTGAGTGGGCCCGGGCTGGTAGGTAAGCCGTTGTTGCATCGAGTAGATATAAGCCGTGCACCTTTAGTTCCATCAGGTTGCCACATTGGGGAATGATACATCCCACGGTGGGGCCAGCACGGGTATCTACGTTAGGGAGCCGATCGAATGGGAAGTAGTGTGTACACCTAGTGGATTGTAGGGCCCCGTGGCGCCTACTTGGTCACCTAGGGGTACGCAGGTACTAATTAGTAAATTTTATAAGTCCTTGGGTGGGATCAACCTTTAAGTTAGGAACGACTGGTGTGGTGCAGTTTAGTAATTTACCTTAGGGAGGGTAGATGCGTCTTTATCCTTTATCTTCGTTTAGTTGACTGCTTAGGGTAGCCATTCATCCCTATATGTTACCGTATATCAGTTTATGTCTTCTCTGGTTACTTTAACGATTGTATTGTTAAAGTTATAGGACTCGCTCAGACTTATGTCTGACCCTGTTGTTTTTATCTTTTTTCCCAACCCTCAGGTCCTACGGTGGATCCTAGCAGTAGTGGAGCTTGATCGGATTGCTGTTCCAGTCTTTAGGAGCTTGGATAGATGTAAAGCTCCAGTTATCCAGTTATCTTTTCTTTTGTTTGGCTATTGTATGAGAGTGGGATTATGTACTTCTTTATTTTGATGGATATTGTACTTGACCTTTATTGTGGTTTTATGATGTAACCAGACATGTTTTACTTCCGCTGTTATGAGATGATGTTTTAAAATTTCAAGTACTATTTATATCTGTCTTGTTGTAATTTTTCTGTTCTATATTCACTAAAATACTCCACCAATGCTATGGCATTCCCTTAGTGAGTGATCATAGCGGGAGTGGGGTGTTACACGGAATCTGCAAAAAAAAAAACACAAGCACAAACGAAAGAAGCATGATTAGTGTTAGCGAATTAAGTAGTTACCATGCATTTTGGTAGTGTAGGCTGATAGTTCACACAAGTACGACCCTCACTTTTGGTTTTTCAAGACATGGTGTGGTTTTCATGTATACCCTATCAATAGAAAGAAAGATGTTAGACATATAGTTTGTCTTAATGTGTGTGTGTGTAGAAATGAAATATGAATTAGTAAAGATCACAATTTGTGTTAAGTGTTTGGATGTTCTTCTTATGTTTTCAGGCGTTTTGTACTTGCATAAGCATACTTATCATCACACTTAACGAAAAAGTGATTGTGTGGCACTCTGGGTCGATTATTCCAGAGGGGTGTGATTGTGTACCGCGCTCTGGGTCAATTATTCCAGAAGGGTGTGATAGAGCATAGGCTTCTAGTAAGTTTCCCTCAGTTAAGGAAACCCATTGTTTGCAAAGCTAGGTTGAGCGCCTGCTGTGTTTGGGATGCCCGGGGTTAATCCCAAGTGTAGCGAAGGTGTATGACGTCGCATTGTGCGGTCCGTCCAGTTTTTGGCTCTCCCGTCATTCATCGGGTTGAGGCGAGCCGCAGGTGTCATTTATGCACCTGAGAAGAAAAGCCCGGATCATCATCCTGTATGGTTCGATCGTGCCCGACACGACAACCGACTGTTTTAAACGTAAGCTAGTTGTCAGGATTAGTCAAACGTGTCATGCACGGAGTAAACATAAACATGAAGAGATGGGAAGTTGAACATCATTTCCACTAATAACTTTGGCAATAATAGCCTTTACAATACATTGAATTGTTAGAAAACAAAACAATGTTGGAAAGCGTAAATAACTATGTACTAAGTTATGTAAAGTAGTGGCGGAGATGTTCACTGTTCCATGCCTCTAGAAGTTTAGCTCTGTCCACGGTTGCGAGTTTGAAAGATCCATTGCTGAGCTTCCGTTGTATGGAGTACGGGCCTTCCCAACGAGGAACGAGGCCTGTTAGTGGAGGGAAGACCCATTTTAAGATGAGGTCGCCGACGTTGAGGTCCTTATGTTGGACCCTAGAATTGAAGTATCGGGCAACTCGTTGCCGTTGGGCGGCAGCTCGGAGATCAGCTTCGTTCCTTTTTTCTTCCAACAAGTCGAGTGATCCTAAAAGTAAATCTTAGTTTGTCCTTGGATCGAAATAGGTGACTCGGTGAGATGGAAGCTTGAGTTCGATAGGAATGACGGCTTCTGATCCGTAGGCAAGGGCAAAGGGAGTATGCCTGGTTGTTGTCTTGTGGGTGGTTCAGTATGCCCATAGGGCTTGTGGAAGCTCGTCTACCCATATGCCCCCAGCCTTTTCCAAGTGCTTCTTAATGACAGACTTAATAACTTTGTTGGCAACTTCAACCTACCCATTGGCTTGAGGATGAGCCACTGCCGAGAATCTCTTTTCAATGTTGTGCCATTGGCAGAAGTCTTTGAATTCAGCGCTCTCGAATTGAGTGTCGTTGTCAGAGATGATGGCTTGAGGGACCCTATATCGAGTAATGATGTTGCGTACTATGAAGTTGATC
This sequence comes from Allium sativum, assembly GCA_030737875.1. Lineage (NCBI taxonomy): Eukaryota > Viridiplantae > Streptophyta > Magnoliopsida > Asparagales > Amaryllidaceae > Allium > Allium sativum. The sequence goes on from CM060918.1 coordinate 229,116,337, forward strand.
ATCTTCTTGGTGGTGATCGTGGCGAGAGCTTCAGCCTCTGCCCATTTGGTAAAATAATCAACTACAACGACGGCGTATCATGCCCCACCTCTGGCCATTGGAAGATTTCCAATAATGTTGATTCCCCATATGGCGAAAGGCCATGGGCTAATCATTTGTGTCAGCTCTATAGGTGGGGCTCTCAGGATCTTTGAGAAGCGCTGGCACTTGTCTCACTTGCGAGCATAGTCTGCGGCATCTTGATCGAGTGTAGGCCAGTAATAGCCATGTCTAAGTATTTTTCTGGCCAGGGTTTGCCCTTCAGTGTGGTCGCCGCACTCCCCCTCATGTACATCGGTTAAGATTTTGATGATGTCATGATGGGCTACACATTTGAGCAATGGGATGGAGAAACCTCTACGGTAGAGAATCCCATCAATAAGAAGATAGCGAGCCGATTGGCGGGTGAGTGCTCGTCTTTCCTTGTAGCTCCCTGGAATGGTCCCGTGTTGTAGGTAATTCTTGATTAGTGTCATCCAAGATTCAGGTTCGGGTTCGATGTTTATGACCGCTTCAGTTTGAACTTGCTTGATACTAGGAGAGTTGAGCACTTCGACAGGGGCGAATCCCAAAAGTTGTGGATCCTCGGAGCTTGCTAGTTTGGATAGTGAATCTGCTTTCTCATTTTGTTCTCGGGGTATATGAGTGATGACAAAGTGATCGAGGTGAGTGAGTAATTCCTGAACCTTGGTTAGGTAGAGGGCGATTCATTCCCCCTTAGCTTGATATTCCCCTTGTACTTGACGCACGATGAGTTGTGAATCAGAGAAGATTTGTATCGTCTTTAGTTTAAGTTCTCGATCACGATTCTAAGTCCGGCTATCAACGTCTCATATTCCGCGTCGTTGTTGGTAGCTGGGAAATTTAGTTTTAGCGCGTAGCATATTTGGCGTTCCTCGGGGGTTATGAACACAACTCCGGCTCTGGAGCATTTGCTGTTGGAGGACCCGTCCACAAACAATTTCCATTGAACACTGGGAGCTTCAGAATTCTCTGTCGGGGTCTCCTCGGGGGCAGTGAACTTTACTATGAAGTCAGCGAGAGCTTGGCCGAGGATAGGTCAACGAGGAATGAATGTTATCTCAAACTGGCTCAGCTCCATACTCCATTTCAGTTGCCGTCTCGACGCTTCGGGTCGTTACAGGATCAGTCATAGTGGTTGATCGGTGAAACCTTTATAGGGTGAGACTAGAAGTATGGTCGAAGTTTTAAAGAGGAAATGAGCAAGCAAAATGCTAGCTTTTCCAGCTTCTGGTAATTCTTCTTTGCCTTTGTTAACCGTTTGCATATGTAGTAGACGGGCCGTTGGATGTGGTACTCGAGGCGGATTGATGCCGAGCTAATTGCCTGCGTAGAAACAGCCAAATAAATGTATAAGTCCTCATGGTCTACGGGCTTAGATAGGATATGCGGTCGCTCTAAGTGATCCAGAAGTTCTTTGAATGCAGTAACGCATTCTGGGGTCCACTTGAAATTGCGTTTCCCCTTTTGAAGTAAATCGAAGAAAGGAATGCACTTGTCGGTGGCCTTGGATATGAACCGACTTAAAGAGAGGCAACCTTTCCATTTAAACTTTGGACATCCTTGATGTTCTTGGCGATTTGGATGTCCCGAATAGCTTGGATTTTTTCTGGATTAGCTTTGATTCCCCGGGAGTTGACGATGAAACACAAGAATTTTCCTGAAGCGACTCAGAAGGAGCATTTCACAGGGTTGAGTTTCATGTCGTACTGGCGGAGGATATCGAACATTTCAAAGAGATCGTGGACGTGACCGCTTGGTACTTTAGATTTTACCAACATGTCGTCCACGTACACCTCCACGGACTTTCCGATTTGGTTTTTAAAGAGTCGGTTAACCATTCGCTGATAAGTAGCGCCAGCATTCTTGAGGCCGAAGGGAATGACGCGATAGTAGTAAAGTCCGAGGTCTTTTCTGAAAGAAGTGTGATCCTGGTCGCGAAGGTTCATCGGAATTTGATTGTAGCCTGAGTAGGCGTCCATGAAAGATAATAGCCGGTATCCGGCGGTTGAGTCAACAAGTCGATCGATCTTTGGAAATAGAAAGTTGTCCTTCGGACACACCTTGTTTAAGTCGAAGAAGTCAACACACGTTCACCATTTGACGTTGGCCTTCTTGACCAGAACTGGGTTGGAGACCCACTCGGGGTAATCGGCTTCGCAAATGAAATTGTTGTTCAGTAGCCGGTCTACCTCTTCCTCAGGTGCTTTGGATCTCTCGGGTCCCAAGAAGCGGCACTTCTGCTTGACTGGAATTGATGCAGGATCGATACTTAGACAATGGCAAGCGATCACAGGGTCGATGCCTTTCATATATGAATGAGTCCATGCAAACACATCTAGGTTAGCCTTCAAGAAATCCACAAGATCTTCTTTGATTGCGGGATGGAGGTGTGATCCTATCTTCAGCACCCTTGATGGATCATCGGGATTAACGGGAATATCTACTGTAGATTCGACCGGGGTAGCCCTTTCGTACTCGGGCTCTTCGTCCTTCCGTAGATCGAGGTCTTCGGAAAGACGACAGTGGCGCCCGAGCCAAGGCCCAGACGCCGCTGATTGCTATGCTGAAATAGTCTTGGTGCAAGAAGGCATGGGCACAGCTTTTCCCTTGTCCTTATTGTGCACGTTCTTCCATTCTATTGCATAACACTCTCTGGTGCTTACTTGGTCACCTCTGACTGTTCCAATCCGGTTTTCTATCGGAAATTTCATTAGGAGAGACCATGGCGACATGCAGACTCGAAACTCCATGAGAAAAGAGCGTCCAAGGAAAGCATTGTAGGGGGAATCAATGTCTATAACCACGAACGTGAGGATTCAGACCTGGCTCTGATCCCCCTCATCTAGCTCCACGGGTAGATTGATCATTCCCACTAGGGAACTAGAAGCCCCATTGAAGCTGTGGATCGTGGAGCGACATGGCTTTACATTTGTTTCTAACCTCATTTGGTCGTAAGTAGCTTTGAAAATGATGTTGACTGAGCTTCCAGAATCGATTAACACTTTTCGGATAGAAGCGGCACCAATCTAAGCTGTGATAACTAGTGGATCGGTGGTTGGGATCTCTACCCCAATAGAATCTCTTTCGCGGAAAACAATGTCATCCCGGATGATTTTTTGAAGCTTGACTGGGACAGATTCGTTGGGAGCGGAGCAAGTTTCATAAGTATCATGCTTTATTAAACAAAAATACTCTTCCATTTTTCAGAAGTTGTCATGTATGGGATAAGGTCCACCCCATATGGTGTTTATTACGATCCCACGCCTTGGGTTAGATGGCCCTGGAGCTACCTTGGCGGCTGCCTGAGGCTTTGGATTTGCTTCGAAGGAAAAGGTTCTTAGACATATTGCTCAAGTCACTTTTCGCGGATAAGCTTCTCAATAGCATCCCTGAGCTGACGACATTCATTGGTGTTGTGGCCATACACGTCATGGTATCGGCAGTACCTCCCAGTATTTTTCTCAAGATCGGTTGATTCCATGGTGCATGGCTTCTTATATGACAAAGTGTTGCATGTCTCCAAGTAAATTGTTTCTAGATCTTCATTTACCGGGGTGTGTGTTTCGAAGGCTCGGTAAGGGCGGGCTTCCTTGACTCGGTTGGGGCCTGATCATTATTCCAGCCATCTTGCCTACAATTGTTCGGTCTTCGCCTGATAGGACCTGCCCCCTTGTTCTGATCAAAGGGCTCTCCTACTTGTTTTCTTCTGAGGTTGTTATTTGCAGCGCCTGCTTGAGGGCCATTGGGGCGACTGGTGGCTGAGAGTCGGTTGCGTCTTGCCTCTTCTTAGCATAAGTACTGATCCGCTTTCTCGTAGAAGGCATCTAGGCTTTTTGACTGCTTCCGATCGATCCATGCCCGTAATTCGGAAGTAGGGAGGACACCTTTGGCTAATTGAAAGAGTACGGTGCGAGGATTTGGATCCTCAACCTCGGCGAGGGCAATGTTGAACCTGGAGAGGTAGTTTTGAGAGACTCAGCGGGCCCTTGGTATAAGTTAGAAAGGGTGAGGGCATTCTTTGGAGCTGGTATGTGCATCCTGAATTGCTTGACCAACTATGTCGCTAATTGGCCGAAGTTGTTAATGAAATCGAGTGGGAGGCGGGAGAACCATAACAAAGTGGTTCCTGATAAGAAGACTGGGAAACATTTGCATTTGACCGGATCATTGCTCCGACTCGAGTCCATTTTTCATTCATATCGATTGAGGAAGGCATAAAGGTCAGTGGTGTCGTCATAGAGCGGCATTTGCGGCCTGCTAAAGCGTCGCGGCCATTCGGCTTCGTTCACCCTTCTTATGAAGGGGTTACGCCTAATGTGCGCTTCCCATGAATTGTGCACATTTCCTCGCATTTCTCTCATGATTCTTCGAACCATGTCGGGTAGGTAAGTTGGATGGGGATCCACCATTGGGACCCATGGGTTTTGGCAAGGTTCTGGAGTTCTGTTGCGAGGGTCTCTTATGATGGACGTACGGATCGTCTTCCTCCATGTCCTCGACATCTATGACTGGGTCTTGGTGTGGATGGTGAGGCGAAGCAGGGTGATGCGGTTCTTGTTCGTGAGGAACGCGGGCCGTTGGAATAGTAGGCCCATCATCCTAATTAGCGACTGTCAGGTTGTGTCAAGGAAGAGGCTGGTTTGTAGGACCTGGTCCATCATTGATGATCAAGTGAGAGCGGTCTCGGTATTCTGCCCCCTCGCTATATGTGACGGTAGTTCGGTCGTCGTTCCCGTTCCCATTGCCGTTGGCATAGCCATTGCCATTACCATTGTCGAGGGCATTGGTGCGGGCAGCGACGTTGTTGATGAGGCTAAATCTCCACCTTTAATGCAGGCCCCTCGACTCGGAAGAGGAAGTTTCTGATATGGTTGGTCGGGGTCAAGCATTGTTCCGAGTTAGTTGAATTTGAGCGACGATGCGCTGACTTTCTTGAAGTTGTCGGATAAGTTCGATGTTATTCCTTAATGCTTGATTAAGCTCGACCGTTGTGTTCTCATATTTCTCATTAAGCGCGCGTATTTGAGTTTGTGCTGCGGGCGCTTCGGGGTCCACACTAGGAGGGACGGTTTCATTAGTGGCCTGGATGTCCACCGGTTGAGGTTGTTAGGACGTATCGGCCTCGGTTGCGGCTGAAGAGACGACCATTGCGTTCTTTGGTCGCTTTGCCATCGTGAGCGGACTCGACGCCAGGTCTAACAAGGAACCTCAAGCTCATCGAGGGTTGAGATGACAACGTGCGACAAGGGCGCAAAATCCGATTTTTCTCAGTGAAAGCACCAAATGTAGATGACAAAAAATGTCGTAAACACCAAATATTCCAATTACTAGGAATAGTTAATTTGGTCACACAGACAAGAGTAGAAAATCAGTAAATAACACAAGAGATTTATAGTGGTCCGGCCTTATGAGGGGCCTACGTCCACTTTGAAGCGTTGTTGAAATATTATTAATCACTCAAAGTTACAAGTGTGAGACCATCCCATTACATCTCCTTACATTCATCTTTATGCTAGATGATGTCATAATTAAGCTATATGATGTCACCTCTAAGACATGATGTCATCCTTCTCATATATGATGTCATAATTATCATATATTAAATATATTAAGAAAAGGACACTTTTGCCCTTCTTCTTCCTCAAATGGGAGATGCCATTGATGGAGCTCTCTAGAGGTCCCAAGGTCTCAAATTCCAACCCCTTTCAAGTGTGAAGTCATGGGGTATTTATAGGGAAGAGAGTAGGTAGGAGTAGGTAGAAATAGAGGACCACATCCAGAAATTTGCACTTGGAGTCTGCACATACGGGAAATTCGCACCTGAGCCCGGGGCGCGAAATTTCGCACCTCATGGGCACAAATTTTCGCACCTCGTGGGTGCGATATTTCGCACCTAGAGGGTGCAAGATTTCGCACCTCGAGGGTGCGAGCTTTCGCCCCTCGAGGGTGCGAGATTTCTTACCTCGAGGGTGCGAGATTTCGTACCTCGAGGATGCGAGATTCCGCACCTCGAGGGTGCGAGATTCTGCACCTCGAGGTTGCGAGATTCCGCACCTCGTGGATGCGAGAATTCGCACCTCGAAGGCTGCATGAATAGGTGTTGGAGTGTCATGAGGTCTCTGTTGGCGCCATCCCTCTTCATCTTGTTTCCTTCGCTCCTAAGGGTCCCTTTCGGCTTTGGTTCCATGCGATGCGTTGAGTCGAACGTGTCCTGTGTACTTTTGGGAACTGGACCAAAAAGTCGGTTAACAATCAAACTAGTCGGGATTTACAAGCCTTACCGAAGTAATAATTAATTTTATTATCCCAATCCCAACCTATTCATCCTATGGAGAAAAACTAGTAGTACTCCATATCTAACACCCTCTGTGTTATTGGTAAAATTAATTACCATTTCATGTTTCAAACCTAATCAAATATTTAACTGTCGCATTGAGTAAAACCGGTGGTACTCCATTCTCGAACATTGCTTGAGTTCAGTAAATTTAATTACCTTATTCACAATACAATCTAATTAAAGATTTATTAAAACTCTAAGTTGGTTTTAATCTCAAAAACCATTGCTTAATGATTATTCAACATTAGGAAATTTATCTTGCCTTTAACTGGGTTAAAGAACTAATGTCATTTAAACAAATTCACGATAAACCCAAAATCTTTTTCCATTAAAATGGAACTTTCACGAAAATTCGATCAATCATAATCGATATAAATTTCCGTATCGGACTAGTACTATAAGTGGAATAACAGCAAGGCCTTATAAATTCCATAAATAGTAATGGTCTTCCTTCACAAAAGCTCATCTCGATTATCACTAAATCGAATTCCATTCAATTCCAATTTAACTTATTAAACTGGAAAACTTCTCCAAATATCATTTAAAAGATTTATTACTTTCATAAGTGGGTTCAAGAACGATATTATTTAAGATACCATTCACAACGAACTCAAAATCCAATTTCAAATCAGATTATTTCCCTTGGTTAAATCATTATCCTTCACCATTCACTATCCTATGTAAAAAGGTTTAAGCGAGAGTTTAATTCAGTCATCGAATTAAATACTTAAGTCATAACGTATCCATAATTCATTTTATACGTTTTCATGCCAACTCATGCTTAACCATTTTTATTTTACAAACCAAGAAAATTTGGTTTGCACACATTCTAAATCGCATAAAATAGTTTGAAACGATTTATCAAATGATTTCGAATAAAATCGATTGCTGAAATCCGCAAATTAGAGAAGTTGACAAGTCACAAACGAAGTCGAAATGGGCCGAAACTCGGCCGGGAAAGAGCCTAGATGGACCTAAACTCCTGTTGATCGTGGTTTCCACTTGTCAACAGTCCAAAAACAGGATTCAGATGTTTGACCTAAAAATTCTTATGTTTGAATTTCCTTTTTCCTAAACCAGCCAGGATTTAGTTCAATTTGGTGCTATTTCAAACATTTGAATTTTTTTGACCAGACATCTGAATTAAAATTTTCAGACTTTTGAATTGCTCTGCTTGTTTTCAAAATTATTTGAAGCAGATCAGATGTCTAAATCCTGAAGCAGAGCACAATTTGCCTAGATAACAAGCTCAAAGTGATATCGACAAATGACCGAAGGCCCGTGATGTTATGTACATGCAAATGAGGCTTCTAAAACTCTCTGAGGTAGCTCATAACACCAAACTCACATGCACAAACATTCATTTAAGAGATTTGCAATGATTTTTGATTATAAATTCCAAAACGGGCAAATTTTCTAACCAAAGAATCAAATACGATTCAAGTGACTTATGAAGACTTAGAACTTTCCCGGGGCAGCAACGGAGCTTCACAATATCACCAAATCAACTCATAACATATGAATTAGACTGTGTGGACAATTTTAATCATAATTTTCAATTTAGTGAAACTAAAACTAACGAACCGGAAAGTCTAAGCTTATCTAACCAATTCATATGCATAACTCAAATGAACATCAACAACCAATAGTCATCTCATAACTCAAATAAATAATTAGCAAATAGTTAATTTTAATCTAGCCCTTTTCATATTAATAGTTTCTCACCTTAGCTTGTTTAGAAACAAGAAATTGATCCAATGACAAGCTAAAACGATCTCTCTTCTAATATAGCTTGCTAATCTTCAACCTAAGCTCATATAAATGAATTTCCTAAGAATAGGTCATAGGAAACATCACAAATGGAAGAGGAAACAAGTCGGAGAAGATGAAGATGGAGAAGATTACCCTAGTTTCTATGCTTGATTTCCCCTTGATTTGAGCTCCAAATTGAAAACCCTAGCTTAGGAATTTTAATTTTCTATTCTTTCCCCCATTTCCTATTTTTCTAAGTGTTGGAATGAAGTGAGGAGGAGAGGGGCTGATTTTGGGTTTATATGGTGGGCTAGGTTAACTAAACCAAGACCCAACCAAGGTGCTAAAACTCCGAAGCTTAGGGATGGCAATTAGAACCGAGAACTGAAAACCCGAACCGAACCAACCCGAAAAGATCGGAATCCGAACCGAACCAAGTGGGTCTTGGGTCAGGTCTAGGTGATGAAAAATACCATTAAGACCCGATCAAACCCGACCCACATAGACCCAACCCGAAATACCCGACCAAAAAACATTGAAATATATGTATTTTTAGTGTTATTATGCAATCGGACCCGAACCGACTCGACCTGACCCGGGCTTCAACCCGACCCGACCCAAACCGAAGCTCGGGTTGGGTCTAGATTTTTGAAATGTATAGTTTAGACCTGACAAAACCCGACCCGCCTAGAAGCGAGACCCGCCGGGTCGGGTCCGATTCCATCGGGTCGGGTCTAATTGCCACCCCTACCGAAGCTCAGAATATAACGAAGTTTATACTTTTCAAACATGCAAATGGCATTTTGAACTCAATGGAAATGGTTTCGAGTTCAAATTCATCCGTATGCGAAATGTGACTTTTTGGACTAACAAACGATCAACGATCTAACGACGTTTTATATAAATTCCAAAGCGACTATTCTAAATTTTAATTTAGACATAACTTACAGTTTATGTAGTGAAATCTCAATTTCTCACATTCATTGGAAAATTACAATTCAAAATATTCCAACATTTTTTGTTTTATCAAAATTTGATTTATATTGAATTTTATACATACATTCAAAGTTTAAAATCAAAATTTCAAACTACCATGCCATTTCGAGTTCGTTTTAATTAAATCTCAAATGTATACGTTCTAACTTCATTTAAAATAAACTTCAAATTGTTTATTATCAAAATAAATCATTTTAAATACTTAGAATCCATTAATCTATTGAAAATAAATCTTAAATGGGTTCCAAAAATACTGGTTGTTACAATCTCCCCCACTTAAAATCTTTTTCTTTCCCGAAAAGGAAGAAGGAACCGAAGGTCGTTTACTTAACCAACTCAACTTTCACTTGACTCAAGTTCTTCAACTTTTCACTTTCTAAGAACTTTCTAATTTCTCAAAATTTGGCTGATGCCTTAAATTTTCAAAAAAATCGCCATGACCTCCTTTGTACGGGTTGATCGGTACAACTACAAATGGCCTCTATAGGTACTCATATATCAAAGGAAAACCAAAAGCCAAGCGGCTCATAAAATTATCAAACCCAATCAATCTAGTAAACATGTACCTATAGGTCAAGGGTACAATTTTACTCCCCTTCTTAGCTTCCATGCCATGACCTTTCAATATATATACTATTCCAACTTATTTCAAATTCAATTTAACATTATCGTTAAAATTAACTTAACCCAATTCAATTACTCATTCTTACATGAGTTTAATCATACAATACTGATATATTTTTAAAACAAAAACAAAATATCATATATATATCCATACATTTATACAAGCATCCACCTATATGTACATACATCCAAAATTCTAGTTCTTTATATTAGAACTAAACTTCCTTGGAAATCGTGCCCATTTCCTGCATAATTTCCAAAGTAGATAGCTCCTTTCCTTTGTACTTCTTATCTACCTTCTTTAACGGGCATTTTTGGGCTACATGCCCTACTTCTTTACACCGGAAGAACTTCTTCTCTTTTCCTAATTTTCTGGATTTTTTTCATTACTTTTGTACACATACCTACAAAATGTCATGTCCGTTTGCACTTGAAATAAACTATGTCCTTTCTTATCTCTTTCTCCTTGTTCTTCTTTTTCTCAGCACACTGTACCGCATAATGTCCTTCCTTTTTTGCATTTATAACAATGAACACCCACACATGTTCCTAAGTCCAACTCCCTTTCCTTTTCTGCTTGTTGATGAGCCCTTCTTACTTGTTTTGGAGTCATCTAGAATTCAGTTCCAGATAAGCCATAATTATTCATTTCCTACATAATATTTTAGGGTTTTATCAAGAGGGATAACATTATTATTTTCTTAACAAATATCCTGACTTGAATTTCATCTTTTAAATCTATTTAACTAATATTAGTTAAATTTTAAAACTCATAACATTTCCAAATACTTACTTAAATTAATTTAAGTATATTTCGATGTTTAAATTGGAATTATATAGTCATCCCATTTCCGAAACTCGAAAATAAACACTGATGATGCATAGGTCATCAACAGAATCATCCTCAAGCGACTAGAATGTGATTCTATATCAATACAGTATATTTGAGACTTTATATATAAATGATCAGACGTGCATGCCAAATCTTCTTATGCTAGATAGTCAAACCTTGACGTCAAAATAAACACTCAAAATCATATTACAAAATAATTTGGTGGGTTATCCATATATTTTCAAATCATATTCCCTTTTATATTTGAAATATAATCTTTTAAAATCAAGTTCATTTTTATATATATACACAAATTTGTTTTCTTCTATATATATAATACTCTTCCAACTCATTCTAGGGCATTACTAAGTGAAACACCCCACGTCCATTAATGTCACTCACTAAGGGAATGCATTAAGTTTTGTGAAGCGCTATAGGTAAACAGACACAGAATAATTACAAGACAGATATAAATAAGGCAGCAGCGGAAAATTTTAAACTTTTATTTCAAACATAAGTCATAATACCGTGGTCCACAATTTCATAAGCCACAAAAACCATTACAATAAAATAACTTCTGTCTTGCACCATCAGAGTACATAAGTAAATAAAAAGCATCATTCCCCCAATTAAAAGAGTTAAGCCATGGTAGAGACAAGAACTTGAGCCATACTTCAGAAGTAGCTCCTAGTAAGATGATATCTGATTCATGATTAAGTCTGAGTGTTTCCTCCCTGAGAACCTAGGGGAGGGGGGAAACGGAAGAAAGAAGGAGAAACAACAGGGTCAGACATAAAGCCTGGAGAGTCTAGTTACTTTTAGCCAGTAGATAAATAAAAGCAACATGACAGGCATATAAAATGGATAAGAGAGATCACTACATAAATGGCAAGTATGACAAGGTAAGCAAGTTAAGGTGTATGTGCCTCACTAATGATTACTCTGCATTATTACTAGTATAACTGAAATGATATGATCCCTTCCACTATGAGTTGGTAGGCTTAGGTCATACGTCCAAGTATACCCTAACCACTACCCTAATCGATCGGCTCCCTACCCTGTAGATATCCTGTGCTAGGCCCACAGTAGGAGGTATCACTTCCTAAAGTGGCAATTCATGGTGTGTACAACCATATCTATTGGTGTCACGGTCGTCTTAGCCCCCTCTGCCCGGCCCATGCATGCACATGTCCCCGTCGGTTTGCGCCGCCCACACCGTTCATCTTTTTTGGATCTCTTACAATCAATTAGTAAGCGTGCCCCTTCTCCGCCTAGTACGGAGTTCTTTACTTGATAGCAACTCCGGGTTACTAACTGAAATGGGTCCCACACAATATGATACAAGCTCTCCCCAATGTCTTGTATCCCCACGAGGTTTTCCACTGACTATGTATACCCTTAGGTGTCTTTAATTACATAGCCCTATACTAGTTATGCTTACCCTAAAGGGTGTCTTTAATTACATAACTTCATTGCATTATTTACCGGTAATGTAATAACCCGGAAAATCTGGGCCAGTTTAAAATTTTTATTTTGGCAATTTTAGCGAATTTTGAATATTTAAAATAGACTATTTTAAATAATATCGACGAGAAATTTATTTTGAATATAATTCGAACGTATATATTATATACGTCATCATTAGAATATAAATATTTATATGTAATTATAAATAGGAATTGAAAATGGCGCGGTAGTTCGATAATTCGATTTCAAACTTCAATTGAACATACCGGGTGCAGAACAATCCGGATTTTAGTGAAATCAAAAACATTAGGAACTAAATGATGATATCTTTCCAACGAATCCGAAAAATCAAAATTTCATAGCAGGAATCAAAAGATATGTCCAGTTGAAAATTCTGAATAGTCGCTATGGAATTCAAGCCCTTAAAAATGGAAATTTTGCAAACGACCTCGGATTTCGACGAAACCACTTTTGTTGGATCCGCAGTGTCAAATTATGGCTAGGTTTCAAATTTCATAATTTTTCGAATCAATATGTGAGCGTGGCAAAGGAAAACGCGTTTGACCAGTTTCAGTTGATTTTAATCGACTGGAAATTGGCCATTTTTCATACGGTCTCAGAATTCGACGAAATTAGTTTTGTTAGGACCGTATCGTCAATACGAAGCTAGAAAATATTTTTCTGGAATTTTTCTAGTTAGTATGTGACCCCGGTAATTTGAAATGTACGTTTAAAATTCAATATAGTGATTTAAATGTAAATTTAACGGAAACTGATTGTAACAGCCGAATCAGCCTACGATACATATCCCATTGTGTTCGGAATGGGGGTAATTAGTTAGAGGCGACAGTCGTTGGGTCTCTTTTTGAGTTCGTATGCAAAATCACTTATTTTGGAGAACTAAAATAATATAATATAAATTTTATAAAACCCCCTTTTATTCTTTTACCCCTCCCCCCCCCCCCCTCCCGTTGACTTAGATGAGATTCAAAAAAAAAAAACAACGGACCCTAATCCTACGCGCCGCCGCCGCCAGAAGACCACCGCGCCCCGCCCAGGCCGGCGCCCTACCTTCGATGCCCCCCCCCCCCCCCGACGCCCTCGCTCACTCCTCCTCCTTTAATCCGACCCCCCTAAACCGCTTCAGCCCAAAACCGCCAACCAGCTCCAAAGACCACCGAGATTGACGCGAGGGGGACCATTTGGAGCGGCTTCCGGAGCTCTTCGCCGTGGAGAGGCCTGACCATCGCATAGTGGAGCGTCTTGATCGGAAACTCAAACCCTAGTTTCGAATGGCACTGAAAAACCGTCGGCTGTATGTTTTGATGAGGAGGAAGACGCAGGGTAATTTCTTTTACTGTGTAGCTTAATGAATTTGATAATTTAGTTTTTTTTTTGTTTATAGAAATAACAATATTTAAATATTCTGATTTTTATAAACAAAAGAACTAGATTTTTACTTAGAAAAAGATTTGATTTTTAAAGGTAAAAAGAAATTATTTTTATCGTTGAAAGAAACCATTTTTGATAAGTTGAAATTATTTTTAAAGGTATAAAAATATGATTTTTATACTTATAGCTAATTAAAGATATGATCTTTATATAGTAGATGATATAAAAATATTATTTTTATATAGGTAGAGTATTAAAAATAGGATTTTTAGAGAATTAAAAATATAATTTTTACATGATAGGAATATTAGCAATGTCATATTTATTTTTTGGAAAAAGCGAAATATCATCTTTATTTTAGAAAAGGCGAAATCTTTATTTTAGAAAAGGCGAAATCTTTATTTTTGAAAAGGCGAGATTTTTATATATTGAATAGCATAATAAAAATTCGATTTTTATATATTGAATAGTATAATAAAAATTCGATTTTTATATATTGAATAGTATAATAAAAATTCGATTTTTATATATTGAATAGCAAAATACAAATTCGATTTTTATATATTGAATAGCGAAGTGAAAATTCGATTTTTACATATGTAGTGAATACGGGCAACGAAAGCGACAAAGGGCGAGAACGATGAAGATTTCTATCAAAGAAGAGTCAAGATATTGGATAGCTATCTGTGAGAATTTCTCACCTTCCAATTTCATTTTCTAGTTATATATATATATACTAGGATGCAGACGGTGCTTAGTAGCACCCGACACAATCGTCCACAGACCATGGACTTGTTTGTTTGGTTGCATAAATTAATTAGATGATTAGATTTGAATTTGATTGTTTGGTTGATTTGATTGATGTGTGAATGGCGTGGGCCTTCACTAGACTGAGGATAAGGCTAGGCCTCGTCCCGTTTCCAGTATCGTGCCGTTATGCCGCCGAAATTTTCTAAAATATGTTAGAAAAATAAAAATATCAATTTTATTGAATAAATGAATTGAATAGAAATTCATGTGTTAAAATAAAATGTTTTATCGTTAAAAATATAATTTTTAACGTGAAAGTGAATAAATAAATATTTATAAACAAATCGGCCGATTTGTTTATATACACTGATTTGACTGATATTGATTGGGTCGATAAATTTTACACATCGCCCAACTGCACAACTAAATCTGTGTTTGATTGTTTGAAACCCCACACGGGTATTGGGATGAAATTTGAAGTTCACTCATCCTGATTGATTAAATATGTCGATCGATAGATTGACAGGCTGTTATAAGCGTTAGATATCTATATTTTATGCTTATACGGTGTAGTGCACTTTGGTTGATGGTTGATTATTTTTCAATGCTATTATATACGAGTGATGTATGAAAATCCATATAATTAATATTATATGGTGATTGATTGGGCCTCATTCCAATTTAGAAAATAAAGAATATTATAATAAAGGTTCATGTATTGACTGTACTCATCCATTGAGATTAGTCATGTGTTGAACGAAATATTTTAATAATAAAATTTACATCTTTCTCAATATTATAATAAAGGTTCATGTGTTGACTGTACTCATCCATTGAGATTAGTCATGTGTTGAACGAAATATTTTAATAATAAAATTTACGTCTTTCTCAATATTATAATAAAGGTTCATGTGTTGACTGTACTCATCCGTTGAGATTAGTCATGTGTTGAACGAAATATTATAACAAAAATAGTCACACATGGACAGTACTCATTCGTTGAGATTAGTCGTGTGTTGACAAAATTAAATATTCATTTGTTGGATAGAATATTTGAAAATAGAAATATATGAAGCCGTGTTGATTAGATTGACGCCATTTTGATGTAAACGATACTTATATCGATTTTATTCATTTTAAAATGAATATTGAAAAGTGACTTCGAAATCGAATATTTTGAAATGAAATGAATTGAAAACGATTTCGAAATGATTTGAATAGAAAACGATTTCGAAATGAATTGAATTGAAAACGATTTCGGAATGAATTGAATTGAAAACGATTTCGAAATGAATTGAATTGAAAACGATTTCGAAATGATTTGAATAGAAAACGATTTCGAAATGATTTGAATAGAAAACGAATTTGATTTGATTTGAATATATAACGAATTTGATTTCAATGGAATATATAACGAATTTGAATTGAATCGAATAGAAAACCAATTTGAATTGAATCGAATAGAAAACCAATTTGAATTGAATCGAATAGAAAACGACTTTGGAATTGAATTGAATTGAAAACGAATTCAAATAGAATTGAAAGCGAATTGAAATGAATTCAAATTGAATTGAGATTTGAATTGAATAGAAATGAATTTTAAAACGAATTTATAAAGAAGAATTCAATTTTGATTTGAATTGAAATGGAGGTTGAAATTGTTTTTGAAACGAAATTAAAACGATTTATAAAATTCATTTTAAATAGAAATCGACGAAATATATATTATATATATAATATAATGGCCTGAATAGAACGCGCCGCGGCAGTTCGTAAATTTCGACCATTTATTTCAAACGGACATTACGGGAGATCCGACCGTCGGATTCTCCTAAAACCGGAACCGTTGGGTTCGTATCGAAAAGAGCTTTCTAACGAATATTAGAAATTCAAAATCTAACGGTTGGATTTGGAGATACGTCCAAATCAAATTTGAAAAAGGTCGCTGTAAGTGCAATTCGATGGTCATTGTTGGAAATCGACTGTACGGGCCTTGATAAAATTATTAAAAATATCAATAATTTGTGTAAAATCATAAGAAATGATTTGGGAAAAATTGGGGTGAAAAACTCCATATTTGAAAAGATAAAAATAGATTTTTATCGAAATGAACTAGTTTGAACTTAATTTAAAACCCGGGTTTTTATTTTTAAATAAATAAATTAGATTTAAAAAGGGGTTTTAAATAATCGGAATTTCTATCATATAACGATTGGATTTGAAATGGGTTTATCGCGAACGGTGTTTTAAATAACACTAGTTCTTTAACCCGATAATAAATAGAATGTGATTTGGGTATGTCGTAAACTGTGTTTTAAATAACACCTAGTTCTTTAACCCAGTAAAAGGAGTTTTAATGAATCTGCAATTAAATTGCAATGTGAATGGATAATCTAAATTATCAAATTTAGGAAATAAGCGAGAATGGAGTATCACCAGTTTTGCTCCAAAGCGATAGTTAAATATTTAATTAGATTTGAACGTGAAATGGTAATTAATTTTACCGATAACACTGTGGTGTTAAATATGGAGAATTACGAGTTTTGCTTCATGGGATGAATAGGTTGGGATTGGGAAATAAAATAAATAATTACTTCGGTGTGGTTCGCTAATCTCGACTAGTTTAGAAAACCATAATTTGGTTTGAAACGACTCCCAAAGGAAGATTGAAGGATAAATTTTAAAGAATTTATCTTGGATAAAATTCATGGGAACCTTTCCCTGAGAATATGAATTGGAATGAGGTGTATGTTGTGTTTGTGTAACATTTGTTTTTAATATACGCGGGTTGTTCGGAAAGGCCGGGTTTATACCCATTCTGAATAACCGATTCGACGATATGTCGAAGATGAAGACGGTGGTTGAAGACCGGAAGTCTTCACATCGTTTGGATAATTACTGACGATCCTGATTGGGCTGTACACCCAAGAGGATGGAAATAGTTGGTGGTCGTCCAGACGTACTTGGAGATGGATGGATATGCGAGGAAAGTGCCTCCGGTTTCGTTCAGACCCAGAACGAACTTGTAAATGGATTGTGTGTCTGACATTGGATTTCATTCTGTGTTGATTGATTTCTATTAAATATACATCTGTTTGGCGGCGGAGAATTTATTCTTTTGCTTAACGCCCTTCTCTGAGACGTACGAGCTCAGAGGTTGTATATCGATGGACATCAGTCGCATGGCATGAATTGCCTGTGTGGCACGCTAAGATGCAATGATCAAGGCTTCTGTTGAAAAGCAAAGTCTTGTGGTTGATGATCAAAGCACGGCCTTTGTGGCGTAGCTTTGTGTATAACGTGAATTCGCGAGCCTCACACCTCGGTATGAGTTAAAAACGGGATACGGACCGCTGGGAGAGCACGACGTTTCTTTTTAGCTTTGGTGGTGTCAGTGACTTACCAGCCCTGACATTTATATACTTTTCACCTTTGTGGTTGTTGGAATGAGGCGCCTCGATTATAGGTCTGTAAGGACCGGGAAACGTGTGTTCAGGAATAACTAATCCTCTAACGTAAGTGAGGACCGGCCCAGCCGCATCCAGGGTTGCCCAGAGTGCGTAGCCCTGAGGCATTTGCTAGAGTGTCTCAAGCGCGGAGAGGATCTTGCCCCTTACCTCGACTCATGACGGAAATCCAATTTCCAATACATGTATTGTGGTTTTAATTGTAGAACTAGTATGGCGACATGATAGATGGTACCCATGCCGCCTATGATTTATATTTATGATTGAAATGTTTTGACACTATACACTTATTATAGTATCAAATGATTTGTTTTAAACGTACCAAGCATGTTTGGCTGTTATAAGGTAAAACCCTATCCTCCGGCTTGCGTTGCATTGTGTGATGGGACCTGGGTCTTATAATAGCTTCATTTTTCGAAAAGGCATTACGTTGTTTATTCTATGCACTGGTATTCTTGGGAGGAAACCCGTTCCGTGTTATACGGCGTGGTCCCTTGAACTACTCTCTTTTAAAAGTTTTAAATAACTGTTTTAGTTCTCACACCAGTCACATGACTGACCTGGAGTTTATTGTTTTAACCTAAACTCTGGGTGCCCCTATTTTCCGCACGGGCAGCTAGTAGTTTTGGTTTTGCAGATTTATATTCACAGGATCCTAGTTTACAGCTGGAATGATATCCGGAAAGCTCTATATCCGTATATAACCTTCAGTTGTGCTTTGTATTATTTTCCGCTGCTATGTAATTTATTGTAATCTCTGATATTTATCGAATGTATTTATTCATTTATACTCTGTATATTCTTGTATCTGATGGAATTGTTGTAATAGCAATGAAATGTTCTTCCGTCTGCATTCTATTTTGTCTTGTCCTCACAGTAATTCGTTCTTTCTCATCTCTTCGGAGACCGAGGAAGTTACGGGTCACTACAGGTAATTTATACAACTAGGTGTCTTTAATTACTTAACCTTATTACATTATCTATCGGTTATGTATACCACTAGGTGTCTTTAATTACATAAACTTATTGGGTTAAGTTCGTGGGCCTATATATAAATATTACCCACCCCCTCTAATTTACTTAACCCACCCACTACCCATCCAATTTTACTTAACCCTAACTTAAGTTCATAATCATATAATCTTTAAATTAGTTTAAGTAGTCCAATTCAATACCATGTCCAACTATGGTTATAATGGGCTAGACCTCCCACATTAGGCCTAAAACGTGCGGATGCTGGATATGCCGGTCGGGTCCGAGCAGTCTTATTCGACAGTTGGGCCTAACCTCGTGTCTTAGCCCGGTTCGTATTTGCATACTTAGACCTCCCATATTAGGTTCCACATTAGTGGCTGTTGGATATGCCGGTCGGGTCTAGGCAGACCTCCACCACTAACGTAATCTAACCTCGTGTCATAAGTACAATTTACAATTCCTAATTGTTAATTACTAAACATTCCAAATTAATCCAAATCTACCTATGTCATTATAGGTAACTATTTCTTTGTTTTCCCCACTTGAATTACATGTCAAATTCATATAAATATTATATAAATTATGCCAATTATAATTCCTTTTTCTCTGTTTCCTCTCTAGCGTATTCGTACGTATTTTGGCGGCATCTAGGCTATAAAGTAGCCTAGCTACAACAATGAAAATGGAATATGACGAAGATGATAGTTTCTACATATCTTGGCATAAACATAAACTGTTATGATAACAAGGTGAATGGTCATGTAATCATCATGTCAAGGTAGGCATAAAAGTGATGAACTTGTAGCAACTACGATGTCAAAGTAACATAATGAGATCTAAATTAACCATAAGGTGTCCAATTTTTTAGATCTAACATAATTAAGGTGACATAGTAACATGTTTAATCTAAAGATGGATTCACATGTCAAGTTTACAACATATCTCAATAGATCACAATATAACATGTGAAAGGTGATTAACATAAAGATCTAGATCTAAGTAATGTTACAACTGTCCAAATTAATAGATGTACATCCACCATGACATGGTTACAAGTCAAGATCCACATAAGCAACATAATTGAATAACCACAATATTATTAGATCTAGGAAAATAGATCTGTCGTGGCATAGTATAGGATTTCACATTAACATAGAATCATACTTTACAACATATCCAATTCAAAGTCTTTCAAAATATACTTTTATTTATCTAAACCGAAAAACGACTAGAACTCACAGCGTTAGGTTTAGAGAATTGAGAAAGAACGGATCTTGAATTTCTGAATTGGATTTGTAGAATATTTTTTTGTAGAAAACGGTTCAGTTCACACTCCAGTAGCATATGTCCTCCATGACTTCCAATGAAGAAAATATGAGAAATAGGACATGTATATATAGCTGCCAAACCCCCTGAAACCGAGTTCCACGTCAGCCCTAGGGTGTCGACACCTCTGTAGGTGGGTCGACCCCTAGGTCGACACCCCTTTAGGGGGTCGACCCCCTAGAGCAGGAATTTTGCCGCTCAGAGGAATTTTTCGAATTTGAATCCTCTGGATAGAATTCTGACTCATGCGTATATATAAAATATTTTTGTGCATATACAAACTTAAAACCCTCATAATTTCTTCAATTTTATGCAAACCAAATGTCTATCTTGACCAGAATTTCGAGATGGACGCAATGGTGCAGCCTTTTTCCTCTAATTCTGAATATTAAACTAATTATTATTTAATTTATTCTCTTTAATGTCATTAAAAATTCGGGGTGTTACATTCTCCCATACTCAAAGGATTTCGTCCCGAAATCTCTAAGTCGAGAAGAATGCATATCCTACCATCCATCATCCATCTACTCATCCACCAATCACTGGCATCCATTGTCCTTAAAGATTTCTAATGCTTATATGAATATATGCAAAGGTGTGTGTACATGTCCCAATACTAATGCGAATATCAAGCGGTCTACTGATTCAATTGACTTCCTTAATGCAATATATGTTAGTGCTATGAATCCAATATGTATGCAAATAAACCTATTGTATCATATAAGTTCTATATGTATGCACACCCATTCGTCCAAATGCAACATCCATATGCCAGTTCATCTATTTCCATCCATAAAAGAAAAAAAAGCACACACATCCATATGCAATATGAAAGGGATTGAGCTGATCTTAGTGCTTAATGTGTGTGTATATGCGTCCACAGGCAACCACTAGCAAACACTTGCATCCATCAAACATAACATGTTTCAAACACATGTTTATATCCATAGGGTTCCTATCTAAAGGTCGAAAATACTACGGATAAGATATACTCTATTGACAGAAACAAGTACTGATAAAACTTAGGAAAAGGAGTTAAGAACATACCCTCGAAAAGAAAAGGGTACGAAGCACGAATCTTTTCTTCAGTCTCCCAAGTCATAATTTCTGGGTTATCTCCCAATTGAACCTTTAGCAGCTTGATTTCCTCATTGCGCAGTTTCTTAACTTCTGACCCAAGAATACGGGTAGGGACCCGTCTGACTGTCGCCTCCCATTCCACTTCGACTTCTTCCAACATGCTCGGCTCAACAACTTATGCGGTGTCATGCAGGCATTTCTGTAGATGAGAGACATGGACAACGTCATGAACACCGGATAGATTTTTTGGGAGTTTTACTCTGTAGGCCATTTGGCCAATCCTCTCGGTTATGGTAAATGGTCCCAAAAACATAGATGCCAACTTCCCCACTGATCCGCTTTAGTTGCAAATACTACTAGAGCACCCCACTCAGATATGCTTCGTATGATAAACCCTTTTTCAAGTAGTTCCCCTACTTGCTTACTCAGCTCCCTCCTTTCTCTTGGAGCCATGTGGAGCACTGGTAATGCAACTGGATTTGCAATGTCCACCAGATATATGCGGAAGTCGATCTCACGCCTTGGAGGTAAACCCCGTACCTCATCAAAAACATCGGGATAATCCGGAACCACCGGAACAGATTGCAAATCATCTATGGATGCATCTAGAGACTCTAGGAAGCTAAGCATAACAGATCCTTGAAGGTCACAAGAAACTTTGAGGGTCTTCCGATCACATGTTAGGAGTCTAACAACCCTCCCCTCACAATCCATAATGGCCACATACGTGGTAAGCCAATCCATTCCTAGAATCAACCCATAGCCCATAAACCCGAGCACATACGCGTCGCATTCAAACTCGACGCCTAACACAGATATTTTCAAATCCCGACAAATCATCGATAAGTGAGTCGAACCACCAATAGGGTTTGAAACAACTACGGGATCTACTACCACATAGTAATTAAGTGCAGAGATTCAACCACAGAACTAGATATAAACGAGTGTGAAGCACCAGAATCAAAAAGTATTCTAACTAGATGGTTTGAAAGAGAAAATAAAATTTCTACGGAAATTTTTCTACCTATTTCAGAAGCACTGATCGCGAGAGCATGCACCTGCCCTCCAGAAGTCCCTGCTCTTTGCCCTTATCCCTACGATCCCTGTTTCTTCGGGCACTCTTTAGAGAAGTGTCCGACCTCTCCGCAATTAAAGCAACTGGCCTTCCTTATTTTACAATCTTTGATTAAGTGACCCTCCTTTCCACAATTGTGACATTTTCACTTATCCGTGCCTTTGTCATCTTTCCCTCCTTTCTTCTGTTGTTGCTGCTGTTGCTGCCGTTTCTTGGGCCACACCTTCTTATTCTGCGATGTCCCCTCGGTCTTTGCTTCCTTCTTCTCTCCCTTGTCCTCCTCATGCATTAGGGCCATATCTACAAGCTTTTCAAAAGTGTCCCCCATTGTAATATGAGACATGGCTAAACCATGCAGAGGCTAATTCAACCCTTTAGCAAACCGCAAAGCCCTTTTGTGCGGTATGTCTACCAACTCTAACCCGAACCTTGTCAGCTGGTTGAACTTGTTCACATACTCCTTCACCGTAAAATTTCCTTGTTTGAGAGTTAAGAACCTCTCCATTTGTATTCTTCTCCCCACTTGGGATAGAAATTTCATTTCGAACCTCTGTCTAAAGTCTTCCCAAGTTTCTACTGGACGTCCAGCTTTGGTAACTTCCCACCAAAATGAGGCTTCGTCCTTTAACAGCCAAGCAGCTAATTGAATTTTTCTTCGGTCCTCCACTTCAAAGATTACGAATAAGTCCTCTGTCTCCTTAAGCCAATTCCGAGATTCTACGAATGTCTCGTTCCCATGGAATGGCCTTCCTCCCATAGCTCGGAAGTCTTTGCAGATCTTGGCAAAGTTATCAGCTCCTGGAGGGGGGGAGGAGGAATGACTGGTGCAGTTGGGGGAGGAGCATTTTCTTGGCATTCGGCAGGCGTCGTGGCCTCCAAATACCTATGGAACCATCCGAGTATTGTGACGCCCTCCGAGATATTAGGGATGTTTTGTTCCCCAGGCATGTTGAAAAAGGGAAAAAGGAAGAAATTTAGATAAAGGACCGAAGGATACTACATATGGCTTTCTGAGGAATGTTTTTTCAAAGTAGACTTTTCTTTTTCAAAATGCTTTCTTTTAAAACCTTTTTGAAAATAGTTTCCTAAACTTTTATCTAATCTTTTAACCTTCAGCTCTGATACCAAGTGAAACACCCCACGTCCGTTAATGTCACTCACTAAGGGAATGCATTAAGTTTCGTGAAGCGCTATAGGTAAACAAACACAGAATAATTACAAGACAGATATAAATAAGGCAGCAGCGGAAAATTTTAAACTTTTATTTCAAACATAAGTCATAATACCGTGGTCCACAATTTCATAAGTCACAAAAACCATTACAATAAAATAACTTTTGTCTTGCACCATCAGAGTACATAAGTAAATAAAAAGCATCATTCCTCCAATTAGAAGAGTTAAGCCATAGTAGAGACAAGAACTTAAGCCATACTTCACAAGTAGCTCCTAGCAAGATGATATCTGATTCCTGATTAAGTCTGAGTGTTTCCTCCCTTAGAACCTGGGTGGGAAACGGAAGAAAGAAGGAGAAACAACAGGGTCAGACATAAAGTCTGGCAAGTCTAGTTACTTTTAGCCAGTAGATAAATAAAAGCAACATGATAGGCATATAAAGTGGATAAGAGAGATCACTACATAAATGGCAGGGATGACAAAGTAAGCAAGTTAAGGTGTATGTAACACCCCACATCCATTAATGTCACTCACAAAGGGAATGCATTAACTTCCATGGAGGTTTTAAGTGAATATAGAACAGAAAAATTACAACAAGACAGATAATAAGTAGTACTTGGAAATCTAAAACTTTATTTCATTGCAGCGGAAATTAAACATGTTTATTACATCATAAAACCATAAATCAGAGTCAAGTACAATATCCATCTTGATAAAACAAAATACATAATCCCATTACATAAATAGCCATTAAAGAAGATAACAAGCGGGACTTTACTTCAGCGGTCCAAGCTTTCCAAAAGAGAGAATAAGCAATTCAATCAGACTACACTAGAGCTGGGTCCACCCTGAGGACCTGGAGGGGGAAAAAGATAGAAATAGAGGGGGTCAGACATAAAGTCTGGCGAGTATGATAATTCTAACAATACTATTATCAAAATAAGTAGACTAAGGCATAAGCTGGAAAACAAGGAAATGTCTATGAACTATTGGGTATGGAAGAACAGATAAAGATAACGTTAAAGGCACACCTAATACTAACGAATAATTACTACGCTGCACCACACCAGTCACCCTAAAGGTTGATCCCACTTGCTTCACTTAGAAATTTTATAAATAACTTCGTGTACCTCTAGCTGACTACATAGGTGCCGCCTGCCCTTATCTCCGCTAGGTGTACCCCACTACCCACTTTCGATCGGCTCCTTACTCGTAGATACCCATGCTGGTCCCACAGTGGGGTGTATCACTCCCCTAAAGTGGCAACCCGATATAGCCTAAGGATGCATGGCTTATACCTACACGATGCAACAACGTCTTACCTACCAGCCCGGGTCCACACACGCATATGAAACCCGTTGGACTTGCGTTGCCACCGCTAACCCGTTTGGCCTCTTATAGTCAAGCCCAGTATGTGTGTCCCATCCTCGACTTGGGTCGAGCCCACAAAGATATGTTTGGGTTACTAGTTGAAATGGGGCCCCAATTACTTACCACAAGCTATCCACCTAAGCTTGTCCCCACTAGTATATCCCACTTAACCCTCTTCTTAGTCATGTTCATTTACATGTGTGTTTGGTTAAGTCTTACTAATCGTATTTCAAATGCCACTAAAGGCACCCACTAGATTCCTCATGCCACCCAAGGCACCTATTTAACCCCCATGTCCCACTTCACATGTTTATCTGGTTAAGTATTTCTTAATTCATTCAGGCCATAACCTCATAAAGACCTCTCACATTAGACTGGCATTTATGGCAGCTGGATTCACCGGGCGGGTCCGGGCAGTCTTACACTGTGACGAAAAGGAATTTCGCTCGGTCCGAACCAGTCGCTAAACCGACCCAGACCATTCGAAACGCCCTATCGTTTGAGAACACGACAAAACAGAACGCGGACGGAAGAACAATTCATTGTATATCAACAATGCATCAGATTACAAGAATATACAGAGTATAAACCAATAAATATTACACAGAAATATCAGAGATTTAAATTACATTTAAATACATAGCAGCGGAAAATAATACAATACACAACTAGAAAGAGATATACGGATACAAAGCTTTCCGGATATCGTTCCAGCTGTAAACCAGGATCCTGTGAATACAAATCTGCAAAACCAAAATTACTAGCTGCCCGTGTCAAAATAGGGGCACCCAGAGTTTAGGTTAAAACAATAAACTCCAGGTCAGTCATGGAACTGGTGTGAGAACTAAAACAGTTATTATTCTTTATTTTAAAGATAGGTAAATCAAGGGACCACGCCGTATAACACGGAACGGGTTTCCTCCCAAGAATACCAGTGCATAAAACAAACTGCGCAATGCTAAATAAAGAAAAATGAAGCTGTTATAAGATCCAGGTCCTATCACACAATGCAACGCAAGCCGGGGGATAGGGTTTTCCCTTATAACAGCCAAAGAATGCTTGATACGTTTAAAACAAATCATTTGATACTATTATAAGTGCATAGTGTATAAAACAATTTCAAATCATAAGTATCAATCATAGGCGGCATGAATGCCCCATACCACTATGTCGCCACATATAGGTTTACAATCAAAACCGCAATGTCGTATTGGAAGTTGGGTTATCATTTATGGTATGAACCGAGGCTAGAGGCAAGATCCTCTACCGATTCGAGACAATCTAGCCCATGTCTCAGGCAAGCGCGCAGGCAAGCCTTGGATCGTCAGGGCCGGTCCACCGATGTGGATTATTATGCCTGAACACTACGTTTCCCCGCCCTTTGGGGCGTAAGCCTGGCCCGTCAGCCGACCAGAAGCATCGGCCGAAACCGATATTACGAGGCGCCTCGCTTTTCAGCAAGTAATAATAAGCAACATCCACATGAGTCAAACTCGTCAGCCAGTTCAAGCACTGACGCCACTCCTAACTAGAAAGAAACGCATGTCCTCCCTGAGGTCCGTCTCCCGTTTTTGGTTCATACCGGGTGTGAAACTCGCGAAGTGAACGTTACACCAAGCTACGCCACAAGGGCCGTGCTTCGATCATCAACCACAAGACTTTGCTTTTCAATAGAAGCCTTGATCATTTTCCACTTAGGCATGTCGCACAGGCAATTCACTCCATGCGATTGATATCCATCAATATATAACCCCTGAGCTCGTACGTCTCAGAGAAGGGCGTTAAGCAAGAGAATACATTTTCCGTCGCCAAGCAGATATATATTTAATAGAGATCAATCACACGGACTAAAATCCAATGTCAGACACACAGTCCATTTACAAGTCCGTTCTGGGGCTGAACGAAACCGGAGGCACCTAGTACCCCGCATTTCCATCGATCTCCAAGTACGTCTGGACGATCACCAACTGTTTCCATCTTCTTGGGTGTACAGCCCAATCAAGATCATCAGTAATTATCCAAACGACATGAAGACTTCCGGTCTTCGACCATCGTCTTCATCTTCGACTTATCGTCGCATCAGTTATTCAGAATGGGATAAACCCGGTCTTCCCGAATAACTCGCGTATATTTTAAATAAGTGTTACACAAACACAACATACGCCTCATTCCAATTCATCAGTCACTAACCGTAAATTAATCAAGAGAATAATTCCCCAAATATTAACCCCGAAGGCCGAAACCAACATCAGATCAATATCCAGAAAACCATTCTGCTTAGCTAACCGACAGTTAGTTTCTAAATTTCACATTCATAGGGAAAGGTTCCCATTAATTTTATCCAAGATAAATTTCTTGAATTTATTCTTTAATCTATTTTTGAATATCAATTCAAACTAGTCGGGATTAACGAACCTTACCGAAGTAATCATTGGTTTTAATTTCCCAATCCCAACCTATTCATCCCATGAAGTAAAACTGGTAGTACTTCATATCTAACACCACGGTGTTATCGGTAAATTCAATTGCCATTTCACGTTCAAATCTAATTAAAGATTTAACTATCGCCTGGAGCAAAACTGGTGATACTCAATTCTCGATCATTTCAATCTAATTAAAGATTCATTAAAACTCCACTTAGTTTTAATCTGCGACTGGGTTAAAGAATCAGTGTCATTTAAAACACGATTCACGATAAACCCAAAATCACATCACATTAATTATCAGGTTAAAGAACGAGTGTTATTTAAAACATTGTCCACGATAAACCCAAAAATCAATATCAATTCAATTCCAATTAAATACTATTTAATTGGTACACTTCATTAAATCTAAATAAAAAGACTTAATCTTTTCTCAACTGGGTTCAAGAACAGTGTTAGTGAAGACACCATTCATGACAAACCCAAATCACATTTGATATTCAATACAAGGCTCTGAATAGAAAATATATCGGCTTATATTCAATATCAAATTCTACGATTAACAAATGTCGTATTTGAAATAACGATATAAATATATCTTTCAAATTTCCATAACAACATCTGTATAATCACGAATTCCAACATCGAAATATTCCGAAGACAGTTTCGATTCAAATCCACTCCAATGCAATCATTGGAAATTCCGGTTATTTTTAAAACCCTTTTTAAATTCAATTTATTTATTTAAAAATAAATAGAATTATAATTCTAGTTCAAAACTAGTTCATTTCGATAAAAATCTATTTTTATCTTTTCAAATATGGAGTTTTTCATCCCAATTTTTCCCAAATCATTTCTTATGATTCTACACAAATTATTACTATTTTTAATAATTTTATCAAGGCCCGTACAGTCGATTTCCACCAATGGCCATCGAACTGCACTTACAGCGACCTTTTTTAAATTTGATTTGGACATAATTCCAAATCCAATCGTTAGATTTCTAATTTCTAATTTTCGTTAGAAAGCTCTTTTCGATACGAACCCAACGGTTCCGGTTTTAGGAGAATCCAACGGTCGGATCTCCCGTAATGTCCGTTTGAAATAAATGGTCGAAATTCACGAACTGCCGCGGCGCGGCGCGTTCTATTCAGGCCATTATATTATATATAATATATATATATATATATCGTCGATTTCTATTTAAAACGAATTATATAGATAGTTTTGAATTAGTTTCAAAAACAATTTCAACTTCCATTTCAATCCAAAGCAAAATTGAATTCTTCTTTATAAATTCGTTTTAAAATTCATTTCTATTCAATTCAAATTTCAATTCAATTTGAATTCAATTCAATTCGCTTTCAATTCAATTTGAATTCGTTTTCTATTCAATTTGAATTCGTTTTCAATTCAATTCAATTTCAAAGTCGTTTTCTATTCGATTCAATTCAAATTGGTTTTCTATTCAATTCATTTCGAAATCGTTTTCAATTCAATTCATTTCGAAATCGTTTTCAATTCAATTCATTTCGAAATCGTTTTCAATTCATTTCAAAATGAATAAAATCGATATAAATATCGTTCACGTCAAAATGGCGTCAATCTAATCGACACGGCTTCATATATTTCTATTTTCAAATATTCTATTTCAAATATTTCTTTTTTCAAAATAGTTGTTATTATCAAAATATTTCGTTCAACACATGACTAATCTCAACGGATGAGTACAGTCAACACATGAACCTTTATTTTATATTGATAAAGATGTAAATTTTATTATTAAAATATTTCGTTCAACACATGACTAATCTCAACAGATGAGTACAGTCAACACATGAACCTTTATTTTATATTGATAAAGATGTAAATTTTATTATTAAAATATTTCGTTCAACACATGACTAATATCAACGGATGAGTACAGTCAACACATGAACCTTTATTTTATATTATTCTTTATTTTCTAAATTGGAATGAGGCCCAATCAATCACCATATAAAATTAATTATATGGATTTTCATACAACACATGTATATAATAGCATTGAAAAATAATCAACCATCACCCAAAGTGCACTACACTGTATAAGCATCAAATATAGATATCTAACGCTTATAACAGCCTGTCAATCGATCAATCGACATATGTAATCAATCAGGATGAGTGAACTTCATATTTCATCCCAACACCCGTGTGGGGTTTCAAACAATCAAACACAAATTTTAGTTGTGCAGTTGGGCGATGTGTAAAATTTATCGACCCAATCAATGTCCTTCAAATCGGTGTACATAAACAAACCGTCCGGTTTGTAAATGAATATTTATTTATTCACATTTACTATATTCATATTCACGTTAAAAATTATATTTTTAACGATAAAACATTTTATTTCAACATATGAATTTCTATTCAGTTCATTCTTTAAATAAAATGATATTTTTATTTTCTAACTTATTTTAGAAAATTTCGGCGGCATAACGGCACGATACTAGAAACGGGACGAGGCCTAGCCTTATCCCCGGTCTAGTGAAGGCCCACGCCATTCACACATCAATCAAATCCATCAAACAACCAAATTCAAATCAAATCATCTAAATAATTTTTGCAATCAAACAAACAAGTCCATGGTCTGTGGACGATTGTGTCGGGTGCTACTAAACACCGTCTGCATCCTAGTATATATATATTACTAGAAATAGAAATTGAAGAGTGAGAAATTCTCACATATAGCTATCCAATCATCTTGACTCTTCATTTATAGAAATCTTCATCTTTCATGCCTTTTTATCACCTTCATTGCCCGTAGCCACTATATATATAAAAATCAATTTTTACTTCGCTATTCAATATATAGAAATCACATTTTTACTTCGATGTTCAATATATAAAAATCACATTTTTACTTCGATGTTCAATATATAAAAATCACATTTTTACTTCGATGTTCAATATATAAAAATCACATTTTTACTTCGATGTTCAATATATAAAAATCACATTTTTACTTCGATGTTCAATATATAAAAATCACATTTTTACTTCGATGTTCAATATATAAAAATCACATTTTTACTTCGATGTTCAATATATAAAAATCACATTTTTACTTCGATGTTCAATATATAAATATCACATTTTTACTTCGATGTTCAATATATAAAAATCACATTTTTACTTCGATGTTCAATATATAAAAATCACATTTTTACTTTTGTCCAATTAAAACTCATATCATTTCTAATTCAAAAATCCAATTTTTTCTCTAATTCAAAATCCGATTTTTGTCTAATTCAAAATCCGATTTTTTTTTTTAAAATAAAAATTAGACTTTCCCTTAATAAAGATCCTAACTTTTATATTAAAGCAAATCAGAATTTTTTTATCGAAGAAAATACATGAAAGTATTTAAAATAAAACTCACATTTTTCTTTGCGTTGAGGGGGGAAGGGCTGCTCGCTGGAGTTGGAGGTGGTGCTGAGGGGGCGTCAGGCGGTCGGAGGCAGCAGCTGCGGTGGTGGCCGGAGGGTGGAAGCTCGACGTCAGGGGGGAGATGCGGCGGGATGGTGGGGTTCGCTTCAGGGAGGGGGTGCGACCGACGAGGGTGGTGGCGGCGTGTCGACGATGGAGCGGAGGAGGAGGAAGCGGTCGTGGGGAAGCGAGATCCGGCGTCTCATTTTTTTCTTTTTTCTTTTTTTCTGAACGATTGAGTGAATAAGGGGGGGCAACGTATAAGGGAAGAGGGAGGGGAGTGAAAGAATTTTAATTATTTTATTTAATTATTTTAATTCCTAAAAAGTTGACTTTTACATACGACCTCTAAACGAGGTCCACCGCCTGTCATCCATAGCGTTTTACCCCCATTCCGAACACAATGGGATATGTATCGCAAGCTGATTCGATCGTTTCGAATAGTTTCCGTCAAAATCAACATATAACTCTATATATTGAATTTGAACGTGCATTTCATATTACTGGGGTCACATACTGTCTCTAAAAATTCCATAAAAATATTTTCTAGCTTCGTATTAACGATACGGTCCTAACAAAACTAGTTTCGTCGGATTCTGAGACCGTTAGAAAAATGGCCATTTTCCAGTCGATTAAAATCAACTGAAATTGGTCAAACGCGTTTTCCTTTGCCACACTCACATATTGATTCGAAAAATTATGAAAATTGAAACCTAGCAATAACTTTACATCACGGATCCAACAAAAGTGGTTTCGTCGAAATCCGAGGTCGTTTGCAAAATCTCCATTTTTAAGGGCCTGAATTTCATAGCGACTATTCAGAAATTTCAACTGGACATATCTTTTGATTCCCGCTATGAAATTTCGATTTTTCGGATTCGTTGGAAAGATATCATCAATTAGATTCCATTATTTTTGGTTTCACTAAAATCCGGTTTATTTTGTACCCGGTACATTCAATTGAAGTTTGAAATCGAATTATCGAACTACCGCGCCATTTTCAATTCTATTTATAATTATATATAAATATATATAAATATTTATATTCTAACGTCGATGAATATAATATATACGATTGAATTTTATTCAAAAGAAATTTTCTCGTCGATATTATTTAAAATAATTCATTTTAAATAATCAAAATTCGCTAAAATTGCCAAAATAAAAATTTTAAACTGGCCCAGATTTTCGGGTTGTTACATACATCATAAAAGAGCCTAACCTCGTGTCTTTACAACTGTTATGCTTTAATTTGGGCCTAGGACCTCTCACATTGGGCTGACATTTGTGACTACTGGATTCGCCGGGCAGGTCCGGGCAGTTTTACGTCACAAACGAGTCCAACCTCGTGTCCTAAGCATTGATTAACACTTATAATCTTTTACCCCAGTTTTAAATATATCCCTATTCAAATCATTAATTAATTCCAATTTTAATGATGTCCATAATTGACTCAATTATGGCCATCCACTTACGGTATGCAAAATCATATCAATTGCACCCCAATTTTTTAATATTAAATCCTTAATATTACCCTTACCCCACGTTATACGTTCGCTTATTCAACGCAAAATATACATTAGACTCGAATAGTCTAACTCATAGCACAAAGATAAATTATCACAACATATAGACAAATAAAATAGATCTAATCATAATAGGGGTGAAACTTGCATAAAACTACACATGTCATGGATTTAAAGGTGTCAACTTGTTTGGTTAAATGTCACAACTTACATAATATGATCATAACCCAAGTTCATGTATAAACTTGCATATGTGGTTTATGCAACATAATGATGGTGTGAACTAGCATCTAACACATAGAACTCACACATGTCATAGCATAACTCTAGATCTAAATAGATGTCATAATTCTAGATCTAAATAGATGTCATACAATATGTGAGATTATACATACTAATAAATCTAAACTTGCATAGGTACATGTGATTTATCATGTGAATCATCATAGCCCAAATATATATAATCAACATCATGATTCATAAGCTAACTACAACATAATAACATCATGGCTTTGTAACATCGCAACTTAGCATAGAAACTTGCAACATATATAATATCATCGTAGCATGATTTACAACATATAGGATATCATCATCACATAACATAGGATTTACAACATACATGATAGCATAAGGTTTACAACAACATATATGACAATTCACATCATTTTCTTATGATCCATATCACATCTTAATCTAATTAGTTTGCTAATAATCTTGTTTAGATCATCATACTCACAATTAGAAAAGAAAGAGAGTCTTGATTTGCTTTAGAGTTGAGTAGAATTAGAGTTTTGATTAGCTTTCTTCCTTCTTAGTTGACGGCGGCTACACTGAGTTCCATGGCGATAGCATGACGGCGGCTATTCTATTTTTCATGTGATTTTAGAGTGAGAGGCTACCTAGGTATATATAGAGTTTAGGATTTATTTAGACCATCAGATCAACTCAGAACTAACCTGAACCGTTAAATTAGCCAACTCAGCCCTAAAGACACATCAGCAGCTCAAGATTGGGCTCTGCCAAAACCTGGTCGACTTGACCAGGTCGACACCCAAGTCGACTGCGTAGTCGACCTGGTCCTAGGGGTGTCAACTGCCCAGTCGACTCCCCAGTCGACCTGGGGTGCTGGGCGGGAAATTTCCCGCCTGGCCTGTTTGACTTCGAATTTTGAATTTTGAATTTTCTGAAACTTCTGATGGCCATATCTCCTTCATACGAAGTCCAAATCACGCAAACTCGGACTCTATTTCAACCAGAATTCCGAGATGAACACAATGGCGCAACCTGTTTCCCACAATTCTCACGTTTGAGATTAGTTATTCTTTAATTTGTGAATATTTATATTAACAGAATTACGGGGTGTTACATTCTCCCCTCCTTAAAGGATTTCGACCCCGAAATCTTCAAGTCAAGAAGAATGTATATCCTAACATCCAATCGTCCATCTACTCAACCATCAAACACAGGCATCCTTTGCCCTTATAGACTTTTAATGCTTTCATGTTTAAATGCACAGTGTGTATATGTCCATATCTAATGCAAAATCAGGCAGTCTACCGATTCAGTTGACCTCCTTAATGTAAATCATGATAGTGCCATGCGTCCATTATGTATGCAAAAGTTCCTTAATGCTACATATTATCTCTGTATGCGTGCACAATC
Source organism: Allium sativum (assembly GCA_030737875.1). NCBI lineage: Eukaryota > Viridiplantae > Streptophyta > Magnoliopsida > Asparagales > Amaryllidaceae > Allium > Allium sativum. The sequence goes on from CM060918.1 coordinate 229,150,102, forward strand.
ATCATCTGAATGCAGCATCCATATGATAAAAAAATCCTCATACATCCATTTTACTAAATACATCCATATATATGCAATATGCAATATGAAGTGACTGAGCCGATCTAGTGCCTAAAGTGTGTGTATATGCATCCACGAGCAACCACTAGCAAACACTCGCATCCACTATGCATCCATCATACATAACATGTTTCAAACACATGTTTCAACCAAAGGATTTCTCTAACTAAAGGTCAAAGGTACTAGCGAGAGGACATACTAAAGATAAGATAAGTACAAGCTAAGCGATAAAGGAGAAATTAAAAGACATACCCTCAAAATGAAAAGGGTAAAATGAACGCATCTTCTCTTCTGTCTCCCAAGTAGCGTTGGTCTCATCATCTCCCCATTGCACTTTGACTAGTCTGACCTCTCGATTTCTCAGCTTCTTGATCTCCGACCCAAGAATGCATGTAGGAGCTTGTAGAATCGTTGCATCACGCTCTATCTCCACCTCTCTAAGAAAGCTCGGCTCTACCACTTCCGCGGTCTCGTGCAAGCACTTCCTCAAATGTGACACATGGAATACGTTGTGTACACCACTAAGTCTCTCAGGCAACTCCACTCTATACGCCATCTGTCCAATCTTCTCCTTAATAGGAAACGGCTCTACAAACTTTGGTGCTAATTCCCCAAAGGTCCCAAAGCGAACAACATTCCGTAATGGAGACACTTTGATAAAGACCATGTCCCCAACATCAAACTCAAGATCTGTCCTCCTTTTGTCTGCATAAGATTTCTGCCTATCTTGCGCCGTCTTCATCCTCCTTCGAATCAAGTCGATCTTTTCCGAAGTCTCTCTAATCATATCGGGCCCAAGTAAGATCTTATCGGTAGATTCCCACCAACATGTAGGTGAACGACAAGGTCGTCCATAAAGAGCTTCGAAAGGTGCCATGCCAATGCTAGATTGAAAGTTGTTATTATATGCGAACTCTACCAACGGAAGATGTTCTTCCCATGTACCCCCAAAGTCTAGGATACATAGCCTCAAAAGATCCTCTAGAATGTGATTCACCCTCTCAGTCTGGCCGTCCGTCTGAGGATGATACGCGGTGCTCATAACTGAGTCCCTACCGCCTCTTGCAAGCTCTTCCAAAATTCGCTAGTGAAGATAGGATCACGGTCGCTTACTATGTTAGAAGGAACACCATGCAAACGAACTATCTCTCGAACGTATATAGAAGCTAACCATGGAGCAGTCCTCTTACTCTTCACCGTAATGAAATGGGCGCTCTTAGTAAGTCTGTCTACTATAACCCAAATCCCCGTATTACCCTTCCTTGATCTTGGTAATCCATCCACAAAGTCCATCGAGACACTTTCCCACTTCCATAGTGGAACCTCCAATGGGTGAAGCAACCCACCGGGTTTCTTTTGCTCCGCTTTTACTTGTTGGCACACCAAGCATCTAGCAACATACTCGGCCACATCCCTCTTCATACCGGCCCAAAAGAAAACTCGCTTCATGTATTTGTACATCTTGTCCCCGCTGGGATGAATGGTCATCTTCGAATGATGTGCTTCGTCAAGAATAGCCTTCCTCAAACCTTCGTCTCGAGGTACACAAAGTCTACTATCCCTACGTAGCCAACCCTTATCATCTAGGGTATACCTACGGAGATGGCTTGATGACTCCCCTCTTTTGAGCTTCTCCACTAACTCAACCAACTGTGGGTCGTCTCGCTGTGCCTCACCAATCCGTCCCAAAAGCGTAGGTCTGACCTCCAAGGATGCTAGCAAACCGGGTACAAAGTCAACGGAAGGTCTAAAATCAAACATAGAGATGAATTCTAAGTTTCGCCGTTCAACAAACAATGGACTCAAGGACAACCTTTTCCTACTTAAGGCGTCTGCTACCACGTTACCCTTGCCAGGGGTATATGCTATTTCGAAGTCGTAGGACGCTAAGAATTCTATCCACCTTTGCTGCCTTAAGTTCAAGTCCTTTTGAGAGAATAAGTATTTTAAAGATTTGTGGTCAGTGAACAATTCGAATTTCTCGCCAAGAAGGTAATGACGCCAAGACTTAAGCGCGAAAACAATTGCGGCTAACTCTAGGTCATGTGTAGGGTAATTTTTCTCATGCACCCTTAACTGCCTTCCACCATAGGCTATTACCCTTCCCTCTTGCATTAAGACTGCGCCTAGACCTGTCCCACAAGCATCGGTATAAACAGTAAATGGCTTACTCCCGTCTGGCAGCACTAAGACTGGAGCTGAGTTCAAAGCTCTCTTTAAACGTTGGAACGCATCATCACAATCTACGTCCCACGCGAAGACTAGGTTCTTCTTCGTTAGGCGTGTCAATGGAGCTGATATTTTTGCGAAGTCTTTGATAAACTTCCTATAGTAGCCAGCCAACCCCAAGAAACTCCTTATTTGGTAGCATTTTTAGGGACCTTCCAATCTTGGATGGCCACCACCTTCACGGGATCCACAACTATCCCTTCTTTGGAAACCACGTGCCCTAAGAATCACACTTCCTCTCTCCAGAAATGACACTTAGTAAATTTAGCTTTAAGGTTATGCGCTCGTAAAGTCTCCAACACTTCCCTAAGATGTAGGGCATGCTCTTCTTCATTCTTAGAAAAGATCAAGATGTCGTCTACAAAGACCACCACGAATTTATTAAGGTACTCCCTAAACACCCTACTCATCAAATCAACAAAGTATGTGGGGGCGTTTGTCAAACCGAAGGGCATCACTAGCCATTCATAGAAACTGTCCGGAGTCCTAAAGGCAGTCTTGTCAATGCTATCCTCAGCCACTCTCAACTGATGGAAACCAGTGGCTAAGTCCAACTGCGAAAACACTGAGGCGCCAACTAACTGATCGAAGAGATCGTCAATCCTCGGCAGTGGGTGTTTGTTCTTCTTAGTAAGCTTATTAAGTTCTCTATAGTCCACACAAAGTCTAAGGGACCTATCCGCCTTCGTGGCAAATACTACTGGAGCACCCCACTCCGATATACTTCGTCTTATGAACCCCTTCTCAAGCAACTCCTTCACTTGCTTATTGAGTTCCCTCCTTTCACGAGGAGCCATGTGGCGTACTGGCAAAGATACTGGTTTTGCATTATCCACAAGATATATTCGAAAATCTATCTCCCGCTTCGGAGGCAAGCCCTTCACCTCCTCAAACACATCCGAGTATTGTTGGACTACTTTAACAGATCGTATATTTTCCACCGACGCGTCAAGCGATTCTAGATAACCGAGCATAACGGAATTTATGGGATTACAAAAGATTTCGAGAGTGTTGCCAAGGCGAGTCATGAGCCTAACTACTCTCCTTTCACAATCAAGAACGGCCCCATTTATGGATAACCAATCCATACCTAAAATTAGCCCATAGCCCGTGAAGCCCAAAACATAAGCATCACATCTAAACCCAATGCTAAGTATAGAAATTTTCAAATCCAAACATATCATGGACAAATAAGCTGAGCCCCCAATTGGATTCGAAACAACTAAGGGATCCTCTATTAAACTGGTGTTTAAGTGCAGTGATTCAACTAATGATGTAGAGATAAACGAATGCGATGCGCCCGAATCGAATAAGGTACGGACAGGATGATCAAACAGAAAAACTAAGCTTTCAACAGAAATGGTTCTACCTCGTTCTTGCAGCGGTGGGACCGCGAGATCCTGAACTTGTCCCCTTGCCTGCCCTGGTGCCATAAGAGCCTACACCTGTCCTCCCGAGGTAGACCCTGCCCTCTGCCCCTTCTTTGGGCAGTCCTTCACTAGATGTCCCGCTTCACCACAGTGAAAACAGCCAGTCTTCTTTTTCTTTCTGCAATCCTTGCTGAGATGGCCTGGTGTCCCACAGTTAAAACATCTTTTCTTTCCTTTTCCATTATTGTCTTTACCACCCTTCTTGTTTTGCTGTTGTGGTTTCTTTTGATCCCCTTTCTTCTCGGGTGCCTTATTAGCATTAGCGCCTTTCTCCTCGTGCATGAGTGCCATGTCTACTAGCTTCTCAAATGTGGCCCCCATAGGGATGTGGGTCATAGCCAACCCCTGCAATGGCTCATTCAAGCCATTAATGAACCTCAGAGCCTTCTTCTCCTGCGTGTTCACCAAATCTAAGCCAAACCTTGCCAATTGGTTAAATTTGTTGACGTACTCTTTCATTGATAGATTTCCCTGCTTCAATGTCAAGAACCTTTCCATGTATAGATTCTCTTCTGCCCTTGAGAGAAACTTTGCCTCAAACCTACGTCTGAAATCCACCCAAGAATCAATAGGACGCTCCACATTAGTGACCTCCCACCAAAACGAGGCCTCTCCCTTCATTAACCAAGCTGCTAATTTGACTTTCCTCCCTTCTTCTACTTCAAAGATTTCTAGCAATTCTTCCACCTCCTTAAGCCAATCTCTAGCTTCCACAAACGTTTCTGACCCTTGAAAAGGTTTTCCACCCATAGCCTTAAATTCCTTGCACGTCTTTGCAAAAGTATCAATGCGAGGAGGAGGAGGAGGAGCGGGTGCAACTGGTGGTGGAGGAACATTGGCTGGACCTGCAGCGGCCCTAGCCTCTAATAACCTCCTATACCATCCTGGTATCGTTACACCCTCCGGAAGGTTAAGATCTTCAGCCATGCTGAAATGAAAAAGGAAAGATTCAAAATGGAGAGTTCGAAAGATAAAGATATATGGCTATTGGGGATTGTGTTTTTCGTAAAAAATTTCCTCTTTAAATTACTCATCAAGACATGATTTTGAAAACACTTCTTCCAAAAATACTTTATAAAAATAGTTTTTCTAAAAAATATATCTGTTCTGGTAACCTTAAGCTCTGATACCACGTGTAACACCCCACGTCCATTAATGTCACTCACAAAGGGAATGCATTAACTTCCATGGAGGTTTTAAGTGAATATAGAATAGAAAAATTACAACAAGACAGATAATAAGTAGTACATGGAAATCAAAAACTTTATTTCATTGCAGCGGAAATTAAACATGTTTGTTACATTATAAAACCATAAATCAGAGTCAAGTACAATATCCATCTTGATAAAACAAAATACATAATCCCATTACATAAATAGCCATTAAAGAAGATAACAATCTGGACTTTACTTCAGCGATCCAAGCTTTCCAAAAGAGAGAATAAGCCATTCAATCAGACTCCACTAGAGCTGGGTCCACCTTGAGGACTTGGAGGGGGAAAAAGATATAAATAGAGGGGGTCAGACATAAAGTCTGGTGAGTATGATAATTCTAACAATGCTATTATCAAAATAACTAGACTAAGGCATAAGCTGGAAAACAGGGAAATGTCTATGAACTATTGGGTATGGAAGAGCAGATAAAGATAACGTTAAAGGCACACCTAATACTAATGAATAATTACTACACTACACCACACCAGTCACCCTAAAGGTTGATCCCACTTGCTTCAGTTAGAAATTTTATAAATAACTTCGTGTACCCCTAGCTGACTACATAGGTGTCGCCTGCTCCTATCTCCGCTAGGTGTACCCCACTACCCACTTTCGATCGGCTCCCTACTCATAGATACCCGTGCTGGTCCCACAGTGGGGTGTATCACTCCCCTAAAGTGGCAACCCGATACAGCCTAAGGATGCACGGCCTATACCTACACGATGCAACAACGTCTTACCTACCAGCCCGGGTCCACACACGCATATGAAACCCGTTGGACTTGCGTTGCCACCGCTAACCCGTTTGGCCTCTTATAGTCAAGCCCAGTATGCGTGTCCCGTCCTCGACTTGGGTCGAGCCCACAAAGATACGTTTGGGTTAGTGGTTGAAATGGGCCCCCACAAGCTACCCACCTAAGCTTGCTCCCTCTAGTGTATCCCACTTAACCCTTTAATCATGTTTAATTACATGTTTCCACTTTGGTTAAGTATTCTAATCGTATTTTCTATTGCCACCCAAGGCAACCACTAGATTTCCACATGCCACCCAAGGCACCCACTTAACCCCTCATGCCCCACTACATGCTTATCTGGTTAAGTGTTTCTTAATTGATTAAGACCGTAACCTTTGTAAAGACCTCTCACATTAGACTGTCTTTCATGGCAGCTGGATTTGCCGGTCGGGTCCGGGCAGCCTTACGCCATAACAGAGTCTAACCTCGTGTCTTTACACTTGTCACGTATTTAGTTTATGCCTAAGACCTCTCACATTGGGCCAATCATTTGTAGCCGCTGGATTTGCCGGTCGGGTCCGGGCAGTCTTATGCTACAAAAGGGTCCAACCTCGTGTCTTAGTCGATTAATTACACCTAATTAATCACCCCCACTGTGGGACCAGCACGGATATCTACGTTAGGGAGCCGATCGCTTGGGGAGTAGTGGGTACACCTAGTGGAAATAGGAGCAGACGACACCTATGTGGTCAGCTAGGGGTACACGAAACTACTAGTTAAATTTTCTTGGTCCTTGGGTGGGATCAACCTTTAAGTTAGGAATGACTGGTGTGGTGCAGTGTAGTAATTATCCTTGGGTGGGTAGATGCGTCTTTACCATTATTTTCGTTCTTGCTATGTCTAGTTGGCTGCTTAGTGTAGTCATTTATCCCCAGTCGTTACCGTACCAAGTTTATATCATACCCTAATTACTTTAAGGATTGTATTGTTAAAGTTATAGGACTCGCTCATACTTATGTCTGACCCCGTTGTTTTTTTTATCTTTTTCCCAACCCTCAGGTTCTCAGAGTGGACCTAGCACTAGTGGGCTTTGATCAGATTGCTTTATCTATCTTTTGGAGCTTGGACCGTTGATGTAAAGCTCAGCTTATCTTTTCTATTATGGCTATTAGTTATGTAGTGGGATTATGTACTTATGTTTTTATCAGGATGGATATTTAGTACTTGACTCTTGTTTTATGGTTTTGTTATTGTAACCAAACATGTTTACCTTCTGCTGTAATGAAATGATGTTTTAGTTAACAAGTATTATTTATATCTGTCTTGTTGTAATTTTTCTGTCCTATATTCACTTAAAATACTCCACCGAAGTTAAGGCATTCCCTTTATGAGTGACCTTAGCGGGTGTGGGGTGTTACACGTGGTATCAGAGTTAAAGGTTACCAGAATAGATAAAACTTTTAGAAAAACTATTTTTCTAAAAACATTTTTGGAAGGAGTATTTTCAAAAACATGTCTTTTAAGAGAAAAGTTTTTGAAGGAAAAGCATAATCCCCAATAGCCATATCTTTATCTTTCGAATTCTCTGTTTTGAATCTTTCCTTTTTCGTTTCAGCATGGCTGAAGATCTTTACTTTCCGGAGGGTCCAGCAAATGTTCCTCCACCATCAGTTGCACCCGATCTTCCTCCCCTCCTCCTCCTCGCGCGGATACTTTTGCTAAGACTTGCAAGGAATTTAAGGCTATGGGAGGGAAACCTTTTCAAGGATCAGAAACTTTTGTGGAAGCTAGGGATTGACTTAAGGAAACGGAAGAGTTGATAGACATCTTTAAGATGGAAGAAGGAAAGAAATTCAAGTTAGCTGCTTGGTTAATGAAGGGAGAGGCCTCGTTCTGGTGGGAGGTCACTAATGGAGAGCGCCCTATTGACTCTTGGGCGGATTTCAGACAAAGGTTTGTGGCAAAGTTTCTTTCACATGCGGAAGAAAATCTGTATATGGAAAGGTTCTTGACACTAAAGCAAGGAAACTTATCAGTGAAGGAATATGTCAACAAGTTTAATCAGTTGGCAAGGTTTGGCATAGACATGGTGAATACACCGGAAAAGAAGGCTTTGAGGTTCGTTAAAGGCTTGAATGAACCGATGCATGGATTGGCTGTGACTCACATCCCTATGGGGGCCACCTTTGAGAAGCTAGTAGATATGGCACTCATGCATGAGGAAGAGAAGGGCCCCAATGCTAATAAGGCACCCGAGAAGAAAGGAGATCAGAAGAGACCTCAACAGCAACAGCAAAACAAGGGTGGGAAAAGCAACGGTGGCAAGGGAAAGAAGAAGTGCTTCAATTGCGGGACACCAGGCCACCTAAGCAAAGATTGTCGGAAGAAGAAGAAGACTGGCTGCTTCCACTGTGGCGAAGCAGGGAATCTAGTGAAGGACTGCCCTAAGAAGGGGCAGAGGACGGGATCTACCTCAGGAGGACAGGTGCAGGCTCTTATGGCACTAGGTCAGGCAAGGGGGCAAGTTCAGGCTCTTGCGGTTCCACCGATTCAGGAAAGAGGTAGAACTATTTCCGTTGAAAGTCTGGTTTTTCTGTTTGATCATCCTATCCATACTTTATTCGACTCTGGCGCATCGCATTCGTTTATCTCATCATCATTAGTTGAGTCACTGCACTTAGACACCAGTCTAGTAGATGATCCCTTGGTTGTTTCAAACCCAATTGGGGGCTCCACTTATTTGTCCATGATATGTTTGGGTTTGAAGATTTCCATACTTAGCGTTGAGTTTAGATGTGATGCTTTTGTTTTGGGCTTCACGGGCTATGGGTTAATTTTGGGCATGGACTGGTTATCCAGTAATGGTGCCGTTCTTGATTGCGAAAGGAGAGTTGTTAGGCTCATGACCCGCTTGGGGAACACTCTCGAGATCTCTTGTAATCCCATGAATTCTGTTATGCTAAGTTATCTTGAATCGCTTGACGCTTCGGTCGAGAGTTTGCGATCTGTTAGAGTGGTCCGGGAATACTCGGATGTGTTTGAGGAGGTGAAGGGTCTACCTCCGAAGCGGGAGATCGACTTCCGAATATATCTGGTAGACAATGCTAAACCAGTATCTTTGCCAGTGCGCCACATGGCTCCTCATGAGAGGAGGGAACTCCATAAGCAAGTAGGGGAGTTGCTTGAAAAGGGGTTCATAAGACGAAGTATATCGGAGTGGGGTGCTCCAGTAGTTTTTGCCACGAAGGCGGATGGGTCCCTCAGACTTTGTGTAGACTATAGAGAACTCAACAAGCTTACAAAGAAGAATAGACACCCATTGCCGAGGATTGATGATCTCTTTGATCATTTGGTTGGCGCCTCGGTGTTTTCGCAGTTGGACTTAGCCACGGGGTTTCATCAGTTGAGAGTGGCTGAGGATAGTATAGAGAAGACTGCATTTAGGACTCCGGATAGTTTCTATGAATGGCTGGTGATGCCCTTTGGTTTGACGAACGCCCCTGCATACTTTGTTGATTTGATGAGTAGGGTGTTCAGGGAGTACCTTAATAAGTTCGTGGTGGTCTTTGTGGATGACATCTTGGTCTTTTCTAAGAGTGAAGAAGAGCATGCCCTACATCTTAGGGAAGTGTTGGAGACTCTTCGAGCGCATAGCCTTAAGGCTAAATTCTCTAAATGTCACTTTTGGAGGAAGGAGGTGCGGTTCTTAGGGCACGTGGTCTCCAAAGAAGGGATAGCTGTGGATCCCGCGAAGGTAGTGTCCATCCAAGATTGGAAGGTTCCGAAGAATGCTACCAAGGTGAGGAGTTTCTTGGGGTTGGCTGGCTACTATAGGAAGTTTATCAAGGACTTCGCGAAGATATCAGCCCCATTAACTCGCTTGACGAAGAAGAATCTAGTCTTCACATGGGACGTAGATTGTGATGATGTTTTCCAACGGTTAAAGAGAGCTTTAACCACAGCTCCAATCTTAGTGTTGCCAGATGGGAGTAAGCCATTTGTTGTTTATACCGATGCTTGTGGGACAGGACTAGGCGCTGTCTTAATGCAAGAGGGAAGGGTAATAGCCTATGGGGGAACGCAGTTGAGAGTGCATGAGAAAAATTACCCTATGCATGATCTAGACTTGGCCGCCATTGTTTTTGCACTTAAGTCTTGGCGCCATTATCTTCTTGGCGAGAGGTTCGAATTGTTCACTGACCACAAATCGTTGAAGTACTTGTTTTCTTAAAAGGATTTGAACTTAAGATAGCAAAGGTGGATGGAGTTCTTAGCATCCTATGATTTCGAGATAGCGTATACCCCTGGCAAGGGTAGTGGTGGCGGACGCCTTAAGCAGAAAAAGGTTGTCCTTGAGTCCATTGTTTGTGGAACGACGAAGCTTGGAATTTATCTCGATGTTTGACTTCAGACCTTCCGTTGACCTTATACCCGGTTTGCTAGCATCCTTAGAGGTCAGACCTACTCTTTTGGGACGGATTGGCGAGGCACAGCGGGACGACCCACAGTTGGTTGAGTTGGTAGAGAGGCTCATAAGGGAGGAGTCGTCCAACCATTTGAGTAGGTACACCCTAGATGGTAAGGGGTGGTTGCGTAGAGACGGTAGACTTTGTGTACCGCAAGACGAGGGTTTGAAGAAGGCTGTTCTTGATGATGCACATCGTTCGAAGATGACCATTCATCCCGGTGGGGACAAGATGTACCAAGACATGAAGCGAGTTTTCTTTTGGGCCGGTATGAAGAAAGATGTGGCCGAGTATGTCGCTAGATGCTTGGTGTGCCAACAAGTGAAAGTGGAGCAAAAGAAACCCGGTGGGTTGCTTCACCCATTGGAAGTTCCACAATGGAAGTGGGATAGTGTCTCGATGGATTTTATTGATGGGTTACCGAGATCGAGGAAGGGTAATACGGGAATTTGGGTTGTGGTAGATAGACTTACTAAGAGCGCCCATTTTATACCCGTGAAGAGTAAGAGGACTGCTCCATGGCTAGCTTCAGTTTACCTTCGAGAGATAGTTCGGTTACATGGTGTACCTTCTAGCATAGTGAGCGATCGAGATCCTATCTTCACTAGCGAGTTTTGGAAGAGTTTGCAAGAGGCGGTAGGGACTCAGTTGTGTTTGAGCACCGCATATCATCCTCAGACGGACGGCCAGACCGAGATGGTGAATCGTATTCTAGAAGACCTTTTGAGGCTATGTATCTTAGATTTTGGAGGTACATGGGAAGAGCATCTTCCATTGGTAGAGTTCGCGTATAATAACAACTTTCAGTCTAGTAATGGTATGGCTCCATTCGAAGCTATTTATGGAAGGCCTTATCGGTCACCTACATGTTAGGGGGAATCTACGGATAAGATCTTGCTTGGGCCCGATATGGTTAGAGAGACTTCGGAAAAGATTGATTTGATTCGAAGAAGAATGAAAGCGGCGCAAGACAGACATAAATCTTATGCGGATAAGAGGAGAACAGATCTTGAGTTTGATGTTGGGGACATGGTCTTTGTCAAAGTATCTCCATTACGGAATGTTGTTCGCTTTGGGTCCGTTGGGAAGTTAGCACCAAGGTTTATAGGACCGTTTCCTATTAAGGAAAGGATTGGACAGATGGCATATAGAGTGGATTTGCCCGAGAGACTTAGTGGTGTACATGACGTATTCCATGTGTCACATTTGAGGAAGTGCCTACATGAGACCGCAGAGGTGGTAGAGCCGAGCTTGCTTAGAGAAGTGGAGGTAGAGCGTGATGCGACGATTCGACGAGCTCCTACTCGCATCCTTGGGTCAGAGATTAGGAAGTTGAGAAACAGAGAAGTTCAACTAGTCAAAGTGCAATGGGGAGATGATGAAAGCAACACTACTTGGGAGACAGAAGCGAAGATGCGTTCACTGTACCCATTTCTTTTTGAGGGTATGTCTTTTAACTTCTCCTTTATTGTTTGTCTAGTACTTATCTTATCTTTAGTATGTTCTCTCGTTAGTACCTTTGACCTTTAGATAGGATAAACCTATGGTTGAAACATGTGTTTGAGACATGTTATGATTGATGGATGCATGTGGATGCAAGTGTTTGCTAGTGGTTGCTCATGGATGCATATACACACACTTTAGACACTAGATCGGCTCAGTCACTTCATGTTGCATATTGCATATAACTGTGTGTAGGTAGCCATATTAATGGATGTATAATGGTTGTGTTATCATATGGATGATGCATTTTGGTGTATGATTGTGCACACATGTAGAGATAGTATGTATCAATAGGGTTCTTTCGCATACATATTGGATGCATGGCACTATCATGGTTTGCATTAAGGAGGTCAACTGAATCAGTAGACCGCCTGATTTTGCATTAGATAGGGAACATATACACACACTTTTTGCATATGTTCATACAACATTAGAAACTTTAAGGACAATGGATGCCAGTGTTTGATGGTTTAGTAGATGGTTGTTTGGTTGGTAGGATACGTTCTTCTTGACTTAGAGATTTCGGGGACGAAATCCTTTAAGTAGGGGAGAATGTAACACCCCGAATTTCGGTTAATATTAACATTCACAAATTAAAGAATAACTAATCCCAGATGTGGGAATTAAGGGAAACGGGTTGCGCCATTGTGTTCGTCTCGGAATTCTGGTTGAGATAGAGTCCGAGTTTGCGTGATTTGGAGTCCGTATGACCCAGTTATGGCCCAACAAAGTTTTCAGAAAAATTCAAGTTCAAAAAATAGAGCAAAATTCGGAATTCAACACACAGGGGGCAAGGCGGGAAAATTCCCGCGCAGGCCAAGTCGACAGGGGTGTCGACTGCCCAGTCGACACCGCCCCAACCCATGTCGACTGCCCAATCGACACGGGTGTCGACCTGGGTGCTCGGCCAGGTTGGCCTGGGTGCAGTCTGAAGGGGTTTGGGCTGTGTTTTGGGGCTTGTGATGAAATCTGATGGCTCTAAACTAATCTAGGGTTAATCTAAGGGCCTAAACTACATCCTAAATCTATAAATACACCCTAAGACTACCCTAATCCATACTAAAAATAGATACAATGTCGTCATGCCGTCAAAATGCAATTAGAAGGAGCCTCCATCAAATTTTAGAAGAAGATAGCTTCTCAAATCAACTTCTAATCAACTCTAGCAACTAAATCTTCTTCATAGGAGTGCTAATCAACAAGTTGTGAGTTTCTATGCCTTTAGCAAGCAATTGCTAAACTAATTATGATAGGATGTAATGAGGTTATGGTTATGAATGTGGATCAATGCAAGTTATGTTATCATATGCTATGTGCTCATGATGTTAGTTATGCAAGTTCTCTGCTATATGTCCATGATGCTAGTTATGCAAGTTTTATGCTATATGTTCATGATACTAGTTATGCAAATCAATATGATAAACATTGATCCATTATGACACCATGTTATGCAAGTTTGGTGTTTGATTATATGCAAGTTCATATACGACATGTTATGCAAGTTTGGTGTTTGATTATATGCAAGTTCATATATGACATGTTATGCAAGTTTGGTGTTTGATTATATGCAAGTTCATACATGACATGTTATGCAAGTTTGGTGTTTGATTATATGCAAGTTCATATATGACATGTTATGCAAGTTTGGTGTTTGATTATATGCAAGTTCATATATGACATGTTATGCAAGTTTGGTGTTTGATTATATGCAAGTTCATATATGACATGTTATGCAAGTTTGGTGTTTGATTATATGCAAGTTCATATATGACATGTTATGCAAGTTTGGTGTTTGATTATACGCAAGTTCATATATGACATGTTATGCAAGTTTGGTGTTTGATTATATGCAAGTAACATGTGCAAGTTTACACCTTTGTATGATATGCATACATATGCAAGTTTACCCCTTTGTATGTCATGCATATATATGCATGTTTACCCCTTTTTATGATATGAGTAACATATGCAAGTTCATCCCTTTTTAGACCTATGACATGTATGCAAGTTTATCCCTTTATGATAGGTCTATGACATGAATATCTATGCAAGTTACCCTCTTTATGACATATGTGATTCATGCAAGTTTGGGTTGATTATTTATGCTAGTTGGGTTTGATGCTATGGTCATATATGCAAGTTGACACCTTTAAAACCCATGTTGATGCTAATGTTATGCTAAGTTGAACCCATTGTATTTGTGATGAATCTTCCCTTTTAAGTATGTCATGTTAGCGTATTACGTGGGGAACGATGGGGTTAATATTCATGTTAACAAAATTGTGGTGAAATTGGTATGATGTTGCATACCATAAGTGGATGAACATAATTGAGTCAATTATGTACGTCATCAAATTGGAATTAATTAGAGAAAATTAATTCAAAATATGGGGGGGATTAATTAGGTGTAATTAATCGACTAAGACACGAGGTTGGACCCTTTTGTAGCATAAGACTGCCCGGACCCGACCGGCAAATCCAGCGGCTACAAATGATTGGCCTAATGTGAGAGGTCTTAGGCATAAACTAAATACGTGACAAGTGTAAAGACACGAGGTTAGACTCTGTTATGGCGTAAGGCTACCCGAACCCGACCGGCAAATCCAGCTGCCATGAAAGACAGTCTAATGTGAGAGGTCTTTACAAAGGTTACGGTCTTAATCAATTAAGAAACACTTAACCAGATAAGCATGTAGTGGGGCATGAGGGGTTAAGTGGGTGCCTTGGGTGGCATGTGGAAATCTAGTGGTTGCCTTGGGTGGCAATAGAAAATACGATTAGAATACTTAACCAAAGTGGAAACATGTAATTAAACATGATTAAAGGGTTAAGTGGGATACACTAGAGGGAGCAAGCTTAGGTGGGTAGCTTGTGGGGGTCCATTTCAACCAGTAACCCATATGTATCTTTGTGGGCTCGACCCATGTCGAGGACGGGACACGCGCACTGGGCTTGACTATAAGAGGCCAAAATGGGTTAGCGGTGACAACGCAAGTCCAACAGGTTTCATATGCGTGTGTGGACCCGGGCTGGTAGGTAAGACGTTGCATCGTGTAGGTATAAGCCGTGCATCAGTGTTGGTATCGGGTTGCCACTTTGGGGAATGATACACCCCACTGTGGGACCAGCACGGATATCTACGTTAGGGAGCCGATCGCTTGGGGAGTAGTGGGTACACCTAGTGGAAATAGGGGTAGACGACACCTATGTGGTCAGCTAGGGGTACACGAAACTACTAGTTAAATTTTCTAGGTCCTTGGGTGGGATCAACCTTTAAGTTAGGAATGACTGGTGTGGTGTAGTGTAGTAATTATCCTTGGGTGGGTAGATGCGTCTTTACCGTTATCTTCGTTCTTCCTATGTCTAGTTGGTTGCTTAGTGTAGTCATTTATCCCCAGTCGTTACCGTACCAAGTTTATATCATACCCTAATTACTTTAATGATTGTATTGTTAAAGTTATAGGACTCGCACAGACTTATGTCTGACCCCGTTGTTTTTTTTATCTTTTTCCCAACCCTCAGGTTCTCAGAGTGGGCCTAGCACTAGTGGGCTTTGATCAGATTGCTTTATCTATCTTTTGGAGCTTGGACCGTTGATGTAAAGCTCAGCTTATCTTTTCTATTATGGCTATTAGTTATGTAGTGGGATTATGTACTTATGTTTTTATCAGGATGGATATTTAGTACTTGACTCTTGTTTTATGGTTTTGTTATTGTAACCAAACATGTTTACCTTCTGCTGCAATGAAATGATGTTTTAGTTAACAAGTATTATTTATATCTGTCTTGTTGTAATTTTTCTGTTCTATATTCACTTAAAATACTCCACCAAAGTTAAAGCATTCCCTTTATGAGTGACCTTAGTGGGTGTGGGGTGTTACATAAACTACTAGCTGCCCTTTGTGGAAATTATGGGCACCCAGAGTTTAGGCAAAAACAATAAACTCCAGGTCAGTCATGGGACTGGTGTGAGAACTAAAAACGGTTATTAACTTTATTTTTAAGTTAGGTAAATCGCGGGACTATGCCGTATGACACGAAACGGGTTTCTCCTCATGAATACCATAAAACAAAACCAACAGTGCTAAACAAAAGAACAATGAAGCTATTATAAGACTCAAGTCACATCACACAACGCAACGTAAGCGGAGGATAGTTTTTTACCTTATAATAGTCAAATATGGTTGATATGCGGAATTTATCTTTTCTTGCTATAAGTGCATAGTGTAGAAATCAATTTCGAAAGTAAATGTATCAATCCTAGACGGCATAATACCCCATCCTATTATGTCACCATATAGGTATACAACAAAAACCGTAAATCTCATATTGGAAAGTTGGATTCCTATCATGATGGCTACTGATTCGAAAGATCGATCACGTAGTGAAATACTCCACGGCTTACGTTTAGGGCTTTTGGAAAACACCGTAATACATGTCTAAACTATACCCAGGAAATAAGTATCACTGCGTCTTACATCCAAGGCTTTGGAAAACACCGCTTACTATATCCTTCTGGGAATCAGGTATAAGCCCTATCCCTACTAGGTGTGGAGCGACCACACCCAGCACATCTCGGTCGACCGAATCCATGACAACCCTAAAAGTTGTCTTCAACCCGAAGGTTGCTCATCTTCATCTCGAAAGTATACTGATCAAACCATTAGTTCACCATCATACCTGTGTGTGAGGCTCGTGAATTAACGCTACATAAAGCTGCGCTATATTAAAGCTATGCTTTGATCATCATCCACCAAGCTCTGCTTTCCAGCAAAAGCTTGGATCACTACAGCTCAGCATGCCACATTGTCAATTCATACCATATCATTGACGTCTTCCAATACATAACCTCTAAGCTCGTACGTCTCAGAGAAGTGTGTTAAGCAAGGGAATAAATTCTCCGCCACCAAACAGAAATATATTTAGTAGAGATCAACGAATACAACAAAAAGAATACAATGTCAGACATACAATCCATTTGCAAGTCCGTTCTGGGTCTAAACTAAACCGGAGATACCTTATTCCTCTTCCTATATGTCCAATATAGAAGAGAGGCCCCCGCATATCTGGACAATCAACAAGTACATCCGAACAACTACCACTATAACCCTTTCATGGGAGCTACCCAAATCCAAGGCATCAGTGGTAATCCATTCGATGTGAAGATTGTCAGTCTTGCACAGTCTTCAATATCTTCGACTTTTAATCGTCGTATTAGTTATCCAGAATGGGTTAAACCCGGTCTTTCTGAATAACTCGCGTATCTTATAATCAAGTGCCATAAAAACACATCATACGCCGCATTCCAATCCATAATATTATTTTATTCAAACATTCATTACATTGGGAATCATTCCCATAAATCTTATCAAAGTTTTAATTCATTTAAACCTCTTGTTTAAATCTTTCTTTGAAAACCATTGCAAAAGATTTTGTGTTATCATTTAACAATCTTAAACCAAATCAAGGTTTATGAAACTAGTTGGGATTTACGAGCCTTACCGAAGTAATAATTTATTTTATTATCCCAATCCCAACCTATTCATCCCATGGAGCAAAACTGGAAGTACTCCATATTGAACACCCTCTGTGTTATCAGTAAAATTAATTACCATATCATGTTTCAAATCTAATCAAAGATTTAACTATCGCATGGAGCAAAACTGGTGGTACTCCATTCTCGAACATTGCTTAGGTTCGGTAAATTTAATACCTTATTCACAATTCAATCTAATTAAAGATTTATTAAAACTCTAACTTGGTTTTAATCTTAAAAATCATTACTTAATGATTATTCAACATTAGGAAATTTATCTTGACTTTAACTGGTTAAAGAACTAATGTCATTTAAACAAAGTTCACGATAAACCCAAAATCTTCTTCCATTAAAATGGAACTTTCATGAAAATTCAATCAATCGTAATCGATATAAATTTCCGTATCGGACTAGTACTATAAGTGGAATAACGACAAGGCCTTTTAAATTCTATAAATAGTAGAGATCTTCTTTCACAGAAGCTCATTTCGATTATCACTAAATCGAATCCCATTCAATTCCAATTTAAATTATTAAACTGGAAAACTTCTCCAAATCTCATTTAAAAGATTTATTACTTTCATAAGTGGGTTTAAGAACGACATTATTTAAGATATCATTCACAACAAACTCAAAATCCAATTTCAAATCAAATTATTTCCCTTGGTTAAATCATTGGCCTTCACCATTCACTACCTTATGTAAAAAGGTTTAAGCGAGAGTGACTTCTAAATTGCTCTGCTTGTTTTTATAATTACTTGCAGCAGGTCAGACATCTGACCCAAAATATTTAGATGTCTGAATCCTGAACCAGAGCACAATTTGCCTAGATAACAAGCTCAAAGTGATATCGACAAATGCCCGAAGGCCCATGATGTTATGTACATGCAAATGAGGCTTCTAAAACTCTCTGAGGTATTTCATAACACCAAACTCACATGCACAAACATTCATATAAGAGATTTGCAATGATTTTTGATTATAAATTCCAAATTGGGAAAATTTTCTAACCAAAGCAATCAAATACGATTCAAGTGACTTGTGAAGACTTAGAACTTTACTGGGGCGGCAACAGAGCTTCACAATATCACCAAATCAACTCATAGCATATGAATTAGATTGTGTGGACAATTTTAATCATAATTTTCAATTCAGTGAAACTAAAACTAACGAACCGGAAAGTATATACTTATCTAACCAATTCACATGCATAACTCAAATGAACATCAACAACCAATAATCATCTCATAACTCAAATAATTAACTAGCAAATAGTTAATTTTAATCTAGCCCTTTTCATATTAATAGTTTCTCACCTTAGCTTGTTTAGAAACAAGAAATTGATCCAATGATAAGCTAGAATGATCTCTTTTCTAATATAGCTTGCTAATCTTCAACATAAGCTTATATAAATGATTTTCCTAAGAATTAGGTAATAGGAAACATCACAAATGGAAAGGAAACAAGTTGGAGAAGATGAAGAGGAAGATGGAGAAGCTTACCCTAGTTTCTATGCTTAATTTCCCCTTAATTTGAGCTCCAAATTGAAAACCCTACCTTAGGAATTTTAATTTCCTATTCTTTCCCCCATTTTCTATTTTTCTAAGTGTTGGAATGAAGTGAGGAGGAGAGGGGCTGATTTGAGGTTTATATGGTGGGCTAGGTTAACTAAACCAAGACCCAACCAAGGTGCTAAAACTCCGAAGCTCGGAATATATCGAAGTTTATAATTTTCAAACACACAAACGACATTTTGAACTCAATGGAATGGTTTCGAGTTCAAATTCATCCGTATGCAAAATGTGACTTTTTGGACTAACAAACGATCTAACGACGTTTTATATAAATTCCATAACGACTATTCTAAATTTTAATTTAGTAACTTACAATTTATGAAGTGAAATCTCAATTTCTCACATTCGTTAGAAAATTACAATTCAAAATATTCCAACGTTTCTTGTTTTATCAAATTTTGATTTATATTGAATTATATACATTCATTCAAAGTTTAAAATCAAAATTTCAAACTACCGTGTCATTTCGAGTTCTTTTTAATTAAATCTCAAATTTATATGTTCTAACTTCGTTTAAAATAAACTTCAAATCGTTTATTCTGAAAATAAATCATTTTAAATACTTAAAATCCATTAAAATCTATAAAAAATAAATTTTAAATTGGTTCCAAAAATATGGGTTGTTACAAAAATAATGTGAAAAATACGAGTTCGTTCGTCATGATCTTCTTCACATTCTCCAACGCTACATCTTCCACACCAACCGGGTCCAAACACAACTTCAGAACACTTAGAAGAACATGCACATGGAAAAGAATCTATGGATCCTATGGAAGTTCAACAAGAGGAAGAGGAAAAAGAAAATTAACGTCCTCTAGAAGATGCCCCTTACTACGATCATTATCAAGCCTTTCATGGTTTGTCAATTCAAGAAAACGTAAAATATCATGATCAATCTCAATGGAAAAATTACGACCATGAAAACCAAGATTTAAATTTGTGGGGGTACTTTACAAATCCTTTACCTATCAGTCCCAAACAACGCATTTATTTCTACTATGTAAATGTTCCTAACTTCAAGATCATATGCTATTATGACTTTATTGCATTGTGATATTATGTCTGTATTAACTATGTGACATTTGTGGTTTATGCTAATACGGTTTGGATTGTTATTTTCTATATCGCATATATGCTTTTTTGATAATGCCAAAGAGGGAGATAATAGATAGGGGATCATTAACTCGGGGGGAGCATTTACATAACATTGATTGTATAGTTGTCATCATAAAAAATGGGGAGAATGTTAGAACCTTTGTTCCTTGCTTTTAATGACAACAACTATACACTCACTATATACAACATATATATATCATCTGTATATTCAGATTATCTATGTATGCAGGAATATAACCATAATCAAAGATTTGAACACATTCACAAGAACTACATAATGTTAGTTATTATTTGAGCATAAAGTCTTGGTAGATAATTTGTAAAATCTCCTAAAATAGTACCTACATAGATATTATGGATTTATAAGTAAAGAAACCCAGGAAAAAAACGTGCATGTGTCAGACGTTTGACACTCAGGTCAGACTTCTGTCATTGGACTCTGAAAAAATTCCAGAGTACCAGCATAGACCTCTTACTTTCAAGTCAGAAGTCTAAGTTGAAACCTGTAATAATTCCAGGGTTTCTGCACAAACGTTTGACTAGAAAGGAAAACGTCTGTGCTGAGTAGCGGGAAAAATCTCAACGGGTTTTTCCTTTAATTTGAAAGGTTTCATTCTTTATACAAACATGTCCTTTCTTTAAACTATGATTGTTTAGGATGAGATGTTTTGGTTTAAAGGTCATTTCTCTTCAAGAAAACATTTCAATTCCTATAAATAGACTTGATCAAAAGAGATTTAATTAACTTTCTTGCTGAATCTCTTCTATCTATAAATTCTACTCTCTGTTACGCTTTGATCTATAAAATCACTCAAATAGCTAACCACTTATATTTTCTATACATCAAGAACTTCAATTCATACTACTTCAAGGAGACTATAGGAGAGATTTTATTATTCAACAAAAATCAATGTTGTAAGGAACACATTTTTGTCAAAGCAAACTATTCTTCTCTAATAACGTTTCTTTGGGGAAAGAGTGGGTTGTTCGTTAGTTAGAAAGCAGAAGGGGAGCTTCGGGGCTGGACATAAAACGGAAGGTCCAACCCAGGATAAAAATACGGTGTGATCACTTTGTACTTTACTTATCCTTTTATAATACTAGTCATTAGATATTCTTAGCTACACTTTCTTAATTAGACACACACGATCCACATAAGTACTTTCATGTTTTTCGTATCCCAGTATACCAATCCAGAGACTTATTAATTTATGGGGGAGGGGATCGATGGACCAGGGTACAAATTTGGCGTTGGTAGAATTTAGGGAGCTTGGAATACGAAAAATGAGGAGTAGCTTTGGGATACGAATATGGGAAGGTGAGGCCAGATACGAAAAGTGGAAGTTTTGAAGGAAATGAGGAGTTAATGTGGCTGAATACGAAATTACAAGGACTAAAGCTATTTTGAGTTGTTTGACAAGTTGCGACAATCGTTCTTGTACGACTCCATTCGGACTTTGTTCCTGAGTATCTTGACGACACTTCGAGCTGTTGAACCACGTGATGGGCCGAGTCGGGCGAGCCTAGACTGCTTTTTGTTACTATATCAAAAGGTCGGTTAACAAGTAGCATATTTTACAGTATAATTGTTAATAGTCATTATTGCTTACACTAGACTATTGTTTGACCTTAAGTTTTATGTTTCCCCTTACTATCTTGGATACTCATCAACGATGTTGATGAGTATACTAGTTAGAAGGTTTCAGTGATGCAATAGCTAATCCAAAGATGAGCTTAGAGAAACTATGACATATTACTATATTGTAGACATTCTGCTTTAAATGCACAATACTTTGAGTGATGAGGATGTAGTGAGGTTTTGATGTACTTGACACTATTGCTTCATGATGGACATTACTCAGTGATTATATGATGACGTTGATGATGTTTTCACTCTATTATGACTCACTACTATTCTGTCTGTATTGCCTATTATATTCTATTCATGTGTTGTGAGATATACGATAGGTTTTTCCTTGTTTTTTTTAACTTGATGATCGGGCCATATTAGCTTGGCACATATACAACGTATCTTTCCTTGTCTTTTGTGCAATTGTTATATGGCAGTCATCACATGGGTATTCATCAAAATCTTTGGATATATTGAAAGGCTCATCGTCTAACCATACTATGACCCTCATAACAACAATGTAAGTCAGATCTGCCTAAATAGGTCCATATATGTCATCCCATGAAAAAGTGGATCCTAAGGGATACCATATATACAAAACAATAGAAACCAACACCAATTCCTTAACTATTCGATAAAAGGACATTTAGGAACATGAAAGCATACCCTATGTTTCAAAATAGAAAACCAAAGTGTTATTGGATGCTTGGCGTCAACCTTCATAAACTAGATATTCTCATGTCAGGGATGAAAACAATGTTCTACATCGCCTTGTATTCATTGCTAAATAGCCTCCATGAACTCATTATGCATCCTTTGTATAATACGGTCAACATGCATAACATTCCACCAACGACGTAATTTGGAGACGCGCACACACGCCTATATATATGTATGTATGTATATGTGTGTATGTCTATATATAGTGTTCAATAACAAGTTGTGGATGCATATTGGTAGTATACAGATAGTTGTCTAGTTATAAAGAATTTAGTTGTTTCACAACATTGGAGGTGCTAAAACTTATGGCGATTGTTAATGGGATTCCAATTTTGGATATAGGAGGGAGTATTATAAGGGGACTTCATCTTATTTATTACCTATTGGGGGGGGGGGGGTGGGGAGGGGATTGGATGCAACAAAATAAAAAGAGACCAAACCCCCTTCCCTACATATCAGGTGCTGGTAAACCTTACTTTTTAATTCTCCAAAAATTGATCAACATAAAACCGCGCTGTTTTAAAAATCAAATTAAATCACATACCTAACCATAGTTCCTCCACCATGGTTCAGACGAAGATGTTGAAGAGAAAGCAGTCAGATCATAATGTAAAGACACAAATTTTGAAAGGACTAGTTCTATCGGTTTTTTCCTTTTTTGAAATCAACTGTTTTGGTGAAGAAGAGGAAAATGGCGTAGGGTTGCAGTGTATACTGATGGAAACACGTTAGGATTATAAGGTTATTATTGGGATTTTTTACTTATTGTTTCAAGGGTAGGCTAATTTATTTTGTCCCCCCTCCCCTCCATAACAATTTTAAAATAAGTTAAAATTGTAACCCCCCTTTATTCAGAATTGGAGTCCCATTAACAATTCCCAAACTTATAATGATAAAAGAGTAAAAAATAGTAGAGGTGAAAAAGCTCCGTTAGACGAAATAAAATAAAGTCAATATATTCTCATTCTCACATCATGTGTATAGGAAAATGGAATATTGTTTAAACTTCTATAATATAATCAAAGAATATAATGATTTATATAGTCCATATTTGATTACAGTAATATATTTCTAAATTATATTGTCATTTATGCCTTAAAATTAGATCTTTACCGTAAATTTGTTGATTCGGTTCAAAGGTGGACTAGTTAGATATGCCTTTTTATATTAACCAAAGCAGATGCTAAAATCATTGGTTTAACGGATGTAGTGGAAAATAGCGAGATATAAATTGGATTTAATGTTTAATAATGTTATATTAAAAAAGCACAACTGTCGAAGATCTCTATGTGCTATGGTGAAAACTTGGCAGGAACTTAATACATAAACTCCTGGTACCAAAAAGTGAGGAGGTACCAAAAACCAAACTTCTCTTAGGATCGCTGCAGCATATAAATTTCTAATGTTAAATAGGAATATCCAAGGATGGTAGCACCGTAGTCAAAGATATAAAACCCTTTTAAGTATACCAATCAAGCTAAATATTCAAGTCTAATCGTGTACTTGTTTGAAAAATAATGCATACCCCCCCTACACACACACACACACACACACACACACACACATATATATATATAGTCCATTTAGACACAAAAAACAGACCCAAGTGGTGACACAAATAATTTGCATCATTGGATTGCCCTCTGATTTCCACCTTGTACATAAAGACAAAAGGATCAAACGGTTAAGATTCTGTGTCTCCCAATTTATGTCTAATTTTAAGTTCAAATAGCTGGCGCTCTCCCTCTCTTTATATATATATATATATATATATATGTATATATATATATATATATATAGAGAGAGAGAGAGAGAGGGGTTCAATGACACCCCTATTCTGAAGCACCCCAAATGCACCCGTTTATAGCCTCTCATTTATATTTAAATAAAGTAGTGGGAAGAGAGAGAGAGAGAGAGAGAGGAAAGAGAGAGAGGGGGAAATGCTTGATGGAAATCAGGAGGCAAATGGGGTGCTGCACTATTTGGGGTGTCATTGAACGCTCGCCATACACACACACACACACACACACACACACATATATATATATATATTGAAAATGATATATATATATATATATAACAGGAATGTGCATCTTCTCAGTATGCTTATAATGTACCATAGGTATGTAAATATAACAACACCTCATATAACCTTATGATTGCTCAAAATCGGTAAATACATCGAATATGACTCAAACTCCTAATAACATCAAAGTGTACCTTCGCATGCTCTGATCAGTGCTGGCCTGTATAATCCTAGGCCCTAGGTAATTTTTTTTAGTCCTGCAAGTTTTGTGCAAAATCATGTAAATTGAAACTAAACCATAAAATACACCTGCTAGGATTTGAACTCCAATTGCTAGTTTCAGCAAGCATACACATTTCCATTAGACCAACCCGATTTCAATGTATGGGTAGGGCTGACAATTAGAACCGAGAACCGAAAAACCGACCCGTCCCGACCCGACCCGAAAAGACCTGGACCCAAACCGAACCCGACGGGTCTTGGGTCGGGTCTAGGTGATGAAAAATACAATAGAGACCCAATAAAACCTGATCCGAATTGACCCGACCCGAAAGACCCGACCAAAAAGCATTGAAATATATGTATTTTTAGTGTTATTACCCAACAAAACCTGACCCGAACCGAAGCTCAGGTCGGGTCGGGTCCAGATTTTGAAAATGTATGGTTTGGACCCGACAAAACCCGACTCGCCTAGACCCGAGACCCGGCGGGTCGGGTCCGGGTCTATCGAGTCGGGTCTAATTGCCACCCCTATGTATGGATATTAACTGAAAGCATTTTTTAATTAAGTAATCGAGAAGTTTGAGGCCCCCCACCTTCCTCCTCTTGCCACCACCGGATACGAGGCCCTAGGCCGCCTAGGTGGCCTAGGTCCAGGGTCGGGCCTGACTCTGATCGACCAACCTTTTTACCTCTCATCATATAAAGTCAAAAAGAGCCAATCATAATTGAAAATTTAGAAATGGAAATGTATGCATGGTTAAGCCACAATCTCTATATAAGAACCCGTACAATCGAATGATATAAATGAGCAAACGCAAGCAACTATAGAAATCACCGAAAGGTGATTTATATAATCCAACCCTAATCGCCTGAAATAACGTATGAATGTACTCAGTAATGCACTTATGTCAACTACCATGCATGACTATTTGACCAACATATATAAGTAATTATTTTAAGTTAACAATAAACTAAATAAACCAACAAAAAAATATAATAGACATATTTACGCAGTAATTGTACATCATAGATACATACATGACGTCACTAGTGCAACACATGTGTCATCGTCGGTGGCAGCTTGTGCAAATATCGAATATCATATATAGTGACAATAACATCTAAAATGATATGAATCGATATTGACATTAGTAGCATAACAGATGACATGTTTTAACAATTTTGATAGGCTGTGGCATATTTGGTCGTATCAATTGAGAATTAAGAAAAAAAAAAAAAAAAGGAAAAAAAAAGAGGAAGTGAACGAAAATGCTAATTAGACCGAAATTAATTTTGTCAGATACTGCGAAACATTATTAGCCGCATGATTTGCGTGACATTCCTTATGTCAACCGTTGTGTATTTGTATAATTACAGCAATGCCCCCCAAATCCACCTATTCCAGCTGATTCATATTATTTGACAAATGCCCCTTCGGTCAGACTAGCATTACTCGGAAGTGAAAGATCCCGTTTTCTAATACAATAATAAAATACAGGAAAAAATTGTGAAGGACAAAAAGACCAAAAAAATTGCCCAAAAGGACAAGGGGCAAAAAACTTGCTCAAAAGGACAAATTTTAGTGCAAAGTGGAAAAACATGGGACCACCCTGAATTCCACCATTTGCACTAAAACTTGTCCTTTTGGACAAGTTTTTGAGCTCTTGTCCTTTTGGGCAAGTTTTTGGGTGAGTTTGTCCTTGTGGGTAAAATCCCCGCATCAAAAATCCTGATTTTTGATGCTTGCTCAATAAGCAGCAAGTGGCGTCCATCAAGAGCCCATATTCGAAGCCTGGTTGGCAACTGTTGACCAGTTACCACAGACCTTTGGGGGATTCTCGGAGCACGGGCCAAAAATAATGACTATCGAAGATAAAACAGCAACTCGTAACGTTGGGCGCTCAACGCTACACTTTCTCTGAACGAACGAAAAATCGAGCAGTTAAAATAAAGATATATCGTAGCTGCTGAATTGCGATTGTAAAGTTTGTAATGGCGGATCAAAATGAAGAAGAGAACCCGGTCATTCTCGAACGCTCCTCCAGGGCTACTCGAGGAAAGAGGTACTCAACCCTAGACATAAAACTTACCCTTTGTATCTTTGATCTTTTACGCGATGTTATGGATCCACTGATTAGGAGTTGTCTTTTCCCCGTTTAAACTGAAATTTAAAAGTGATGAAGTGGTTGTCTGCACTTTTGTTTCCTTGGAGCTTCCAATCAAAATTTTGGTTAGCTCAGGATAATGCCTATTGAAGTTTGAGTTTCTGATTCAATTGTTGGTTCATGCTACCACGTTGATATCGTTCAGTTCATGCTTATAACTGTTGTTTGTTTTATGTGACATTAACTAATTTTGAAACTGCTTAGAAGGAGATTTGAATGGTACTTCTAAGCAGTTTTAAATAGTGGTTTATAAGTGCTTGGATGCAATTTGACTTTTAAGTTAAAATAAGCAAAATAATTTGTTGAACCTGGTTATAAAAAATGTCATAAGTCGTAAGCAACACGTTCTCGCTTCTCATGTTTTAACCTATCAGTCGCCTCTGTAAGCTACTTTCAAATTGTTGTCAGACACTTGAATTACAATAATAGACTTACAGGCAGTTTTGACTACTTACAAGTTGTTGCTAAATGTGCTCAAAGTTCACATTTGCTTAACTATATTTTGTAGTCGCAGTTTAAAATATTAATATAGGAGAACAAGCCTACGATTAAGAAACAAGTAAATGTAAAAAAGTAATGCTTGAGCCTGAATGAAATACATATCAAGTGCCTAACAATGCTCGCGTAAACCCTTAAGCTCGCTTTTCACCCACATGCGTGCTTGCCTGCTCCTCATCGTCCAACAATTTATCATCCTTCGAATTTTTTGTTCAAAACCAGTTCTGTAAGTTCACATTTGCTTTGTTGTTGACAAACTCATGCATGGTCCATACATATTTATGATATTTTGGCTTCATCAAGTATGGCATCACCATATTCAGAGCTTTCATAAGAACTTGAAGACAAGCAATATTTCTGCCATCATATCCACTATATTGTGAACGTCTTTTTTATAGATGATCACTAAAAGAATGATAATATGTTTAATATAAGGATTAACAAGGTCCATATAATCCACATTAACAACTTTAATTTCATTTGTTGAAAACATATTGTCGTCATTCAAGTTATCCTTTCGATAGAGGTTACTAATTTTAGCGCGTCCTTTATGTAATTAAAGCGAGACTTGATCGAGTAGTTGGTGAAGATGAATCATTTTAACTTTAATTTCATTTGTTGAAAACATATTGACGTCATTCAAGTTATCCTTTCGATAGAGGTTACTAATTTTAGTGCGTCCTTTATGTAATTAAAGGGAGACTTGATCGAGTAGTTGGTGAAGATGAATCATTTTGTTCAATGTCACCACCCAAGTAGACGTGACCACAATTTTGCTAGTGGTCATCGAAGTGAATACTTGCTTCAAATATTTCAATTTGAGCATTGGTACAATTTTGTATTTTAATATCCTATATCCACCTTTTATATAGAAACAAAAATATAAAACATATTGACAGTTATCTAAATTTCATGAAAAAAAATTAAGTAACTCAACTCAATTCTCAACCCAATTTTTGTTGTAGGCAAAAATGTTTCGTACCCACAAAACACTTCAGTTTTATTTTTGAGTTTTTCCCACTTCACAATTTTTTGTGATGATGATTGCATTGCGTTGTTTATTTAGCCATCAAGAGATGTCTGATAACCTCCATAAATCTTTCTTCCATGCATGCGTGTATTTTAGCAAACTTTTATGCAATAAATTTCTCCATAATCAATTCTGTTAACTCTATTGCTGAGTGGGAATTTCAGGAAAATGCAGGTATTTGATGCTTATACTATTATACATCTTCCCTTTTAAGGATCCATTTTTGATCGACGAAGAAGTGATATATTGTGAAAAACTAATTTTGAAACAAACATATTAAAAGAAATCCATATGGATGGTTTTTCAATTTCTTAGTCTGACTGTAAGACTTATGTCCAACTTGAACTCTCATTTTTCACCATTAACCATTTTAACACACCTTTTTGTTACATAAGTTTTATGCATGATTTGTGTTCCTTAAAATCAAATGTAACAACTTTGCATTGTTGAAAACAGCGCTTTCAAAGTGTTCAAGAATAGTAGTTCCACCCTATTTGTTATCTTGATCTTGAACCAATACACTGGTCAAATATCAATAGATTGGTACCATAACAATTTTTCATTATATCGGTAAATATTGAACTTATTCTACTTAACCGGTTCATGATGCCATCATGGGCCGTGCAGTTATTTCTTCATATAGGTTGGTGAATAATATAATCTTTGGCTAGTTGGGTAATGTTCTCAAGTCTCAACAACTACAAAGTTCTCTAAGGTTAATCATTGTACGTTTTTTAGATTCAAAACAAAAAACTCATGACATTGTTGACCGATGCACGTTTAAATACTGGTATGCTATACGCTCTACACAAATGAGTCCATATTTGTGTTTTTGGTTGCATCATTTCTTTCGTTCTAAACTACATGAACATGCTACTAGTCTTGATATATACTTCTTTATAATGGCCTTTGTACATTGGTGGTTATCTTCGTGATAAATACATTTGGATCCAAACCATTTTTTATTGTCCAAAAAACAATGCCCAAAATGCCCGTCTTTTCAAATCGGTCATTTCCAAATTTTGTTTTAATGACCACAAAATTTGATAAGGACAACTAGCTCAAGGTGAGGATCGTAAGACGCGCTAGACTTAGTTTCTAGAGGTCTTGGATTCAAATTTCGCGAAATCAAAATAAGTGGTTTTACTTGAATAAAGTATTAAACTTTTACTATTAAAAGATGACAATATGAAGGTGAACTCGAGAAAGACTAATAATATACAAATATGACAATTTTGATTCATGTTACAAAAGATGAATTGATACTGAATCGAACAAATAATCTTATACTAAATATGGAACTTTCAATGAAATTTGTTTTATATTTTTAATATTTTGTTGGTAAATGATGTGTGACAAAAAGAGAGAGGAAAAACCAGTAAAAATGTTGATAACAAACATTGAG
This sequence comes from Allium sativum, assembly GCA_030737875.1. Classification (NCBI taxonomy): domain Eukaryota; kingdom Viridiplantae; phylum Streptophyta; class Magnoliopsida; order Asparagales; family Amaryllidaceae; genus Allium; species Allium sativum. The sequence continues at coordinate 229,179,660 of CM060918.1, forward strand.
TTAAAGTTTAACAAAATGGTACATGCCCGTAATTGTTTTATTTATAGAAATTTTTTGATGGAGATGGTTTTCGGGGTTCAAATTCACTTATGCGGTTTAACTTTGTCCAAAAAGGCACTTGTCGTCACTTTAGAATAGAACTAACTTTCGTAACATTGAAATGCTGAATTTCAACCATTTGATCCCTTTTCGAATGTAACTAACTTTGAATAGAACTAACTTTCGTATTCAGTGATAACCATGATTAAAGGTTGCATTGGAATGCTAAATTTCAACCATATTGTCCCGTTTTGAAGTTGACCATGAAGGCATATGTAAGAAAATGTTGTAATATCATAAAAAACAAAAGTAAATTTGAATTGAAAAATAATCGAATAAATTGTATTCAAATACTACTCAACTAAAATAAAGGAGATCTAAAATACGTATAAATAAAAAAACTGTCAAATCTCGGATTTCGGATCAAATCTTGGATTTCTTTCTAGGGCGAGATGAAAGAGATTTAAAACCTTGTTTAAGGGATATATTTGATTGGACTGCATATGTTTTATCCTACTTGCATATAAGCTATTATGCTAACAGATAGTGCTAGCATTTTGCAAACACTATTGCCGCATTGATGGATAAATTAAAATTGGATACGATTGTCAAAGATTCGATACCTTGTTATAGAACTCGTGCTTTAGAGAAGTATAAGATCAGATAAAGTTGACAAATGAAGCAGTTCATTAACAATTCACAGAAAAAAAAATGAAAAAAGAAAAGAAAGCATTGGCTTCCCTCGCGTATCTTGCATCCATAATATTTTTGCCCTGGTGGATCTCTCTATACCAATAAACCCGGCAGCCATTGCAAAGTAATGATAAATTACCGTGTGTCTAAAATGTCAAAAGTTTGATATTTCTTTACACAGCAGTGGTGCAACAAATTTTTTTTATCGTGTCACTTAATGAAAGCATTAGCGGGAGGAAAAATGAACAAATATGGTTATTTGAACCAAATTCTTGAACCAACTTTTGTTCTTTGCTTGCTTTAGTTGCATTGGAATATACTTGTATAATGAATGGAATGGTAAATTACCATTATCGTTGATTTTTTTAAAATATTACCAATGTTTTTGCTAGCGATATGCCCATTTACCTAAAAATGGTAACCAATGGATTTGTAACAGCAAGGAAAATTTGCCGGTTTCACTCTAGCTCTATGTATTATGTACTATTATAATTTAGGTAAATTATGATGATTTGATTGTTAATTACCTTTTATATTTGTTATTTCTGTATTAACTTAAATATTTAATCTGTATAGTTTATATACCTTTTACATATTTAAAATAAAATACATATTTTAATTTAGTGAAAAAAAAACTTGCGATATAGTAAACAAATTTCTTTAGAAAATAAAATAAAATAAATGGAAACCTGAAACCCAAAATTTTCAAGTTGATCAAAATTTTTAAAATCTCGAATGGTTATCGTGGGAAAAACCTTAAATCTTCGCGGTAATTTGAAATTGCTCATAAGTAAACTGGTCTCAAGTTAGAAAACACATTTATATTCTTTTTCAACTTTTGTCATTAAAAGTTGTTCAGAATTTTAACTTAAGCCATTCGACCAGTTCAAAATTTTCACTTAATATATAACTACTCCAAAGTTACAACTTAGATATATGTTACATGATTGTAAAGAAATTTTATCCAATGGTTTTTTAGTTATCACAGTGCCGTTATTTATTTATTTATTTATTTATTATTTAATGCAAACTTCTTGTGGCTCAATATCGATTAACGTTCAAAAATGTGAACTAGAATATTGATAGTACTTATAATGTAACAAAAACATTTACATGATACACACTCAGCTAGGGAAAAACCTATTATCCCCATCAACTTAAGAATCAAAAATATTAAAACACAATTCCATTTTTGTGTTGCGAATTACTAAAATGATCACCATTCTAGGCTTTTATTGCTTTACGCCTTTGCTTATTTAAGCGCTTTACATAATCTGGGTCTTCGCTTTCATCGACATCATCATCGGTTCCCTTCTCTTCCCCTAGAGGAGCAAGGGTTTCATTATCCATTCTAGGCTTTAAAGAAGCATCATCCTCACTTCTGTTACTTTTATGCTCTTCTGTGACTACAGCTTCAAGACAGGCAGGGACATTGAGTAAAGAAATGTGTTGAAACTCCTTGTTTGCATTAATTATATTCTGATCATCTAACCGCAGCGACTGTAACTTTGTAGCAGCAACTTCATTTACTCCATCACGATATCCTCCATTATTTGTTAACTTTTCTTCATCAGAGCTCGCATCGTCATGTTGCTCTTCTACACCTTCAACAAACTTTTCAATCGCATTCCGATCTTTGCGCGTAAAACCACTAGCTGCAAGTTAACCAGTATATTTTGCAATGGAAGAGAACGAAGGTCTAACACTTCCTTCAATTTCTGATCCCGACCTCTCACATTCATCAGCTTCGTCTACCTCAAGGGTCAGATTATACCTCTTCCTAAAAAACATAAATATGAACTCAACATCACGATCAAAGTACATCTTCGCATTTCGATGGGAGACAGAAACCATCTGAGGAAAATCGATCATTGTAACCTTCTCATTGTCATCAATTATGATGTTGAATTCATTGAAATCACAGTGAATAAGGCCATGTTCTGCTAGACGAATAACAAGTCCAATTATTACATCAAACACGTCATCAAGATTTTGCAGCTCTCTCACTTGAACAAGAGGATAGCCCTGAACCAAGGTCATTGTCACACAATGCCGATTACAATCCACAGCTTCAGGAACTGGAAATCCATGCTCTCCTAAGGCCTTCATAAATGCATATTCTTTAAGAGCTGCAAGCCTCGACAAGTAAAGCCAGTAAAAACTATTACGATGCAACAAATAATCTCGCTTAGATTTAACTTCCCTGAAAGGAACCCTTCCCAGTCTATGCGGCTTCATTGCCATGATGGTCCCATCCTCATTAGCAACTTCAAATACATCTTTCCAAAGCGTACTTTACAGCATATTAAGACCAAGACAACTGATTCTTTTCCAACACCAATTTGCCAACCGGCAGAAATGAAAATTCCGCGATTTACAAGAGTTTTAATTGCAAGATAATCATATCCCAAGTATGTAAGCCTGAACCCATCATATTTTGTGGAATCGTGGTGAACATGCTTGTGTCTAAGCAGATTTCTCAGTACCTTATATGTGACCCCATCCTTAAGACTTGCAATTTGATCGATAAGCTTGGACGGGACGATTTCATGGTTATGCATTCCCATTTCCACTGCAGTTAAAACCCTAAAATCATCTTTCGAGAGGTGGCCTAAAGCTAAAGCATTGACATCGAGCTTCATGATTGCCACAACGTGATTTTGTAGAAAGTGCTGCGATGGATGAGAGTTCGATTAGACTGTGGAGAAAGAAAATCAATATCTGAGTTGTTAAACGGGTTTTGAACGAGAAGATGTATTCACTTTAGGTCCACTGACTGAAATGAGGGTTGTCACAGTGCCATTTAATTGACTGTTTCTCGTAATATTTGTTGAAGGTTTCTAAGATGTTATCACTATGCTTTTTCAGCTTTTTCCATAATGTCTATTTCTCAGCAGTTGAATATATTTTATTTTGAAGCATAGATGATTCAAATATTTTTCAGTATTTCTTTATTTGATTCATAACCACTCTTTTTATTTAGAATGACAAAGTTGCTAGATGAAGAGATAGAGGATGATGAGCTATTCTGGAATCAAGATGCTTTGAAAGAAGTACATACACCTTCTCATATATACCTGCAATACTACTACTGGGTTATATGTGCACAACATATTACAAACCTAGATGAACCTCCAGTTATTTTGTGCCCTTATGTCGCGTTTCACTAATAACAAGTACAACTATTATCTCTTATTAGGAGGAAGAGGATAATAATTATGAACAAGAGCCAGAAGCTGCAGACGTATTTGATAGCGATTTTGATGAAGATGTGGGTGCTCCAAATCTCAAGTTTTTATATAAGGCTAAACTCTTGTATTATTTTCGAATATTGCTGAAATTCTGAACTTTTCATGTGGATGATATTATCTCCTCATAACTATTCTGTGAAATTAGGAACCTGAACCTGATGCTGATGCTGAAAATGCTGTTGAGGAGAGGTTTGGCTTCTATGGCCCTAAGTGCATTTCTTCTTGTTTATACATTTTATGATTTATTCTTTCTTTTGTTAGGCTGCCACTGAAAAAAAGATTGATATATCCTGGAAAGACATTAAGGAAGAAAGCTACTAAGAAGAAAGCTGTACCAAAATCAGAAGATGGTACCGACTCTGAGAAGATTTCAGGGAAAATGAAGTCAACTAATATTCAAGAAGTTAATAATGAGACAGAAAATGAGAAGATAATACGGAAGTCAACCAGGACAGCAGTTGTCGTAAGGCAAGCAGAAAGAGAAGCTATACGTGAAGCGATACAGGCAACTATGAAGGTATTTTGTTGTTTTGATATTTTGTACAGAATATATTGTTACCGACTGATATTCCTATGCACATACAATGATATAGCTGCTTTATTTCTTTTTATATTTGCTTTATGTTATTTGTGAATTAGTTGTGTTTGCTGATAACCGAATACTGACGGCTAGCGAAAGTATGAACGTATCATAGATTAGATTGTGAAAATTATTAACATTGTGTATATGAGGTCATGCTTTAGTTTTATTTGGATTTAAGCAATCCGTTTATTATAATGGCATTCTTGAAAGTTGCACGGAAATTATATCCCTAACCAGTCATCTCAAAAGCTTGAGGTGGAGGGCCTGGAGGCTACTAATGTAAGTAAAGAAAATTAACCATAACCCCTAGAAAACTCTGTACATGCATGTTAGCACACCGACTTAATCCAGAAGTCGTGTATTAGTGTGTGCACACATCAATGAAACATTCATCTTACTCTATTCTGTCAACAAAATATCTTGACTTAGTAATCATAGTAGTTAAGGCGCAAAGGCGCAAAAAGGCGCAAAGCTTGAGCCCTGAGCTTTTTTGAGCCTTGGGCATTTTTGTGTGACTTTTATACAAGTGTGGGTTCTTTTTCTAGAAAAAAACTGTACTACAAAATGCTACTAAAAATGATAAATTTAGTGATAAAAAACATAGATTAGTAGGTACGAAGTCACAAATGCAATTTCGAAAACTAAAACGTTCACAAATTCAATAAATTTAATTATTTAAAACATAATTCTTTAAACATTAAAATTAAAGCATAACTCAATAAATTTTTAAACATATCTAAATTTTAATTTAAAATTTAAAATATAACTTAGTAAATTAACCAACAAGTTTAGATTAAAGTTTAAACCTTTAAACTAAATAATTTAAATGAGAACCAGTTTAAAAAACTGCTGCTGGTATTTGATATACACACACACACACACACCCACCTGACGGTGGCAGCACAGCGTAGGCACGATAAATATTTTCAGTGTACAATGCGTTAAAACGAAAGGGAAAACCCTAAAAATCAAACAAAACTGGTCAAATTTGAGTGTTGAGAGTCGGATCGGGTCCAAACAAAAGTTGGCTTGGCATAAAATCAATTATATCTCAAGGCGCGCTTATTTGAGCCTCAGTGCCTTGAGAAAAAGCGCCAAAGGCGCGCTTTATTTGCGCCTCAGTTAGCCGAGGAGCCTTGAAGGCTAGCGAGGCGCAAAGCCTGCGCCTGAGCCTTAGGCGCACCTAGGCGCGCTTAAGCGCGCGCCTTAACAACTATGTTAGTAATATCAATTGCTGAATGGTTTTGATAATTATCACCAGGTCCACCACCCCCCAAAAAAGTGTAATTTAACAATAATTTGTTTGGGTTTGCTATTCATCTTAAAAAAGCTTCAATCTTGTCACGTGTTTTTAATTGATTTTTATACTATCATCAATACAAGAGGAACCCAGTACAGAAGACCTTCCTGATGCAAGGGTATTGGCATATAATCACCATTGACGACTTACTTAACTTTCTTCAAAATAAATATATTCTAACGGATACAACTTGAACGGCCATTGGAAAAAGTTCATTTGCATTAACTGAACAAAACTACACCAATGACATGATCAGTATATGGTACATGGTACTCGTAAACTCAATAAACTACACCCGTGCTAAGATAAGTATATGGTACTTGTACTGTAAACTCATTACCCTAGTGAGCTTTTGTCTGTCAGTTGAGACAGCATGAAATAAATTCAGAAACAGGAGGGAATGCCTCTATTTACTGTTATCACTTTTACCTTCTCACGTAGTTATACTGAAGGGCAATTTGAAACTTCAACTATTACTACTACTTTTTTCATTCATATCCGACATTTTAAAGTTTTTAGAACATTGAATCGACATGAAAATATAAAAATATGCCTTCACCGAATAACACCATGTGTTCATCAGCCAATTAAGAGGAAGAAGGAGACCGAGGACAAACGGATGTCTCAAGAGGAAATGCTCCTCGAAGCTGCTCAAACAGGTGTGCAATAATGACTAATAACATTATCATGAAGGAACCATGGATGAAGAGTTGTATTTCTGAATTTAAAATATTTCAGAAATCATAAATATGAAGAATTTGGAGCGCATGTTAGCAAGGGAGGAAGAAGTCAAGAAAAGAGCTATTGTGCACAAAAATGTTTATACTGGTCCACAGATACACTATTCCTCCAAAAATGGCAAGTATATGTTCTGACTTTTATTTCTATTAAACATCTTGATCACACGAGGCCTATTGGTAGCCACTTATATGTTGATGTTACAAATGCTCAAATCTGAAAATAGAACATAATGTTCTTGTTTGTACTCTACTTATTCTAGATTGTCTGACTTGGAATCTGCTATTGAAAATTTTAGGTATATCAACACTAGAATTCAGACAGGGGGCTACATTCCAATCAGAAATAAACACAAAGTCCATGCCACGTAAGTCACACATTTCATTTTCAGTCGTTTTCTAGTCTTGAAGTTCTTTGGAAACAGGTTTGTTTCCCAAATTTATATTACTATGGAAGCAACTTCGTTAACTTTATAACTCACTAGAAAACACACCTGAAAATTTAGCTATGTTTAATTTTTGTTTTGATCTTTTGCCTCCAACAATTCTCTGTTATATTGAACTGTGAAATGGTGTAAACAAAAGACGTGCATATCAGATATGCATACTTTTTATTATAAACCGGTCAAGGCGTTCAATACTCTTCGTCCTCTAGTCTATAACTGGTACAATCTTGGACAGTGTAATTTTGCAGTAGTTTAGCTCTGACCTTGGGGCTTACTTCTAATTGGCGAGTCCAGTATTTTCAAATACTTGTATATGAAGACAAAAGATAATGTGATGTCTTGATCGTAACTAATTGATCTAATTTACAGGTATTACACACAAGTGCGCGTGCTTTTCTAGAAACCGTTGCTACTTAGACATAGAATGTACCACTGTTATGTTTGTGTGTTAGCAAGCAGTGTCATCTTGCTTGGATATACATTTGTCTATTATTGAAGTCATGTATTTCAACTTTTTTTTAATACACCTATAACTCCTGAAAAATTATTAATCAGATTACGTCTAGAACTCTTGATATAATAACATTGTAGCATTGAGGTGGATTTTCTTTTTTGTTTCCCTGATGCAACTTCACATATTTTGCAGATCCTGAGAAAAATGTGTGTGTGGTTACCGGCTTGCCTGCCAAGTATGACATTTTACTTACCACTACCAGTTCTGTTAGCTTTTAATATTGTCATTTTATATTGAGCAATGTATCTCAAATTAAATCCTGGAGGGAATCTTGATCCTTGCATCTAGATTCGCTTTTGTGATCAATGATAAATATTACAGGTACCGTGACCCAGAAACAGGTTTACCTTATGCAACAAAAGAAGCATTCAAAGTAATCCGAGAGCGGTAAACCCCCTCTATTATTTCATAATTTTTTGAAGTACTATACATGCAAGGGAAATATTCTTAATATGTTCTGCCTTTTCCAGGTACATGAAAGAGGAGGCTGATAGGAAAAAACCTAAAAAGATGGACATGGGTTCTTTATTAAATTCCATATCAGACCCAGGGTTTATGTCTAGAAAAAAAAGATCAAGAGATGGAACAGTAAAGCCTTCGGATTGGAGATTCGGAGCTAGGTTTCGGAAAATACCCTTTGCTCAAAATATAGATTTTTGAATGACTAAGAAGGTATAGTGCCTTTATTTTGATCTAGTATGGGTTTTCTGAAAACTGGTTCACCTATATTGATGCTCAAGACACTACTACATAAGTGAATTGCAAGTGTTTCTATATGTGGATCTTAACTTGGTTCGCATTCTTAGGTGCTTCAAACCCATTTCTTCTGTTGCCAAATTCTGGTTAAAATGCACAAAATGCATATTATATGGAATAAAGTCCATTAATTGTAGTTTCCCTATGACAAATATTATACAAGAATTTTCATTGCTGTTAGACGCGAAAATAAAAATCTACACAGGTTGTTAAACTTGCTTTTGATTACCTGTATCAAGGATATGTATGATTATTTTGTGACTAGTGGCCGAGCATGTGATGTTGAAACCAATTACTTTCCCGTTAGCGTAGGACTACATCATGGGTTGGTTTTGAGTCCCTACATTTTTGCTCTAGTAATTGATAAAGTTATGAAGGACATACAAGGTGAGATCTCGATGTATGCTCTTTGTTGATGATGTTGTGCTAATTGACGAGAGTTGGATAAGCACTGACAGAAAATTGGAGTCGACGGTCGGACTAAAAGTTTACGCTTCCATAATAAAGATAAGTATCATTTACAAATTCATTATTTATTAAATAACAATATAAATAAAATTCAAACTAATGAAAAAGTAAAGGTTGCAACATAGAAATAAAAGTTTAAATTAATTATATATGATTTCAACGTAAAAACATAGCTAAATATTTATGAAAATTAATTTCTTTTGAATGTGTTAATCATGTATAATTTATAGTTCACGCACAAAGCGTACACCATCATTACGCTCGAAGCGCGGGTCTGACGCTTGTATATATAAGGCATTTCGATGGTTCACGTTTACTCAAAAAAAATGTGACACCAAAGGTTTTACGACTATTATAAAAGATGATCATCATCATGGGTTTTTGTTTATTTCTTTATCTATTTTCATTTTCATTTTTATATTATTATTATTATATTATTATTTGTTTAATTATTTTATTTTGATTCATTTTATATTTATCTCTATTTTCGACTTTAAATCTGTTATTGTTATTATTACTTTTAAATTGATTTTATCACTTTGTTTGGGTTCATCCCTAGTAGACCCCTGCTTGTTTGGAAATAATGACTTAGTTGTTATGATACGGCTCATCAGGTAGAAGTCACCTTTAAAAGCTAGCTTGTAAAGGAAGGGTGCCTAATGGCCTATATACTAGGCAATATTTCCCATATTGGTGGTATGGGACATGTCATTTCACCGCTCTTCGAAAGTCCAACGTCTGCATCGGCCTACTCTATCGACACTAACCCGACTGCAGTCCTTTTCTCTTTTGGACGACTTCACTCACCTATCAGTATTTTAATCCAGCCTATAGGTCGCCTCTTCTCACGTCTCGAACTTCCGTCGAGCGGTTCTCGATGAAAAATGATACGACTCATTAGGTAGAACTCACCCTTAAAAGCTAGCTTGTACGGGGAGGGTGCATAATGGTCTATATATAGTAGGCAATATTTCCCATATTGGTGGCATGGGACATATCATGTTGTTGTATTAAACTTGCTTAGATTGGAGAATCAGATGATGCGTTATTTCACCTGCAATTTTATGTTTGGCGTTGATGGTGGTATGTTCTACATTATGGTTGACCGTGAAACAATAGTTTGTTAGTGTAAATGTCTTGTAAAAGTGCTAGAGTTGGTTATATGTTACGTGAATGAGGAAGTTGAGAACGATGTAGCCATTTACTTGATGGAAAACTAGTCTTTGTAAAGTAAGGTAGAATTATTCTCTTTGATTTCTGTGAAGTGCGCTTTGAGTAAAAAGAATTGGTATTATAGGCAAAATTTGAGCTCTGCTGTTTTACAGCTATGATACTTCTAATCTTCTATTATTTTATGTTTGATTTCTATTACTATCAGCAGTTTAATTTACGATTCATGTATTTCTGAATGCAGAATATTGGGTTTTTTGCTATGTAAATATAGAGACCCTCTACGCACCCAACTTAAAGATTACCTGGTAAATGTCGATGCGCTTGTGATAGCTCTGGTTCATAGATATGGTAATTGGAGCACTACATTTGTAAGTTTAATATCTCTTTTTTCGCTCTGGTTGGTAGCATATGATTGGAAAATAAATCACATGGAAAATCGGTGATGCTGTAATTTCATCACTACATTCATTATTCTCCTCACGTTATCGCTTATTTTTTAACAACATAGGTCGATCTTTACTTCCTGATTATTTGTACAGCATAGAGCATCCCAACAATGCGATAGACCAGTAGAATGTATGTATGCTATTGCCTGCTGCCGTAGTAGCAGTGAGGAGTTTATAGACTTTTGCTTTCTAATGCAGAAAAAGAGAAATTAAACACTGCATGGGAGTAGCGTGTGGCTATTAATAATACCCTGTTGCTATTCCTATTGCGTTGCTAATTTCAAATAAATAATTTCAGGATTCGTTTAGTTGACGGAGTACGTACATTTCAAAATTTGATCGTTAAACGTTCAACAATTCCTATAACCACCACAATATCATTCATTATCCCACAATTTAGTAGTTCAGCTAGGTCAAATCCACATTTCTTATGGTTTAGGTGCAAGTATGCTCTCACTAACTCCATTTCCTGCTTTTTAAGTACAAAATTGTTCCAAATGCTTTTTTTAAACAATCCATGCCAAATCATAATGTTCGCAAAAATCGTATTCTTCATTGCAGTCATAGCAGCAATCCTTGTAGTCATTCTTCTGGCAAATTTCAGATCATCTCCTCCTCACATGGAGTATCACTCGCTTTTAATCTCTCTCTACATTCAACCTCCTTATTCTCACTATCAACATCAGCAGAAATTTCTCCATTCAAACAGTAATACTCATATATTCCATAACAATCTCGCTATCAGTCGTAAAAACACTTCTCGGGTTGTCGGAAAAGCACAAAGCTTTCTTCTTCCAGCTAAACGAATAAAATCCATGTTTTCATTTACGAACATTATATACCTCACTTTGGATATACCAAGGTATAACGGCAGTATCGCTGTAGAGTCGGGTAAACGAAGACGTGGCAATGTAGAAGAATATGTAGTTGTAGGAGGTACTGGTTACTATGCATTCGCACAAGGTTTTGCTGCTATTGTGCATTTGAACAGGCAGCAGCTGATGTACACTGATGCTAAATACCTAATCACGATAAATCTCAGAGTACCTGTGCATTGATTGATGTATCACTGCAAGTTTTCTGAAGTTTTTGTGTTTGATTATGCAGCTGATTTGCAGAGTTTTTTGGTCGGGATTGTTATAATTGCCCTGAGTTGCTTCAAGTGAACTGGAATGAACCATTTAAGACGGTGCATCTAACTGTTCATTTTGCTATTTATTTTTTCTGCTTCCTAATCAGGCTAATTCATGCTTATGAAAAATTTGTATATAGTCTGTTTAAGATTTTTGAGTCTACTTGAATGATATGCTTGCTTAGCCTAGATCGCATGAACCATTTGCCTTGATGCACTATTGATTGATTGACTTGTGGGTTTCAAGTAGTGGAACATGCTCTTCCAGTCTTCCTAGTTCACAATTCTGGGAAATTTGACTTTGTCTATGAAATCTGCAGTGCAACTTGAAATTGCAATATGATAACTACAATAAAACATGGATGAATCGTGAGCGCATTGTACATCGTTTACAGTAATTTATTCCTTCATTTTCTGGGTCCGGACTGTGTGATTTTCTAGAAGTTAGGTAAACCAAATATGTTGCAAAGTTTTTATTGTTTATTTTCAATTTTTTTTCATTGTAATCATGTGAATTTTAATCGTTACTATTATTAAAAATATATACTAAAACTTCTCAAAATTTGGAGGAAAGATGCATAAAATTTGGTACACATATAAAGTTGAATGTTAAAATAAGTTGAGGATCAAAAGATATGGGATGTTTTTGTGCCATTAGCCTTTGTAATTGTCGAGATGGCAACTCGAATGACTTTTGATAGCTGGGCTCAAAGGTTGGGTAACATTTGTCCTCTAAAGCGCGTCTTATGAAAGGATGACGTGCTTTGAATTGAAACAAGTCGTAACTATAGGAATAAATTTCATGCTGCGCTCAACGCGAATGGTCGTAATCCTTCCTTTGAGTAGTGGATACCAAGGAGTATGTTGTTCCTAATTAATTGTGATGCTTTACTGAATTTCGATGGTATTAAGTATGTGGTTCCAACTTTGTTAATGGTTATGATCTGTTTGAATTCAACCATCCAGGCTGAACTTCGTTTGAAATTTGAGGAATACCTAGTTTCTGTCGATTCAAGAAATTAAATGTTAATCGTTGGCTCCTGTTTACATCTGAGTGTAAGCAGGTCGTCGTCGATTTAGAGTCGCATATATATATTTGTACGTGTTTTTGTGTGATACACTTGGATTTTTTCGTAAATGGTATATGAGAATGTAAACATATGTATATGGTTATACATGCTAACGTTAAGGATTCAAATGTGCTCGAGTGTTGAACATATACTCGGTAGTTAAACGGTCAGTTTTCACCGCTGAATGCATGTTCGAAACTTGGTTCGTGATCGAATTATCGACCATATATCTTGAAGTTAACATGCATAAACATTAGTGAGTCAGGTTCAAGAAAATGTGTTGATCCCTCTTTCCTTTCTCTTCTCTTACTTTTTTCTAAAATAAGAGATCGATATCGATTATTTTAGAGGGATCGGTACCGGTCTCATACTTATGCTATTTTACCAAAATCGTTGGGTAAAAGGATCATTTTCTCCCTTCAGTATAAATAGGCTGCTCCTACTCATTTGCTCTCGAATCGAGTTCAAGCTTTTGGACTTTACCATCTTCTCTCGCCCTTTGACCTACCATCAGACATCGCGACCCCAGCTTGGCCAATAGTAACTTTGAGTTTAGAACGGAAAAATTAATAATGAAGGGGCCATCGATTTTTTCTCTCAACTGGAATTTAACGTGTTCAAATGGGATGTTATATTGGAGGAATGCAAATACTGCTCTCTAAATTTTAAAATGAAATCACGGTTTCAGGTTGCTCGGGATTCCCACAACGTTATGGGTCTCAAACCTATTCTACTGCCAAATAAGAACTTGGTCGATGACCCACATCTACAACATCATGTGATCATTGACCATAGCGTTTGCGAAGAAAAAGGGTGGAGAAGTGGGTCGTGGTGGCAGACAGTAAGATGTGTATAGCTATTAATTCATAAAAATATCAGGGTAGAATCGATCATATTTGTTCGGAGATTGTAGTGATGAGTTATTACATTCCAGCAGATCAACTATAGAGGGTGGAAAAATGATAGACTACATAGTTTAAGAGATAAAATGTAGTCCTGTGAATAGTAGATCAGAGAAGAATTTGTGCTCGTGATATAGTCTCTATGTAACCCAGCCTATCTCGACATGAACTGATCTTTTGGATCAAACTTGGCTTATCCTATTTTGCTTCAGCTTGAATTAAATCTATGCTTGAGCATATCAATTCCAAGCCTTTGGAAAGGGCTTCAACTTGAGATATGAAGCTGACTACTTGAACTTGGAACAATATTCTACTTTTGAATATGAAGCTAGTGCTTCGAGTTGAATATAGACATCAACAACTTGACATCACACTACTTGTATAGGGTGTTAGCAAAGAAAGTCACCAATTTTTTTGGTGCTAGATGGAGGGCTTGAACCTCCATATCTGTTAAACCACCTATGCTTTCCTAACTAGGGTTTAGATAACTCACCCCCACCATGCATGCACCTTACTTCCAATTCCAACTTAGTTTTCCGAAGACTACAACTAGGTCTGAACAAGGGTCATCCTAACAAAAAAAATGTCTGTGTCAACCTTCCAAAGTTAAAGCATGACGGTTACTTGAGATTATGAGGTGCAATTGTTAAGACTGAAGGCACTACATATCACAAAATATAAGAAGTTGATGATAAGCCTCAAGGTACGGATAAGTGGAGTATTAACCCTTTCCAGATTGGATTAATTCAGATCTTTTCCTTTGGAAAACAATGTGACAAGGATGATTCTTTTCTAAAGATAAGACTCCACTAAAAACTCCTACCGGTCCATCATTGTACTTAAGTGATCAACCTTCGACCCATCCCAAATCTCTTTCGAATGACTTGAAAATTTGCATGCAACATCAATTTACCACCACGAAGCCACGACATTAGAATCATCACCATCCAATCATCACACATGGATTGGTATCGGTCCAGCAAGCATGGACAGGTGCCAGTCCATGTACTTAGTGAATTTCGACATCGTCATCTAGAGTTTCTCCGCTAAGTTTCGTCTGAACCGATCATCTGAACCTCCGATTTGCTCTGTTTTTTATTCCTAAGATCTACAACAAACAACTCAAACAATGCAATCAAAACAAACATCGAATCATACAATACCGATCATACAAACATGAATATATCACAATTATGGCATTAGCATATCATAAACATAAGATCTAACATGATTTGGATCTAAACATATACATAAACATGATTAACCTAACAATTATCTGGTTGACATGATCAAATTAGGTTTACCTAAGATGTCTGAATATGAGTTAAACATATATCATCAGATCCAGGGTGAATTTTAACACATAACATATGAATTGACCCTAACTTATCCATATAATCCGTAATTTCTGTGTGAGAGATATCCATTACTTACCAATTTCTAGATCCAATGCAATACCGATGAAATCGGATTTGGACAACAATAGAAAATCCCTAAAATCGATGAAATAGTGATGATCTAATCTTCCTTGATGATGATCTACTGGCCTTTAGATGCAACCTATGATGAATCTGAATGAAAAGAATGAAGAAATTAGGGATTAAGTTGAACCGGAGAATCACAGGCGTCCGACCTAATGTTTGAATGAAGAGAGAAACCCTAATTCTCTCCCCAATCCCCTCTATTTATAACTGCAATTCATTAGCCTAATGGCTTGACAAATTAGCCCATTAGCTGCTAATTAGTCTACCTAATAGAAACTAGAACTTAAAACCGCGATTTCCCCCAAACCGCCGAACCAAATCTTTCATGTGACCACTCTACAGAATCGTAAACCACTGCTCCGATCTAATGAGACCGATTTTAGCACCTGATTCGATTCCTATCAAAAGTTATAGTTAAAACAATATCTGTAGGGGAAAAATGGTCATAAGTCAATTCGGTAAAAATCATGGATATGTCTCAAATACCCATGAACAACATATTAAAATCTGATAATGATCCGACCACTAGGGAATAAAATATATTTTCTTAACGATCCTCTGGTACTTAAAATATAGGTCGTTACAACATGGCTGTAACAATCCGGGTTTTTGGGTACCTAGGGTAAACAAATATAACCTTTTTTGTGATTATAAAACGAAAAGTATAAAATACGAGTTCATGAGCTTAACTTGTGGAATAGTGTATGATGAGGGATTATAGAATTAATAACTTATAGAAGATTATGAATGTTGCAATAAATTAAATCCAATTAGTATAATAAGAAAATTTATTTCAATCCATGTTGGTAAATTATACTTAGATGGTTCAAACGAATATTGAAAATATGAAATATTGATTGATAATCAGTATTTAAGTAGAAATATATTTTCAATATAAAATGTTAAGTTGGTTTAACAAGATAACAAATAATTTGTGAATTTATGTTTGGAAAATGTAAGTTGCTGGAATTTATAAAATAAAATAAAAAAGTGTTTAAAAATCGTGTTTGGAAATGGATAAATAGTTTTGTAGAATGATAAAATAATATTGAATTGTGGTAAGATGAAAATTAATTGTAAATTGTTGTTAACATGAATCTTTAGCAACAATAACAATGTTTGTGGAATTTTGTGTTGTATTAAAATAAGAAATTTATGAGATTGATTTGAAATCAATATTTATGAGCCAAAATAATTTTATAATGGTTGTATAAATCCTTTGTGTTAAAATAATAAGGTTGTGTAATTTTAGAATTTAAAATGTGAATTTTGCAAATAAAAGAATAAAATGCATAAAAAATGGCAGTCGCACAAACTTCCTCTCTTCAGACCGTTATCCCTTCTCTCTCCTCTTATCAATTCAATCCGCCATCTCCAATCACATCGAACTCTTCATCGCCACTTCCAATTGCTCTTCCTCAGCCTAAGCCATCAGACCCACCTCCGATATTCACGAATTTGAACTCACAAGGTCCTTCGAGCTCTTCAGTGCATAAGAAAAATCATGGTAGTCAACCGGCGTGGACTTCCATGTTTAAGCATAAACCACGAAATGCTGGGAAGTACATTTCGTTTGACGTTGTGCCTGAATTTAATGGTAATGCTCTTGTTCACACTCGCGATGTACTTCAAGCTGGAATGAGTGAATGGAGTGAAGCTTTAGTTGGGTTCTTTCTTGATCAGCCATTATCATACACGGCTGTCATCAACAATCTTAAGAATACATGGAAATTGAAGGGTCATGTTAAAGTTGGATATGACGGTACTCTTTTTCTAATTAAATTCAGTTGTTTTGAAGACAAAGAAAAAATCTTGCATGGTGACCCTATTATTATGAGAAATAACACTACAACAAATTGATCATATTATAACGGTGGAAAAAGGTTGTAAAATACATTTTATAACGGTGGAGTAACCGTCGTATATTAAGAAGTGGTAATATACTGAATTTTTTTACAACTGTTTTGCACCATTGCGACACCGTTGTAATATGTATATTTTACAACTTTTTTCCATCGTTGCAATAAACTTTATTACAACAGTTTTGCATTATTGTAATAATATCTACTACAATTGTTATGCACTGTTGTGATTGACAGTTGCATTTAAAAAATAATAGACATCGTTTGCAACTGAAATGAACAATACACTATATAGCAATATTACATAAGCAAAACATATAATATAGTTGTTTGCAAACTAATTTATTAAGATACTCAAATTTTTGATATTACAAACAATAAGTTTTAGAAAACATTTCGCACATTATTACATACTTGACCGTTACAAAGCAACTTAGTACAAACACCATTTATCCACAAAAAATTGCATATCGTACAGGATTACACTAGTCGAAAACAATGAAATCTTTACGCCATTTATCTTTTTGGTGCAAGTTCGCTGCAATGATCTGAAACCTGTTGCATAAGAATACGTCTGTTGTTTGAAAAAAGAACAAGATGTGTTTTTTCTATGTATGCATGACCACTAAAATTAAGATCTACCTGTGGAAAACATGAAAATATGAAAAATGGGAAACTAGATCAAGCACTAAAGCTAGCAATGGTGAGAATATAAATTATGATTCAATGAAATCATTTAACCTTCTTTTTAATTAAACAATCCTTTAGTTACCAATCTGAATTTTGTTTACTTGTATCTTCTTCATGTGAAACCAAGTAGTAGTTAGTTACTAATTTGAAGAAGAAAAAAGAGCTATAAATGGATGTGAATACCCTTCGTACATATCCTGGTGGCATGAGAGAGTGAAGCACAACAAGATGATCATTCATATGCTTTCTTCTGTTTCTTTCATCCATGATATGAGTCATCCTTTGATTCTCCAGCTCTTCTTTATTCTTACAACTCATCAAAATATTGGGAGATAATTGTGAATATTAGGAAGTATATTCAGTATGAATATGTTAACCCACATACATATATAGCATTATAATAAACAAAACATATAATGGCACAATTAAGATTCAGAGCATTATAAAATTTGAACCTTACTTAATATATCTGGAAGGAATGTTTTTATGGAAGAACATGTAATACTCACATTATCTTGGGATAGCATATCCGGATCTGGCTTCCAATCCAAGCACCAATATCTTTTCGGGAAGATCAATATGCAAATGAAGCTTGTTCCTGGAAATTCTGCAGGCACTGTTATAGCCTATTACCTTTCATCGCAAGGACCGTCGCATGATGAAATAGACTTCGAATTCCTTGGAAATTTGAGCGGTGATCGGTATACTCTACACACAAATGTATACATGGGAGGGAAAGGAGATAGAGAGCAGCAGTTTCATCTTTGGTTTGATCCCACTATGGATTTCCATACGTATTCAATACTATGGAATTTAAAACACATAATTTATTCAGTGGATGGAATCCCGATAAGAGACTTCAAGAATCTGGAATGGAGAGGAATACCATTTCCGAAGAATCAACCCATTAGACTACACCAATTATGGAATGCTGATCAATGGGCCATTAGAGGCGGAGCAGTCAAAACAGATTGGACTCAAGCACCATTTGTTTCCACTTATAGGAACTTCAACGCGAATGCATGCATGTATACAAATGGTAAATCAAGATGTGCTGAATCGGGAAGACCGAGTAGGAGTCGTAAGGCGTGGCTGAACGAAGAACTTAATGGTGTGAGATTAGCGAGAATGAGATGGGTGCAGAACAATTACATTATCTATAACTATTGCACTGATTTTAAGAGGTATCCTAACGTTTTTCCTGTAGAATGCACTGTGGGTTGAAGGCTGTGCAATTGTTGTAGTAAGTTTGTAACTGTAAGAGAATACATATACATATATGTGTGTGATAGCTTAATCTTTTTGACCATGAATGTGATAAAAATGAACATATAATACAGATATTAGGCAATAACAATATATAATAGGAATATGTGGAAAGTACCTAATACAAAAATTAAACGCAAATGATAAATTAGTTAGTTTCCATCCTAATCCTGCTATGTCAGAATCATATATTCCCAAGTTTTCAATCTCATTTCTCCAGCTATTTCCCGAAAAACAAACCCACTTCGATTCCTGATCAGAAAATATAAGTTAAGATACCTATGTGAATCATTGAATTAGATAACCACCGACTGCTCTTAATTCTCCTCTTTATTCGACCCCAGGTTATTAATTTCATTATTTTGCCTCCACATTGTTTCCTTCTCACTAACAATGAAGGATACCAGCCAGGGAATGTAAATTCTAGGTGTACGTTTGGCATTGGAAAAATTATTTCTATGGGATAAGAGGAACACCATTTATCTTAATTTTAATGTGACAGTATTTAACGCAAATTCAAGCAATATTGCTTACCAGTTCTTGGACTACAGAACTTCAATGACTGTAATGTCCCGCAAATCCGTAATATCAGAGTTGACTACATACATCATACATCCAACCCAAATATCACGAAAATACGAATCATTTTTTTTAGAAGAAAAAGGTAGAAGAAGAACAGAAATAACAACACAGAATCTCACATCGTAGCGGAACAAAATATACTATATCATAACTTTTGAAATACAAAATTTGTACTGTATACACGTATCATTACCAGAGTACAACACTTACAACACAGCGGAACAAAACTCTATATAACTAATACTGAAGCCTCCTGCTCCAAGCTCCTTCAGATAAATATGTAAAATCCTGAACTACTTGACTGCCCGTACAAATTTAGGCACCCAAGAGTTTAGGTAAAACAAAACAAAATAAACTCCGGGTCAGTCATGGGACTGGTGTGAGTAAACAATTTAAAACAGTTTCAGAAACTAAATGATATCTCATAAGACCATGTCGTATAACACGGAATGAGTTTTTCCCTTATGAGAATCCAACCACTTGATTTAACTTTAAAAATCCTTTTTAAAGAACGATAATCTTTATATCAAAACTCTTTTGATATTATGATAGTGTCTAAATCAAATAAATAGAATCTAGTGGAACGTTTGCATTTCACGTTCCACATATATAATATACAATCAAAACCGCAAGCACTTATTGGGTAATGAATTTCCAACTATGACAAGGTATGGAACCACCTTCCGATAGTGTATCTCTAGAAGAAAATACACTGGGTTCAACAAGAACATCTTGCAACCCGACCATACATGACCGACCACTCATTTCGCTTGAGTGTATCGAAGGTATATCACCAACGGTTGGGATCAGCAACCGTTTTCCGAATGGGACAACATCGAATAGAATAAGGAATTAAATGAATCTCTAGATAGGTGATGATACACCCTAATGGAAGCTACCCACATAGTCATGCTGCCTGCCCGATTTTTGTCATTTCCCGGTTGTTGAGGCCTGAGGCTACACTTACTTGCCATTCAATGATAACACAATCACTTTAAATGCCACATTGTCAGATCCATTAATCATTAATTGATTTGCACAAATATATTCTGGATATTATGCTAAGGGAATAAATCCGTTGCCACCATATATATTTGTACAGTCCAAAATTCGATCATTGGAAATACTTTGTCAGACATTCGTCCATATACGTTCATTCTGTGATTGAGCGAAACCGAAGGCACAATTTCCATTAATAGAAAAAGCCCTTGCACTCTACTCCGTCTTCAATATATTCAGCATACTTAGTTTGCAACGCTTATGCCAATACGGAGTGGTTCTTCAGATAATAATCCAACCGGTCTCTCCATATTAACAATGTTAAAATGGTCAAAAAATTTGATAGTCGGTGATTTAACTATCAAATGAA
The DNA here is from genome assembly GCA_030737875.1 of Allium sativum. Taxonomy (NCBI): domain Eukaryota; kingdom Viridiplantae; phylum Streptophyta; class Magnoliopsida; order Asparagales; family Amaryllidaceae; genus Allium; species Allium sativum. The sequence goes on from CM060918.1 coordinate 229,200,423, forward strand.
AAATGCGTACACACAACGATCTTATTTTCAAATGGAATTATCGATCAAATCATCAAACATATATATATATATATATTCATATTTCCTTATTTACTATGTTTAGAAAATATATGTTATAAACACTGGAAAACATTTCCATAGATTGCCTTCTTTTATTTTCTGTACTTAGAAAATATCTTCTATTTATAATTGGAAAATATTCCAATTACTTATCTCTTTCCCGACTTGTTTATTTCTATACTTAAGAAATATTTATAATCATATTTCCAAAATTTCACTTCCTTGGGTTAAAACGAATGTTGTGTAAAACATCGTTACGACAACCCAAAACTCTGCATCCAACTAACTCTTTTTTTCAAACATTTCTCTTCGAGACTGGTTCTTGCTATTTATCGATTAAATATGAAATCAATCGAGTTGGGGTATAACTACCTCTCAGACCTTGACTGCAAACATCATTAACTTCAAAACAGACAAAACCACTTACCTCGAATAATCCACAACATATTAAACCAATTTTCCAATTCTAAAACACGTATACGCTTCTCTTTCTATTTTTAGATTATCGATTTCCTTTTTGTTTATAATATTCTATTTTTAAGTTTGTTTCCTTATCGAATTCTATATATATATATATATATATATATATATCGATACATTGATTTCTAACTATCAAAATTTCTTGAAAATATTCTGACTCCTTAAATTCCTGGAAAATTTCGCCATAACCTCCTTTGTACCGGAAAATAGTTCAAACCTCAACTCGCCTCTCTAGGCCCTTTCCATTCTAAAAGAAAATCAAAAAGCCAAGTGGCTTGCCGATTCGGCGCATAAAACCTCATATGGAATTTAAACATGTACCTTTTTATCGGGCACACAATCTATAAACTCTTCATATACTTCATATCAAACCTGCTTAACACATATCCAAATATTCCTATTTGGTTTCAACTCAATCCATTCGTCTTAACCCAATTCGCGAATTTATTTTCTAATTAGCTATTTTGCCTATTTCATTTCTTATTTGAACATATCACATTCAAATATATTTTAATCTACTCATGCACCCAATCTAATTCCATTTCAACTTGAGTTACATATTCGATGTTGAATAAAAATTCTCAAATATCTTTCACTTATCCAACGCTCAATTTCGATTCAAATTTCGATTAACTATTTATTCTTCAAACTAGTTAAATCTATTTAATAATTAAAAATCTGTTTTTTGTTTCAAAAATCATTTCACTTACTTCACTGGAGTTCATATTTATTTTATATCTCCAGTCTGGATTTTTCTAATGGAAATTCAAATTTTATTTCTTTAAAATCCTTTTATTTATTTAAATAAACCATTACGGCTTTATTATGGTTCTGGCGTTGTTTTTCTGAAAATTTGATTTTTACATAACTCAAAATCTATAAGTCGAAATCCAGATTTTTCTCTTCCATTAGAAAACTATTATTCAATCGGTCCAGACGGTTCTTATTTCAAAGAATTCCGACTTAAATTGAGTTCTATATACTTAATTGAAGTTCGAATCGCCAATTTGCGAACTACCTCGCTGCGGCGAGTTCGTTTTAATTATATTTATATATAAAAACGTTTGAACTTTGTTTATAATAAATTCAACTCCAATTTGATATATTTTTAATATATATCAATTCGGTTTCCTAATTCAACATAATATTTTCGATTTTATAAAATTATCGATTTTTCCTAACTCGGAAATAAATTTATTTGTACTTCGATCTTCTATATTAATTTCCAATTCCTTTTACATATTATAAGTTCTTTGGATTTATTTCTATTCTATTTAAAAATCCGCATTCTGAAATATATTTCGTTGTTCCCATTTCGAAAAGATTTCAACTTTTTATATTTCAAATTCTATTTTCAATTCTATTTGAATTTTCTATATTTAAATTCTATTTGAATTTTCTATTTAAATTTTCAATATTCAAATTCCATTTGAATTTTCAATATTCAAATTCCATTTGAATTTTCTATTTGAATTTTCAAATTCCATTTGAATTTTCTATTTGAATTTTCAAATTCCATTTTCATATTCAGTTTCTTCTATTTAAATAAATTCGAATTAATCGAATTCAAATCATAAATCCTTACGGATTTATTTTAGTTCAATTTATATTTTGAACATCAGAATAAATTCCACCGTTTATTTCTTTAAAACGATTTCCCCATTTCTATTTTTAAATTCACATTTGAATTTAAATATTCAAATTATCCAATGATAATTTTTCCACTTTATTTATAAACACTGTATATTTTACTTGTTTATATATTTAAACAAATTTCGATTCCAAATTCATTTGAAATAAATATTTCTACTTTGGAAAAATAAATTTCCCTTTTCAATTTAACACTTATATTTATATTTCTGAATTTTCCAATGATAATTCATTTCACTTCATTTGTAAACTTCGTTTATAAATGAACTACTTGTTTTAATTATTCAAAACAAGTTAATATTTTTTTATAGCCTAATTGAAATTCGATTTCTATTTTAGAAAAATAGATTTCTCCCTTTAAATTTCAAATATCCTTGTCCCTGATATTTATATATCAACATTTTGGCCCCAATGATATTTAAACAATCAAACAACCCAGTTTTCAATCAACACATTATATATATGATAATATGTGAAAACAGACAATTAACAAAATTTTGAGGAATCCAGTTGGATCCCTCCAACCTGTTCTCCTGCATCCACAGACGTTAGTCAACAGAAATAATACCCATCCTGCTTCGTGGCAGGATATCGAGGTATGAAGGACATCCACTATATATATTGTGGGGCGCATAGGGAAATCATCCGCTAATGATACCGCGGGCATCTGCTATGAGACTGCGGGAATCATCCAACCACCAAACCAATATATATATATATATATATATATATATATATATAATAGTCAAGCCTAAATAACTAATATATAATCAACACAAAAATATTTAAATGCATCCAAGCAACAATCAATTATTTTTAACAACTAAAAACAATTCTAATTAAATGGTGAATGAGATTTACTCACCGAAATTGCAGTTGTCGAATATCCTATTTATTTTCCAAATCACCGACTACGAATCTACTCAAACCGTCTCCAATACATTTCATTTCGTACCTATGACAATTTATTTCATTTATCGATTATGTTATCATTAATTTAAATTAACTTAACAAATTAATAAATTAATTATTCTAAGTATTTTTAAATTCGGTAAAAACGTATACCTTGCGGTTTAACTTAACTATGAAGCGACTCTAAAATCACCATTGCCATCATACCAACATTAGCCTCAACCCATCAACCCTTAGTTCCAATGTCTCGACAAACCCTTATTGACACACCACCATTTCCTTACAGATCATCGCACCAGCGACACCCCTCCCTACATCTGAACGCAGCCACCATCATGTTGTCTCCCATTTCCTTCCACTAGTTCACCGCAGTAACTATACATATTTTTGTTCTATCACCATTATCCCAAAAATATAGACTGGACTCTCCCTTCATCAAACTGTCGAACTCAGAAATTTCAAACATCCAGTCACATAGTTCCATCTCCAGACCATTCAACTACCACTCTCCAAAATCTAGAGATCAAACTCAACCCTTTTCCTCTACTGTTGAACTCCACGGATCCTCATTCCACCCACCGAACTCCAGATCATTGCGAGACATGGAGACAGAACCCCTAAAATCATCGCACCAGTATCCTATATGGCTCTTACTCCTCGACACAGTTCCTCGATGACTAGACAAGCCCCCAACCACACAATCGAACATCGCGATCTGCAATCGCAACACCTCATCGCCCCTCTCACACTCCGATGATCCTTAAATCCCTAAAAACTGTGCCCTAGGCTCACATCAGTACTCCGTCGAACACCATAACCCTTGCATTGTTCAATTCTGACCTCACAGAAGAACTCGACCCTCAAGAGATTCGAATTCCTTTAAGAAGAAATAAGGTGGATTCCTTATTTCGATTTTTGCGTTTTTGAGGAGAAAGAATAAGGGAGAGAAACAGATCGTGGCTTTAAACAAAAGGAAATGACCATCGCGATTTATAAAGAAGGATACACGGTTTTTGAGAGGTAAAATGGGAGGCCACGTTTGTGTTTGCTCTTGTGGTTTTGAATTTAACAGCGATGCCTCCTTGATGTTTTATTTCAGTCCACAAAACAAGGAACAAGGGTGCTATTTATTTTATTTAAATTTGTTTTAATTAAAAATCTGTATCCTTAAAATTTAAATAACCTTTGATCTTGAGCTCCTTACTGAACCCAACAACCGACATTCCTTAGGTAAAACCGCTATTCTGAACACACTGGGACAGGTATCGAAACTCAATTCGACCATATAGAGGAGATATTAATTTAAACTAATATAAATTAAATTCAAAACCATAAATTTTCTGATAATAAATTAATATTATTATTTATATATCCAAATAGAATTTCTATACATTATTTGAATTAATTGGACTTTATTTTAATTTCGAATTGAATTATTTCAGTTCTCGTGTTTCAATAATTATATATATTCGAAATAAACCATGTTTCGATTTTTAAATCGATAATTCAATATAAATTTTTTTAAAACCATATTAAATATTTAAAATAATTCCATAGAAATCTGGGTCGTTACAATGATGCTGCTCTTCTTGCCAATGGTAAGCTCATACCGATAGCCACGAAAGCAAATCTCCGGTTCATTTCAAGAAGCAGTGGCGAGCTTTTAGGGTACATGCGAATCATCGATAGCCTAATGAAGCATCTTAGGCAAGCGTTCCAGATTCAAGCAGCATGACTAACTCAGAGAAACCGAAGATTCATCTACTCGTCGATGGCTGTAGCATTGTGAATTCCATACCTCGGCAATAGGCAAATATCAGAAGATGGATATTTCTGAAGTACCGGCTCTATTTTGTTGTGGAACTTTGTTTGAAGGAGAAAGAGGATCGATTTAGGAATGGGAATATGAGGAGGTCTGTGCAGTTGAGTGAAAATATAACACGTGACTTACTTTGGAACCTAAATTTTCATTATTCCCGCCTAAATTTCCTGCGCTATCACAACTAATAAACATAATTTCAATAACTTTTTTATGTTGACAATTGTAATATATGTATATTACAATTGTCATTTCATAGCAGTTGTAAAGTTACAGTTGTAATAAAGTACTTTTGTTGTAGTGTAAACTTTTCATCATCAAGAAGTACGACTCTTCTATTAGTAACATTCAAGGAAGTATACGTGTTGTGCCTATCTGGGTTAACTTTTATAACATTCCAATCTTTGCCTGGTCACACTATGGTATCAATTGGTTATCTTGTATGATAAGGAAATTGATCTGTTTAGACGAAAGCACTGAAAGATTGGACATATTAATGTATGCCAAGTTCTTGATAGAAGTGAAAGTTGAAGGGGAGTTGGTTGATGAATTTGAAGTTGATTTGCATGAAGGTATATGTGTGGAATATTTATGGCGTCCTGATATATGTTCCAAATGTAAAACCTTTGGTCACACAAACAATGAGTGTGCGGTCAAACATAAGAGAAGAGTTGTGAACAAAGGAAAGGAACATGTTAGAGGAAATAACACAAACACAATGCATACCAAGGTTCAATCCTACAACAACAATAACAATTTCAATACTTGGCAGAAAGTTGAACCTAAAGGAAGGAAAAGTTATGAAAACACATACAGAGTTAAAGTGAATAATGTTGAATTGGACAAGGAGAAAGACATCATGAGTCAGCCTGGTATTGAGGATGATAACAATGTAGTTGTTATTGAAGATAACGGTAATAACGAGGAAGTAAATGAAGAGGAAGAAAGCAATGTAGATGAAACAAATGAGGATGAAGATGACGAGGAGGAAACTAATGAGGAAGAAATTGAAGAGGTAGAGGAAGGTGAAATTATCAAAGAAAATAACATGGACATTTTGCAGTTAGAAGAAATGATGCGCAACAATAGGGAATTGGCAAAGAAACTCCATGTTAAAGCAAAAGTGGCTAATATGGAGAGAAGTAACAATGAATAAAGTGATGAAGCATTATCTAATGAGCTCCATAAGGAACATCAGATTGAGTATAATCAATCCGCTGATGGAAATATCATTGATTTGCATAACAACTTTGAAGCATTAACAGATGATGATGTTAACACACATTCTAGTGACCCTCCCAATCAAATGGCTAATGAAGCATTATATGATGTAGATGTTAACACTCAAACTAGTGACCCTCCTGATCAAGTGGTTAGTGGAGCAATTTGTGATCTAACTATTACTGAAGAGGGTGCATCAGTTTAGGTGGCAAATCTATCAACTTACACAAGGAATTGGTAAATGAGGGAAATCAGGTAGATAACACACAAAGTAAATTGGATTATGATAAGATAGGTCCATAACCTAAAGTACAAACCATGCTTGATCACATGAGCTCTGATGGTAAAATATGTAATACTGCTACCAATTTGGATGGCAAAATCAACTCCAGTAACAATGAGTCTATTGCTAACATTGCTAAAGACAAAGACTGCTCCACATTTGATCCAACTGATCAGAATAATTTATTCAACGATAAAAGCAAAACTCCTTATCTTGGCATAAAACCTCCAAAAGCATACAAACCACCCCTATATTTGCTAATCATAGTTTTACAGATGATGCAACTGGCATGGAACAAGGAAAGGGCAGATCTGATATGATCTACTAGAGTACTCCAAACAAAAAGCTAAACTCCAAGAATGCTAGTTTGCTGCCAAAATCACCATTATCTACAACTTTATCTGATTATGCTAACACTACTGCTCCTGCAACCAGAAGCAAGGTAATAGACAAAACTATCCCTAAGGTTAACTTATGATACAAAATTGGGAGTTTGGAATATTCAAGGTGCCCACCTTGATAGTAAACTGGAACAATGTAAGTTATTAATTAGAGAGCACAATTTAAGCTTATTAGCCATCTTAGAAACTAAATTAAACTCTGCCTTAACCCTTAGAGCAGCTCATTTCATTGACCCCATTTGGCATGTGATTCATAATCTTGAACAGGCTCCTTCTGGTTGAATTCTTTTACTTTTTGATCCTAATATTCATCAATTAGCCAAAATGGATTCATATAGTCAAGTGATACACTATCATAAGTGGCACATTCCATCTTCTACTTGTTATTCCATATCCTTTATCTGTGCTGACAATGTCGTGGTTGCTAGATATAATTTATTTCAAATCATACCTCACTGGAGGCAAGATACTCATCCTTGGCTTTTAGTTGGTGATTTTAACTGTTGCCTCAATCTTAGTGATAGAGTTAGAGGTAAACCTCTAACTATTAGAGAAATTAGTCAACTTAATCAATAGATCAAAGATGCTAATTTACTGGAAATCAAAACAAGTGGTGCATACTTTACTTGGAATAACAAGAAAGGGCAAGGCATAAGAACCTTTCCCAAAATTGATTTAGCCTTCAATAATTATTCTGCTAAGGAAATGGCCTAAAATGTTTAACCATAAACCAGTCCCTCTTATTTCTGATCATTCACCTCAAATTATTTCTCTTGGCACTGAGCATAGAAAAGGTAAGCCTTATTTTAGTTTTTTCAACTCTTGGGATGATGAAGCTGATTTTTCCAGTATCGTTAGTAGTGTCTGGCAATTGCCTATTCAAGGTAGCCCTATGTTAACGCTACACAAGAAGTTAAAAAGAAACTAAAGACAAATTAAAGTTTAGGGATCAAGCTATATTTGGTAAAGGGAAGAAATACTCTGAGTTATGCAAAAGCAAGTTAGTTGACATACAAAGTAGTGTGCTACTTACCCCCTCCAATTCCCTACTTTCTGAAGAAGAAACTCTTGCTAATCAAGTCTACCAAGAAGCACTCATCACAGAAAATAAAATGATCAAGTAGAAAGCTAGAGTTAAAGGGAAGGTGGAAGGAGAAAGAAATACATCTTACTACCAGGATGCTCTTAAAGCTAAACAAAGCAACAACAATATCTATAAAGTTATTGACAAGGGTGGAAATCTTCAAACTAATTCTTTAAGTGTCGAAAATGCTTCTATCACTTACTTCTCTAATTCTCTTAACAATGATGGCAGGTTTGTTCCTGATCTTGATGCAATAGACCCCATGCTTCTTCCTAGGCTTAACCTTCATGATCATATGATGCTTTATGTTGAAGTGAAGGATGAAGAAATAATTACCGCATTCTCATTTATAAATTAAAAAGATTGTGGGGGTCCTAATGGCTATAATGCGCATTTGTTAGAAACCAGCTGGCCAATCATAGGTGATGATGTTGTTAGAGCAGTTAAGCACTTTTTCAAAAAGGCTAAAATGTTCGAGGGTTTCAACAAACACCAATATTGCTATCATACCCAAAGTTAAGAACCATGATAAGGTACAATCATTTCGTCCTATATCATGTTGTAATGTCATATATAAGGGCATCTTTAAAATATTAGCTAATATAATGAAAACTGTTTTGCCTTCTATAATTTCTAGCAATCAATCTGCCTTTCTAAATAATAGGAATATTCTTGATAATGTTCTCTTCTCTCATGAATTAATGAATGGTTACAAAAACTCTCATATTTCACCTCGTTCTATCTTGAAGCTTGATATACAAAAAGCTTTTGACACAATACAGTGGGATGTCATTGTTAGAATTCTTGGTTATATGAACTTTCCCATTCCCTATATTTCTTGGATTGATGCTGGCTTATCCTCAGTAAATTACTCTATTGTGATAAATGGATCTTGTGGTTTTTTCAAGGGAAAGCCAGGAATCAGGCAAGGTGATCCTATCTCTTATCTATTTATTATTGTTATGGAGCTTTTAACTTAGATGCTCATTAAGTTAGCTAGGAAAAATGATTTTTCTTTGCATCCCAAATGTAGGAACCCACTCATTATATCTCTTATGTTCGCTGATGATTTAGTCACTTTTTGTAATACTGATACTAGAACTGTACATAATATTCTTAGTAGTCTTGACGTTTCTTATGAGTGCACTGGTCTTAAAATAAATCTTGACAAATTTGAATTTGCTTCTGCAGGCATTAATACTGATAAAATTAGTATTATTTCACATATATTTAGCTAAAACATAATTTTAGCACTATGTCATATCTTGGTTTGCCACTAATGACATAAAAAATTACCACTCAGCAGTTCCTTCCACTCTACGAAAAAATCACTAAGAATTAGATTGTTGGTCAAATAGGTTCCTAAGTTAAGCTGGAAGAGTAACTATCATCAAATCTATAATATTCTCAATGCAAGTTTATTAGGCGCGTACATATCTTCTACCCCTAAAATTTATTAATCTGATTAGATCTGCTATGGGGAATTTTTTTTGGAAAGGTAATAGACTACAAGTAAGTATTTAGCTCCAGCATCTTTCTCTAAGATTGAGATGCCCTTGCAAAAAGGTGGTCTGGGTATTCTTAACATTGTCTTATGGAATAAAGCTGCAAATGCTTCCCACTTGAATAATTTTCTCAACAACAAAACTGGGCTTTGGGCACATTGGTTATCTAGGCATATTGTTAAAGGCAAGTGTTTCTAAAGCATGGACATCCCACAAAAATGCAGCTGGACTTGGAGGAGTCTGTTCAAATTAAGGGAAGTACTTCTTCCTATTGTTGAATTTAATTTGAATAATGATAATGGAGTGTTTTTTTGGCAGGATCCTTGGGTGGATTTTGGAGAAATACTAAGCAACAAATTGGAGTATCTTGAAATTCAACAAACTGGTATTAATAGACTTGAGCTGCTGAACAACTTAATATGTGGCGATGGAATCAATCTACCCTCAAATTCAAGTGCCATAATAAATGTTATTTGGCGTCAGATTCATGAAAGATGGAGCAACATTACTCATGGAACCAATGTCTGTTGGGTTAAAAACAAAGATAAATTCAGTATTCATAAAATATATAAATACATGGCGAATGAAGCTGATTTGTTGAATTGTAAATGGAGTAGAGTTTGGAAGCATGACAATTTTGCTAAAGACAATCTTTTCTTATGGAAAGTATTATTTGGTGCTCTATATACAAAGGATAAACTCTTACAGAGAGGAATTAATGTTAATGAAAAGTGTGTTTTTTGTTAGCGGCTTCCAAAAACTATATACCATCTTTTCTTTGAATGCTTTGAAGTTAGAAATTTGTGGGATTTCATTCTACTGAAGACTGGCATGAGCTTAACTATTAACAATAATGCAATTCTTTGGGACAAAATCTATATTATGACAGATGCAAGGATAATCAGAAGAGGTTGTTGAACATGATATTAAAGAAGTTTTTGAGCTCCATTTGGCATGAAAGAAATGCCAGAATCTTTGATATAAAGAAGAGGAAGACAACTGCTAGCATTAAGGATTGGGTCACTAAAGAAATAAGACAGAATATTGAGCATGCACAATTTGCAATCAAGCCTGGAATATGGGTGCATTTCAATGTCTAGTTTGTTTATGTTTCTCTGTCTTTTTTGTTTTTTATTTCCATGCTTCATGTGGTTGAAGTATTGTTATCTCTGTATTCTTCATTACGATGGATTCATTGTAATGGCTTTGTACTTTCTCTTATTACTTCAATAAAAAAGGTCGCGGTACTACCAACCCCGTCGGCTATGCAAAAAAAAAAAAAAAAAAAAAAAAAAAGAATAAGGTGCACAATTTAAATGGAAAACGTGAGTTTATGTGTTAATATGCTAAAAATTTACGTTAAACCTTTGTTAAAAAAAATTAACATGTTAACATAATCTTAATATGGTTAGAGTAGTTTTAAGCATGTGTCGAAATGCAGTAAAGGGATAATTGTTAACACATAATCATTTGTTAAGAGGTATAATCTTATTGAAAGGCTTAGTAAATCCAATTTAACCTCATTTGGAGCTATTGGGCATGATAAAAAACCAAAAATTCAGTTATGTGGAAGAGGGAAGCTTCTAGCATTTGAGAAAACATATTGTACGTATGTTTTATTAGAGAGAAAACTTTTCTCTTCTCTCTCTCAATTTACAGAAAACGGAAGCATGGCTTCCTTCTCCTCAAATTATCTTCAAATTCAAGCCATTCCAATATTAAATGAAAAAAAAGATCTGTACTCTCCATTTTTCATGAAGCCAACTAAAAGATTCAAGCACCCATTTCTGAAATCGAGAGGAAAGGAATTCTCTGTAACCTACCGTGTTTTGCATATCAGATCTTCTTCTCTTACAGGCTATGAAGTGCTCTAAGTTTCTTCCTTTCAACAAAACAAAGTTTAAATCATCAAAACCAGACAAGATAAGTTTTCCAACTCATACATTCTACCTTATTATCAGTGCATGTCTTTTTTTTTTGGTTAATTTGAAATGAAAACACGTTTACTGTAAACAAAGAAAATGAAGTTCTATGTTTATAGTAAACTATAGTTCTGGGTTGATATTTGGCTCAATATCTTCTTCAATTCTTGTTGGATTTGCGTGAATCTTTTTCTATGTAAGGTAGAAATGTTAGACTTCCTGCTATCAAATTCTAGCAGATTCCGAGTTTGGGAAGTTGGGGAAATAAGTGCTTAAAGTTGAACATGGAACAAAAGTTAGGCATGTGGAAATTCACGTCCCCAGGTTGATTCATGATTCACGTTGGGTCAACCCATGCATACGTGTTAGAGTTTTCGCAAGATCACTACACAATTAAATTTGAAAGAGGGAAGTAGATAACAGTAACAAGAAAAGTCCACCAAACAAACATTTATTAATCCACCAAATTATTACAATGAAAACCTAAAAATAATTGAGAATTTATCTCAATCCCGAAAAAACAAGTTTTCTTTCCTTTAAGTATAAGTAATTCTCTCCCTTATGAGATGCTTATATGGGCAAATAGAAAGAATAGGTCTAAAACCTAATTGGACCCTAAAATATCTCAGAAATAAATACTCCTTAAAACTTACTCAAAACAAATCTTTATCAATTATGCCACCTAATAAGGGAAAACTATATCTATCAAAATCCCATTAATTAGGGAAAGCAATATCTACCCTGTCTCCCTCTAAGAAAATTTCATATCATATAATCTGATTTAACATACCATCCTCTCCACCTTGATTGAATATCTCAAATCCCAACACTCCACCTTGATATGAAATCTCTCCAATAAACTCCGATCTCAAAACAAATCTACCACTTACAAATGATGCATCTCCCATATGAAATGCACCTCCCAACAATAAATTCAAAATTGCTTGTAATACCACTATGGCCTCCATATAGACTTTGTGGCTTCACCTTGATTCAGATGAACTCTCCTTTCCAAATCCAATTTGAGAACTCATAACATTCTCCACCGTTTTCCAAGAAATTTATATATGTTATCATTTCCTCATTTTGCACGCAGAAGCTCCTTGTTACCCCTCCAAACCTTTGTGACTCCTCCTCTAGTCGCGAAATTGCAGCCTTTTTGTTCCAACTGTCCAATTGAAGCAAGATTCTTCTTGATTTCCGGGATGTACCTAACGTCCGTTAGCTTCACCACCTTTCCATGATTCATCTTCAATCGGACTGAACTTATGCCTTTAACATGCAAATCTCGACCATTAGCGGATTCCATATTAGCAGATTGTTCTTCATAATCAATAAATGCTTCCTTTTGATGACATACGTGGAACAAGCTACCATATCAAGTATCCAATCTTTGCTTTCGCCTTCATTAACACATAAAACATTGCCTTCAAGTTCCACACCAAGATTTACCTCGTTATCAATGTCCTTTTGTTCATCCGACTCTTCTTCCAATGCCTTCATCTTCTCCTTATCCCTCTTGAGCTTATGACAAAATCTCAGTTGATGACTGGGTTTGTCACAGTAAAAACAAATGTATTCCTTTCTCACGTCTGTTCTATTCGATTGCCTTTCCATATTTCGTTGATTAACTCTCCTTGCAATAAAAGCTTTTTCAGTTGGAGTTTCAATTTCCATTACCTCCTTATCTTTTCCTTCCATAAGGCTCGTCCTCTGCATCTCCTCATTAAGCAAGCTACTGACCACTAAACCCATTGAAATAACGCCATCCGAATTTGAGTTATCCAACGCAACCACAAGTGTTTCCCAACTCTCTGGCAACAAACTCATCATCATTAAGGCTTGTGTTTCATCTTCCACCTTAAAATTTACGGCAGCCAATTGATTCAAATTTCCTGAAAATCACTAAAATGCTCTCCAATTGATCCACCTTCCTTAAGCTTCAGATTCACCAACCTTCTCATCAAAAGAGCCTTATTTGTTGCAGAGTTCTTCGCGTAAATCCCTTCCAATTTCTTCCATATGGCATATGCAGATGTTTCATTAGCAACAATATGAAACACTGTATTATCCAAAAAACATCGAACAGATGCAGCAACTTTCCTATCCAAAGTCTCCCATTTTGCTTTGGATAGATTGCTAAGTTTTTCCCCATTATTCTCCAGTGGCTGATGAAGATCATTAAGATAAAGGAAATCTTCCATCTTCGCCTTCCATAATCCCCAATTTCTTCCATTAAGCTTTTCAATAATTATTTTATCCATATTAAAACCATCTCCAAAAAATTTGTGCCGAAGGCTCCAATACCAACTGTTAGATTTTCCGCAAAATCACTACACAATTAGATTTTGAAAGAGGGAAGAAGATAACAATAAGAAGCAAATTCCACCAAACAAATCTTTATTAATCCACCAAATTATTATAATGAAAGCCTAAAAATAATTGAGAATTTATCTCAATCCCAAAAAAACAAGTTTTTCTTTCCTTCAAGTATAAGTAATTCTCTCCCTAATGAGATGCTTATATAGGCAAATAGAAAGAATAGGTCGAAAACCTAATTGGACCCTAAAATATCTTAGAAATAAATACTCCTTAAAACTTTCTCCAAACAAATCTTTATCAATTATGCCACCTAATAAGGGAAACAATATCTATCGAAATCCCATTAATTAGGGAAAGCAATATCTACCCTTTCTCCCTCTTAGAAAAATTTAATACCATTTAATCTGATTTAACATACCATCTTCTCCACCTATGATTGAAGATCACAAATCCCAACAATACGTGTGTCGACCGAGTGTATTTTGGGTCGAAACAGGTGCACAAAGCACCTAGGCATGTTGTTGTGTGTTTCTGTTGATTTTCCAGCGCTTTGATCTTAGTTTTGAATGTTGTAAGCAAAATTCGGATAATTTATTGATGAAGTTTTGCTGTGAGATTGATATGGTTTCATAGGCTCAGCTTAGCAAATGTTCAAGATGATTTGAATCTCAGATTTTTTTTCTTTTGTGTGTGAACCATGTGTTATATTTGTTGAGTGATTTCATGTGATTTTCAGGCACTACACACATTTTATATAACGATTTTAAGTAAAGACTTATGCATATATTATAGCTTTGGAACAAAAGATTTTTATTATTTTGTTTTATAAATAAATTGCCTTGGGGAAATATTATATTCATTATTTTTAAATTTATATAAGGGTTTCCAAAGAAATAAAACAAATGGTTTTTGAATGGTTTTATAACTCGTTTCTCAAATTAAACTATATTTTCTTATACAAAACCACACGTTTTTGCACCACTTGAGAAGGCGTGATTGTGATTGAACGATTTCGAAGGAATATGAGATCAATTAATTTCAGACTCAATTATTTGAAGCTATTGTTTTTTGTGTTCTCCTATGTTTCCTCATATAGAATTGACAAGCGGTTAGTGAACCAGTAGCGAGAACGTGTGGTACATGGCACATAGTTACCATAACTCGGGCTACTACCAGAGCGTCTACGACAAATTCCTGCATGTTCGCCAGTGCTAGACATTCGGGTTAGTTCTGTGGACCTTCGAGTTAATTATGTGCACCGTGTGGTCAATCCTTTATGTTATAACCTTTTGGTCATCTTATAAAGTACCTTTAATGTCATATTAGTATTGACGAGGCTTTGAGCCACTCCTATGTGTTAGAATGTGCATGCATCGCTTCGGCTTGCCCCTTCTATGGTTAGATTAACATCCCAGAGTTTTTGATTTTTTGTGTTATTTTTGATTTCACCATTTGTAGATGAATATTATTTTATATATACACATAGAATCGAGCTATATGGGGAATTGTGTGTATATGGTGATTTCATTTCTGTGATTTGAACTCTTCATTGAGTTCCCGTGTTCCACTATTCTTGTGTTTTCCATGATTTTTATGATTTTACCGATTCTTGTGATTTCTATTATTTCCAAGTCTTAGCGATTTCAAAGATGTCTTGTGATTATAAGTGTTAATTACCATAATTAGAGGATTTGGGTAATCTGTGCCATTGGAAATGTCTGTGTTGGCGTTCTTGCTCTCACGAGTAATTTGTTTATTATATCGTGATCTCATATTTCGACGAATTCATTATTTTGAGTTTATAGTATTCCTTTCTGATGGAAAGGAGTTGTTGCATCCGTGTTTTGTGTCAATCTATGTCTATGAGATTCCTTTTCTTATGAGAAGGAATTAATGTCTGCTTGATATTTTGTTTCGCTTATCATTATTAATGATTTGTTTAAGCTAAACCGACCTATGTTTTTATACTCAAACTATACCAATTATTTTAGGTTATAGCAAACTATTGATTCGTGGTCGACTAATCCATCTTAGAATATCTTTTTTGGAACTATTACCTTAGTTATGTTGTAACACCCCGTAATTCTGTTAATATTAATATTCACAAATCAAAGAATAAATAATCTCAGACGTGAGAATTGTGGGAAACGGGTTGCGCCATTGTGTTCATCTCGGAATTCTGGTTGAAATAGAGTCCGAGTTTGCGTGAATTGGACTACGTATGAAGAAGTTATGGCCATCGGAAGTTTCAGAAAATTCAAAACAGCTCGGAGGAAATTTAAAATTCAAACTGAAAGTGCAGAAGCGGGCTGGGCGGGAAAATTCCCGCCCAGGCAGGTCGACTGGGGAGTCGACATTAGTGTCGACCTCCCCCCAGGTCGACTATAGTGTCGACCTGGGTGTCGACCTGGTCAGTCGGCTAGGGTTTTGACTGAACCCAGTTCTGAGCTGCTGATGTGTCTTTAGGGCTGAGTTGGCAAATTAAACGGTTCAGGTTAGTTCTGAGTTGATCTGACGGTCTAAATTAACCCTAAACTCTATAAATATCTAGGTAGTCTCTCACCCTAATTCATATGAAAAATAGAATAGCTACCGTCATACCGCTGCCATGGAACTCAGTCTAGCCGCCGCCAACTAAGAAGGAAGAAAAGCTAATCAAAACCTAATTCTACTCAACTCTAAAGCAAATCAAGACTCTCTTTCTTCTCTAATTGTGAGTATGATGATCTTAACAAGATTATTGTTAAACTAATTAGGTTAAGTCATGAATGGATTACGAGTAGATGATGTGAATTGTCATATATGTTGTTGTAAACCTTATGCTATCATGTATGTTATAAATTCTATGCTATGTGGTGATGATATCCTATATGTTGTATATCATGCTATGATGATGTTATGTATGTTGATAGTTTCTATACTAAGTTGTGATGAATCATACATGTTAAAAAGCCATGATGTTACTATCTATGCTAACTAATTCATGTTAATCAAATCATGATGTTGATATTATTTGGGTTATGTTGATCTATATGACAAGTCACATATGAAAGTTTAGGTTGAGATTATGAACATATGCCATGACATCTATTTTGATCTAGAATTTTGACATCTAGAATTATGCTATGACATATGTGAAATTCTATGCTAGTTCACACCATCATTATGTTGCCTAAAACCCCATATGCAAGTTTATACATAAATTTGGGTTATGATCATATCATGTAAATTGTGCCATTTAACAAGTTGACACCTTTAGATCCTTAACATGTGTAGTTTATGCAAGTTTCACCCCTATTATGATTAGATTCATTTTAATTGTCTATATGTTGTGATAATTTATTTCTGTGCTATGAGTTAGACTATTCGAGTCTAACGTATATTCTGCGTTGAATAAGCGAACGTATAAACGTGGGGTAGGGGTAATATTAAGGATTTAATATAAAGAAGTTGGGGTGCAATTGATATGATTTTGCATGCCATGAGTAGATGACCATAATTGAGTCAATTATGGACATC
This sequence comes from Allium sativum, assembly GCA_030737875.1. Taxonomy (NCBI): domain Eukaryota; kingdom Viridiplantae; phylum Streptophyta; class Magnoliopsida; order Asparagales; family Amaryllidaceae; genus Allium; species Allium sativum. The sequence goes on from CM060918.1 coordinate 229,217,601, forward strand.
AATAAAAGTGGACTTAATTAATAATTTGAATAGGGAATTATTAAAACTGGGGTAAAAGATTATAAGTGATAATCAATGCTTAGGACACGAGGTTGGACTCATTTGTGACGTAAACCTACCCGGACCCGCCCGGCAAATCCAGTGGTCACAAATGTCAGCCCAATGTGAGAGGTCCTAGGCCTAAACTAAAGCATAACAGTTGTAAAGACACGAGGTTAGACTATTTTATGGTGTAAGACTGCCCGGACCCGCCCAACAAATCCAGCTGCCATAAATGCCAGTCTAATGTGAGAGGTCTTTATGAGGTTATGGCCGGAATGAATTAAGAAATACTTAACCAGATAAACATGTAAGGTGGGACATGGGGGTTAAGTAGGTGCCTTGGGTGGCATGAGAAATCTAGTGGGTGCCCTTAGTGGCATGTGAAATACGATTAGTAAGACTTAACCAAACACACATGTAAATGAACATGACTAAGAGGGTTAAGTGGGATATACTAGTGGTGACAAGCTTAGGTGGGTAGCTTGTGGGGGCCCATTTCAACCAGTATCCCAAACGTATCTTTGTGGGCTCGACCCAAGTCGAGGACGGGACACGCATACTGGGTTTGACTATAAGAGGCCAAAACGGGGAGCGGTGGTAACGCAAGTCCAACGGGTTTCATATGCGTGTGTGGACCCGGGCTGGTAGGTAAGACGTTGTTGCATCGTGTAGGTATAAGCCATGCACTCTCAAGTTGTATCGGGCTGCTACTTTAGGGGAGTGATACACCCTACTGTGGGGCCAGCACGGGTATCTACGAGTAGGGAGCCGGTCGAAAGTGGGTAGTGGGGTACACCTAGTGGAGATAGGGGCAGACGACACCTATGTAGTCTGCTAGGGGTACGTAAGGCTATTTATATAGTTTCTGTGTGAAGCAAGTGGGATCAACCTTTAGGGTGACTGGTGCGGTGCAGTGTAGTAATGTGCGGTGCAGTGTAGTAATTATTCGTTAGTAATTAGGTGTGCCTTTAACGCTTTTTTTAACGTTATCTTAAACGTTATCTTTATCTGCTCATTCCATACCTAATAGTTCATAGACATTTACTTGTCTTCCAGCTTATGCCTTAGTCTAGTTATTTTGATAATAGTATTGTTAGAATTATCATACTCGCCAGACTTTATGTCTGACCCCCTCCATTTCTATCCTTTTTCCCCCTCCAGGTCCTCATGTTGGGCCCAGCTCTAGTGGAGTTTGATTAGATTGCTTTATCTCTCTTGGGAAGCTTGGACCGTTGAAGTAAAGTCCAGCTTGTTATCTTCTTTAATGGCTATTTGTGTAATGGGATTATGTATTTTGTTTTTATGAAGATGGATATTGTACTTGACTCTGATTTATGGTTTTATGATGTAACAAACATGTTTAATTTCCGCTGCAATAAAATGAAGTTTTAGATTTCCAAGTACTACTTATTATCTGTCTTGTTGTAATTTTTCTGTTCTATATTCACTTAAAACCTCCATGGAAGTTAATGTATTCCCTTTATGAGTGACATTAATGGACGTGGGGTGTTACATATGTAGTCATGTATTCGTGTCATTTAAATATTTATTCTTTTGGAGTATGTTTTATATGTGGTTTATGTAAACCACTAGAGTATGTATCATATGTATATGTTGTATTATATTATTGTACCTATATGTATTCTATTATGTGATCTGTAATGCCTTGTAATTGATCTGAAAGCGATCTTTAGCCATCATAGTTTTATATTAGACATGAATTGAGTTCATCGATTCACTGAGGTAAAAAGGACAAATAATACACACCCAATCGACGCATTCGATACCCGTCTAATACAAGATTATGTATGGTCGCTGCTAACCAGCCCTAGTCTCCGCTCTAATAGAAAGTATTACTCTGTAATGCTCTTTAGTAGGGTGGGTCTCGGGGTGAGGCATTACAATGCCAAAAATATTTCCTGCATTTTCTCAATGCCAATCCCCTTGAAAATTCTCTTGTAGGAGAGAAGCTAGGTCTGAGCCTCTATGATGAAGTTTGTTCCTTTGAAAGGCTTGCCCCTAGGATGGTATAATTCTTGCATAACATGGAAAAAGTTATGTGCGGTTGCACTGGATTCATTACCTCTTTATTGGTGACTGTAGTCTCTTTGCCATTGGTGTTGGCCATGTTGCTCCACCCCCTCTTATACCTCTTCCCATGTTCATAAGTAAGACAACATATTAGAATAAATAGGGTTTTATCCTAGAGAATGGTGTGTGAGTAACATATATTTGTATAAAAAATTTTTACATGCCCTCTCAAACTAAAATCATTCTAGGGTAATGCTAATCCTTTCTCTAATGAGTTGATCCCACTAAGTCGTGGTATTCGCTTAACCTAAGCTTTGATACCAAATGAAATGACCTAATTTCTCAACCTCAAAAATAAAAACTAATACATCCTTGGTATTCACGTGTCATAAATCCAATGCTGGAGAGTTAGATTATTTGGGGTAACAAAAGAACTAACGGTAGAAATTGGAACAAGCATAATATCACATCGCATTAATTTTCAATGAGTTACATCAGGAAATATATAGAAAAAGTCTTATAAATGCTAGTCCAACGAGAATTGTTATACACCTCATTTTTACAATTGCTGGTGTAAATAAATGCAATAAAATGATAAATAAATAATACAATATGAAGTCCAAAGGCTCCATGCTCCAATAGGCTTGAAATGCTTCATGATTTCATGCTCCGTAACAATACAATCCATCTGAAAACTTTGCTTCTAGAAGAAATAGAGCACCCCAGAGTTTAAGGGAAAGGAAAAATAAATTTTGGTCGGTTGTGCGGCTGTTATGAGAAACTAAAATCCGGTGTTTAAAAAAATAGTATCCTATAAGACCACAACCATACATAAACATGGAATGAGATTTTCCCTTATGATAACCAAATCTTTAATATGGAATATTATTTGATATTATCTTTAATGACTTGTGAGGTGGAACCCATAACTTGAATCAGATCAACTATGCGAAATTGTTACCATATAATGGGGGTAGTGAATCACATCAAACAAACTATACGAATCAAATCATAAGCTCATAGGAGAATTGATCCCATATAATGGCAAGGTAAGGAATATCTTTTATACTATACACTTGTAAAAAGATGTACCAAGGACCAACTTCCCTCGCCCAACTAGAAAAAACAACCTAGCTGCGCATACTTAACGGTGGTGCACTTACTAAATATGACGCTGTAATCGACCTATTAGGGATCCCATAGAATATACGACATATTCTTCACATAAAGAGTAATATAGAAAGGTGATTATCATATCCTATTGGGAACCACCCACATATTCACATTGCACGCCATTTTTCCGCGATTACCCAGTGATGAAGCTTAAGGCCGTCGATTAACTTATACTAAGCACATCATTCACTTTGAATTCCATAATGCCAAGACCATCACATGCAATTGATTTATGCTAATGCACAATCATTGAGCTTGTATGTCTCAAAGATGGGTGTATATAGCGTAGAAGAGTTACTTTCCATAGTGCCAAATAAATGTACATTAATGGAGATCAATACGTGCACAATAGAAGTGCAACGTCAAACACTCGTATGTATAGGTCATCCTTGATTTGGATAAACTAAAGGCACTTTTCCTACCATACCATGTAATTAACAATGAGAATCCCTTGCAACGGATATTTGAATAAAGAATCACTATCATTTATAATGTAGAAAATTTCTCCCAGGGTTCAGTGATAGCAACCCTACATTCAATATTCATATCTTAATCACATCTCCTTCTCTTTCGAAACCTAGATAGATTTGAAGTGGTTTTTAGATATGAATCACCCAAATCAAATCTCGATCACTTTGAATCAACTTTCGAGAGAATACTATTTAGGAGTTATTTGGTGTTTCTCTTTGCTTAATTCATTTCATGTCAAACATCTTTTAAGGATGTATAAATTTTAGATATTCTTTGGGCATATAAATAGAATCATTAAACCTTATTCATTCATTATGTCATCTCTGGACGAAGATTACATTTTAGTATAATAGATCCAAGGAAATCATATTTTTTTCCTTGATATCAATTATTATGTTCAATCCTTGCTATCCGTCGGATAGCGATGATATCACCTTTTAGAGTTTTATGGAGAGGAAGGATTCCTTCCTTGGATTTTGAACCAAGCATAAATAGGTCATCGTTAAGAAATTCTATTATTTTATATTTAGAAAGCTGGATCTTTTATATTTAACTTGTTTTTTTTTACAATTAAACCTTATTCATCCCTCTCCTAGGAAAGGGATAGATGAGCTAGGGCATTGGTTGTTCCTAAACATCTTCTTGGTTAAAAAGCCTTATCTGAACCTCAAAATTAGAAAAGTTGGTTTCCTCATTGGCTTATTAGAGCCAAGATTAAAAAAATAAAATCTTATGACGACTTTTGGTTTAAATTAGTTATTTAAACACTTCTAAGTAAGTTGTAGAATTTTTAAACAATCCTCGAATTACTTCATTTATCATTTGAAAACATTCATAAGAGGTTTATAAAAGAATTGTTAAGTTTAAACTCATATTTCACTTGTTCTTGAAAAGAGCATGGAAAATTGTTGTGAAAAGTGCTATATAAGCTTATTTGATCAAAAAAATTATATTAATAGGAATTTCATATATTTAATTCAAATAAATTTTAAAACATTTTAAACGATTTATATGATTTATCCCATATTTTTCAAATATTAAAATTCTCAATTTTAAAGAAATGCATTTTCAAGATTCTAAAGTATGGAACTACGATGATTTTCCGAACTTGTTTTTGCTCATTTAAAAAATATACTTTATGAAATCTTGATCTTTTTGATTCATTGGAAATCTATGATTATAAGAGTTCAAAAAAAATTATTTTAAAGAATTTGGGCTTATATTTTGTCATATGAAGAGCTTTAACTTTTCAAGACGTTCAATCGCAAAATGTCGTTCCGCGGCGTACCAAAATTTGTTCAAATTTCGTATTCTGTACAAATACATATGAATAGTTTAAGTATTTTTGAAAAATGTCTAAAATATTTCAAACAATTTTAAGAGGTTTAACCGTTCCATTTACAACATTTAAATCATAAAAGAAAAGTGATTTCCTTTGTGCTTATCGACGTATATTTAATGTGACTTGTTAAATCATTTATTCAACAATCATATAACCAATAAAACATGATTAAAAATATAATATAAGCTTATGTATCATTATAAATCATTCTAGTATATGGATAGTTATTGTCATTTTAATTTTTAGTTTCTCATCTTAGAATTGAATCACTAACACGAAACTTCATATAACCGCTCCTAAACATATCTAAAGCTTTTCGAACTTGAGTACTTCTCTCGTAACAACTTGCACTCCCTTCCCCCTTGCATTTGCTCATGGCCAATGTGACAAATCCCCTTAAAACAATCCTATATTCCAATATAGAAAAGGCTCATTGGAACTTAAAACCTTTCTAAATTGAGTCATTGGTTCCTATAAGAAAATAATATCATAGACCCATATGATTAGAACTCACAACGGATGGATAAAATATACAACAAGTAGTGCACCCATCTTATTTCATAAAACAAAAATAAAGATGTCTGATAGAAAAATAATCATAGAAGGGTAAACATTAAATATCTATAATGATTACACACATAACAACAATAACTAGCAGATAACTGCTTCTGGCATCACGTCTTATATATTTCAGCTTTTTCTTCTAGTGCATCCAAACTAAACCGTGTTGTTAAGAGGAAGGGGTCAGAAAAACAAGTTATAGTGAATAAAATCTTTAGGTTTAACCCTTATACCTATAATTGAGAAATATGAATATTAACAAGGGTATGTCTAAGGCGTTAGCTCACACAAACACGAAGTAGGTCAACTTCTCACTTATATATTTTGGAAAGAGGCAGGCCCTTTTACCACTTAATACCTAATTTCGAGTAGACACCACAATTATAACCTCATAAAATAATGAGAGAAATTGTGTGAAGCCACTTACTGTACGTAAGTTACATTATATTAATAATTACACATTTATTAACATGCATAAAATAACACACTAATCGTTGAAAATGGCAACCTGAAACAAAATTAAAGAATCACAAGTCTCTTCCCTACAATCCATACTAATATCACAAAATATCCAAAAATAGAGCTTTTGCATATATTACCTTTACAGATGAAAGTAGAGCAACAAATAATATTTACTAGAAAAAGACCTATAACTTTGGATTTCTGAATATTTAAGTAAATAAAAAGGACTAACTTGCAAATAACTTATATAATTTCTCATCTAGTTTTAATTCATTTTTCTTTAGATTTTCTGTAACTTTAGCTAAAACTAAAGGATTCGAAATACATATGTTTTACCAAAAAACTCTAATTGTAAAATCAATGAAATAAAATCTAAACTGTAAAAAACATCCTTAAACTTCTTACTAGAAACCGTAACCGATATCTACCAAACAAAATATAGCGGTTTACCTGTCTCTTGGTGTAGTCAACCTAGCAGTCGAACGCTCTTCATCCCTGGCCGAAGTTTTGACTGTTGCACACGTTTTGATTTATTGCACAATTAATGTTGATTAATTACTGATTAATGTCTTAATGCTTGTCCCTTATACACTTAGGTTTGAAATTTCAAATCTAGAAATCTTTCCTATAAATTCAATTTTAAATTTAAATTTTAAATTTTAAACCTTATTTGTTTTAAATCTAAAAACTTTAATCATTTGTAACTTTTTCGTTCGTATGGGCCTCGTTTTCAACATTCTTTATATGAAAACAGATCAGAATCTCGCAACGGATGCAACAATATAAATTTAATGGAATAGTTGCAAAATAGTACATTCTCTTATTTTAACCTAGTACAATTATTTAATTCATTAGGTATTCTATGTCTATTTAGGATAAATTTTATGGTGTGTCGCATTCTTCTCCCTTAAAAGAGATTTTGCCCCATAATCTTTTGCAAGGGTTGTATAACACAATTAGTTCTAACAAATATGTTATACAGCCAAGGTAATCCATAAATCCATTTAGTCATCCAACTTTCAATGTGACTAGTAACTATAGACGTTTTAAGATGAGATCAATCCTAAGATGAAAGTGTAATCCGTGATTCTATACACACAAAAAACACCATATTACGAATAAAAATTTCTATATGAGTGTTAAAATCCAAATTAGATCTCAACACCAAAGGTGCAAAAATTGCACTTCACCAATCGGTAAGAAAAGAGACCACAATCACAACAAAAGTAAAGAGACACAAGTTTTATAGTGGTTCGATCTTAGGAAAGATCTACGTCCACTTTAAAAACAATTCCCATTATCAATTCAAGAGTTAAAAGTCTAGGATCACTCAAAAGTACATTCATATTGTTCATTACACAATAGCATCACTTTAACCAACACAAATCAGCAGAGAAATAGGTGAACTTCATGGTCACTTTTGGTTGATTTCATGATGAACTCCATGTTTGATCTTCAATTGGAGGTGTTAGGAGAGATGGAAATCACTTAGAAATGCTTATGAAATAATTGGGCAGACCTTCGGGATCATCAAAATTCGGTCCTCTTTAATGAAGGAATGAGGGGGTATTTATAGGTGATATTCAGGCCAGGTGGCAGTTCTGTAATTATTCTGAACCCGCTTTGAACTATCGGACGACCTAGAGGTATCGGAGAAGAGTTTTGCGGTCCAAAGCCCCTAAGCTTATAGCGGAATGGTCTAAAAAAGGCAGAGCGACCCAAAACAACTAGACACGAAGCGGCACGGGCTAAAGAGCTTCGTGAGCTAAAAGGCGGGGTGAGCTAAAAACTGGGCGACCTAAGGAGTAGGGTACATTGTAGTCTTTAGTGGACTTGAGTGCTTGGCGTTCCAAGAGCTTTTACGGGCTTAAGAAGCTGAGCAGCCTAAAGAGATCTTGACGGTCTAAAATGCTGAACGGGCTAAGGAATCTAATAGGTTTGAAGAATCATAATGACCCAAAGGGCTTTTTACGACCTAAATTCAAAGAACGGCCCAAACATGCTTATTATTTTTGAACCATATTTTATGGGTTAACATTTGCCCCTCAAAGTTGATATGTATTGAAGATAATACATGCTTTGAATTTGATAATCTCAGCATGCTGTTAAGTCGAGATTTTATATCGCTAGGCTCTTTAAGTCGTGTGAGTTCTTAAATTGTTCCAGTCCTTAGGCTGTTCAATCTCTTAAGTCGTGACATTGTCTTAGGTCTTTGACGTGCTTTGGATCTGAAACCGGTTCCGACCTATTAAGCCCACCATCCATTTATAAATCCACTCAGGTTGCTTGAACTCTTCCTTCTTCTTCTTTAAGCCTTTAAAATAACTTGTTAATGTCGGATCGCCTCTGTAAATTGACCAAATTTTTGATCCAACATCTTGGATTAAACTTAATCGATTTCTCGCACTTCATCATCGACCTTCACTAATTTCAATCCAGTTAATCTATGCAATTGAGCTAATAGATTTCTTAAAGCCGGGTTTACACTAGTCGAAGACCAATCGACGTGGTTTTGGAATTTCCTACTAATAGAAGATAGGGTCAATCTCCCCTTTGATTTTTACATCCGAGTTTGCTTGTATAGGTTTTAATTTGAACTCGATAATCTTGGATCTTATGAACTTGCAGTTTTTGCTGCAACTGAAACGCATGTCTGATGATAAAAATACTAGGATGATTATTATTCAATCTCGATTTTGATGTCTTGAGTATGATCTTGTATTTGTTGACGATCTTCTGATCTTTCTTATCAAGCTCTAAGTTGTTTTGAGTATTCAGAAGTTTTAGGTCGTACCTTTTTGGTTGATGTTGAAACTTCTAACTTTAGGCCATTAATCAAATTGGGAATATTAGGTCACAATTCTGATCCTTAATCTAAGGTCGCCATGCTTATTCGAAGAAACGACCCGAAATCCCCCTTACGTGAAATCACGGATTGAGTTGAGAACAAGTCACATCGGAACGCAAACAGAAGAACATTTCATTGTATATTACAACATTTCATCAGAGTACACGAATATACACGGTATTAACAAATGATGTACATTATAAAATATCAGAGATTACAATATATTACATAGCAGCGGAAAATGATACAATACACAACTAGAAGTAATACACGGATACAGAGCTTTCCGAGTATCGTTCTAGTTGTAAATCAAGATTCTATGAATATAAATCTGCAAAACCAAAACTACTAGCTGCCCGTGTCAAAATAAAGGCACCCAGAGTTTAGGTTAAAACAATAAACTCCAAGTCAGTCATGTGACTGGTGTGAGAACTAAAACAGTTGTTAATCTTTACTTTAAATCAGATATATCAAGGGACCACGCCATATAAAACGGAACGGGTTTCCTCCCAAGAATACCAGTGCATATAACAAAACAACGCAATGCTTTTTGAAAAAAATGAAGCTATTATAAGACCCAGGTCCTATCACACAATGCAACGCAAGCCGGGGGATAGAGTTTTCCCTTATAATAGCCAAACATGCTTGGTATGTTTAAAACAAATCATTTGATACTATTATAAGTGCATAGTGTATAAAACAACTTCAAATCATAAGTATCAATCATATACGACATAAGTGCCACATACCACTATGTCGCCATATATAGGTTCTACAATTAAAACCGCAAAGTCATGTATTGAAAGTTGGATTTACATTTATGAACCGAGGCAAAAGATAGTCCTCACCGATTCGAGACTCTATAGCCCGAGCCTCAGGATCCAGACTCAGGTAGGCCCTTGGAGCGACAGGGCCGGTCCACCGATGTGGATTAAAATGCATAAACACTGTGTTTCCCTGCCCTTTGGGGCGTAAATGAGCCAAATGTCTCCATCGGCTCCACGTAGTCACCGATATATCCGAGGCGCCTCGCAACAGCAACAACCACACAGGTGAAAATAATATAAATGTCAGGGCTGGTAGGTCACTGACACCACCCTAGCTAGAAGGAAACGCATGCCCTCCCTGAGGTCCTCTCCCGTTTCTGGTTCACAACCGGGGTGTTAGGCTCGCGAATTCACGTTACACAAAGCTATGCCACACATGCGGTGCTTTGATCATCAACCACATGACTTTGCTTTTCAACAGAAGCCTTGATCAATTGCCACTTAGGCATGCCACACAGGCAATTCACACCATGCGACTGATGTCTATCGATATACAACCTCTGATCCCATACATCTCAGAGAAGGGTGAAGTAAGGTAATGAATTCCCCTTCACCAAGCAGATGTATATTTAATAGAGATCAATCAACACAGAGCAAAATCCAATGTCAGACACACAATCCATACAAGTCCGTTCTGGGTCTGAACGAAACCGGAGGCACCTTGTACCTCACATATCCATCGATCTCCAAGTACGTCTGGACGATCACCAACTGATTCCCTCCTCTTGGGTGTACAACCCAATCAAGATCATCAGTAATCACCCAAACGATGTGAAGACCTCCGGTCTTCGACCACCGTCTTCATCCTCGACAGCACGTCGAATCAGTTATTCAGAATGGGATAAACCCGGACTTTCTGAATAACTCCCGTATATAATAACAAGTGTTACACAAACACAACATATGCCTCATTCCAATTCAGAATATTCAGAATATTCTTTTATTCAAATATTCTTATATTTTGGGAAAGGTTCCCATTAATTTTATCAAAGAAAAATCCTTTAAATTTATTCTTTAATCTTCCTTTGAATATCAATTCAAACTAGTCGGGATTAGCGAACCACACCGAAATAACCATTTATTTTATTTCCCAATCCCAACCTATTCATCGCATGAAGTAAAACTGGTAATACTTTATATCTAACACCACGGTGTTATCGGTAAATTCAATTACCATTTCACATTCAAATCTTATTAAAGATTTAACTATCGCCTGTAACAAAACAGTTGATACTCCATTCTCGATTATTTCAATCTAATTAAAGATTCTTTAAAACCCTACTTGGTTTTAATCTTCCTAAGAATCAATATTAATGATTGTTTAACTTGGGAACTCACATCCTGTCTTTAACTGGGTTAAAGAACCAATGTCATTTAAAACACGGTTCACAATAAACTCAAAATCACATTCAAATTCAATCCTAATTAAATACCATTTAATTGGTATACTTCATTAAATCTAAATAAAAAGATTTAATCTTTTTCTCAACTGGGTTTAAGAACAGTGTTAATGAAGACACCATTCACGACAAACCCAAATTACATTTGATATTAAATACAATGCTCTGAATAGAAAATATATCGGCTTATATTCAATATCAAATTCTACGACCCACAAATATCGTATTGGAAATAACAATATAAATATATCTTTCAAATTTCCATAACAATATCTGTACACATCGAAATATTCCAAAGACAATTTTGATTCAAATCCATTCCAATTCAATTATTGGAAATTCTGGTTATTTTTAAAACCATTTAAAATCCAATTTATTTATTTTTAAAAATAAATGGATTTTAATTCTAGTTCAAAACTAGTTTATTTCGATAAAAATATATTTTTATCTTTTCAAATATGGAGTTTTTCATCCCAATTCTTAACAAATCATATCTTATGATTTTACACAAATTATTACTATTTTTAATAATTTTATCAGGGTCCGTACAGTCGATTTCCATCAACGGCCATCGAACTGCACTTATAGCCACCTTTTCCAAATTTGATTTGGACATAATTCCAAATCCAACCGTTAGATTTCTGATTTCTTATATTCGTTAGAAATCTCTTTTCAATACGAACCCAACGGTTCGGGTTTTAGGAGAATCCGACGGTCGGATCTCCTGCAACGTCAATTCGAAGTCAATGGTCGAAATTCGCGAACTGCCGCAGCGCGGCGAGTTCTATTCAGGCCATTATATATATATATATATATATAATATATTATATATATTTCATCGATCTCCTTTTAAAACATATTTTATAAATCATTTTAAATTCGTTTTCAAAACGATTTCAACTTCCTATTCAATTTCTAATCAAAATTGAATATTCCATATCATCGATATATATATAAATGATAATATTTTCAAAACGTTGTATTTTGAAATCACTTCCTTTACTATATTCATTATAAAAAGGAATATAATCGATATAAATATCGTTCGCGTCAAAATGGCGCATATCTAACCAGTACGGCTTTATATATCCCAATTACTTCATTTTTCTATTCAACACATGTATATTTACTTCAACACATGAATCTATATTTCTTTCAAACCCGAATGTTTTCAACACATGAATATTCTCAACACATGAGCATTGTCAACACATGACTATTTTGTTTATTCAACATATGAATATAATTTATTTTCTAAATTGGAATGAGACCCACTCGACTACCATATAATGTTATTTATATGGATTCCATACAACACATGTATATAATAGCAACGATAAATAATCAACCATCATCCAGAGTGCATTCTACACTGTATAAGCATCAAATATAAATATTCAACGCTTATAACAGCCTGTCAATCAATCGATCGACATACAGCTAATTATTGGGATTAGTGTATGTCCAATCTCATGCCAACACCCGTGTGGGGTTTCAAACAATCAAACACAGATTTTATTTGTGCAGTTGGGCGATGTGTAAAATTTATCGTCCAAATCAATATCAGTCAAATCGGTGTACATAAACAAATCGTTCGACTTGTAAATGAATATATATTTTATTTCAACACATGAATATATATTTTATTTCAACACATGAAATTATTTTATTTCAACACATGAAATTATTTTATATATACGTTAAAAATTATATTTTTAACCATAAAATATTTTCCACTATAAAATATTTTATTTCATTCACCATCACACAATCACATTTCACAACACAGCAATCAAACAAACAAGTCATCCATGGTTTGTGGACGACGGGTGTCGGGTGCTACTAAACACCATCTGCATCCTAGTATATATTTCAACTAGAAATCAAAATAAAAGTGAGGAGTTCTCACCGACTAGCTAAACCAAACACCGCGACTCTTCATATGTAGAAATCTTTGTCGTGCTCGCCTTTTGTCACTTTCTTTGCCCGTAGCCACTACATATATAAAAATCACAATTTTATATTGCTGCTATGTATATAAAAATTCTATTTTTATACCGCTATATATAGATAAAAATTCTATTTTTATACTGCCACATATAATAAAGATTATATTTTTAATACTTCTATAATATAAAAATTATATTTTTTACTTTGCTACATACATGGAAAAATTATATTTTTCTTCGCTACTTCATACGATTAAAAATCCCACTTTTTCACGATTAAAAATCGAATCTTTTTAATGATAAAAATCTAATCTTTTGTATGTTAAAAATCATAGCTTTCATCAATAAAAATCCCATCTTTTCTATAATAAAAATCTAGTTTTTCTATTTTATAAAAATCGAAATTACTTAAAAGAAAATTAAAATGAAAATAAATATAAACAAGAAGACTTACAGTTGGATTTTCGGGAGGGGGGGCGTTTTCTTGCGAATCGAAGTGAAGAGGAGAGCAGGGGGTGGCGGTTGTTCTCGTTTGGGCTTGGTCTTCTCATTTGGAAGAGTGGAGGAGGGAGGAGTAATGGCGTTGGCGGGGAAGGAGATGGCTGGAGGGGGGATGCGCACAAGGGGGCGCGAGGTGGTGGTTGTGTTAGTTCCGGGGGAGGGGGGCTTCAACGCAACGGAGAAAGGAGGGGAAGGAGAGAGGAGAAGGAGGAGGGGGAGAAGGTTAGGCGCGACCGGCGGCTGCCCTCTCGCAGGTGGCGGGGTGCGGTGGTGGCGAGGGCCGCCGCCGCTCGATTTAGGTCTGTGGCTTTTTTTTCTTTATTCTTTTTTCTTCTGAATCGGGAGAGGAGGGTAAAAAGGGGGGTTAATATAAATAATTTATATTTAATTTAATTTTATCTCTAAAAAGGTAACTTTTTCATTCGATCCCCTGTCGTCCATAGCTAATTACCCCCATTCTGAACACAATGGGGTAGGTTTCATCAGCTGATTTGATCGTTTCGATCAGTTTCCGTCAAAATCAAAATATAACTCTATATATTGAATTTGAATGCATATTTCAACTTACCAGGGCCACATACTAACTCTAAAAATTGCCAAAAAATTATTTATAGCTTCGTATTGACGATACGACCCTAACAAAACTAATTTCATCGAATTCTGAGACCGTTGGAAAAATGGCCATTTTCTAGTCGATTAAAATCAACTAAAACTGGTTAAACACGTTTTCCTTTGCCACGCTCACATATTGATTCAAAAAATTACGATTTTTGGAATCTAGCAATAACTTGACATCACAGATCCAAAAAAAGTGGTTTCGTCGAAAACCGAGGTCGTTTGCAAAATTTCCATTTTTAAGGGCCAAAATTCCATAGCGACTATTCTGAAGTTTCAATTGGACGTAAGTTTTGATTCCCGCTATGAAATTTCAATTTTTCGGATTCGTTGGAAAGATATTTTCGATTAGATCCCAATATTTTTGGTTTCGCTAAAATCCGGTTTATTTTGAATCCTGTACATTCATTTGAACTTTGAAATCGAATTTTCGAACTACCGCGCCATTTTCAATTCCTTTTATAATTATAAAATAAATATTTATATTCTAACGACGATTCGAATAAATATATTCATTCTAATTCTATCAAAATAAATTTCTCGTCGTTATTATTTAAAATAATTCATTTTAAATAATCAAAATTCACTAAAATTGCCAAAATAAATTTTTTAAATTGGCTCGGATTTCCGGGTTATTACAATCTCCCCGCTTAAAACTTTTCATCCCCGAAAAGGAACGAAGCCGAAAGTTGTTTAACTAATCAACTCAACTTCCAGTATTTTCTTTACGGCTTAAGTTCTTCAACTTTTCAGTTTCTAAGAACTTTTCAAATTTTTGGCTAACACCCTAAATTTTCAAAAAATTTCGCCATAGCCTCCCTTGCACCAGGAGCTTCGGGATATTTCAAATAGCCTCCCATGGCCCTCACCAATCCAAAAAGAAAAAGAAACAGCCAAGCGGCTCATAGAATCATCAAAACCTAAGAAATACAATAAATATGTACCTATTTGTCGGGCAAACAATTTTATTCCTCTTCTCTAGCCTCCTTGATATGACATGTTCAATGGATATACATGTATATGCATGTGAATGCGATAAATTTTCAATACAATTCAATATTTGGTACAATTTGGCTAAATGGTTCAAATTCTAACTAATCAACCAATAATCAAACAACACAATCAGCCATCAATTAATTGATTAGATTTTCAAATTCATAACTTTGCTATATAGTCAAAAATCACATTTTTGATGCCAAATCACAAGAATAAGCCCTACTTAGTTTTGTTTCTCACACCAGTCAATTGGAAATATATAGATATCTCACTTTCAAAGCTCGAACATAAATGCTGATGATGTTTCGAACCACCATCAGAACATCTCCGGGCTACTAGAGTGTGATTCTATATCTATCCAGTATATTAAAACTTCGAATTTACGTTTGCAAGGCGTATATGCAAAATCTTTATATATTGGATTGTCCAAATTCAATACAAATAAATATTCAAATACGTTGAATAAGGTTTAAATTATCAAAACAAAATTTGTTTTCATTTTTAATATTATACTCTTCACACTCGTTCTAGGATACTGCTGATCCCATCTCTAACGAGTCATTCTTATTAGATATTACTAATCCAATCTCTGATGGATTTTTTGTTTGGTTCTAACGTGTCTTGTTCTCTGAGCTCTGTAAACCAACGCTCTGATACCACGAAGAAACGACCCGAAATCCCCCTTACGGGAAATCACGGATTGAGTTGAGAACAAGCCACATCGAAACGCAAACAGAAGAACATCTCATTGTATATTACAACAATTCAATCAGAGTACAAGAATATACACAGTATTAACAAATAATGTACATTATAAAATATCAGAGATTACAATACATTACATAGCAGCGGAAAATAATACAATACACAACTAGAAGTAATACACGGATACAGAGCTTTCCGAGTATCGTTCCAGCTGTAAATCAAGATCCTATGAATATAAATCTGCAAAACCAAAACTACTAGCTGCCCGTGTCAAAATAAGGGCACCCAGAGTTTAGGTTAAAACAATAAACTCCAGGTCAGTCATGTGACTGGTGTGAGAACTAAAACAGTTGTTATTCTTTACTTTAAATTAGATATATCAAGGGACCATGTCGTATAACACGGAACGGGTTTCCTCCCAAGAATACCAGTGCATATAACAAAACAACACAATGCTTTTTGGAAAAATGAAGCTATTATAAGACCCAGGTCCTATCACACAATGCAACGCAAGCCGGGGGATAGGGTTTTCCCTTATAATAGCCAAATATGCTTGGTACATTTAAAACAAATCATTTGATACTACTATAAGTGCATAGTGTATAAAACAACTTCAAATCATAAGTATCAATCATAGATGGCGTAAGTGCCCCATACCACTATGTCGCCGTATATAGGTTCTACAATTAAAACCGCAAAGAAAAGCTGGATTTCCATCTATGAACCGAGGCAAAAGATAGTCCTCACCGATTCGAGACTCTATAGCCCGAGCCTCAGGACCCAGACTCAGGTAGGCCCTTGGAGCGACAGGGCCGATCCACCGATGTGGATTAAATTGCCTGAACACTGCGTTTCCCCGCCCTTTGGGGCGAAATGAGCCAAATGACTCTATCGGCTCCACGAAGTCACCGATATATCCGAGACGCCTCGCAGCAGCAACAACCACACAGGTGAAAATAATATAAATGTCAGGGCTGGTAGGTCACTGACACCACCCTAGCTAGAAGGAAACGCATGCCCTCCCTGAGGTCCTCTCCCGTTTTTGGTTCACAACCGGGGTGCGAGGCTCGCGAATTCACGTTACACAAAGCTATGCCACACAGGCGGTGCTTTGATCATCAACCACAATACTTTGCTTTTCAACAGAAGCCTTGATCTATTGCCACTTAGGCATGCCACACAGGCAATTCACACCATGCGACTGATGTCTATCGATATACAACTTCTGATCCCGTACGTCTCAGAGAAGGGTGAAGTAAGGTAATGAATTCCCCTTCACCAAGAAGACGTATATTTAATAGAGATCAATCAACATAGAGCAAAATCCAATGTCAGACACACAGTCCATACAAGTCCGTTCAGGGTCTCAACGAAACCGGAGGCACCTTATACCTCGCATATCCATCGATCTCCAAGTACGTCTGGACGATCACCAACTGATTCCCTCCTCTTGGGTGTACAACCCAATCAAGATCATCAGTAATCACCCAAACGATGTGAAGACCTCCGGTCTTCGACCACCGTCTTCATCCTCGACACCACGTCGAATCAGTTATTCAGAATGGGATAAACTCGGTCTTTCTGAATAACTCGCGTATATAATAACAAGTGTTACACAAACACAACATACGCCTCATTCCAATTCAGAATATTCTTTTATTCAAATATTCTTATATTTTGGGAAATGTTCCCATTAATTTTATCAAAGATAATTTCTTTAAATTTATTCTTTAATCTTCCTTTGAATATCAATTCAAACTAGTTGGGATTAGCGAACCACACCGAAGTAACCATTTATTTTATTTCCCAATCCCATCCTATTCATCCCATGAAGTAAAACTGGTAATACTTCATATCTAACACCACGGTGTTATCAGTAAATTCAATTACCATTTTACGTTCAAATCTTATTAAAGATTTAACTATCGCCTGGAGCAAAATTGATGATACTCCATTCTTGATTATTTCAATCTAATTAAAGATTCATTAAAACTCCACTTGGTTTTAATCTTCCCAAGAATCAATATTAATGATTGTTTAAGTTGGGAACTCACATCCTGTCTTTAACTGGGTTAAAGAACCAATGTCATTTAAAACACGGTTCACAATAAACCCAAAATCACATTCAAATTCAATCCCAGTTAAATACCATCTAATTGGTATACTTAATTAAATCTAAATAAAAAGATTTAATCTTTTTCTCAACTGGGTTTAAGAACAGTGTTAATGAAGACACCATTCACGACAAACCCAAATCACATTTGACATTAAATACAAGGCTCTGAATAGAAAATATATCGGCTTATATTCAATATCAAATTCTACGACCCACAAATATCGTATTGGAAATAACAATATAAATATATCTTTCAAATTTCCATACCAATATCTATATAATCACGAAATCCAACATCGAAACATTCCAAAGACAATTTCGATTCAAATCCATTCCAATTCAATTATTGGAAATTCTGGTTACTTTTAAAACCATTTCAAATTCAATTTATTTATTTTTAAAAATAAATGGATTTTAATTCTAGTTCAAAACTAGTTCATTTCGATAAAATCCTATTTTTATCTTTTCAAATATGGAGTTTTTCATCCCAATTCTTAACAAATCATTTCTTATGATTTTACACAAATTATTACTATTTTTAACAATTTTATCAAAGCCCGTACTGTCGATTTCCATCAACGGCCATCGAACTGCACTTACAACGACCTTTTCCAAATTTGATTTGGACATAATTCCAAATCCAACCGTTAGATTTCTAATTTCTTATATTCGTTAGAAAGCTTTTTTTGATACAAACCCAACGGTTCCAGTTTTAGGAGAATCCGACGGTCGGATCTCCCGCAACGTCAATTCGAAGTCAATGGTCGAAATTCGCGAACTGCCGCAGCGCAGCGTGTTCTATTCAGGCCATTATATATATAATATTATATATATTTCATCGATCTCCTTTTAAAATGTATTTTATAAATCATTTTAAATTCGTTTTCAGAACGATTTCAACTTCCTATTCAATTTCTAATCAAAATTAAATATTCCATATCATCGATATATATATAAATGATAATATTTTCAAAACATTATATTTTGAAATCACTTCCTTTACTATATTCATTATAAAAATGAATATAATCGATATAAATATCGTTCGCGTCAAAATGGCGCATATCTAACCAACACGGCTTTATATATTTCAATTACTTCATTTTTCTATTCAACACATGAATATTTACTTCAACACATGAATCTATATTTCTTTCAACACACGAATGTTTTCAACACATGAATATTCTCAACACATGAGCATTGTCAACACATGACTATTTTGTTTATTCAACACATGAATATAATTTATTTTCAAAATTGGAATGAGACCCATTCAATTACCATATAATGTTATTTATATGGATTCCATACAACACATGTATATAATAGCAACGATAAATAATCAACCATCATCCAGAGTGCATTCTACACTGTATAATAATCAAATATAAATATTCAACGCTTATAACAGCCTGTCAATCAATTGAACGATATACAACTAATTATTGGGATTAGTGTATGTCCAATCTCATCCCAACACCCGTGTGGGGTTTCAAACAATCAAACACAGATTTTATTTGTGCAGTTGGGCGATGTGTAAAATTTATCATCCAAATCAATATCAATCAAATCGGTGTACATAAACAAATCGTTCGACTTGTAAATGAATATATATTTTATTTCAACACATGAATATATATTTTATTTCAACACATGAAATTATTTTATTTCAACACATGAAATTATTTTATATATATGTTAAAAATTATATTTTTAACCATAAAATATTTTCCACTATAAAATATTTTATTTCATTCACCATTACACAATCACATTTTACAACACAACAATCAAACAAACAAGTCACCCATGGTCTGTGGACGACGAGTGTCGGGGGCTACTAAACACCGTCTGCATCCTAGTATATATTTCAACTAGAAATCAAAATAAAAGTGAGGAGTTCTCACCGACTAGCTAAACCAAACACCGCGACTCTTCATATGTAGAAATCTTCGTCGTGCTCGCCTTTTGTCACTTTCTTTGCCCGTAGCCACTACATATATAAAAATCACATTTTTATATTGCTGCTATATATATAAAAATTCTATTTTTATACCGCTACTATATAGATAAAAATTCTATTTTTATACCGCCACATATAATAAAGATTATATTTTTAATACTTCTATAATATAAAAATTATATTTTTACTTTGCTACATACATGGAAAAATTATATTTTTCTTCACTACTTCATACGATTAAAAATCCCACCTTTTTACGATTAAAAATCGAATCTTTTTAATGATAAAAATCTAATCTTTCGTATGTTAAAAATCATAGCTTTCATCAATAAAAATCCCATTTTTTCTATAATAAAAATCTAATTTTTCTATGTTATAAAAATCAAAATTACTTAAAAGAAAATTAAAATGAAAATAAATATAAACAAGAAGACTTACAGTTGGATTTTCGGGGGAGGGGGGGGGGGTTTCTTGCGAATCGAAGTGAAGAGGAGGGCAGGGGGTGGCGGTTGTTCTCGTTTGGGCTTGGTCTTCTCATTTGGAAGAGTGGAGGAGGGAGGAATAACGGCGTCGGAGGGGGAAGGAGATGGCTGGAGGGGGGTTGCGCACAGGAGGGGCACGAGGTGGTGGTTGTGTCGGTTCGGGGGGGGGGGGCGCTTCAACGCAACAGAGAAAGGAGGGGAAGGAGGAGGGGGAGAAGGCTAGGCGCGACGGCTCCCCTCTGGTAGGTGGCGGGGTGCATGGTGGCGAGGGCCGCCGCCGCTCGATTTAGGTCTGAGGTTTTTTTTCTTTTTTCTTTCGAATCGGGAGAGAAGGGCAAAAAGGGGGGGGTTTATATAAACAATTTATATTTAATTTAATTTTATCTCTAAAAAGGTAACTTTTTCATTCGATCCCCAAACAAGACCCATCGCATATCGTCCAAAGCTAATTACCCCTATTCCAAACACAACGGGATAGGTTTCATCAGCTGATTTGATCGTTTCGATCAGTTACCATCAAAATCAAAATATAGCTCTATATATTGAATTTGAACACAATTTTCAATTTACCAGGGCCACATACTAACTCTAAAAATTCTCGAAAAATTATTTCTAGCTTCGTATTGACGATACAGTCCTAACAAAACTAATTTCATCGAATTCTGAGACCATTGGAAAAATGGCCATTTTCCAGTCGATTAAAATCAACTAAAACTGGTCAAACACGTTTTCCTTTGCCACGCTCACATATTGATTCGAACAATTATGAATTTTGGAATCTAACAATAACTTGACATCACGGATCCAACAAAAGTGGTTTCGTCGAAAACCGAGGTCGTTTGCAAAATTTCCATTTTTAAGGGCCAGAATTCCATAGCGACTATTCTGAATTTTCTACTAGACGTAACTTTTGATTCCCGCTATGAAATTTCAATTTTTCGGATTCATTGGAAAGATATTTTGAATTAGATCCCAATATTTTTGGTTTCGCAAAAATCCGGTTCATTTTGAATCCTGTACATTCATTTGAACTTTGAAATCGAATTTTCGAATTACCGCGCCATTTTCAATTCCTTTTATAATTATAAAATAAATATTTATATTCTAACGACGATTCAAATAAATATATTCATTCTAATTCTGTTCAAAATAAATTTCTCGTCGTTATTATTTAAAATAATTCATTTTAAATAATCAAAATTCACTAAAATTGCCAAAACAGAAATTTTAAATTGGCTCGGATTTTTGGGTTATTACAATAAGTCCCAGGTCTTTCAACAACTCTGAAACTTTTGAATCATGAGTGCAATGTTAAGCTCTGGGAACCATTGTTTTCAATTCGTTTGGGCATTCCTGATTTTTACACCGTTAGGGTATTTCAAGCCTTTTAACCCACAGAGTGACCTAAGGTTTGAAATTCCCAAACGATTTAAAACTCTGATTCCCAATGCGACCTAAAACTTTGTTTCGTGAATACGACCTGAAGTTCAATTCAATATTTCGAGCCAGAGCTTTTATTCTCGAACATGACCTAAGGTTCTGATTCGTGACCCAACCATTTGAATGTTCCATCCAACTTAAGATCTAAATGTTTGAAATTTAAAACTCATTGCCTTGGACACTTCATACTTCATAGATTATCACTGGTTAAAGTATTATTGAGTATCTCTTATGCTTTAATCAGAAATCTCATAAGACCACTTTACTTTACTGCTGAATGACTTGTGCTATTATATACCGAAATGCTTTGAACTTTAGGCTGGGTAAACCACCATAGGTTTTAGATTGCTACTGCTAATTTGGGTCTTAAGTCGTTAATCAACCGAAGACTTTGGGTCGCTACTGCTATTTTTAACCTTGGATCCTTAATCACTTGAGCATCCTAGGTTGTCATTTTAAATCCTTGGTCCATTAAGACAATCCAAACTTTTCCAAATTGCGGAGCAACCCAAGCCTCTAAATTACAGAGTGTCCTAGGCTGTTGAGCTACAAAACGACCTAAACTCTTAAGGCTTTATCTTTTGAGACTTGTTAACTTAAACAGTCCGAATCTCACACACTTTTAGCTTGTACATCTTCTTTCCCTACGATTTGTTTATGAATGAGGTTATCTTGTAGAATGACTACAAGCTAGAAAACACGTGCTCATGCTGAAGGTACATCATCTGCTCCAATCGATACTTCTGTGGCAGTAGCAACCCCCCAGCCTTTTCCAAATCCTATTCTGCTTAGTAACCTGCCGACAGAAATACGTTCTTCCACGCTTGACTAGGAGTACTTTGAACAATTATATAGTCAATTTGGGATCCCTATCACAGATGCACTCTTGCCAGATAAGGGTGTATTCGCATATCAACCTTGGCGGGATATGTAGCTGTGAATCGCTATATGCTAGAAGGCGGTGGTGTTCCTCCTTTTAACCCTTTCATAGAAACAATTCCGAACCACCTAGCCATTTTCCCTTTCCAACTTCATCCAAATGGCTATACCATCCTATTAGGACTTTATATCCTTTTTATGCAAGTTAAGAAGCATGAACCGACTTTTCTAGAGATTTACTATCTTTGCTCATTTTGGAAAAGGAAAGACACCTCATATATCATACATGTTGAGGGTGCAAGGAATCGCAGACTTATAACCTTTCCACCAGAAAGTAATTCAGGGTATTCAACTCAGTTTTTCTTTGTTCACTGTCCTGAAACCTTTCGCGAGAATTGGACAGAAGGAGATAAACACATTCTATGGGTAGTTTTACCTCACTTTATTCAAATAACAGTTCCTTTTTAATTTTTCCTTTTAACTTCAGTTGTCCCAGCCCCAATTAAGGAAAACAAGGCATCTGCCCCACTCAAGGCCATATTTGAATCCTTGAAAGCAGTCGACGAGGCTAGGAAAAGTAGGAAAGTTTTAGTTACTGAAGCAACTCTTCGTCAATATGAGTTACTCCATCCTCTGAGGAAGTTTCCTTCTAAAGTTGGGCCTCCAACTCCTAAACCTAATTAGGCAGAACCGGACATCGGTAGTTCCAGTGGTGATAATGAGACTTAGGACCAAACTGTTGATCCTACTCCGAAAAAGTGTTCTGAACCTTTTGGTGGTAGTATATCTCCATCAGAAATGGCACCTCACAAGGATGAAACACTTAACCAACATGACGGCAAGGGTCTTATGACATTAACTAAACTAGTTGAGAAGACTAAGAGAGACAACCGAGAGTACAACACTTTAATTTTGCACATGACACTGAACATGTTGGAGGAGGTGAAACCGCACTAGATATTGATCCAAATACCGAAGCGATGACTAAGGGTCCTCATGTTCAAGATGTAACGGAAGAAGGTTCCGCAGGTACTTTTGATAACTTGGGCGATCTTAACTCAGCTAAGTACCTTAGCCAAGGCGATACAGTTTCCCAACCTCTTGATCCTCAGAAAAAAATTACGGCAGCTAGTATAGTGGAAGCCCCAGTTTTCGATCTGGGAAAGTTGCTAAAATATCTAGGAATTTCCTTAGAACTAACTAGGAAAGCTGGTTCGTTAATAACAACGCTTTAGAAAACATGTCTATTATTCATATATTTCAAAATTATTTAACACCCAGTACTTTGTAGTTTAAGTACTGAAAATACGTTCTTATCTTACTTCAGGTCCAGATATGCACAGGAAATGTTCATTAGATTTCAGGTCAGATTTCAATAGGAAAAGCAAAGCATTCAATCCAAAGCATTTGTTACAATCTGATACTCCACGACCATCGCATCATCACAAACGGCTCTACCCTTCCCCTCCTCCGAAGTCTTCTCACCAGCCTTTACATGTATCGGAATTGGATTTGACTGAGGAGCAAAGGCGGAAAATACGTATGGGAGTGGTTGAGGAAAAAAGAAGAAGTGCTTGGCTTAGGGAAGATACTCCTGATGAAGAGGGCCGCGGGGTGAAGCGAGGAAGAGATGATCAAGGGAAAGGTGACTCACACAAATATCCCCGATTGGAGAAACTTCCTATTAAACCCCAATAGGTTCCATCCTCTGGTCCCCCAGCTGAAATCCATTCGATCATTCATAAGCCTTGTTACGAACCTGAACCGGCAAATGATCCTCTCCACGAACAATTACCATATTGGAATTCGAAAGGGCTTATGTTTGATCGTGGTGTAAATCCGACTGATGCGGATGACATGGCAGATGAAGTAGATGTTGTTATAAGGAAAATGCTTACCCAGAACGACAATGCTAAAAGTCAACTTGACACGAAGCTAAGTATCGTCAGGGACAATGCTAGGAAGAAGCTGCATAGATGGAACAAATTTGGCTACGATCTTCCAAAGTGCAATGATATTAATCTTGGTAAGATCACAACTACGGAGAGTGATAAAACTAAGCGGGAGGAAGTCTTAGATTCTTGTGACGCCACTATTGCATCACTCAATAAAAGAGTTGCAGAGTTAGAAGTACTAGACATGAGAAAAAGAAGCTCTGGGAAGAACTTGAAACTGCTAAACAGAAAGCAAAAGAATCCCTAACCGTCAAATGTAATGCTGCAGTTACATTGTATGTGGAAAAGGATTTCTCTAAACAATATCGGGACGAAGCTGCTCAACTCAGGGAAACTATCAATTCCCTGAAAGCTTCTAATCATATATTAACGGCTAAGGTTGAGATTTTGGAGAAGGATTAAAATGCCGATGAGGAAACTCACAAGAAGGCTATGGACGAAGCTGATGCTGACATATTCCGGTTTTATATTTACAGCGTCATGAGTCGTGGGAGTTTCCACTACTTAGGAGATACCTTTTCAACCAATTTAGCACTTGTTTGGGAACAAGTACTTGAGATCAACAATGGTGATCGTAGCGAGGATGATCTTATTAATGAACCTTTAGATGATAAATCCAAGAAGGCTCTGGTTAAGGGAAAAGCCAAGTTGGCAAGTAATAGAGCTGGTACTTCTGGAGATAAGGTTCAAAGTCGAACCAACATCGAGCCTCCCGTCAATCCCGCAACTATTGAAGCTTCTAATTCACAGGTTCATGTGAATGCTCCTGTTGCTTTAACAGAGAAAGACGTAAACACTGAGGGGCATATTGTTACAGAGAATATCATAGAGGAACATAATGGAGATGATGAAGATGATGATGAAAACATAGAGAACTAGAGAATTGAGCCTAGAGATGTTCAGAAAAATCTTCTAGATGCAGGTAAAATTAAAATTGACTACGCTTAGAATCTGTTTTTGATTCACCTAGGTCCCTTGCCTATTATACTCATTGCTCCCATAATCTAGGTTAATTTCACCCCCGTCTTCTCCTAGCATAGGCAAGGTGACAACATTTGAAGCCGCTATAACTGATTCATCCCTGATGACTATTCCCCTTGCCTCCATTATCACTCCTCCTCCCCCTAGTGACACATCCTTACTTATCATTACAGTTCCCGGATCACAGGATGCTAAAATTGGTGCGCTCTCTGACTTGGAGGATGATGATTACATTCTCAGTGATGACTATGAAGCCACAGGAATAGATGAAAGCCCAAAAGATGTTACTAAGGGTAAACGAAAGAAAGTTGCCAAGTCCTTATCATCTAAGAAACACACGAAGAAGAAGCATGCTATTCAAGATACGAAAGCTATCACTCTATCTACTCAAGAAAATCCAAGTGATGTGGCAGAGAGTCCTCCTCTTCCCAACAAACCAACTCTAAGGTCCAGTGACAAGAAGTAGTGCTCAGACCCATATTATTTTGCTTCTTGATAGTTTTCTCTTATATGCTGTATTCAGTCCGGTTGTATACGCAAGTGCCAGCCCTCGCTCACTACTTTTATGCTTGTTACTTTACACATAGTTATATATGACACTTTTGCTATGGACTTGTGATTCTGTGATCTGATTCTATGTTGCTATAATGGAAGTGTGTTTTGCTTGTTGTACTTTAAGCTTTTTTGCTTTAGCTTTGCCGTACCCTTTCTACATTCCACGCCTGTTTTCTTTTCACAAGTTCCTTAATATCACAAGTTATTTATTATTGCAATATTTGGCATTATAAATGTCTCGTGGTACATTTCTGTAAATTGGTTTTTAGCCACGAATCACTATTAGCTGGACTTACTTGACCAATTTTACTGGATTTCCTTAATTCTAACTAGGGCATTTTTTAGTTTTTTTTTAAATAGTCACCTTTGTGATTATCATAGCACCAAAGTTTCCAATTTTTCCTTAGTCTTCTCAAGGTTCTGCTTTGTCGATCAAATTAGTCCTTGTGGATGCTAAACTTTTAACGTAAGATTGTGACGAATTTGTGGTATGTTTAAGAAGTAAGCATTATTAAATCTCTTTTATGTGGCGATAATGCCCCCATACCAGAATTTGACCCAAACTTTAAAGATTGAGCATGACATTTTGTGATCGACTTCATTTGGAATCTCCTAGTCATGTGTTCTCGCCACTATAGAATTTCTTGGCATGACCGTGACCAAAGATTTCTGGTTTAGTTGATCCAACTCATATCCTTTTAGAATGTTCAATCATATTTTTTGCTAGCATGGAAACCCATGTCCTTTGGAGACTAGGTTTGAACATGTGCCCCCCGGAGAGGTCTTGGTTTTTGGGCCTCTGAAGAGGTACTTGTAAACCCGTTATTCATTATGACTGAATGATTCAGTCAATTATAGAATTTGTAGGGAGCCTTTGGGAAGGTCTTTGGGTCCGTCACTAACTGAATTTGGAAGATTCGGCTTATGATCGGATGCCCCAGAAGGGGTCTTTAGAATTCGTCAGTAACTGGATTTGGAAGACCCAGCATCAGTAATTGGATTTGGAAGATCCAACATCTTATCGGACACCCCGAAGAGGTCTTTTTAAGCTCAGGGCTTGTCGTAATCAGGCCTTGTAATAATGGCACTAACGATCAACTGGGTGCCCCTCGGGGAGGTCTTTGGTTTAAAGGCCAAGTGTGTGTCGCAATTGGACCATGTGTTAATGGTACCGGCGATGGACTGGGTGCCCTTCGGGGAGGACTTTGGTCTAGAGCGATGTTGTTTCATAGGGCGAACGCTAGTTCATTTATCGTTCTGACCACGATTTGTTAGAACTAGCACCTTGGACCCTGCAATAAAGAAGGTGCCCATGCAGTGAAACGTACAACTTTATTTATAATTTGAATGTCTCATAATTTGACCTTTCATATCTTGGTTTCCCTTATTTGCAGTGTTGTGCTCCTCATCTTTGTATTTGTTGCGATGATGTTTTGAGCATTGAGCATCGGGCGTTTGAGCTATCCCAATTGGGATATGCTGTAATGGTCACCAGGCTTTATTAGTTCATGGACGCGTCAATGTTCTTTTAGGGGACCTGCAATCAAAATCAAATTTTAGCAACTTGTAAATAAGAATTTGCAAATGTACGATTTAGGCAAGTAAAGCAATTTCTTTGATTGATATGTACAAAGTTTGCAACAATATCTGCATGATATTTACAATGCATGATGTTTACAACTTTTTCAGAAAATATGAAAGAAATATTAAGTAAAATAGTAACGGAGGTGTATGCTATTCCAAGCCCTTGGAAGTTGGATCCCATCCGTCGTTTTCAGCTCGAATGTGCCATCTGAGAATTTTTGACTTATCATACACGGTCCCTCCCAATTGGGTCCGAGTACTCCAGTCCCCATCATGATTCTTTTTAGAACAAGGTCCCCAACTTGGAAGGTTCTCCATTTTACTTTAGCATTGAAATGATGGGTTATTATTCTCTGATGTGCATTGACTCCGAGTTCTGCTTCTCTTCTTTTTTTCTTCAAGCAAGTCGAGTGCTTCGAGTTGCAATTTCTCATTCTCTTCTTGGTTGAGGTGGATTCTTCTATGAGTTGGAACTTCCAGCTCTATTGGAATCATAACCTCGGATCCAAACTCAAGTAAGAATGGAGTGTGCCCTGTCGCAGTTTTATGAGTGGTATGATATGCCCATAGTGCAAGAGGAAGCTCGTCTACCCAACCACCTTTAGCCTTCTCGAGGCGCTTCTTGATGGTTGACTCCAAAATTTTGTTGATTGCTTCGACTTTCCCGTTGACCTGCGGATGAGCACAGCTGCAAAACTCTTCTTAATCTTGTATTTAACATAGAAATCCAGGAATTCACTGCTATCGAATTGAGTTCCATTATCGGTGATTATTTTCTGAGGTACCCCAAATTGCAAATAATGTTCTTTGAAACAAAGTTGACCACCTTCTTTGAGGTAATTGTTGCTAACGGTTCAGCTTCGGCCCATTTAATGAAGTAGTCGACTACCACAATTGCAAATTTCATATTTGACTTAGTTGTAGGCAATGCTCCAATCAAATCTATGCCCCAGACGGTGAATGGCCATGGACTAAACATCCGAGTTAATTCTACAGGAGGGTCTCTTGGAATCTTCGCAAATCTTTGGCATCTGTCACACTTTTTGGCATAAGTCATCGCATCCGGGTTCACATCGAGCCAAAAGTAGCCGTATCGCAGAATTTTCTTGGCAGTGTTTGACCTTCTGTATGACCTCCGCATTCTCCCTCATGCAATTCCCCCAAGATTGCTTTGGACTCTTCCTTGGTTACACATCGTAGCAGTGGCATAGAGAATCCTCGCCTATACAACCTTCCATCTTGGATAAGGTATAATGAAGCTTTGCACAATATCTTCCTTCACTTTTTTGGCTCTTCCGTAAGTGTTCCGTTAAGGGTATTCCTTAATTGGAGTCATCCAGGACATAGGTTCTTCAAAAGTCTCCATTATACAGTCAAGATCTGCTTCTTCAATGGCGGGAGCTGAAAGGACTTCAACGGGAATCAATCCCAGTAACTCTGCATCTGAGGAACTGACATACTTAACGAGAGAATCTACCTTTGAATTTTCTTCTCTACGAATGTGAGATATAGTGTAGTAGTCAAGGTTGTTTAGAAGTTCCAAAGCTTTGGTAAGATAAGCAGGAAGATTTCCAAGTTTGGTCTGGAATTCTTTTAGGACTTGACATACCACCAATTGCGAGTCACTAAGGATTTGCATGGTTTTTAGATTCAATTCTTTCGCCCATTTTAGCCCCTCGGTTAAAGCTTCATATTCAGCCTCATTATTGATCTATGGGAATTCCAACCTTAAGGCGTAGCATAGAACGTCTGGAGTTTCTAGGACGATTCCTGCCCTTGAACAATAATCATTTCTGGATCCATTGATGTATAACTTCCAACTAGCCATGGTCTCTGCTGGTTCCTCTATTTCCTCTCCCCTATCCATGAACTTGGCAATGAAATCCGCTAAGGCTTGCCCATTAATAGCCCTTCGAGGGTGATAAGTGATGTCATATTGACTGAGCTCTATGTTCCACTTTAATAATCTTCCCGAAGTTTCTAGGCGAAAGAGAATATGCCTTAGCTGTTGATCAGTGAGAACCTTTATAGGATGGGATTGGAAGTACGGCCTGAGCTTTTTTAAGGCAATAAGCAGACAATACGCAAGTTTTTCTAAATTTGGGTAGTTTAACTCTACCCTAGCGAGCCTCTTATTGATGTAATAAACTGGCCACTGGACCTTGGTATCCTCCCAAACAAGCGCGGCGCTTAAGGCATGTGATGAGACAGCCAAATATAGGAACAACTCCTCTCCATCTTTGGGTTTAGAGAGCATCAACACTGACTACATGTGTTTAATCAACTCTTCAAAGGTTTTTTGGCATTCTGGAGTCCACTGGAACTCTTTCTTTCCTTTCTTCAAGGCATCGAAGAGTGGAATGCACCGATATGTCGCCTTAGAGATGAATCGGTTAAGTGCCGCTACTTTCTCATTCAGGCTTTGAAGCTCTTTCTTTGTCCTCAGAGCGCGCATTTCTCATAAGGTTGTGACTTGAGAGGGGTTTGTTTCAATGCCTCTGGCATTGACTATGAACCCAAGAAATTTTCCCGACGCAACTCCAAATGAACATTTTAACGGATTGAGCTTCATCCCATACCTTCTTAGGATATGAAACATTTCTGCCAGGTTTTCAAGATGGTCCACAGCTTTCTTTGACTTTATCAGCATACCATCTACGTAAACTTCCATTGTGTTTTCGATTTGGCATGTGAACATGGAATTCACAAGGCGTTGGTATGTCGCTCCTGCATTTTTTAGTCCGAACGACATTACTCGATAGCAGTACAAGTCTCTATCTGTTATGAAACTAGTTTTCTCCTCGTATGGCTAATGCATCATAATTCGATTATACCTCGAGTATGTGTCCATAAAAGATAATAGTTCATGCCTCGCCATCGCATTGACAAGTTGATCAATTCTAGGTAATGGAAAACTGTCTTTGGGACATGCTTTGTTAAGTTTCGAATAATCTATGAATACTCTCCATTTGCGGATGGACTTTTTAACAAGGACCAGATTTGAAACCCAATCGGGATATGTAGATTCTCTTATAATGTTATTTTTGAATAAACTATCTACTTCTTCTTTTGATGCCACATATCTTTCAATTCCTTGAATTCGTCTTTTTTGCTCCATAGGAGTCAAACTGGGATTAAGATTCAATTTATGAACAATTACATCAGGTGATATTCCGCACATGTCGGAATGCATCCAAGTGAAAACATCTAAATTTGCTTTTAAAAACAATATTAAATCCTTCTGCAAATTAGGCCCAGCTGAGAACCTATTTTCAAGACTCGGTCGGGATCTTTATCGTGTACTGGAATAGAGATGGTGTCTTCAGCTGGTGCCACTCTGTTTTCCCCACACTGGCTTTTCTTGGATCAATTTCCTTCTGAGGTCCGCTATGCTCGCCAGTATGAGGGCCCCTCCCTAATTGCTATAAGGGGGAGTCATGGATGCGGAGCAGAGGCTCCATATCTTTCTCCACTTCCTTCTTCCTTGCCTCAGCAAATTCAGTCAGATAACACTCTCTTGCTGCCTGTTGGTCGCCTTTTACTACGCCGATTCTGTTTTCGGTAGGAAATTTCATCGTTAGGCACCATGGAGCCATTGTTATTCTAAATGCTGCGAGGGTCCGTCTTCCAAGGAAATCATTATAAGCAGACAGCTCACCAATTATGACAAAATCTTGCCTTAATGCAGCCTTCTGATCCCCTTCTCCGAGCTCAACAAGTAAGTTGACGACGCCAATTGGCTTAACGGCTTGCCCAGTAAACCCATGGATTTTATTTTGGCAAGCTTTCACATCGTCCATGGAAAGGTTCATCTTATTAAATGCATTGATGAAAAGGAGATTGACTGATGCCCCATTGTCGACCAAGACTCTTCTAACAATGGTCGGACCCAAGCCGATGGTTATCCCCATTGGATCTACCATTGGTGTTAGCAGTCTGTCTGAGTCTCGATCCTTGAATACAATATCATCTCATGGAGTCTTTGCCGAAAAGGCTTCATTCATAATCATGAGTTCTTCTCCTTGAAGGCTCTTCATCTCATTAGTGTATTTCACAATGTCCCCTCAGCTTCTTCCGGTTGGGTGAGGACCTCCCGAAATGGTATTGATGATCATCCTTGGAATGACAGCGATTGAAGCATTCTCATTCTACTTAGGTTTCCCCGTAGATGTTCCCTGACCTTGAGCAGTTTAAGTGTTCTGCGGGTTCTTTGTAGACTGCTGAAGTTTGTTCTTCCTTATCAGTTATTCAGTTAAATTTTTCAGGTATCGGCTTTCACTTGTATTGTGTCCTGGCTGGTTATGAAACCAACAGAACCTCCCTTATTTAATCGCAACATCACTGACCTTCACTTGCTTTGGTGTTGGGTGTTCGACGATGAATATTCTATCGATTAGAATACCGTCGCGAAGTGTAATAAACCGTAAGCGCACGGCGTACAATCGTAGTATGTGGCGAATACGGGCCGATCCACAGGGAAAGAATTTGTAACACCCCGAATTTCTGTTAATGCTAAAATTCACAAATTAAAGAATAACTAATCCCAGATGTGGGAATTAGGGGAAACGGGTTGCACCATTGCGTTCGTCTCGGAAAAATACGCGAAATAGAGTCTGAGTTTTCGAAAATCGGAGTCCGTATGAAGAAGATATGGACGAACGAAGTTAGGCAGAAAACCGAAAAACTAGCCAGAATGCACTGGCGCACTTGTGAAGTGCGCCAACACAAAAATGAACTGGCGCACTTGTGAAGTGCGCCAACACATTTTTACACTGGCGCACTTGGGAAGTGCGCCCGTGTCGAGCCAGGAAACCTGCACAGTTTCTAGAGAGTTCTGTGGTTGGGTGCACCAGTTTGGGGTTTGGGCTTGGTCTTAGGGCTGGTTTCTGGAAGGTTCCGAAATCTAAGGGTCCTAATCTAATTTAGGGTTAATCTAATGGCCTAAAACACTTGCCTAATCCTATAAATAAGACCCTAAGCTAGCCCTAAATGGTCATAATCCTATCTCCTAACTAAACTATGCCAAAATTTTCTATGATCATGGCCTCCACTCAAAACCCTAGCCTCCATCCTATTTCTAAACTATTTCTATGAAGGCTTTCATGTGCATACAAGCATCTTTGAGTTGTATGAGTGATCATTGGCTTGCATTCATCATCAAGTTGCAAGCTTTATGTTCAAGGCTTGAGTTTTGGGTGATTTGTGGCAAGGGTTTGCTTATTGGAGTTTAGTGGTGAGTTTCTATAGACTTAACAATCAATTGTTAAATTGATTATGATAGGATATGATAAGATATGGCTATGTTTGTGGAATCAATGTGTTTATGCAAGTTTAGTATAGTGTATGTTGTGTGCTATATGCAAGTTTAATGCTATGTTTTATGATGCAAAACACTATGTTGAACATTGATTCATATGTAACATGTTAAGCAAGCTATATGGGAGATTATATGCAAGTCTATATGTAACATGTTATGCAAGTTATGTATTTGGTTTTATGCATGCTAAGTATTTGGTTTTATGCATGCTATGTATTTGGTTTTATGCATGCTAAGTATTTGGTTTTATGCATGCTATGTATGTGGTTTTATGCATGCTAAGTATTTGGTTTTATGCATGCTAAGTGTTTGGTTTTATGCAAGTTTGTCTCTTTTTATGATATGCATAATATATGCAAGTTTGTCTCTAAGTATGGCATGTTATGCAAGTTCATATGCAAGTTATGATGCAAGTTCATATGCAAGTTATGATACATATTCATATGCAAGTTATGATGCAAGTTCATATGCAAGTTATGATACAAGTTCATATACAAGTTATGATACAAGTTCATATGCAAGTTATGATGCAAGTTCATATGCAAGTTATGATGCAAGTTCATATGCAAGTTATGATACATGTCCATATGCAAGTTATGATGCAAGTTCATATGCAAGTTATGATGCAAGTTCATATGCAAGTTTATGTGCAAGTTCATATGCAAGTTGTCTCTTTTATGATATGCATAATGCAAGTTTGGGTTAAATACTAGTTGGGTTTAATGAATGTTCATATATGCAAGTTGACAACTTTTGAACCCAAGATAAAGTTACATGCTATGTTGGCTAAACCCATGACCTTTGTGATGAATCTTCCCTTTATTATGTCGTGTTATGAGAACGAACTACGTGGGGAACGATGAGGTTAATATGCATGTTAATAAAATGATGTGAAATGGGTATGATTAATCATACCACAAATTAAATGGACGTAATTGGGAATTTACCTATTAAGTTAGGTCTACCCATATTATGGAGTTGGGAATTTACCTATTAAGTTAGGTCTACCCATACTATGGAATTGGGAATTTACCTATTGAGTTAGGTCTACCCATATTCTTAAAAATGTGTAATTAATTAGGCATAATTAATTCAGATTATGGGGGGTGATTAATTAGGTGTAATTAATCAACTAAGACACGAGGTTGGACCCTTTTGTAGCGGAAGTCTGCCCGGAACCGACCGGCCATCCAGCAGCTACAAATGATTGGCCCAATGTGAGAGGTCTTAGTCATAAATTAAATACGTGATTAAAGTAAAGACACGAGGTTAGACCTTTTTATGACAGAAGTCTGCCCGGAACCAACCGGCATATCCAGCAGTCATAAAAGATGGTCTAATGTGAGAGGTCTTTATGAGGTCATGATCTTAATTAATTAAGAAACACTTAACCATATTAGCATGTAGAGGGACATGAGGGGTTAAGTGGGTGCCTTGGGTGGCATGTGGAAATCTAGTGGGTTGCCTTGGGTGGCAATAGAAAATACGATTAGAATACTTAACCAAAGAGGAACATGTAATTAAACATGGGTAAAGGGTTAAGTAAGTGCTTTGGGTGGCATGTGGAAATCTAGTGGGTGTCTTAAGTGGCAATTGATATATGATTAGATGACTTAACCAAACCTTAACATGTAGGTGGGCATGATTATAAAAGGGGTTAAGTGAGGTACACTAGATAAAATAACAAGCTTAGGTGGTAGCTTGTGGGGGCCCATTTCAACCAATATCCCAAACGTATCTTAGTGGGCTCGACTCTAGTCGAGTGACGGGACACGCATATTGGGCTTGACTATAAGAGGCCAAAATGGGTTAGCGGTGGCAACGCATGACCAACGGGTTTCATATGCGTGTGTGGACCCGGGCTGGTAAATAAGACGTTGTTGCATCGTGTAGATATAAGCCGTGCACCGTTAGTTTTATCAGGTTGCCACGCTGGGGAATGGTACACCCCACGGTGGGGCCAGCACGGGTATCTACGTTAGGGAGCCGATCGAATGGGGAGTAGTGTGTACACCTAGTGGATTGTAGGGCCTCGTGGCGTCTACTTAGTCACCTAGGGGTACGCGAGAACTATTAAGTTAATTTTATAAGTCCATGGGTGGGATCAACCTTTAAGTTAGGAATGACTGGTGTGGTGCAGTGTAGGAATTACCCTTGGGTGGGTAGATCTGGGGTGGTGTAATCCAGTAATTATCCTTGGGTGGATAAATGCGTCTTTTCGGTTATCTTAGTACATCCTGTGTTTAGTTGGCTACTTAGTGTAGTCATTATCCCCAGAGGTACCGTACCTTGTTTATATCATACCCTAATTACTTTAATGATTGTATTGTTAGGGTTATAGGACTCACTCAGACTTATGTCTGACCCCGTTGTTTCTTTATTTTTTTCCCAACCCTCAGGTTTTCAGAGTGGGCCTAGCACTAGTGGGCTTTGATCAGACTGCTTTATCTATCTTTTGGAGCTTGGACCGTGGATGTAAAGCTCGGTTTATCTTTTCTATTATGGCTATTAGGTTATGTAATGGGATTATGTACTTTCGTTTTTATCAGGATGGATATTATGTACTTGACTCTTATTTATGGTTTTGGTGTAACCAAACATGTTTTACTTTCCGCTGAAATGAAATGATGTTTTAAATTCTCAAGTATTACTTATATCTGTCTTGTTGTAATTTTTCTGTTCTATATTCACTTAAAATACTCCACCGATGTTATGGCATTCCCTTAGTGAGTGACGTAGCGGGTGTGGGGTGTTACACGTGGTATCAGAGCTTAAGGTTACCAGAACAGATAATTTTTTTAGGAAAAACTATTTTCTAAGAATATTTTTGAAAAGAGTATTTTCAAAAACATGTCTTTTAAGAGAAAAGTTTTTGAAAGAAAAGCATAATCCCCA
This sequence comes from Allium sativum, assembly GCA_030737875.1. Lineage (NCBI taxonomy): Eukaryota > Viridiplantae > Streptophyta > Magnoliopsida > Asparagales > Amaryllidaceae > Allium > Allium sativum. Next base: position 229,253,694 of record CM060918.1, read on the forward strand.
ATAGCCATATTTATATCTTTCGAATTCTCCGTTTTGAATCTCTTCCTCTCTCGTTTTGAGTTTCCCCTCCGCGTATAGATGACCTTTCTAAGATAGATAAGAACGGAAAACCACTTCAAGGGACTTAGACATTAGTCGGATTAGAAGTTGGTTCAAGAAGGAGGAGGACTGGTAGGTATCTATTGGATAGACGATGGGAGGAAGGCTCAAATAGTTGTTTGGTTAATGAAGGATGAAACCTCATTGGTGGGAGGTTACGAGTGGAGAATGGGAAGAAGAAGGCGAGTAGTTATCCTTTTGGAGGAATGGGACACCGTATTAGGATTGTCCAAAGGGGCAGGGGCAAGGTATGGAATCTCCTGGAGGGTAATTGTATTCCCTCGCGGTTAGTGTACCAGATGGGGATAGGACCGTCTAGGTTGGAATTTGGATTTCTTTATTATCCGGTTCGAACTTTATTAGATTCTGACGCATCGAGTTCGTTTATCTCATCATTGTTAGTTGAGTCACTGCACTTAGACACCAGTTTGGTAGATGATCCCTTAGTTGTTTCAAACCCAATTGGGGCTCCATGATGTGTTTGGGTTTGAAAGTTTCTATACTTAGCGTTGAGTTTAGATGTGATGCTTTTTGGGCTTCACGGGCTATGGGTTAGTTTGGGCATGGACTGGTTATCCAGTAGGGGTGCCGTTCTTGATTTTGAAGGGAGAGTTGTTAGGCTTATGACCCGCTTGGGTAACACTCTCGAGATCTCTTGTAATCCCATGGAATCTGTTATGCTAAGTTATCTAGAATCGCTTGACACGTCGGTCGAGAGTTTGCGATCTGTTAGAATGGTCCGGGAATACTCGGATGTGTTTGAGGAGGTGAAGGGCTTACCTCCGGAGTGGGAGATTGACTTCCGAATATATTTGGTAGACAATGCTAAACCTGTATCTTTACCAGTGCGCCACATGGCTCCTCGCGAGAGGAAGGAACTCCATAAGCAAGTAGGGGAGTTGCTTGAGAAGGGGTCCATAAGACAAAGTATATCGGAGTGGGGTGCTCCAGTAGTTTTTGCTACGAAGGCGGATGGGTCCCTCAGACTTTGTGTAGGTTAAAGAGAACTAAATAAACTCACAAAGAAGAATAGACACCCATTGCCGAGGATTGATGATCTCTTTGATCAGTTGGTTGGCGCCTCAGTATTTTCGCAAGTTGGACTCAGCCACGGGGTTTCGTCAGTTGAGAGTGGCTGAGGATAGTATAGAGAAGATTGCCTTTAGGACTCCGGATGGTTTTATGAGTGGCTGGTGATGCCATTTGGTTAGACGAACGCCTCCGCATACTTTGTTGATTTGATGAGAAGGGTGTTCAGGGAGTACCTAAATAAGTTCGTGATGATCTTGGTGGATGACATCTTGGTCTTTTCTAGGAGCGAAATAAGTTTTCGTATGTGCTCAATAGGTTGAGCAAAGCCCGTTATAGGATAAACGGTGGTTTTGGAGCGAGACTGGCAAGGACATCTAGAGTTGGACAAGGGCTTAATTATTTAGCCGTTTTTACTAGTATCATCTCACGTAGGTCGTCTGAATTCGAAGGAGGTATCCCTTGGGTGTTTGTCTGATATTGGTTTAGGCCTTTGGGGCTTGCATTTGGGGGATGTCGAGTTCGACTAGGGTGGTCTGCGTGAGAGATGGATAGTTGTGACGATTTTGCATGGGAGAATATCCTGATTTTCTCTAGAAGTGGAGAAAAGCATGCCCTACATCTTAGGGAAGTGTTGGAGACTCTTTGAACGCATTGTCTTAAGACAACAAAGGTGGATGGAATTCTTAGCATCCTATGAGTTTGAGATAGCGTATACCCCTGGCAAGGGTAACGTGGTGGCAGACGCCTTAAGCAGAAAAAAGGTTGTCTTTGAGTCCATTGTTCGTGGAATGGCGAAGCTTGGAGTTTAATTCTATGTTTGACTTTAGACCTTCCGTTGACTTTGTACCCGGTTTGCTAGCCTCCTTGGAGGTTAGGCCTACTCTTTTGGGGCGGATTGGCGAGGCTCAGCGAGACGACCCACAGTTGGTTGAGTTGGTAGAGAAGCTTATAAGGGGGGAGTCGTCCAGCCATTTGGGTAGATACACCATAGATGATAGGGGATGGTTGCATAGAGACGGTAGACTTTGTGTACCGCAAGATGAGGGTTTGAAGAAGGCTATTTTGGATGATGCACATCGTTCAAGAATGACTATTCATCCCGGTGGAGACAAGATGTACCAAGACATGAAGCGAGTTTTCTTTTTAGGCCGGTATGAAGAAAGATGTGGCCGAGTATGTGGCTAGATGCTTGGTGTGCTAGCAAAGGAAAGCAGAGCAGAAGAAACCCGATGGGTTGCTTCACCCATTTGGAAGTTCCGCTATGGAAGTGGGATAGTGTCTCGATGGATTTCATCGATGGGTTACCGAGATCGAGGAAGGACAATACGGGAATTTGGGTTGTGGTAGACAGACTTACCAAGAGTGCCCATTTTATACCCGTGAAGAATAAGAGGACCGCTCCATGGCTTGCTTCAGTCTATGTTAGAGAGATTGTTAGATTGCATGGCGTACCATCCAGCATTGTGAGTGATCGAGATCCTATCTTCACTAGTGAGTTTTGGAGAAGTTTGCAAGAGGCGGTAGGGACTCAGTTGTGTTTGAGCACCGCATATCATCCTCAGACGGACGGTCATACCGAGAGGGTGAATCGTGTCCTAGAAGACCTTTTGAGGCTTTGTATCTTAGATTTTGGTGGTACATGGGAAGAGCATCTTCCATTGGTGGAGTTCGCATATAATAACAGCTTTCAGTCCAGTATTGGTATGGCTCCTTTTGAAGCTCTTTATGGAAGGCCTTGTCGATCACCTACATGTTGGTGGGAATCTACGGAGAAGTTCTTGCTTGGGCCTGATATGGTTAGGGAGACTTCTGAGAAGATTGACTTGATTCGAAGAAGGATGAAAGCAGCGCAGGATAGGCAAAAATCTTATGCGGACAAGAGGAGGACGGACCTTGAGTTTGAAGTTGGGGACATGGTCTTTGTCAAAGTGTCTCCGTTACGAAATGTGGTTCGCTTTGGATCTGTTGGGAAGTTAGCACCGAGGTTTGTTGGGCCGTTTCCTATTAAGGAAAGGATTGGACGGATGGCATATAGGGTGGAGTTGCCCGACAGACTTAGTGGTGTACATGATGTATTCCATGTGTCACATTTGAGGAAGTGCTTGCATGAGACCGCAGAGGTTGTAGAGCCGAGCTTGCTTAGAGAAGTGGAAGTAGAGCGTGATGCGACTATTAGACGAGCTCCTACTCGCATCCTTGGGTCAGAGACTAGGAAATTGAGGAATCGAGAGGTCCAACTAGTCAAAGTACAATGGGGAGAAGACGAGGGCAATGCTACTTGGGAGACGGAAGCGAAGATGCGTTCATTGTACCCATTCCTTTTTGAGAGTATGTCTTTTAACTTCTCCTTTATCGCTTGTCTAGTACTTATCTTATCTTTAGTATGTCCTCTCATTAGTACCTTTGACCTTTAGATAGGGTAAACCTATGGTTGAAACATGTGTTTGAGACATGTTATGTTTGATGGATGCATGTGGATGCAAGTGGTTGCTAGTGGTTGCTCGTGGATGCATGTATACACACTCTAGGCACTAGATCGGCTCAATCACTTCATATGGCATATTGCATAAAATTGTGTGTAGGAAGCTATATTTATGGATGTATAACGATTGTGTTATCATATGGATGATGCATTTTGGTGAATGATTGTGCACTCATGTAGATATTGTATGTGTCGACAGGGTTCTCTCGCATACATAATGGATGCATGACACTATCATGGTTTGCATATGTTCATACATTAGATAGGGAACATATACACACACTTTTTGCATATGCTCATACATCATTAAAAACTGTTTTAAGGACAATGGATGCCCGTGTTTGATGGATTGAGTAGATGGTTGTTTGGATGGTAGGATATGCATTCTCCTTAGCTTAGAGATTTCGGGGACGAAATCCTTTAAGGAGGGGAGAATGTAACACCCCGAATTTCGGTTAATGCTAAAATTCACAAATTAAAGAATAACTAATCCCAGATGTGGGAATTAGGGGAAACAGGTTGCACCATTGCGTTCGTCTCGGAAAAATACGCGAAATAGAGTCTGAGTTTTCGAAAATCGGAGTCCGTATGAAGAAGATATGGACGAACGAAGTTAGGCAGAAAACCGAAAAACTAGCCAGAATGCACTGGCGCACTTGTGAAGTGCGCCAACACATTTTTACACTGGCGCACTTGGTAAGTGCGCCCGTGTCGACCCAGGAAACCTGCACAGTTTCTAGAGAGTTCTGTGGTTGGGTGCACCAGTTTGGGGTTTGGGCTTGGTCTTAGGGCTGGTTTCTGGAAGGTTCCGAAATCTAAGGGTCCTAATCTAATTTAGGGTTAATCTAATGGCCTAAAACACTTGCCTAATCCTATAAATAAGACCCTAAGCTAGCCCTAAATGGTCATAATCCTATCTCCTAACTAAACTATGCCAAAATTTTCTATGATCATGGCCTCCACTCAAAACCCTAGCCTCCATCCTATTTCTAAACTATTTCTATGAAGGCTTTCATGTGCATACAAGCATCTTTGAGTTGTATGAGTGATCATTGGCTTGCATTCATCATCAAGTTGCAAGCTTTATGTTCAAGGCTAGAGTTTTTGGGTGATTTGTGGCAAGGGTTTGCTTATTGGAGTTTAGTGGTGAGTTTCTATAGACTTAACAATCAATTGTTAAATTGATTATGATAGGATATGATAAGATATGGCTATGTTTGTGGAATCAATGTGTTTATGCAAGTTTAGTATAGTGTATGTTGTGTGCTATATGCAAGTTTAATGCTATGTTTTATGATGCAAAACACTATGTTGAACAATGATTCATATGTAACATGTTATGCAAGCTATATGGGAGATTATATGCAAGTCTATATGTAACATGTTATGCAAGTTATGTATTTGGTTTTATGCATGCTAAGTATTTGGTTTTATGCATGCTATGTATTTGGTTTTATGCATGCTAAGTATTTGGTTTTATGCATGCTATGTATGTGGTTTTATGCATGCTAAGTATTTGGTTTTATGCATGCTAAGTGTTTGGTTTTATGCAAGTTTGTCTCTTTTTATGATATGCATAATATATGCAAGTTTGTCTCTAAGTATGGCATGTTATGCAAGTTCATATGCAAGTTATGATACATATTCATATGCAAGTTATGATGCAAGTTCATATGCAAGTTATGATACATATTCATATGCAAGTTATGATGCAAGTTCATATGCAAGTTATGATACAAGTTCATATGCAAGTTATGATACAAGTTCATATGCAAGTTATGATGCAAGTTCATATGCAAGTTATGATGCAAGTTCATATGCAAGTTATGATGCAAGTTCATATGCAAGTTATGATACATGTCCATATGCAAGTTATGATGCAAGTTCATATGCAAGTTATGATGCAAGTTCATATGCAAGTTTATGTGCAAGTTCATATGCAAGTTGTCTCTTTTATGATATGCATAATGCAAGTTTGGGTTAAATACTAGTTGGGTTTAATGAATGTTCATATATGCAAGTTGACACCTTTTGAACCCAGGATAAAGTTACATGCTATGTTGGCTAAACCCATGACCTTTGTGATGAATCTTCCCTTTATTATGTCGTGTTATGAGAATGAACTACGTGGGGAACGATGGGGTTAATATGCATGTTAATAAAATGATGTGAAATGGGTATGATTAATCATACCACAAATTAAATGGACGTAATTGGGAATTTACCTATTAAGTTAGGTCTACCCATATTATGGAGTTGGGAATTTACCTATTAAGTTAGGTCTACCCATACTATGGAATTGGGAATTTACCTATTGAGTTAGATCTACCCATATTCTTAAAAATGTGTAATTAATTAGGCATAATTAATTCAGATTATGGGGGTGATTAATTAGGTGTAATTAATCAACTAAGACACGAGGTTGGACCCTTTTGTAGCGGAAGTCTGCCCGGAACCGACCGGCCATCCAGCAGCTACAAATGATTGGCCCAATGTGAGAGGTCTTAGTCATAAATTAAATACGTGATTAAAGTAAAGACACGAGGTTAGACCTTTTTATGACAGAAGTCTGCCCGGAACCAACCGGCATATCCAGCAGTCATAAAAGATGGTCTAATGTGAGAGGTCTTTATGAGGTCATGATCTTAATTAATTAAGAAACACTTAACCATATTAGCATGTAGAGGGACATGAGGGGTTAAGTGGGTGCCTTGGGTGGCATGTGGAAATCTAGTGGGTTGCCTTGGGTGGCAATAGAAAATACGATTAGAATACTTAACCAAAGAGGAACATGTAATTAAACATGGGTAAAGGGTTAAGTAAGTGCTTTGGGTGGCATGTGGAAATCTAGTGGGTGCCTTAAGTGGCAATTGATATATGATTAGATGACTTAACCAAACCTTAACATGTAGGTGGGCATGATTATAAAAGGGGTTAAGTGGGATACACTAGATAAAATAACAAGCTTAGGTGGTAGCTTGTGGGGGCCCATTTCAACCAATATCCCAAACGTATCTTAGTGGGCTCGACTCTAGTCGAGTGACGGGACACGCATATTGGGCTTGACTATAAGAGGCCAAAATGGGTTAGCGGTGGCAACGCATGACCAACGGGTTTCATATGCGTGTGTGGACCCGGGCTGGTAAATAAGACGTTGTTGCATCGTGTAGATATAAGCCGTGCACCGTTAGTTTTATCAGGTTGCCACGCTGGGGAATGGTACACCCCACGGTGGGGCCAGCACGGGTATCTACGTTAGGGAGCCGATCGAATGGGGAGTAGTGTGTACACCTAGTGGATTGTAGGCCCCGTGGCGTCTACTTAGTCACCTAGGGGTACGCGAGAACTATTAAGTTAATTTTATAAGTCCATGGGTGGGATCAACCTTTAAGTTAGGAATGACTGGTGTGGTGCAGTGTAGGATTTACCCTTGGGTGGGTAGATCTGGGGTGGTGTAATCCAGTAATTATCCTTGGGTGGATAAATGCGTCTTTTCGGTTATCTTAGTACATCCTGTGTTTAGTTGGCTACTTAGTGTAGTCATTATCCCCAGAGGTACCGTACCTTGTTTATATCATACCCTAATTACTTTAATGATTGTATTGTTAGGGTTATAGGACTCACTCAGACTTATGTCTGACCCCGTTGTTTCTTTATTTTTTTCCCAACCCTCAGGTTTTCAGAGTGGGCCTAGCACTAGTGGGCTTTGATCAGACTGCTTTATCTATCTTTTGGAGCTTGGACCGTGGATGTAAAGCTCAGTTTATCTTTTCTATTATGGCTATTAGGTTATGTAATGGGATTATGTACTTTCGTTTTTATCAGGATGGATATTATGTACTTGACTCTTATTTATGGTTTTGGTGTAACCAAACATGTTTTACTTTCCGCTGAAATGAAATGATGTTTTAAATTCTCAAGTATTACTTATATTTGTCTTGTTGTAATTTTTCTGTTCTATATTCACTTAAAATACTCCACCGATGTTATGGCATTCCCTTAGTGAGTGACCGTAGCGGGTGTGGGGTGTTACAGAATTTATTCTAATCTTACTCAATCAAATTAAACCGAGGGCGAGTGAACTTGTTAACTATAAACTAAAAGAAAACTAATAATGTTAAAATGAATACAAATATGAGACTAGGAGACAATTTAGGAGTAGATTCACTATCAACATCAATCTAATAAACATAAAAAAATGGTTCTAACTCTCTTTAATAACTAGCACATTAAGTGTTGTATTCATACAAGCATGATTTATATGCTAGAAAATTCAAGCTACATAAATCATCAATTTTCAATACGAACTTAAAGCCCTAATTATCGCATAGAAAATAATAGTTTTAATATGGATTTGGTTGTGATAAAGTATGATTCTATTAATGATATGAGTATCACATTTGGGAATAATTAACCAGCATGTGCTATCAATATTCACCATATAAAATCTTTAATTTATCAATATCCAACTATAGATTAAGATCAAATAAGAGAGTTAGAAACAACAAATTCTAATGTTAATTATTCATGAATCATGAGAGCTTCACTACCCCTAAATTGAAGGGGTTTAGCTACTCATAATGGATTCAATGATAACATAAAGTTATTTCATTGTAAAAGAGAACAAAATAAAGAGAAAATAAAGATAAAAATATGTTCTATTTGTAGGAGAGAAAATTACATGTAAATGAAAAACAACAAATTAATATTGCATTAAAGCAACAGATTACAAAAAAGAAATGGCTAAGAAGCCATGGCAGAAAGAGAGAGGTTTTGATTTCAGCCTCATTCTAAACTAAAAATCCAAGAAGATGCCCTTTACATTATCATACATGGGTTATTTATACATGAGAGAAAACCCTAAATTAACTTTTTGCGTGCTACCAAGAATGTCGCCTCTTTAAGCTTCATTTTGTCTTTAGCAATAATGATTCATGAAGCCCTAATTTTGTTTCTCTACTAAAGAAGGAGGGAGAGTGAATAGGGTCCACCATTAATTCTCTATTTGAATTGATTCCCTTTTTCATCCTTTTTGGCAAGGCATTGATTTCCTCCTTTTGAATTGATTCCCTTTCCATTGATTGATTTCCTTTTTTTGTATGCATATATGTCTTTATGAAGTCCTCTTCTACATGCGTACAATTTCTGCAAAAATATGAAAAATGTTCGAGTAAACATTCTCAAAATAATATAAGCACAAAAATGACCATTTTCCTCCTATATGATGATAAATGCATGATGTTCTGAAATCAATTCAATAATCGTTTAAACATGATAAAATACCAATATATGACATTTATTAGCACTAAACAAGAATAAATATGTGAATATAAATGTGCATTTTTACGTGCACATTAAATACCCCCACACTTATCATTTTATTCGTCCTCGAATAAAGTAAAAAATAAGCTAAACCCATTTTCGTAGGGAGCACGATTGCATTGAGCGTATGCAACAAGCCGTTAAACCTCTGGGCGTCCCCAGTAGGACGAATGTTGTCTCGTGAGGGTTTTCAGTGGATACTACCCACAAAATCCAAAAGTTAAATGCAAAAAATATTTGCAAAATGCAAGATTCGAAAATATTTACAATATGAATGCAAGTTTTTAAGATATATTTACAAATGGATAATTTACTTTTAAATATTACACGAATGAGTTAACACAAATTTGGTCATCACTATGAAATTTAAGTCCATTACTAATCAAAACTTCAAACAAAAGTCATGTTATCGTCACAAACTCCTCCAGTTTGGCTAGTTGTTTTGGTAGAAACATAGTGCAAATATGAAATGAATTCTATAATCGATATCAACAATTGTAAAATGGCATCTCAATTTCCTTTTTGTTAACAAGTTAGGTCGAATAAGTAAAGAGTGTGCTTGGATTTCAAGTGCTTACTCTCTCTTTATTACAAAATATTTACATTATTACTATTTACAAATACCTAACCAAAAAAGACCAAGGTATACCACCTGTGAGAGTTTGGAACAGAGCTTGGCGGATTGTGCAGACCGATGTTGACTTTGTCAACAAGATGTCGATAATCCTTAGGTGTCCAACTCATAAAATGAGACCAAGATATACCGACGCTGACTTTGTCAACAAGGTGTCGGAAAGTGCTTAGCGGGTTTGCACACCAACGCGAGATGTACTAGCAATGTTGGATACCCTTGGATTATTATTTTATATATGTACATTTTTTTCTTTTTCTTTTTCTTTTTTGCATAAGAGAGAGAGTTAAGTGAGAATATCTTAGCACAACTTCACTCAAAAGATCTAAAATGTTATCGCAAGTAGTTTAAATCAACCATTCATTTATTCGGATTACAATTCAGAAAACAATTCATACTCATCACCTACGAATTTCCCAATATACCAGTTACACCAAATTTGCTCTTAATTCAAACTTTCCTTTTGTTATCCGCTAAGACAAGTAAATTTACAAGTATTTAAATTGAACGACCAAAATTATATGCTAACTCCATCATGTCTTATTTAAAAGTAAATAAAAGTGCGAAACTTTTTTTTAAAGAAAAAGGAAAAAATGCTAACTTAAACTATGCAAAACAGAATGAAAATGAAACTCCCCCACACTTGATTTCGACTGTGTCCCTACAGTCAAGTGAAAGGAGAAAAAGAAAAGAAAATTTCGAAAATATGCCCTATATTTACAAAAAAGGAAAGGAAAAACAAAATATTTACAAAATATCAGAAAATATATTGATAAGAAGTAAATGAAACGGTCTTCTAAAGACCGATTCACTTGTCTCTTTAAGTATGAGAGACACAGCTTAAGCACAAAAAACCAAATTATAAAAAAATTTAAATCACGTTTCAGATTTGGAAAAACAAATTTTGTTTTATCAAAAGTTTGAGTTGCTAACTTTAAAATTTTGAGCTTAAAATTGATCCTAAAATCAAATTGGATTTCTGTAACGACTAAAGAGAGGTCAGTGGGTCGGGGTTCAGTAAAAGTTTCAAAAACAAAGTTTGATTTATTCAGATGATGTATAATTTGAGATATATGTGCATCACTCTCACCCCACACTTGTTTTCAGAAATATTGTTCAGTTTTGCTTTGATGTATAATTGTGTTTTCTCAAAAATCGTGTCATTGCAAAAAGAATTCATATACTGCAGAGATTTATCATTGAAAAACAAGTGATCACAGTGAGGTTCAGTTGAAACGATCAAGCTGCAAGGATTTTCAATAGTTTCAGAAAAATTGTTATTGTGCTTAAGATCACATTCAGCAGTTTCATTGTTTTCAACATCAAGAATTTCAAAGTTTTCAAATATTTCATTTTCAGTTTCAGTTTCAGATCCAACAACATCATCGTCAATCAGTATAAGAAGTTTTCGCTCATCAAAGTCATCTTCACTTGAACAGTTGTTAATAACTTCATCATTTTTGTCGGGTTGACACTCTAAAGTTGCTAAATTTTCTAATTTTTCAGAATCTGAGAGAGGAAGATCAAATTGAAGATTGACGTCATTGTTTTCAAGAGAATTTAAATTCAAATCAAGCTCAGGGTTTTCAGCAACTTCATTAAAATTTTCGTCAACTTCAAAAGTTGTTGGTTGAAGATTTTTGATAGTGTAAAAGATGGATTATCATTCGAATCGTCACAAGTTCGGTTTTTATTATTTTGGTTTTCACGAAAATTCAAGTAATCTTGTAACAACAAATTTGTGTGATTATCATGAATTTCATTCATTTGCTCAACAAAATCAAATTTATAATTATTAACTTGAGAAGTTTCAATTTGAAATTGTTGATAACCAGAATTGTTGATCGCACCATCATTGAAATTATTCCCATTGCCAAAACCGTTTGAAAAGTTATTCACATTCCCATTTTGAATTTGAAATTCATTTTGGAGTTCGAAATTTAATTGGCAAGGGTTATAATCAAAATCATTTGAATTTGAAGTTGAATTTGAATGTTGATTATTTTGAAAACTTTGACTTGAATTGTTGCACATCAATTCAGTTAATCTTTGACTTGACTCATTAAATCTTTGACTTTCTTCAAGTAAAGCTTGAACACATATTTCAAGACTTGAGGGTTGATCATCATTTTGAAAATTTGGTGGTGTACAATCAGGATTATTTTGAAAATTTTGAAAAAGTTGGTGGCGTAAAATCCAAATTGTTTGTACAATTGTTGTCCTGAATTTGATGTAAAATTATATGGATTATATTGATTTTCAAAACTATCGTAAAATCCACAGGAATAAGAGAATTGAGACATTTTCAAGAACTTTTTTTTTGTTTTTGTTTTTTTTATATATGCATGAACCTAATGCAACTATATGAATGCAAACTAATTATTTTCAGATTTTCTAAAATTATATAATGATTGTTTGATTAATTTCAACAAAAGATTTCTCAGCCAGTTAACGGACAGGAGTTATTGGTGCACTAGAAATCACCCTAGCAATGTAGCCGAAGGTTTAAGTAACTTTAGAGGTACAACCGATATAATATTTACGAATCACCGTAATATTTATAAGCGGTTATTACTCTGCCGTAGTCTAGACACTGAGAAGTATATCGTTAGAAAGAAATCAAGTTGTCAAAATATAACAATGTCCTCAGAAAATAAAAATAAAATGAGATGAATGCAAAACAGAAATTAATTGTGATATTAACAATGCAACTACGAATGAATTTTTTTTTTAATTCAAATGCAAGCAAACAACAATGCAATTAAATAAAAACAAGGGAAAAGTGAAAAATACCAGAGGGTCTGAATTTATTAGCAATTTTTATTTAAAGCAGCTATTTTTTTAAGTGAGCGAAGAAAAGCAAAGCGGCGTAATTTTTGGCAAGCAATTCCAACCCTTTTTCTCAAGCAACAATGTTCAAACCGACTCAATCTTTCAACTAAAAGGAGCAAATCTGTAAAACAAGTAACAAATCACGCACAAAAGGAGCTAGCCAATTTTAAACCAACAGACGTTCACCTAGCCAAATTACAGAACCAAAGCCACGCAATAAATAACGCCCCTTATTTCCTTTATTTTCTCAAACACAGTCAAAAAATAATCTAAGCAAAATTCCCTTTTCCCTTGTTCTCGAAACCAAAGCTCAATTAAAAAAAACGCAGCCTTTTTTCTGAAGACTAAATAAGGTAACAAACCAATGATGTAGGTTTATGCAAGTGAATCTGAATTTGTGAATTGGTCTAAGAGGAGAGAGTGGCACACTTGGGAATTTCGGGTATGGAGAGGGGCTTATGAACGTGGTGGTTTGGATTATTTTTTTTGTGCGAGGATGACGTGAGTGAAGAAAATTGAAGATGAGATGCTTGTTTAGAATTTTGATTTTTGGTGGATGGACATGAATGCGGTATGGCAGTTGTATAATTGTGGTATGTAGTTTGTGATGGAGTGGGTGATGTATGGATTGTGTATGGAGGAGGATATTGTTGTGAGTGGTTTGGATAATGGATTGATGGATAGGATTTGATGATGTTTAGAAAATGGTGTAAGAAATGGCAGAGAAAATAGAATGTTAAGTGGAGGTTAGTTTATAAAGGATTGTGAATTGAATAAGGTAGAGAAGGGAAGGAAATTATAGAGGGATGACAAGAAAAATGAAAGAAATAAGTGAGAGAAGGAGAAAGGGAAAGAAGTAAAAAAAATGGAAAGATATAATTTTAATTAATTACTGGAAAGAAAAAGAAGGAAGGCAGTCAAGAAATAAATGAAAGAAGGGAAAGGAAATTAAAAAGGAGGAAAGGAAAGCACTAATTTTTTTTAAATGGATATGCAAGAATTGTAAGAAGGAGAGGGATAAATGAGAGAGAGATAAAGAGAAAGAAATAAAGGAAATTGAAAACACAAAAAATGGGAATGAGACTGAACAAAAGGCAAGTGTTTATTTTTTTTATTTAAAAAAAATAATATACAAGAACAAATATGGCAATGCCAAGAAGGATGGAAAAACAAAGCACAAATTCAAATGCAAGGTGGAATGATCAGTGCAAAATTGATGCCAGGAATGATAAAATATACAAAATGCAACTTTTCTTTTTCTTCTTGTTTTTTTCTTTTTTTTTTCTTAAACAAAAGAAGATAGCACAAATAAACAAAAACAAGCACACAAATTGACAAGAAATGCAAAAAAAATGTTTGTTTTTTTAAGAAAGCAAAACAACAAAGAAAATTAATTCAAAGAATAAAATCACAATTAAATTCTTTCTCCGACAACGGCGCCAAAAACTTGTTCGACGACGAATTATCTATCGATTAGAATACCATCACGAAGTGTAATAAACCGCAAGCGCATGGCGTACAATCGTAGTACGTGGCAAATACAGGTCGATCCATAGGGAAATAATTTATTCTAATCTTACTCAATCAAATTAAACCGAGGGCGACTGAACTTGTTAAATATAAACTAAAAGAAAACTAACAATGTTAAAATGGATACAAATATGAGACTAGGAGACAATTTAGGAGTAGATTCACTATCAACATTCTAATTAACATAATAAAATGGTTCTAACTCTCTTTAATAACTAGCACATTAAGTGTTGTATTCATATAAGCATGATATATATGCTAGAAAATTCAAGCTACATAAATTATCAATTTTCAATTTTCAATACGAACTTAAAGCCCTAATTATCACATAGAAAATAATAGTTCTAATATGAATTAGATTGTGATAAAGTATGATTCTATTAATGATATGAGTATAACACATTTAGGAAAAATCAACCAGCATGTGCTATCAATTTTCACCATATAAAATCTTTACTGTAACACCTCGAATTTTCTGTTAACGTTATAATAATGAATCCAAGAATACTTAATTTAAAATGTGAGAATTAAGGTAAACGGGTTACGCGATTGTGTTCGTCTCGGAATTCTGGTCGAGATAGAGTCCGAGTTTGCATAAATTGGACTTCGTATGAAGAAGTTATGGCTGTCAGAAGTTTCCCGGAAATTCAAATAAATTCAAACAGCTCGAAAAACATGTTCAAATTCGAAACAGAAGTAAAAACCGGGCTGGGCGGTAAAATTCCCGCCCAGGCAGGTCGACCAGGGGGTCGACCTCCCCCCTAGAGGTCGACCTAGGGGTCGACCTAGGGGTCGACCTGGCCCCTGGGCAGATCTGAATTTTGAACGATGTATGACTTGCTGTTAAGTCACTAGGGTTTCTAGATGGTCCTGATCTGGTCTGAGTGGTTGTGATTAACCCTAGGTTCATCCGATGGATATAATTAAACTTAAATTCTATATAAACAACTCAATGCACGACCTTAAAACACACAGAAAAATAATCCTAGAACTGAAATGCCATCAGTAGAGAACTTGGAGTAGCTGTCACCGTTTTCAATTCAAAGACGAGTTAAAAGCTTACATCTAAAATCAAATTAAAACTAGTCTAATTCAAAGATCTTCATCAAAGGCGCGCATCTCCAATTTCAGAAATAAGATTTCAGAATGCAAGAATTCCTTTTAGTTTGTAAGTTGGTTATTACGAAGATTTAAACATTCTTTCAATTGAATCATGACATGTTGTAATTTGGATATAGAATGATGCTTATGTATAAGATTTGATTCTCGTTTATCTTAAAGTATCGTTGTAACTAATCATGTCTATATGCTTGTGGCGATGAACATGTTGTAATTAATCATGTCTATATGCTTGTGGCGATGAACATGTTGTATATTAATCATGTCTATATGCTGTGGTGACAAACATATTTTATGTTGAAATCTATTATGATTTGGATTATGGATTTATCTTGCCAATTAAATGGTAAAACATGTCATGTTATAAATTGGTGGTTATTTGCAAGTTTGTGATCTAAAACACATGCTTATATGTTAGATCAACACTCATGTATATTCATGTTAGGTTGAATCTAATTATGTTGTAAAAGTGGAAATGTAGTCCTCTTATGTTTTTAACATCATGCTAAATTGTAATTAAAAATGATTATAGTATATTTCTTATGTTTTGACATAATAAGATTATATGCTAAGTTGTGGGTTGAAACTGTGATTATATGTTAAACTTCTATGCTAGACCTTTGTCAAGTTTACATGACTATTAGACCCAACTTAGTTACAAGTTTACATCTACCCATTTAATTAAAGTTAATGATACCTCTATGCCAAGTTACACATGACAAGTTGAAATGTATGTTATTTTATGTTTATTTCAAGTCTCTTGTTTATTGCCTCTTTTCTTGTTTATGGGTTGGGCTAACTTACTAGCCAAACATTTTATGTGATTCATGCGTACGTTCCACTGGGGTAGCGATGGGAAATATGAAAATTCATGGCATAGATTTGTTCACTAAATGGTATATTTGATATACCATTTATGTTGAGCATATTCAAAGGATAATTATGGCGTGATTAAATTAAATTTAATTCACATAAAGAAATTTGACATATATATAAAAAAAATGAATTTAGAAAAGATGAATATGCCTAACCCGAGGATAGACTGAGTTGTGGTGTAAATCTGCCCGGAACCGACCGGCATATCCAGTGACCACAACAAGACCTGTCTAATGTGGGTGGTTAGTGCATCAAGCCCAAAAAGAACCCGAGGTTAGACTGAGTTATGGTGTAAATCTGCCCGGAACCGACCGGCACATCCAGTGACCACAACAAGACCTGCCTAATGTGAGTGGTTGGTGCTTTAATAAATTAAAGCTAAGTAAGGATTGTAGGGTTAAGTAAATTAGGAAAACACTTAACCGATTCAACATGTTAAATAAAAGAATGGGCGGGGTTAGGTAAACTTTGGCACTTAACCAAATAAACATGTTGATTAGAAAACCCTAGTAACGGGGACCCATTTCAGCAGTAACCCACATAGATGTATCATGGTACCCTGAAACTAGGCAGGGTGGGGCACAATTACTAGGCTAAATTATAAGCGGTCAAAACGTCGGCGGTCGGTGGGCCAGTGTAGGTTCCGACGGGGTATGGGCGTGCACGAACTCTGGAGTGGAAAAATCAGGGACTGGGCATCAGTAGTATACACTATGCATCTTGAATCGTGTCGGGTTGCCACCAGAGGGACTGATACACCCTATGGTGGGACCAACACAGGTAGCTACAGTCAAGTGGGGCTGAATGACACAGGACATGAATGCATGCGAGTAGGCGCCGATCATAAGGGGATCGTTTGTTATAAACACGAGGGGCTGGTTGAACCAATAGTTGGTAGGTGCAGAGACTATAGAAATGGGTGTGATCACATGTTCCTCTTATCTTATATTAGGGTATTGTCCTATGTTCTGTTATCACAGTCATGATCCCTTTCCTTGTTTAAATACTAGTAATCACTGAACTTACCAGACTTATTGTCTAACCCATTTTCTCTCGTCCTCTTTTCTTCCATTCCCCCCCACCCCAGGTCCACAGGGAGGGAATACTGCAGCTTAGTCAGACCCTTTGCAAGCTTCAAGAAAGTAGATGTATGATTTGGACTCTCTCTCACCTTGGCTATGGCTCTTGGACATTATCCTTGGGGATTTATGCACTTTTACTTTTGGTTTATGCTTCTTTATTTAATAATCAAGACAAAGATTTTTTGTAATGTTTTGGAAGTTATTTTGAGACAATTTGATGTAATGCTTTTGTATTGAACTACGTATGCAATAAATGTTTGAATTTCGCTGCTTAAATTTATCTGTCTTGTAAATTTTTCTATTTGTACCTATATCCCTCCACCAAAGTTAAGGCATTCCCTTTGTGAGTGACCTTAACGGAGGTGGGGTGTTTCACTTATTATCAGAGCAAAAGGTTTACCAGATCAGATAAGAATTTTTGAAAAACTATTTTCAAAAGGAAATATAAAGAAGCATTTTACAAGGAAAAGTGTTGTTTTAAATTTAAAAAGGCATAATCCCCAAATCCATATGCGCTATCTTTCTATCTTTCGTTTTGAATCTCTTCGTTTTCGTTTCAGCATGTCTGAGAATCTTAACCTTCCAGAGGGTGTACCGATACCCGGCTGGTTCAGGCGGTACTTAGAGGCTAGGACCAACGACGCAGGCCCAACAGATATTCCTCCTCCAACTGCAGCGGTTCCTCCTCCTCCTCCTCATGCAAATGATTTCTCAAAGATTTGTAGAGACTTTAGGGCCATGGGTGGAAAGGATTTCAAGGGAACTGAATCATTTGTTGAAGCAAGGAGTTGGCTCAAAGAAATTGAAGATCTATTCGATATCTTTGAGGTGGATGATAGACAAAAGATACAGTTGGCAGTGTTGTTGCTCAAAGACGAAGCTTCCTATTGGTGGGAAGTCACTAACGCTGAGAGACCCGTTGAAACATGGGTGGATTTCAGAATAAGGTTTGAGATGAAATTTTTCTCACAAGCTAAACGAAGTTTACAGTTGGAAAAGTTCTTATCTCTAAAACAAGGAAGTATGACGGTCAAAAAGTACGTCAACCAATTCAATCAGCTGGCATGATTTGGACTGGACTTAGTGAGTACTCCTCATAAGAAGGCTCTCCGTTTTTTCAAGGGATTGAATGAGCCACTTCACAGCTTGGCTATGACCCATATACCTATGGGGGCTACTTACGAGAGGTTAGTGGAAATGACACTCTTACATGAGGAAGACAAGGGCAAGAAAGAGGCAAAAGCAGAAGTGCCTCAAGATAAGAAGGGGGAGGGGTTGCAAAACAAGAAGGCTGATTCAAAGAAAGGCGGGAAGAACAACAAACCCCGTGAAAAGAGAAAGTGTAATTTCTGTGGCATCCCTAGACATCTGATAAAAGACTGCAAGAAGAAGAAAAGGAAGATGGGTTGCTGTTTCCACTGTGGTGAGACAGGACACATGGCTAGGGCATGTCCAAAGAAGCAAGGGCAGGGAGCTGGACCTTCTTCTGGAGGACAAGTTCACGCTCTCACGGCACCTCCGCAAGAACGAGGTAGAAATATTTTTGTCGAAAGTTTAGTCTATCTTTTTGATCATCCTATTTGTACACTATTTGATTCTGGCACATCGCACTCTTTTATATCTACTGCTTTAGTGGAATCTCTGCACCTAGACACCAGTATAGTAGAGGATCCCTTGGTTGTTTCAAATCCAATTGGGGGCTCAGCGTATTTGTCAATGGTTTGTTTGGATTTGAAAATATATGTACTAAGTGTTGGGTTTAGATGTAATGCCTTTGTTTTGGGCTTCATGGGCTATGGGTTGATTCTAGGCATGGAATGGATATCCAGTAATTGTGCCGTCCCCGATTGTGAAAAGAGAGTGGTTAGACTCATGACTCGCCTCGGTAACACTCTCGAAATTTCTTGTAATCCCATGAACTCCATCATGCTTAGTTATCTAGAATCTCTTGATGCGTCTGTTGAGAACTTGCAGTCTGTAAGGGTAGTCCGTGAATACTCGGATGTATTTGAAGAGGTAAAGGGCGTACCTCTGAAGCGGGAGATAGACTTCTGCATATACCTCGTTGATAATGCAAAGCCTGTTGCTTTACCCGTTAGGCACATGGCCCCAAGGGAGAGAAAGGAGCTTAGCAAGCAAATCAAAGAGCTGCTTGAAAAGGGGTTCATGAGACGAAGTATTTCTGAATAGGGTGCTCCGGTAGTGTTCGCAACCAAAGCTGATGGTTCGCGTTGCCTTTGCATTGATTATAGGGAGCTAAACAAGCTGACCAAGAAGAATAGACACCCACTCCCAAGAATAGATGATTTGTTCGATCAACTTGTCGGTGCATCGGTTTTCTCCCAATTAGATTTAGCTACCGAGTTTCATCAGCTAAGAGTGGCAGAAGACAGCATTGATAAGACCGCGTTCAGAACTCCCGATGGTTTCTTCGAGTGGCTTGTTATGCCCTTCGGCTTGACAAATGCACCCTCTTACTTCGTGGATTTAATTAGCAGGGTGTTCCGAGAGTTCCTCAATAAGTTTGTGGAGGTCTTCGTAGACGATATTCTGATCTTCTCAAAGAATGAGGAAGATCATGCTCAGCATCTAAATGAAGTCATGGATACTCTCTGTACACATCAGTTGAAAGCTAAATTCTCCAAATGCCGTTTCTGGAGAGAAGAAGTTAGGTTCCTTGGACATGTGGTGTCAAAAGAGGGGATAGCGGTGGATCCCACAAAAGTGGTTGCTGTGCAAGATTGGAAGGTTCCTGGAAATGCAGCCGAAGTCCGAAGCTTTCTCGGGCTAGCAGGCTTTTATCAAAAGTTTATCAAACAACAGCCCCATTTCTGACATTGCCTGATGGAAGCAAGATGTTTACGGTTTACAAAGATGCTTGCGGAACGGGACTAGGCGCTGTTATGATGCAAGAAGGGAAGGTAGTAGCTTCTGGTGGAAGGCAGTTGAAAGTACACGAGAAAAACTACCCAACCCACGACCTAGAGTTGGCAGCCATCGTCTTTGCACTTAAGTCTGGGCGCCATTATCTCCTAGGTGAGAAACTTGAACTGTATACTGACCATAAATCATTGGAATACCTATTCTCGCAGAAATATCTCAACTTGAGGTAGCAAAGGTGGATGGAGTTTCTTACCTCGTACGATTTTGAGATTTCCTACACTCTTGGCAAAGGCAATGCAGTAGCTGACGCCTTGAGTAGAAAGAAACTGACCTTAAGCCCTCTCTTTGTGGAAAGGCAAAGCTTGGAGTTCATAGCAAGCTTTAACTTCAGACCCTCCACTGACTTTGTACCTGGCTTGCTAGCAACATTAGAAGTGCGACCAACTCTATTAGACTCAATCGGAGCCGCGCAAAGAGAAGACCCTCAGCTAGCCGAAGTGATGGACAAGTTAATTAGGGGTAAGACTTCTAGTCACCTCAATAGATACTCCATTGATGCCAAGGGTTGGTTGAGACGAGATGGAAGACTATGTGTCCCACAAGCAAGGGGCTTGGTAAAGACGGTTCTAGAAGAGGTACACCATTCCAAACTGACCATACACCTAGGCGGAGACAAAATGTATAAAGACATCAAAAGGGTTTTCTTTTGGAATGGCATGAAGCGAGACGTAGCTGAATTTGTTTCTAAGTGTTTAATATGCCAACAAGTCAAGGCGGAGCAGAAGAAGCCTGGTGGCCTGCTCCATCCTCTAGAGGTCCCACAGTGGAAATGGGATAGCATCTCGATGGACTTTTGTAGATGGGTTGCTTAGGTCAAAAAGGGGCAATACCAACATTTGGGTAATAGTGGACAAGCTCACAAAAAGCGCCCACTTTATACCCGTCAACATAGAAGGACTGCCTCATCTCTAGCATCCATATATCTTAAGGAGATAGTTCGACTCCATGGGATACCCTCCAGCATAGTGAGTGATCGAGACCCTATCTTCACGATCGCGTTTTGAAAGAGTTTACAAGAGGCTGTAGCCACACGGCTATGCTTAAGAACGACCTATCACCCTCAAACTGATGGCCAGACGGAAAGAGTCAACAGAGTGTTAGAAGACCTCTTGAGACTATGCATTCTTGACTTCGGAGGTACATGGGAGGATCATCTACCTTTGGTGGAATTCGCTTACAACAATAGCTACCAAGCCACCATAGGCATGGCACCTTTCGAAGCTTTGTATGGAAGACCGTGCAGGCCACCAACTTGCTGGTGGGAGTCCACAGGCAAGCTCATACTTGGACCAGACATGATTAGGGAAACTTCAGAGAAAGTGGACTTGATAGAAGAAGAATGAAGACTGCCCAAGATAGACAGAAGTCCTACGCAGTCAAAAGAAGAACCGACCTTGAGTTCGAAGTTGGAGAGAAGGTGTTCCTTAAAGTATCTCCTTTGAGGAACGTCATTCGCTTTGGATCTGCAGGGAAGTTAGCATCAAGATTTGTAGGGATGTTCCCTATCATCAAGAAGATTGGTAAGATGGCTTATAGGGTACAACTTCCCGAAAGATTGGTCGGGGTTCATAATGTCTTTCATGTCTCCCACCTGCGGAAATGCTTACACGAATCTGCGGAAGTGATAGAACCAAGTATGCTAGAGGAAGTGGAACGAGAAGCAACTATAAGAAGAATTCCAACCCGTATCTTGGGAACAGAGGTCAAAAAGCTACGCAACCATGAATTTAAGCTCGTTAAAGTTGATTGGAGCGACAACGAGGAAGACGCGACTTGGGAAACTGAGGACAGAATACACGCAATCTACCCTTTTCTTTTTGAGGGTACGTCATTAATTTCTTTTTCCTCAAGTTTATGCTCGTATCTATCTTTTTAGGTATATCTACTCGATCCTATCCTTTATCCTTAGTAAGGAACCCATTTGGATGTAAACATGTAATTGAAACATGTTATGATTGATGGTTGCAAGTGGTTGCTAGTGGATGCATATACACACACATTAGGTATTAGATCGGCTCAGTCACTTCCGTATTGCATATGCATATATGTATTGGTTTATGGATTAAAACTTGATGTGTTATCATATGGATGTTGCATTTGTATGAATGATTGTGCACTCATGTAAGAAATTTTGAGTAGGAAAAATTGCATTCATAACGGACTCATGGCACTGACATAATTTGCATTAAGGAGGTCAACTGAATCAGTAGACCGCCTGATTTTGCATTAGACAAGGACATATACACACACAATGCATATGATCATGAAGCATTAGAAATCTTTTAAGGACAATGGACGCCTGTGTTTGATGGTTGAGTAGATGGGTGTTTGGATGGTAGGATATAAGTTCTTCTCGACTTGGGGATTCCGGGGATGAAATCCTAAAAGGAGGGGAGAATGTAACACCTTGTATTTTCTATTAATGTTATAATAATGAATCCAAGAATACTTAATTTAAAATGTGGGAATTAAGGTAAATGGTTACACCATTGTGTTCGTCTCGGAATTCCAGTTGAGATAGAGCCCGAGTTTGCGTAAATTGTACTTCGTATGAAGAAGTTATGGCTGTCAGAAGTTTCCAGGAAATTCAAATAAATTCAAACAGCTCGAAAAACAAGTTTAAATTCGAAACAGAAGTCAGAAGCGGGCTGGGCGGGAAAATTCCCGCCCAGGCAGGTCGACCAGGAGGTCGACCCTAGTGTCGACCTCCCCTCCTAGAGGTCGACCTGGGTGTCGACCTTAGGGTCGACTTGGCCTCCGGCCAGATCTGAATTTTGAACGACTAATGACTTGCTGCTGAGTCACTAGGGTTTCTGGATGGTCCTGATCTGGTCTGAGTGGTTGTGATTAACCCTAGGTTCATCCGATGGCTATAATTAAACTAAAATTCTATATAAACAACTCAATGCTCAACCTAAAAAAACACAGAAAAATAATCCTAGAACTGAAATGCCGTCAGTAGAGAACTTGGAGTAGCCGTCACCGTTTTCAATTCAAAGATGAGTTAAAAGCTTACATCTAAAATCAAATTAAAACTGGTATGATTCAACGATCTTCATCAAAGGCGCGCATCTCCAATTTCAGAATTTAGATTTTAGAACGCAAGAATTCCTTTTAATTTGTAAGTTGGTTATTATGCAGATTTAAACATTCTTTCAATTGAATCATGACATGTTGTAATTTGGATATAGAATGATGCTTATGTATAAGATTTGATTCTCGTTTATCTTAAAGTATCGTTGTAATTAATCATGTCTATATGCTTGTGGCGATGAACATGTTGTAATTAATCATGTCTATATGCTTGTGGCGATGAACATGTTGTAATTAATCATGTCTATATGCTTGTGGCGATGAACATGATGTATATTAATCATGTCTATATGCATGTGGTGACGAACATATTGTATGTTGAAATCTATTATGATTTGGGTTATGGATTTATCTTGGCAATTAAATGGTAAAACATGTCATGTTATAGTTATTTGCAAGTTTGTGATCTAAAACACATGCTTATATGTTAGATCAACACTCATGTATATTCATGTTAGGTTGAATCTAATTTGAATCTAATTATGTTGTAAAATTGGAATTGTAGTCCTCTTATGTTTTTGACATCATGCTAAATTGTAATTAAAAATGATTATAATAGATTTCTTATGTTTTGACATACATAAGATTATATGCTAAGTTGTGGGTTGAAACTATGATTATATGTTAAACTTCCATGCTAGACCTTTGTCAAGTTTACATGACCATTAGACCCAACTTAGTCACAAGTTCACCTTTACCCATTTAATTAAAGTTAATGATACCTCTATGCCAAGTTACACATGACAAGTTGAAATTTATGTTATTTTATGTTTATTTCATGTCTCTTATTTATTACCCCTTTTCTTGTCTATAGGTTGGGCTAACTTACTAGCCCAACATTTTAAGTGATTCATGCGTACGTTCCACGGGGGTAGCGATGGGAAATATGAAAATTCATGGCATAGATTTGTTCATTAAATGGTATATTTGATATACCATTTATGTTGAGCATAATCAAAGGACAATTATGGTGTGATTAAATTAAATTTAATTCACATAAAGAAATTTGACATATATAGGAAAAAAATGTGAAATTAGAAAAGACGAATATGCCTAACCTGAGGTTAGACTGAGTTGTGGTGTAAATCTTCCCGGAACCGACCGGCATATCCAGTGACCACAACAAGACCTGTCTAATGTGGGTGGTCAGTGCATTAAGCCCAAAATGAACCCAAGGTTAGACTGAGTTGTGGTGTAAATCTGCCCGGAACCGACCGGCACATCCAGTGACCACAACAAGACCTTTCTAATGTGAGTGGTTGGTGCTTTAATAAATTAAAGCTAAGTCAGGATTGGTAGGGTTAAGTAAATTAGGAAAACACTTAACCGATTCAACATGTTAACTAAACGATGGGCGGGGTTAGGTAAACTTGGGCACTTAACCAAATAAACATGTTGATTAGAAAACCATAGTAACGGGGACCCATTTCAGCAGTAACCAACATAGATGTATCATGGTACCCTGAAACTTGGCAGGGTAGGGCACGATTACTGGGCAGAATTATATGCGGTCAAAACGTCGGCGGTTGGTGAGCCAGTGTAGGTTCCAATGGAGTATGGGCGTGCACGTACTCCGGAGTGGAAAAATCAGGCACTGGGCATCAGTAGTGTACACTGTGCATCTTGAATCGTGTCGGGTTGCCACCAGAGGGATTGATACACCCCATGGTGGGACCAGCACAGGTAGCTACAGTCAAGCGAGGTCGAATGACACAGGACATGAATGCATGCGAGTAGGAGCCGATCATAAGGGAATCGTTTGTTATAAACACGAGGGGCTGGTTGAACCAATAGTTGGTAGGTGCAGAGACCATAGAAATGGGTGCGATCACATGTTCCACTTATCTTATATTAGGTTATTGTCTTATGTTCTGTTATCACTGTCATGATCCCTTTCCTTGTTTAAATACTAGTAATCACTGAACTTACCAGACTTATTGTCTGACCCATTTTCTCTTGTCCGCTTTCTTCTGTTTCCCACCCCAGGTCCACAGGTAGGGAATACTGCAGCTTAGTCAGACTCTTTGCAAGCTTCAAGAAAGTAGATGTATGATTTGGACTCTCTCCCACCTTGGCTATTGCTCTTGGACATTATCCTTGGGGATTTATGCACTTTTACTTTTGGTTTATGCCTCTTTATTTAATAATCAAGACAGAGATTATGTTGTAACGTTTTGGAAGTTATTTTGAGACAATTTGATGTAATGCTTTTGTATTGAACTACGTATGCAATAAATGTTTGAATTTCGCTGCTTAAATTTATCTATCTTGTAAATTTTCTATGTCTTGTACCTATAACCCTTCAACAAAGTTAAGGCATTCCCTTTGTGAGTGACCTTAACGGAGGTGGGGTGTTTCATTTACGTTATCAATATCCAATTATAGATTGAGCTCAAATAAGAGAATTAGAAGCAAGAAATTCTCATGTTATTTATTCATGAATCATGAGAGCTTCACTACCCTTAAATTGAAGGGGTTTAGCTACTCATAATGGATTCAATGATAACATAAAGATATTTCATTATAAAAGAGAACAAAATAAAGATCAAATAAAGATAAAAATCTATTCTATTTGTAGAAGAGAAAATTACATGTAAATGAAAAACAACAAATTAAAATTGCATTAAAGCGATAGATTACAAAAAAGAAATAGCTAAGAAGCCATGGCAGAAAAAGAGAGGTTCTGATTTCAGCCTCATTCTAAACTAAAAATCCAAGAAGATGCCCTTTACATTATCATACATGGTTATTTATACATGAGAGAAAACACTAAATTAACTTTTTGCATGCTACCAAGAATGCCCCCTCTTCAAGCTTCATTTTATCTTTTAGCAATAATGATTCATGAAGCCCTAATTTTGTGTCTCCACTAAAGAAGGAAGGAGAGTGAATAGGGTCCACCATTAGTTCTCTATTTGAATTGATTCCCTCTTTCATCTTTTTTGGCAAGGAATTGATTTCCTCCTTTTGAATTGATTCCCTTTCCATTGATTGATTTCCTTTTTTGTATGCATATATGTCTTTATGAAGTCCTCTTCTACATGCATCCAATTTCTTCAAAAAATATGAAAAATGTCCAAGTAAACATTCTCAAAATAATATAAGCACAAAAATGACCATTTTCCTCATATATGATGATAAATGCATGATGTTTTGAAATCAATTCAATTATTGTTTAAACATGATAAAATACCCATATATGACATTTATTAGCACTAAACAACAATAAATATGTGAATATAAATATGCATTTTTACATGCGCATTATTGGGTATTCTTCAGTGTCTTTAGTTGCCATGAAGATGTTCTCCACGGTGTCATTCAAAGGAGTCAATTCTGAAGAAGCGAAATTTCTTGTTGGCACGATTATCTTTTCCAACATTTCCCTTTTTCTGACTAACGGGATTTTTCTGGCCGCCTTCTGCATCATTATTTTTCTTCTCAGGTTGTATACTGCTTTCAGGATCATCCATGGCATAGGCTGGATCTTCATCCACGCCTATATGCTCCTCAGATTTGTCAATCAGTTCTTAAGCATACTTGATTTCTTCTTCTTAATTCATCGTCCAAGCTTTGTCTTCTTGTTTATGGCTCCCTTCAAAGCCATTAAAACCAAACGAGGCTCATAATTCCCAACCTTAGCTGCAGCTGTGTTGAAGCGGGTGAGAAAAGCCTTGATGGATTCTCCTGGCCTTTGCTCAAGCTCATTCAATTCCATGACATCTCGCACCTTCGTTGCTTGGAGCCTGAATTGCTCTCTAAATAGCTTGGCCAAGGTAGCAAAATCATCCATAGATTTAGGCGGTAACCTTTTGAACCAAAGTGACAGCACCCCTTCGACGTAAGTTGGAAAGTAAAGGCATTTCAACTCGTCTGTGGCACGTGCTCCATCCATTGTTGATCATATTTGAACAAGAACACGTTGGGATCACTTGCCCCATTATAGGCTTGGACCGTTAGAGGTTTGAACTTATTTGGATATGGAGCCATCTTGATCCTCTCCGTGAGTGGGGTTTTGGTAGGAGCGAACCCGCACACCTTCTCATCGTCTTGCTTTTTCAAGCTCTTTTCTATGATTTTGCGGACCATTTCCGATATGCGCTCCTCCTCGTTGAGATGGTCCATGGGGTGGACGCCATCATCCTTGCCAGATGCTTTCCTAAGCAAACAGTCTTGGTTTGGATTCCAGGGCCCTGGGCCTCTCGCTTGGGGAGGTTCCCCTTTGGTGGTTCCAAGTGCTTGTCGAGAGGCCGCTTTATCGGAGCGGTTACGCATAGGTGACTTAGCTTCTTTATGTTGAGGATCATTCAGATCTGCAACCTCTTGGACAGAATCTACTCGATTTAGACCTGAAGAGGATGAACCCGCATTTTCTGTATGATCTGTCTGAGCAGACTTAGCACGAGCGGTATTCATAGTAATCTTTGCCGTAGCGGCCTGCATGGCGAACATAGATTCAAGTTTCTTCAGCATGACGTTGTTTGCTCTGTCCATTTGGCTTGTTAGACCTGTAACACCCCACCTCCATTAAGGTCACTCACAAAGGGAATGCCTTAACTTCGATGGGGCATTTTTGGTACAAGTTGCAGAAAAGTTACAAGACAGACAAATAAAGCAGCGGAAAATAAATAACCTTTATTGATTAAAACACAGCTTGTACAAAGATTGTTTTACAACATCAATACTTATTACAACAAAGCATCTGTCTTGTTTAAAATAAAGAAGCACAAACTGACAATGATATTCCCCAATAAAGCATGAGCCAACCATAGAAATCGAAAGTGGAGTTCAAGCTCGGAAAGAGTAATGGTCCAAAATGAGCTAAGCTACTTCCTCTCTGGCCACCTGGGGAGGGGGGGACGGAAAAAAAGAGGCGAAAACAAACTAGGTCAGACATAAGTCTGGTAAGTCCAGTTATACTTCAGCATGTAAATAAGAAAGGGACTATGACATGAAAAAACTGAACTTAGAACCATACCATAGTGATAAGATAATCCTAAAACAAGACAAGGTAAGATTAACGGAATTGGCTGTCGCACCCACTTCTATTTCTCTGCACCCACTAAGGACTGTTTCCACTAGCATCGTGTGTTCATGATAAAATGATCCCCTTTTTATTGTGTATGCAATCCCTTATCCATCGAGTGTTACCAAGATCCAACTAGGTTTACTTATCGAAAAAATCCTAGATTCAACCAGGGTTTACGCTACCCAGGGCCACTGGGGTTTATGCTACCTATTGAATGCTTCTCGGATTCAGGGTTTACGCGACCGAGGTCCAACTAGGGATTATGCTACCTATCGAACGATGCCCCCTAGTCTAGGACACACTTCCCAGAGCGGTATATGTTCCTAGACTTTCCCTACGTATGTGTTGTGAATCGTTATCGATGTTTAGATGCACATGTCCTCTATATGTGCGACCCGAGTCCCGTGGCAGAGCTAATCAAGGAACATGGAACTCGGTCAGGAGCTTTCAGATATCTGCCGATTGTAGATGCTAAGGTCTGCTTTTACAGTGGCTATGGTCCCACTAGACCCCTCCCTCAACTAACAAATTAAAGGCACCCAAGAAAATCAAGAATGAGAACTATATGCAGGCCGCTCTATGCCCCACAAGCCTATGGGCCAACCTCACCCATAACTAGATAGCAAGTATATGGTCTGTTGGAGTTCTCCGCCTTTCCGCTTCACGTATCTCGACTGACTCAAGATGGTAGGTAGACGACGAGTTGCTATCACAGGGCAAAAACTGGTCTCGCCGAATCACGCTGGTCCATCCTAGTCCAAGGCATACCCTTGGCTCTTCTAACGTAGACCTTAACCTCTGTGAGCTCAGAAGGATCATCTGCAGCCTCACAGAGGGATACCAAGAGTACCCTCACGTCCCCTCGAAGTCGCATGCTTTGTAACCCAGTTCATTGGAGCCTTCTTCATGATCAGATGGACGTTCGCTCCTCCTCGTATTCTACTTGGTTTTCTTGACTAAGGTTTACTACTTAGTTCTCTTAACTAAGGTTTACTACTTAGTTTCCTGAATCGTTCGTTTTCTTAATTAAGGTTTACAACTTTGTCCTCTTAACTAAGGCTTACTACTTAGTTCTCTTTCTCGTCATGTTGGATTGATTAAGTGTCATCGGTTAACTCAAGTTAACCTAATCCATTCACTTGTCATGTTGAATTGGTTAAGTGTTGTCTAGCAGTTCATGTTGACTTAACCAACCCCTACATCATGTCAAATTGGTTAAGTGTTCCTTAACCTTACTCGTTTGTCAGGTTATACTGGTTAAGTGTCTCTTATTAACTTAACCGTGTTTATTTATCATGCTATAACGGCTAAGTGTTCTAAGTTTACTTAACCCCAACATCTAGTCTAGTTAGCATGTTATAACGGTTAAACATTTACTTAACCTTACCCACTTGTCTAGTTTACATGTTATAATGGTTAAGTGTTTCCTTAGTTACTTAACCCCCACAAATCTTGCCTTGTTAACATGTTAAGTTGGTTAAGTGTCCAAATTAACTTAACCCCTATCAATCCTGTCTAGTTAACATGTTGAATTGGCTAAGTGTTTTATCAATTACTTAACCCCACCCTTCTTGCCTTGTTAACATGTTAAGTTGGTTAAGTGTTTCCTTAATTGCTTAACCTCGCCATTTCTAGCTTGTTTGTTCATGATCTTTAATTAATTAATTAAAGCACCAACCACTCACATTAGACAGGTATTGTTGTGGTTACTGGATATGTCGGTCGGTTCCAGGCAGTTTTACACCACAACTCAGTCTAACCTCGGGTCTTTCTGGGCTCGATGCACTAACCTCTCATATTAGACAGGTATTGTTGAGGTTACTGGATGTGTCGGGTTGTTCCGGGCAGTTTTACACCACAACTCAATCTAACCTCGGGTTAGGCATTTTTCTCTTCTCTAGTTTACATATTTACTATTTATGTAAATTTTCCATAAATCAATTTAGTCCAGATCATATTCATTTGTCATGCCAATTAACATACCTATATTCTATGCCCAAAACTTGATTTACCTATCAATTAGCCCAACTTGCAGTTTATACCAATTTAGATTTAATATTCCCCTTTTTCAGTTCATGCCCAATCTAGACTAATATTCCAATTTATAGTTCATCTCAAAACTAGATTTAATATTCTAGTTTACCGTTTATGTCCAAAAGTTGGTTTACACGCCAATTACATACTTTGCGGCCAATTAAAATTTATCACTTTATGCCCAAGTCTAATATGCATGTAAATTATTCACTATTATAGCCAATTTGGATTATGCCAACATATTTATTATGCCAAATTAACTTAATTAAGTTACGCCCAATCCCCACATCATAATCATATGTATAACATGATTTCATAAGTTTTATAAGTACTCATGAAATGGTACTAACAAAAGGAATAGGGGTTAAGCACAAGAATTGATGTAAAAGAATATGCATTCAAAAATAATGGCTCCAACAGGTTCGATGTACATAATAGTGAATAGAAATAAACTAGCCAAGTTACACACTAAATATGAGATCCAACATAATTAAGGGAATAGGCATAGGTGATTTGGTCCAACATAATGCCAGTTCAAGGTACAACATGATTGGTTAATTGTAACAATAGGAATAGGCATAAGAATCTAACTACAATTGTTATCGGCAATTAACCACGATAGTCATGGGCGACTAATCACAATAATTTCTTAATCAATGTCATAGGCAATAGCCTCATAGTTATGAATCATAGTCGTGGGCAACAGTCTCATAGTCACGAATCATAGTCATAGGCAATAATTTCATAGGCAACAGTTTCATGGTCATAGTCTTAGGCAAAAGTCTCATAGTCATAGTCATAGTCATAGGCATATGCATAGGCATTAGTTTCATCACAAGAATATAATATAGGAAAATCGCAGGAATAAACATAAATCCACATAGATAAACTAATAGGCACCATTCCATTATCAGTTTCTTACAAGCCATGACTTCCAATTAATGTTTAAACCGGAAATATAACTGTACATACAAAATATAGGCAAGTCTTGTTTTTTTGAAATCTATTTTCTGAAGCTGAATAGCTTTCCTTTGATGTAGATTAGTCGTTCTTTAAATTCTACTCAGATTGGAAGAAGATGCACTAGTTCTATCTTAGATTTCAACAGAGTAGCGACGCCATTCTTATTTTTAATTAGAATAGAAGCAGAGTATAGGCAGAATGAAATTGTGCGGAGATAAAGCTAGGTTTAGGGGGTGTTTAAATAGGTTAGAGCTCACGAATCCGGTCAGAAAGGCGTCCAGGTGCAGAAAAATGGATCTGTTTCCAGATCTGGAAAAAGGGGGGAGGGGAGATCGAACCTAAGGTCGACCCTAGTGTTGACCTGTTTACCCAGGTCGACCCCCAGGTCGACCCTAGTGTCAACCTGGGTCCTGGGCGGGAATTTCCCGCCCAGTCTGGGTGTCTGTTTTGAATTTCGAAATCTGAATTTTTGAATTTCGGGCTGGTTTTTATTGAAACTTCAGAAGACCATGTCTTCTTCATACAGAGTCTGATTTATGCAAACTTGGACTCTATTTCAAGCAGAATTTCGAGACGAACGCAATGGTGTAACCCTTTTCCCATAATTATTTTATTAAAATTTAATTATTCTCTGATTTTTTACTTAACGTATTTCCTGAAAAATTTGCTTTATGTACATTTAGGGCCTCGATCGCTCGTTGTACTATTCAGAAACCCATGAAGTGGAACAATTTGCTTTATGTACATTTAGGCCAATGAAACCGCAGTCCTATTATTCTTGATCGGGTTAAAGTAAGCACTCTTCATCTATGGGTCAACCACAACCCAGTCACTTCATTTTATTTTTGACTTCTAGGTAGACCTTGCACGAAATCCATTGAAATATGTTCCCATTTCCAAGCGGGAATTTCTAAAGGTTATAGCAACCCTACAAGCTTACCTTACTCTGCGTTGATCTTTTAACATGTCAAGCACTTCAGTCTCTAAATCTCCAACCCTAGGGATGAAAAGACGTCCACTTTGCCTCAAACTTCCCTTATCATCTGAGGAGTACCTATTAACATGAGGAAAGCATTCTCCAAGCTTTAGCTTTCCTATTATCTTTCTCATCTCTTCATCATTACCTTGTTCCAATCTATTCTACTCCATTAGGGATGGTCTTACTTCCAAAATTGCAAGAAATCCTTGAGAAGGCTCTGTTGGTGATTAATTAGAGAGAAACTCCGATTGATTCCACTCATTTATTGTGCTCTAGGTAGCGTGTCTCTGACTCAGAGTGCCAAAGACAGCATTACCTTTTCCAGAGTATATTACACCAAAGTCGAAAGATGTTATATACTCCACCCACCTTTGTTGCCTGAGGTTAAGATCTCTTAGGAATAGACACTTAAGTCACTTATAATCCATATATAACTCAAATATTTCCCCAAAAAGATAGTGCTTCCACATCTTAAGTGCGAAAACTATAGCTTCTAACTCCAAGTCATGCACGAGATATTTCTTCTCATGATCTTTTAATCGTCTGCTCGCGTAGGAAACAACTCTTCCCTTTAACGTTAACATGACTTATAATCGCTTACACCAAGCATCTGTAAATATAGTGAATAGCTTAGCTTCCATGGGGAATGGTGAAAATTGGTGCACTTGTTAGAGATTCACTGAGTTTATCAAAAGCTTTATTAAAAATATCACTCCGTACAAATTCTTGATTCTTCTTGGTTAGTCAGGTTAGAAGGGATGCAATCCTTGCAAAGTCCTTTATAAATTTACTATAATAGCCTGCTATCCCTAAAAAGCTTCTAACTTCTGTCGCATTTTTAGGAACTCTCCACATTTGAGAAGCTTCCACTTTCATGGGATCTAAACATGACCTCTTCTTTCCAAATATGGCATTTGGAAAAAAATCCTCAAGCTGGCTCTTTCTTATAGTTCCTAGGACTTCTCTTAGGCAATGCTCATGATCCTTATATTCCTTAAATCAAACCAAAATATCATCCGCAAATGCTACCACTTATTAAGTATGCCTCCTAAACACCCTACTCGTCGGATCTACAAAGAAGGCTAGGGCATTGATTAACCGAATGGCATTACATCCTATTCAAATAATCCATCATGTGTCCTAAATGCTTACTTGGGCTTAATTTCTTCAGTGGTCCCCAACTAGTAAAATCCGGTGACCAAATCCTACTGACAAAACTTTAGCACTTTTAAGATGATCGAATAGTCATCAGTTCTAAGGAAAAGGGTACCTATTCTTCATCGTTAGTTTTTTAATTCCTGATTGTCCATACGAAGACTTAATGATCTATCGGCCTTAATAGAAGACACTATAGGTGCTCCACACACAGAGGTACTTCTCATAATAAACCCATTATGCAATAATTCTAAGATCTGTTTGTCCAACTCTCATCTCTCTTTTGGGGGCAATATGCTTAGAGGCAAAGCAACGGGCTTGCCTCTTTCTTAAGGTCTATTTTAAATTCAGTCTCCTTATGGGGTGAAAGACCTGATACTTCCTCAAATACATTGAGAAATTCACAAACAATGAGTGTAGAAATTGGTTCATCACGGTTTATGGTTGCTTTATAATTATATAACCAATCTATACCCATAAGAAGTCCTTTCCCCTCGAAATTAAGAACATACAGTTTACACAAGAAATCAACATTATCGATGTCTAACACCTAGTTTTTGCAAATTGGTGAAAGTTGGATTGAACCTCTAAACGGGTTAAAAACCGCTATCATATTGCTGATGATTGAAATAGGGAGATTTAAGAAATTTAGCACATTCCTGGCTGTAAAGGAATGCAGTTCCCCAAATTCAAATTAGATGCGTATGGTAACGCCTAAAATAAGAACAGTACCATCCAAAGAAACTTCTCCTTGGCCCCTTAATAGTTGGTAGGCGAGGGGAGTAGCTTCCAAAGCATAATTTTGTCTGCTGGAACCTCCTTTAGCAAATTTTGGACATTGCTTTATTCGATGTCATTCGTCTTGATAGTGGAGGCACTTCCCTTTTTAACTTTCCATGATTATATCACTTAAAATCCTTAAGCCTCGGGCCCTTTCTTGTGTCATCTATGGAAAATCCAATTTTCCTTTTTAAATTTCCCCTTCGTTTTATTCTTATTTTGCCATAGTAAACCTACTTGGTTTCTCCCTATTTTTTGGTATGCTCATGCCTCTCCTCCTCTACCTATTTACTCTCAAGTTCATCGGTGTATAGAATTGCAGTATCAACCAACTCTTAAAATGTTGCTCTTAAAGTATGTAACAACCTACCCGGAATGTGCCTGAATCCCGACCAATAAAAGGCCCATCGGAACAAAGATCCATTCTAAGAAAGTAGTTGGTTTCTACAAGAAATAAATAATAGAGCCAAACTAAAACGAAATCAAAATCTCACAACGGATGAGACAAAGTATAATAACTAAAATAAATTTACCATTTAATTAAAAACCATAATAATGTCGATTACAACACAGATTCAAATGTCATAAATATAGTATATTAATAATATTTCATAAATACAATCAAGTGCCTGGCATAGTAACAATAATAGATTAGAATAAAATTTTCATTGTCAAGCTTCTGACTTCATGATATCCTCAATCAAGCATTTCCACTTACTAACCTGTGTTGTTAAGAGGAGGGGTTTAGAACAACATGTTTTGCTAAATGAAAATCGTTTAAGTTTAAAGGAAATCTATCTTCTATACTTGACAGTATAAATTCTTCAAGTTATGTCTAGGAGATCCCAACATACAATTTAAATATAGCATGCACATGCATTAAATAGGCGGATTATCCTATGGTCACTTAAGGCCATCATATGTACATGTAAGGGAGGATTCCTACGATCACTTAATACCCTACGAGGCAGACTATCATTAGGTCACTTAAGTCCATTTTATATATTTATTTATGGGTAGATTCCTACTATCACTTAATACCCTATGGTTATTCGCAATCACTTAGACCTCAATTAATGTTATCAAATATTCTCTTAATTGTAATGAGAAATAGTAATCCACCACTTAACAGCAGGTAAGGTAGACACTCGTTGTCGTTTATGACCCCTCTGAAGGACTCTTATGTTACTATTTAACTGGTGTTATGGGTGAACTCCTAGTCACTTAATACTTCCCTTAGACGAGAGGTCTCTCTTACATGCTCTTTAGACTCTTATTTTTCCATCCCTAGGAATGCTTTCGCATAGCCCCTAGACAAGAAGCAGACAACTTATGGAGATCAACCCCACTCATATGTTTATCTTTTTATTTAAGACTATTTAACACTTCACCAGTTAATTAGAGAAAGGAGTACCTAAGGACCACTTAATACCTAATGAGGGCGGGTCCTATGACTTTAGTCCAAAACCAAGGAGTAACCTAGGGAACGAACATAGTCCTAACCACTTAATACCCAAATAAGGTAGGTCAACCACTAAATACGTTCTCGAGGTAGGCCTCCTTCAAATATGTATTTATTACACCAGACATCTTAAATTAACTGACTTCTTATAGCCATTTGATTTGTCAGTCAATTTTAGGCATACTTCTACTACAAGTAGGGCCTGACGTCACATTTTTGTGTATTTATTATAATGTCCCATGATACTAGACATCTCACATTAACTTGACTTCTTGTAGATGCTGGATATCCTTGAGATTTTCGAGCACGCTTCTACTACAAGCAAGGGGAGGGGGTTAACCTCGTGTCACGTGTCATTAAGGACATAAATACTCACACACATACAAATTTACTATAGGCATATTTTAAACTCGAATTCCAAATTAAATGCATTTATATAATGTTAATTGCGTCATTTAATATATATATATACACACACATACATACATAAATAAGAGGGTAATTTTTTGTGCACGTAAATGGAACGTTCTAAACATAGAAATGTCAATCCTAACCAAAAATCAAGGCTTACATGTTATACATTCCAAGCTTTCTCAACATATGATATAATATTTAATCCACATTTGAAGCAATAATAAGTAAATAATAGAAACAAACAAAATAACTTGAAACCTGGGTTCTTAGGATTATTTCAATAACAAAAGAAAAGGACAAAATGTACTATAACAATACATATGTAATTTCCATCTAGTACTTCTTTACTTTAATATAATATATTCACAAAAACTAAGATTTTGGTAATACGTGTCTTATTACATTTAAACCATCTATTTTATAAAAGTACAGTTAAACATATATAAATTACAATGCCTAAATCCATGCTTTTCTATAAACTAGATTTTCATTAAAAAGAAAGTAAATTAGACTAAATGATAAAATCACACAACTCCCAAAAATCCAATTTTTCATTTTATCCATAATCCAAAACCCAAATTAACATACGATTGATCATTTCCAACATTATTTAGAAATATGTGGGATTTATAAATGTTTTTCTTTCATAAGAATCTCAATAGGCATAACATTTCAATTCTACACTAAGAATTACAGTAATTGTAAATTTAGAATAATTCCCACTCACAGAATTACAAGAAGAAGATGGAGGAAATTGTGTAGAATAGAACACTGGATTTTAGCCTCGAAATTGCGTACTCCAAATATTCCTCCTAAATTATTATATATGTATATATAATAATCAATTTAGAATCTTATATATGCATAAATCTAATTCTAGATTCTATATAGAAATTAGAATAGAGAAGATAGAAAATAAGTTAAACAGAAGAAGAAGCTAACCTGACCTAACTCTGGAATTTAGACATAATAGAGGAGAAACAAAATGTAGGTGGATTTTTGAAGAGAATGTAGGGTTTGGGGAAGACTCCAGGACCTTATTTATACTTGTTAAAATGTGTTTGGACCATTAGATTTGTTTTATAAAATCTTAGTGGTTCATTCCAACAAGACTATATGAATACCTGACCTAAAATTAACCTCCACCCACCTCTCTTCCTTAAGGGCAGTCAACCCCCAGGTCAACCTCCCCTGCTAGGGAGGCGATCAACCCCTTTAAGGATCGAGCATGGAGATTTTAGTTCTCCTGGTTGTCGCTTTTTATATTAATATATTATTAGCGTTGATTGATTATTTCCGTTTTCATATGATTCTTGTCCCCTTTTATATATTTAAATATATACAAAAGTTTGTAATCCAAAAGGAATATTCCATTATATCATAGGAATTTATTTTTATTCCAGTTTTACATTTCCAGTTTGAATTTTAAATGTTGTGTGTATATTATATTCGTGCAACTTTTTTTATTTGCAGTTTTTCATACGAACTCCATTTTCAATAAATAAAATTTGAAATTGAACTAGAATCTCGCCACGAATACAAATGGTAATATTTTCGTAGCCCAATTCTTAATTATTAAATACTCATATTTTCAGCCCATTAAATATTTTATTAATTGTTATTATATATCCTTTATTTAATTAGCTATGTCTATTTAGGGTATATTTTCATGAGGTGTTACATTCTTCCCCCTTAAAAGGGATATCGTCCCGAAATCTTATCGAAGGTGCAAAGAACACAACTCATTCTAACAAACATGTTATACAATCAAGTTATTTATTATACGCACATAAAATAGTCATAATCAACTTGATTATATACTACATACATGCTAAAATGAGCTTAGTTCTAGCTTGAAAGTGTAACATATGATGTTATATGTATTATAACAACCCGGATTTTTAGAAAAAAATTTAAATTTTTTATTTTAGCAATTTTAATGGATTTTTAATATTTAAAATAATTTATTTTAAATAATAACAACTAAAAATTTATTTAAATTGAAGTTGGAATGAAATTTTTTAATTTAATTATAAAAGGAGTTTAAAATGGCGCGGTAGTTTGAAAATTCGACTTTAAATTTCAAATGAATGTACATGATTCAAAATAAATTGGATTTTAGTAAAACTAGAAATATTAGAATCTATTTAAAAATATCTTTCTAACGAATCTGAAAAATTGAAATTTCATAACGGGAATAAAAAGTTATGGCCAGTTGAATATTCAGAATAGTCGCTATGGAATTCAGTATATATATATAGCCCGTGTAAGTATCCATTTTGCAAACGCCCTCCGTTTTTGACGAAACCACTTTGGTTGGATCTGGAATGTCACATTATTGCTAGGTTTCAAATTCCATTATTTTTGGAATTAATATGTGAGCGCAGTAAATTTAAATGTGCTTGGTAATTTAAATTTGAATTTGATCGACCAGAAAATGACCATTTTTCAAACGGTCTACAAATTCGATGAAATTAATTTTGTTAGGACCGTATTATCAAGACATAGCTAGATTTATTTTTCAGGAATTTTTAGAGTCAGTATGTGACCCCGGTAAATTAAAATGTACATACAAATTCAATATATATTAATTTATAATTTAATTTTAAAGAAAAACTAGTCGAAACGGTCAAACTGGCTAACGAAACATATTCCATTGTGTCCGGGACGGGGGTATTTAGCTAGGAGCGACAATCGTTGGGATTCGTTTGGAGTTCGAGGTGCTAAAATAGTATTATTTGAATTATATTGAATTAAATAAATAAATAAAATAGAAATACTATATAAAAACACCGTATTATATTTCGTATTTCTCCAAACCCTAATCAGTAAACAGCCGCCATTTCCTTCTAAAACTGACATCTAGAATCGCCTAGTTTTAATCCAATTGAATCTCCAAATTCGTTCAATTAAATCAAAGACAAACAAAGAGAAATTCGAAGAATGCAACTAGATCTATGAAATGATCAGTGGTGATCGGGTATAATGATCTGAGTTAGCTGGAAATAGAACAGGAAGTGGCAAATGTCGGGCGCAATTTACGGTGTGGTGGGACCACCGAATTGGAGGTTGTTCCGCTCGTGGGTCGGCGAGCTCGAGGAGGTTGGAAAGATGAACGGCGATGGAGTTCCGGCGTTCTATAGCGTCGCGTGAGGTTGGATGTTTAAGTCCGATAATGGGTTTTCTGGGTCCAGGTCTCTACGACGAAGACGCGATGAAAAGGGAAGAAGCATCAGCCCATGGATCATGGAATGGACGACCAGATTTAAGTGAGGTTAATTAAAAATTATTAAATTATGAAGTATATGTTGTATAAAGGTTTAAAATGCCATATCTTTTTACCGAGTAATCAGAATTCAGCAAACCAAGACTCGTTAAAACCGTAATTTCGAGATCTACAACATGAATTTATTTTAAAATTTTAAAATAAATTAACATTCATTTTATTTTCAGATTTTAAAATAAATTAACATTGATTCATTTCCAGATTTGTAAATATGAAAGGCATGGTTTTAAAAATAAAATATAAAAAGTATGATGTAAAAATATGGTTTTGAAAATATAATTTGCGTTATATTAAAATATGTAAATAACATTACTTTTAAAAAATATAAATAACATTACTTTTAAATATATGAAATAACATTGCCTGTAAAATGAAATTAGCATTATTTAAAAAAATATAAATATGATTTTTTTAAAATAAAATTAAGATTTCTAAATATATGGAATAGCAATGATTTTGTTATATAAAATAATAATGATTTTGTTAAATAAAATAGCATTGATTTTGTTAAATAAAATAGCCTTGTTAAAAATGAGATTTTCAATACATATATAATGTTATAGAAATGTGATTTTTATTTATAAATACTTTTTTTTTAAATATAGATTTCTATATAAATTACTTTGAAATTAAAATAGGATTTTTTTTAAAAATAAAATATAGAACAGTTTAAAAAATGTAATCTTTATATATATATATCGTAAAGAAAAATGTGATTTTTCATTGTAAAGAAAATTTTGATTTTTCATTGTGTTTAGAAAAATATGATTTTTCATCGTATAGAAAAATGTGATTTTTTCACTGTATAGAAAAATATTTTTTTTCATTGTATAGGAAAACATGAGTTTTCATTATATAGAAATATATGATTTTTATTTATAAGTATCGTTGTTTAAAATGCAATTTTTTTAAATATATACATCATATTAAAAATATGATTTTTACTGCGAACAGCGTGAAAAAGATTGCATTGGAATTTCGGGAAAATCCAAACTGTTCAGAAATTCAAAAATTAAATTGGTGGAGTAGAAGCCAAAGGTGAGAACTCCTTCTCACTCTATTTTATTTTACAGTTAAATGTATATTAGGATGCAGGCGGTGCTTAGTAGCACCCGACACCTTTGATTGAAACCATGATTGCTTGTTTGGACTGTATTGTGATGTGATTATTGAATAAAATGTGTGAATAATAAAAATATCTTTTTTTATTGTATAAATGAACTAAATAAATATTCATACGTTGAATAGAATATTTTATCATTAAAAATATAATTTTTAACGTATATATATGAATGACATAAAATTATCTTGAAAAGAAATAAATATTCATTTACAAATCGGACGATTTGTTTATGTACACCGATTTATCTGACATGGATTAGGACGATAAATTTTACAGATCACCCAACTGCACAAATAATAAACTGTTGTTGTTTGAAAACCCCACACGGGTATTAGGATGATATTTGACATACACTGATCCCATTAATTAGTTGTATGTCAATCGATGGATTGACAATCTGTGATGAGCGTTATTTATTTATTTATTTTAATGCTCACACAGTTGTAAATTGCACTCTGGATGTCGTATGAATTTTTATTGGTTATTTATCTTTATTGTTGTGTACATGCGATGTATGAAATCCATATAAACCACATTATATGGTAATTGATTGGGTCCCATTCCAATTTGGAAAATTAAGAATATTTTAGAATAATATTTCGTAAAGGATATAAAATATTTATGTGTTGAATAAAACATTCATGTGTTGAATGAAAATATTTAAATAATAAAAATATCATTTTTATTGAATGTATGAACCAATAAAATATTCATTGTTTTAAAAAGAAAATGTTTATACAATAAAAATCACATTTTATTTGTATGTATGAATAAACAAAATATTTATTGTTTGAAATAGAATACGTTAACAATAAAAATATACACTTTTATTGTGTAGGTAGAAATGATTGAAAATATTTAGTGTTTTAAAATAAAATGTTTGAACAATGAAATCATATTGTTATTGTATTATAAAATCATTAAAATGTAAATCATTTACATGATAGCAAAGTAGAAAAGATCATCATTTTAATATGATAAAAATATGGAATATTCAATTTTGATTAAAAATTGAAAATGAAGTTGAAATCATTTTAAAATGAATTTATAAATGATTTATAATATGCGTTTTGAATGGAATCGACGAAATATATATAATATTATATATATACATATATAATGGCCTGAATAAAACACGCTGCACAGCGACCGTTCGCGAATTTCGACCATTAACTTCAAATTGACATAACGAGAGATCCGACCTCGGATTCTCCTAAAACCGGAACCGTTGGGTTCGTATCGAAAAGAGCTTTCCATTGAATATAAGAGATTTGAAATCTAATGGTTAGATTTGAAGATATGTCCAAATCAATTTCAAAAAAGGTCGCTATGGATGCAGTTTAGTGGTCGTTATTGGAAACCAACTGTACGGGCGATAATAAAATTATTAAAAATATGGAAAAATTATGTAAAATCATAATAAATGATTTAGGAAAATTTTTGATGAAAAATTCCAATTTTATAAAGATAAGAATATATTTTTATCAAAATGAACTAGTTATTAACTAGAATAATAATTTAATTATTTTTAGAAATAAATAAATTGGATTTGAAAATGGTTTTAAAATAATCAGAATTTTCCAATATGTATTTATATATATTGGAATGGATATGAATGGATATTATCTTCGGAATATTTCGATATTGGATTCCGTTATTATACGAATATTGTAAGGAATTTGGGAGAGATATATATGTCGTTATTCCCAGTACAATATTTGTTGGTTTCAGAATTTGATATTTAATATAAGCTAATATAATTTCTATTCAGAACCTTATATTTAATGTGAAATTGGATTTTGGGGTTGTCTTGAATGGTGTCTTTAATAACACTGTTCTTAAACCCAGTTTAGAAAAGAATAAATCTTTTAATTACGATTTAGGAAATTTTACCAATTAATTAATATTTGACTGGAATTGAATTGAAATTGGATTTTGGGTTTATCGTGAACAATGTTTTAAATAACATTTGTTATTTAACCCAATTAAAGTGAAGAAATAATTTGGAATTTATAAATCTTTTATTAAGATTTAAATGGGAATTTTCCAAAGTAAAGTCTTCCAATTTAATATATTAAATTGGAATTGAATGGAATTTGATTCGGTAATAATCGAGATGAGCTTCTGTGAATGAAGGCTGTTGCTATATGTGGAATTTAAAAGGCTTTGCTGTTATTCCATTTATATTATTAGTCTAACACGAGAATTTATATCGATTATATACTATTATGATTTCTGTGTAGATCCCATTTGATGGAAGATGATTTTGGGTTATTGTGAACAATGTTTTTAAATGACATTAGTTCTTTAACCCAGTTAAAGATAATATTAATTTCTTAAATTCGAATAATCATTAAGTAATGATTTTTGAGATTAAAGAGAATAAATTTAAAAGGATTTATCTTTGATAAAATTAATGGGAACCTTCCCCTAAAATGTGAATATTTCATTAAAAGAATATTTTGAATTGGAATGAGGCGTTGGATGTGTTTTTTATAGCACTTGATCATAAATTACGCGAGTTATTCGGAAAGACCGGGTTTGACCCATTATGAATAATGAATACGACGACTAACAGTCGAAGAGATTGAAGACGGTGCAAGACCGATGATCTTCACATTGAATGGATGAGTTGCTACTGATGCCCGTGATTGGAGTAGCTACCTTGAAGGGGCTACAGTGGTGGTCGTCCGGACGTACTTGTTGATTTTTCGGATATGCGAGGGCCTCTCTCCCGTATTGGACATATGGGACGAGGAATAAGGTGCCTCCGGTTTCGTTCAGACCCAGAACGGACTTATAAATGGATGGTATGTCTGATGTTGTATTCCTTTACGCTGTATTCATTGATCTTTGCTAATATATATCTGTTTGGTGGTGGAGAATTTATTCTCTTGCTTAACATCCTTCTCTGAGACGTATGAGCTCCGAGGTTATATACTGGCAGAAACCAGTGGTATGGTATGGATTGACAATGTGGCATGTTAAGATGCATGGATCAAGGCTTTTGTTGAAAAGCAGAGCCTTGTGGACGATGATCAAAGCATAGCTTTAATTAGCATAGCTTTTTGTAGCGTGACTTCACAAGCCTCGCACCCCGGTATGATGGTGAACTGATGGTCAGATCAGTATGCTTTCGATATTAGTATGGATTCGGTCGACCAGGATAGGGATATGGCATATACCCCTGATTCCCATATGGATAGAGTAAGCGGCGTTTTCTCATGCACGGGACATAAGTCGCGGAGATACTCGATATCCTAGACATAGTGCAAATGTGCATTACGGTGTTCTCTCTAGCTGGGACGTAAGCGTTGAGTATTGCACTACGTGAAAGATATTTCGAATCAGGAGCCATCATGATGGAAATCCAACTTTCCAATACGAGATTTGTGGTTTTAATTGTAAACCTATATATGGCGACATAGTGGGATGGGGCACTCATGCCATCTATATTCCTTTACAAACCGGACGGTTTGTTTATGTACGATTGATACGTTTACTTTCGAAATTGATTTCTACACTATGCACTTATAGTAATAATAAAAGAGAAATTTCGCGTACCAAGCATTTTTGGCTATTATAAGGTAAAACTCTATCCTCCGGCTTGCGTTGCATTGTGTGATGGGACCTGAGTCTTATAATAGCTTCATTTTTCTTAAATTAGCATTGCGTGGTTTATTTACGCACTGCTATTCTTGGAGGTAAACCCGTTCCGTGTTATACGGCGTGGTCCCTTGATTTACCTAACTTTAAAATCAAATTAATAACTATTTTGAGTTCTCGTACCAGTCCCATGACTGACCTGGAGTTTATTGTTCCTTCCTAAACTCTGGGTACCCATATTTTCCACATGGGCAGTCAGTACTTTTGGTTTTGTAGATTTATACTTAACAGGATCCTGGATTATAGCTGGAGCTATAATCGGAAAGCTTTGTATCCGTATATCTCGCTCTCAGTTGTGTCAGTTGTTATTTTCCGCTACGCATTATACTTGTGTATTATTTTCCATTGCTATGTAATTTTTAAATCTCTGATATTGTATTTCCAATTTGTAATATGTATTTGTACTCTGATATATTCTTGTACTCTGATGTAAATTGTTGTAATAAGCAATGAAATGTTCTTTTGTTTGTGTTCTGATTTGTCGTGTTCTCAATTCAATCCGAGGCTTTCTCGAAAGGGGAAGTTTGGGTCATTTCATGTATGCTAAACACCCCATTGTGCATATAATTTTTATATGAGTGGTCGATAAGTTTGTGTTGCAAATAAATCCCACCATCCAATCTAGCAACCACAAAGGAAATTTAGAGGAAGTAATTACCGTGAAAAGCTCTGAATGGGTTTATCTAATCTTTTCTTCCCTTTTCCATGAACTTTCCAGGGTTATCTTCCCATTATAGTAGGACGAGATGATGGATTTACTACGAAGACTTTTGATTCCGTGCTCCACAATCCTCATGGTGGCACGGGGCACCCAATGATCCAACTCAAAGATCCCTAGGTCCATATTCGATCTATTTTGAGTCCGAAGGTACAGTCATGAACGATCTTTCTAAAGTGAGAAACATGGAAAACATTATGGACC
Organism: Allium sativum; assembly: GCA_030737875.1. NCBI lineage: Eukaryota > Viridiplantae > Streptophyta > Magnoliopsida > Asparagales > Amaryllidaceae > Allium > Allium sativum. The sequence continues at coordinate 229,298,548 of CM060918.1, forward strand.
CCCAATAATCTCTTGGGAAGTTCCACACGATAAGTCAATTTCTCAATTCTATCAACAATATTGAATGGCCCAATGAATCTGAGAGCTAACTTCCAAGTCTTCCCAAACCAGATGGTTTTCCTAAGAGGAAATTTTTTTATGAAGACCAAATCACCAGCACTAAACTCAAGTTCCTTCCTCCTTCTATCAACGTAAGATTTATGCCGGTCTTGGACTGCCTTCATTTTTTTTGTATCAAGAGAATCTTCTCCATGGAATTATGGACAAGGTCGGGTCGGAGTAGGATCTTACTTGTAGTTTACCACCAACAAGTTAGCGATTTGCATAACTACCCATATAATGCCTCGTAAGGGGGCATACCAATCATCGCTTGAAAAAAATTATTATACAAGAACTCCACTAACGCCAAGTTGCTCCCATGTTCCTCTAAAATTGATAATGCAAGCTCTAAGTAGGTCTTAAAGAATTCAGTTAACTCTCTCAGTTTGTCAGTCTATCTGGAGTGGTATGCGGTGCTTAAATTAGGTGTCATCCCCAAAGCAGTTTGTAGGCTCCTCTAGAACTCGCTCATGAACAGAGGGTCTCTATCGCTTACCATACTTGTAGTAATTCCATGTATTCGTACTATCTCCTCGATATAAAATTGGGCTAACGAAGCTGCGGTCCTACTCTTCTTTATTGGAATGAAGTGGTCACTCTTCGTTAGTCGATCACCTATAACCCAAATAGATTCATTCCCTTTATTCCTCCTTGGTAGCCCATCCATGAAATCCATCGAAATATGTTCCCATTTCCAAATGGGAACCTCCGAAGGGAATAATAGTCCTTCAAGCCTTCCTTTCTCTACTTTGACTTTCTGACATGTCAAACACCTTACAACGAACTCCTTTCTTCATGCCTTCTCAATAGAAAGTCCTCCATATATCATTAAATATCTTATACCCTCTAGGATGTGTGTTCATCCTTGAATGATGACATTCCTTTAGGACCTCTACTCTTAAGCTACCAGTCCTAGAGACATAGAGTTGTCCATTTCTTCTCAAGCTTTCACCAGTCAACTGAACATATGTCGAAATGGGGAATGTTCTCTCCTCTAGCAATCTTTTACCTCAATACCCTTAACTACTCATCGAGAACTTTCTCATGCTTAATATTATCCATCAAGGCTGGCCTCACTTCCAAAACTGCAAGAAACTCTTGAGATGACTCAAATTGGGATGAAAGGTTAAAATCATAAAGAAATTCCAACTTCTACACTCGGCAATAACACCAAAGGTAGAGTGACTCCTAACCAAAGTATCCGTGACAACATTAACATTTCCTGGAGTATACAGTATATCGAAATAAAATGAAGCTACATACCCCCATATGCCTCCGTTGCCTAAGATTCATGTCACGCTGCGAAAATAAATACTTAAGAAATTTGTGATATGTAAAAATCTCAAAGTTATCTCCTAAGAGATAATGCTCCACATATTAAGGGAAAATACTACAGTTGTTAGCTCCAAATAGTGCACAAGGTATCTCTTCTCATGATCCTTTAGTTGTCTACTTGCATAGGCAACTACCCTACCTTCCTAAATAAGCGCTGCTCCAAACCCTATCCCACAAGCATCCGTGAAAACCATAAACACCTTTGTCCCATCAGGGATGATAAGGATAGGCGCATGCGCAAGAGACTCCTTCAACATCTCGAAAGTGGTACTATACTTATACTCCAAGAAAACTCGAGATTCTTCTTAGTCAAAAGGGTCAGAGAGGATGCTATCCTTGCAAAATCTTTAATGAATTTCCTATAATAGCCCGCTTACCCTAAGAAACTACTAACCTCTAATGCATAACGAGGAAACTTGCATCCTTTAACAACTTCCACTTTTACGGGGTCCATGGCCAAATCTTCCTCGAAAATACATGTCCAATTCCTCTCTTCAATAGTGGCACTTGGAAAACTTAGCCTTATGCCGATTCTTTCTCAAAAATCCTAAGACCTCCCTTAGTTGATTCCTATGATTTTTATAATCCGTAGCAAATATGAGAATGTCGTTCACAAACACCATGATTATCTTATTGAGAATGCCTCTAAACACTCTAATCATCAAAACCACAAAGAAAGAGGGGGCATTCGTTAATTCGAAGGGCATCCCATTCAAACAAACCATCAGGTATCCTAAATGCGGTCTTAGGTTTGCTTTCCTCAGAAATTCTTAACTGGTGAAATCCTGCCGCTAGGTCCAGCTGAGAAAAGACTTTAGCACCTCCCAAATGATCAAATATTACATTTATCCTAGGCAATGGATATTTATTCTTCTTGGTCAACTTATTAAGCTCAATATAATCAATGCGTCTTAACGATCTATCAGCCTTAGATGCAAAAACTATGGGTGCTCCTTACTCCAAGGTAATTCATCGGATGAATCCTTTCTATAGCAACTCAGAAATCTACTTATCCAATTCTCCCCTCTCTTTGAGAGCCATATGCCTCAAGCGGTAATGCGACGGTTATATCGTCCTTCTCGAGATATATCCTAAACACAATCTCTCTATGGGCTAGAAGTCTCATCACTTCTTCAAAGATGTCAAGAAACTCACAAACAATGGGCATTGCAGATGGCCCTTCCAAATCTAAATATAAAGAATGTAATCAGGATGATTCCCTTATATTCCTAAACTCACAAGGGATGTCAAATGTACATCCTATACATCTCCTTATGCAAACGATTTTCCTATCATAATCAAGGATGACCCTATAGTAATATAACCAATCCATCCCTAAAATAAGTCCATACCTCTCAAAGTTCAAAACATTTGTATCAAACGAGAAATCGACATCATCAATGTCTAGTACTAGGTCTTTGCAAATAAATAAGAATTTATTAGCCCCTTTGATAAGATTGGAAACCACTATCAGACTGCTAGCAACAGAAGTTGGAAGTTTCAAGAAATCTGTAATGCTCCTAGTTATGAAGGAAATGAAATGCTCCGAAATTAAATAGGGCACGACCGGAAGTCCTTAAAATAGAAATGATACCTTTAAGGATAAATGTCCTTGGTCCATTGGTGGTCGACTTTGAAGGGGTGCTATCTCGAAAGCGTAATTCTGCCAACTCGATCCTCCTTTGGGCAGTTCATAACAATATGTCCTTATTCGTGATAGTTATAACACTTTCCCTTGAATTCCAGCTTCGCCAGACTGACCCTACAATCATTGGCTTCGTGGCCTTTCCTACGGCATCTCCCACACTCCTTATCTTCTTTCTTGAATTTACCTTTCTTATTCTTCTTCTTCAACCAAAAGATATTCTTCTTATTCTTTTCAAATTTCGAAGTACCCTCACTCTTAACCTCTTTCCTTTCCTCCTAGAGTATAAAATAGCAGTCCCCACAGGCGTTTCAAAAGTTTCTCTGAATATCACTTGAACCAACAGCATCTCTCTGAGAAGGGAGTTAAGTCCATCTAAAAATCCTAGTGCCTTATTCATAGGTGTATCCACAAGGCTTCTATCAAACGTAGACAGATCCACGAATTTCGCTACGTATTCCCTTAAAGATTAATCTCCTTGCTTAAGATGGGTAAACTTCTCTATCTGCAAACTCACTTCGACATTGGGTAAAAAAATTATCCTCAAATCAGGCCTTAAAATCATCCCAAGAGAATATCCTACATGCAATGTCTTCAGAAACCATATTCCACCACTCCAATGCTTCGCCATTAACATACCAAGCGACTACCCTTCTTTTAAACGAGTCTTCACATCGTGTAACCTCGACTTTATGATCACACTCCGATAGCCATGCCTTAGCTTCAAGAAATCCTACTGTTCTGAGAAAGGGACCGCCTCAAAGATTTATGTAATCCTTACTGAGACGGGGGAAATCAAAGGCAACGTCAGCGGGTTGATATGCTGGTTCCGATGGGGCTACAGGGCCAACTAGAACCTGTCCCACAATCCATAAATACTGTAGAACCATTTGAGTAAGTACTGAGGTCTTACTGGATTCCCTTGCTCGGATTGGCTTTTGGCCATTTCTATTATTTGTAAGAGGACAACCTTTTGTGGAAATCTCTAAGATGGTATTTATGCCAAAACCAAAAAGGAAGAAATGGAGATTGTCTTGTACAATCACACACACAAACATACACACACACACACACACACACATATATATATATAATTTTTTGAAATTGGTACACTTTTATTAACTTCTGAAATAATAGTACATAGATAGGTTACTAATCGGTTTACATATATAAGCTAAGATAGAAAGAAAAAACCTGCAGCACATAAATCGAAACAATCGGAAATAAAACAAAAGATAGCAAAAAAGCATGATCCATGATGAGATTTGTTGTGATCCAGTCCCGCTCTAATGTGCATTTGTCTTGCACTACTCCAGCCAACTCACAAACAGCTCCACTACATATGGACTTATCACAAGTTTCCTTCTTCTTCATATGAATTTACTTCATTGTTTAAGTCCAACTTCTACCATGTTGATGCACTTGCAATATATTTCCTAACAGCTTTACAACTGAGAGGCTACAACATGTTCTATGTCTTCAAATACGCACACACTAACCAATCCTGTTACAAATAACCAGCAGTATACCCATGACCATCATGAAGAACTTTTAGATACTGTTTCCCAAACCCATAAAATTGGTACACACGAATTCAGAAAACTGTATTGCAGATCCTTATGAAAAATGAAATAACTAGGATTCTTCTTTGAAATCAACTTAGGATGTAGCAGTTGTGCTTAATATTTAAAAAGCTTTGACTTTGAAACTGTGTGATCTTCATAGTAAAAGGCTTCAATTTACACCGAACAGAAGGTGTAATTCGGGTTACAATTAGGAAACAAATGCACAAAAAGATTATGCATCAACAACATTGGTTTGTTTTACATCTCAGAGTGCAAAATGGCTAACAAACATACCATATTCCAACTGAATAATCGTGAATCAAAAGTATGATCATGAATTTGTATTAGACCAAATAGCCAGTATGATCATGAATTTGTATTAGAACAAATAGCCAACATAAGTCAGATCTCAACCTTTAGACAATAAATCAGAAATGCCAATCCTCATTTATCCCAAATAATCTTCCAATTATAAGAGTTAAACATTTTTTACTCTTTTTTGTGGTGGAATTAACTACCATCTCCACTAACCTTAGTAGATAGAAAATGATTGACTTTGAACAACTTGAAGAATTAGTTATGAGAACTTGGAAGTTTTTGCTTACGTCGGAACATGCCAAAACCCAAGAACCCTAATGTCTTGACTCTCTATACTCGAAGAAGTCCTAATTCCATTATCGATCTACCGATGGGGCAAAAACCGTCGTATACTAGGTTTGGATTTTTTAGCGTGGATATCTTGAGGAAACGAAGGAATATAAGATTCGTTTAGACTTAGCAATTTGAATTTTTGGTATTTTGTTGATCAAAACCTGAACGGTTTCGTTTTAGAGAAGGGTCGCCTGTCTCCTCCCTCCATAGGAGAGAGGAGAGAGCGATTTTTAATAATATATATAATTTGGAAGCCTTTTCAAATCACAAGTACATATCTCATACGTGGATTTCCTCGTAATCGGGTAACCTAGACTCTAATACCAAATGTAATAACCCACCCAGAATGGGCCTAAATTTGGACCCAGAAAAGAACAATTAGAGCTAAGTGCAATTTTAAGCAAGTCATTGGTTTGTACAAAAAATAAATAATAGAGACAAACTAAAACGGAATCAAAATACCACAGCGGATGAGATAAAGTATTATAATTAAAATAGATGCACTGTATCATAAAAAACCATAATAATGTTGATTACATCATTGATTCAAATATCATAAATATGACACATCAATAATATCCCATAAACATAATCAACTGTTAGACATAGCAATAATAATATACTAGAATAAAAATCTTTGTCGCCAAGATTTTGATTTCATGATATCCTCAACCAAGCATCTACGCTTGCTAACCTGTGTTGTTAAGAGGAGGGGGGCTAGATCAGCTGGTTCTAGTGAATGAAAACAATTTAAGTTTAAAGGGAATCTATATTCTATACTTGGTAGTATAAATTCATTAAGTTACGTCTAGGGGATCCCAACACACAATTTAAATATGACATGCATATGCAGTAAATAGGAGGACTATCCTATTGTCACTTAAGGCCATCATGGATATATGTAAGGGAAGATTCCAATGATCACTTAATACCTTATGAGGCAGACAATCATTCGGTCACTTAAGGCCATTTTATATATTTATTTATGGGAAGATTCCTACGATTACTTAATAACATATGGCTGACCCAAGTCACTTAAGACCTCGATTAATGTTACAAATATTCTTTTAATTGTAGTGCGAGAAATAGTACTCTTCCACTTAATATCGGAGGGTAGACGCTCACCGCCATTTACTACCCCTCTGGTGGACCCTTGCGTTGCTATTTAATTGGCATTACGGGTGAACTCTTAGTCAATTACTACGTCCCTGAGATGGGTGGTCCCTCTTACATGCTCTTTGGAACTCTTATTAGCCCAATCCTAGATATGCCCTCACGTAGCCCCGAGATACGAAGCAGACAACTTTCAGAGAACTACCTCAATCATTCATATATCTTTTTATTTAAGGCAATTTAATACCTCACTAGTTTATTAGAGAAAATGGGACCTCGTAATGCCCTACCTCTATACTCGCGTTAGCCAAGGACATCACCAATAATGTTGTCAACTGACCCCAAGAATAAGGCGGTTAAGGAGCGATCATCTGTCTAATAGCTTTAAATGAGGGTTAAACATGCCGGATAATATGGTCTTACTTTTCAAATCTCAAGAGGAAATCTGATATATCTAATTATATTTTAAACCCACTACACAGTTGATATATATAATTCAAAAATAACATAAAATAACATAACATCACAATCAGATATAGACACAAACATTCACATCACCAAGACGGGAATAAATGAATAGAACACATAAGAGTATACACAAAAATAGTGGTCATATTTGATCCACTATATAACAAAAAATAGGTACAAGTTCTAGCCAAAAGACTATGTATACATAGAAGTTTCAAATATACATTACCCAAATTACTAAATGTATTTGCCAAAAGTCAAGAGATGGTCCCCCTACAAGTCATGAACAAGCACCTATAATACCGCAGTCTAAACCGAGTATTATTTACAAGAAAATAAACAATAAACAGATTAGTCCAGCTATACTTATCACTACAAACTAAGATTGGATAAGAGATATAAACTAGCAATGACATATACACAATAAAAACAATGTCCACATTAAATGTGAAACCCCAAGAATGTCCACATAATATCTCAAAGAAATCTCAATGCTACGTAAGAATCGCATTCTAATTATATAGCTACTCAAAGAAATGATGCCCCTTATCAAATCAACACAAAATTGATAACACGATATCAAAACACCAATATACATTCCTAGACCAAATCAATATGAAGATCATCACACACCGTGAACCGAAGTTCCTTAAAATGATCCGAAGGTCATCAAAATGATCTGAATATCCACCATAACCAAAGTTCCTCGAAATGATATGAAGATCGTCAAAATGATCCGAAGACCTGCAAGAACCGAACTTCCCCGAAATGATCTGAAGATCATTAAAATGATTCAAAGATCATTAAAATGATTCAAAGATCATTAAAATGATCCGAAGATCAACTAGGACCGAAGTTACTCGAATTGATCTGGAGGTCAAGGATAGTGTAAATTACTCCAAGCTAGTAAACAAAAGAATTGAGCTACGTGTCCCATAACCACTTGCTCTACTCAAACATTTACAAACAAGTTGTATATTCCACTAGAAACACGAAACGATCATTTACACAATTTTCAGTTGAACGAGTTCAAGAATTAATCGTCGAAGCAAACCCGAGCGGTTCATATCACTCGTTTTACTAAAGCGTCTAATTGGATTTCTCATACGAGTGAGGAAAAGGTTAATAACATGCGTACTAATAGATTGGAAAACAATTTGTAAAATAACTTCATATAATGAAGTAGGATTAGAAACCAATTTAGTCAAAGATTTGATATCTACTAATAATATAAATGCCTTTATAGTTTGAAGTGGAAAATCTCATAAAACATCGATTGTAATAACAATCGATCTCAAAATTCACATTTTAATAATGTAAATCAAATCCCATGAATATTGACTATTAGTTCGTTCACCACGAATAAATCTGAAGTACATCTAACCAAGCCGCTGAAATATGTAGATTAGAGCAAATGAAAAGTCAGAGGAAAAGAGCAAACAGCCCGAAACTCGGTCGGAAGAAGCCTGGAACAACCTAAATTGTTTAACGTGGTTGCCAACGGTCAACAGCAAAAAAAACAAGTTCATCCCACTGAATAAAGATGTTCAGTCGATTAACCTGTACGAAATAATGTGTACAGTGCATATACAACAATTCGGTCGAGTGAATGACCCCATTCAGTCGACTGGTTGGTCATTCTGTCGACTGAATTGAGTAAGTCAGTCGATCGAAACTGGTCCAAAATGAACCCCGAGAGTAATCAATGATTAAGTCGACTAGTTATGATAATTCAGTGGACTGAATTTATGCCTGGGTGCTGGTTTGCTAGGCAATGAATACTTAACGATTTTAGTTGATTTAGTGAAGGCTACACTAGCCAAGCCTATATGCTTGTTTCATAGATGTGAGTTCGCAAGAACTCACCTTTGATTATTAGAAGCCAAGAGAGACTCTAAAAGCAAGAATGATCAACCTCTCTTCGGTCAATACTCTAGAATTTTCAATCTAAACACATATACAAAATAATCCTAAGAGTTAGGTATTAGGAAATCACAAGGACAGAAGAGGTGCTGAGTTAGAGAAGATAGAGATTGAGCTTACCACTCTTCTCTATGAATTTGCACTTTATTTCTACAAGAATTGGAATTCCTAAGAATCAACTAGGGCTTAGGAATTTTAATTTCCCTTTCCCTCCCTCGTTTTCTATTTTCGTTGAAGTATTAGGAATGAATGAAGGAGATGGGTGGTCTAGTGGGATATAAGAATGTGGGCTAATGGGTTATGTCCACTAACCCAAGCCCCTACCCGAAGTCCTAAATTTCACTAACTTCAAACATATCGATGTTTAAAGTTTCTAATATCATAAATGATATTTTGAGCTTAATGGAAGTGGTTTCGAGTCCAAATTCTTCGTTTGCAAAAATCATGAATCTCAGGTTTTAAACCGAAGACACGGTGCGATATTTAATTAAATCTCTTAATTAAATAATCATGAATTATGCGGGTTGTTACAGTCTCCTCTCCTTAAAGAAATTGCGTCCCCGTAACTATTTAAGAAATAACTATATATAAATAAATTAAATCAACAAATTTACTTTTTGTTTTCTTATTTAGCATATCCTTCTTATGCTATAATCTTTTATGAATAATTTCATAAATTTTTAACTTTGAGTTATAAATCATCATATAACTTAAAGTCCGTACATGTATAATGTTCCAATAAACTCAGGAACATATACAAGCAACTAATTCATTTTTCTCATAAGCGCTTTCAACAAATTAGAATTTTTTGCTTACTTAAATTCTAAATATCCATCAATTATTTTGATTTTAATTTGGAAAATTCCAACACCGCGATTTTTTCGAAAATTTGATTTAGACACATCTCCAAATCTACAAGATGAAATTTAAATCTTTCCCTTCTGTTAGAAAATTGTAATCTAACAGATCTGGATGATTATCATTTCAAAGAATTCCGACTTATAATGGATCTTATATGTTCATTTGAACGTCAATTCTCAAAATCATGAATTTCCGCTACGCGACGAGCTCGTTTTAATTAAATTAATTAATTCATTTCACATTCAATAAGTTTATAAATTTAAAACCTATTCTTTTATGTTCTCAACATAAGCTAATTAAACGTTTAAATTCATCTTGGAATCATCGGCTATCCAAAATCAACGAACATTTTATGTAACATTTTAGCTAGAAAATTTATCCCTTAAAATTTCTTAAAATTATTCTAGCTCATAAATTTCTCTTAAAAAGAAAAGGAGGTATATTATGGTCGCATATATCTCATTCAAAAGGACAAGCGATTCCGTTGGGGAAACAAAATCACGTAACAAAATCCGGGTTACACACAACAAATTAGAAATAATATCACGTCCTATAATATTTTAAAAATAATTAAAATGGAGCTTTAGGCTTATAATTAATCCCCAATATTTCAAACATGAAATATCAGCATGTCCTTTAATATTTCAAGAATAACTTCTAAATCATGTGAACATGATAAATGGTGGAGGTTGAAAGAATTACACAAAATTTGAAAATCTTGGATTTCTAATACACAAGAATATCACCAATAAAGATGAGGTCAAATCAATCGGTATATGACCTTGAAAATTTGGTTCATTAAGGCTAACAAAATGAATTGAAATATCTGTTAACCCCGAATCACGAAACCCAGGGATTAAGAATCGAAATTCGAAAACAAGAAAATAAGATCAATAAGAAAAATATAGCTTATTACTTTTCAAAAGAAGATTCAAGATAATTTTCAATGAAAACTCGAATCACTCAAATTCTAGAAATCACCTAAAGAAATCTAGAAGAATATAAGATGAAAGGACGCTTGAACTATAACAAGTGCAAGCATACAAATCCATAAACCACAATGTTATTCATAAATGCTTCTCATAACATAGAAGTGGACCCACACAAAAGTCCACACAACACAGATGAGCGCATCTCTACAAAAATGAACTGTAAGCAATTCGTGACATAAATAATTAAGAGAACCACTTGAATCACTGAAATAACCACATAAACCCAAATACTTCGATAGCTCCTAGCAATATATATACTTATATATAATAGTAGTCATCATGAAAATGGTGAAATCATATGTGACACAGAAGCACACAAACAACATGAGGCGGATCCGCACAGGTTACACCTCCCCGATCAGTTTCGCCTCATTGGCAAGGTTACTGACACCTAATGGCCTCGACAAGATCGTTGACACCTTTCCAAGCTGTTTCACTATAACAACAAAGTTACTGACACCTCCCAAACAGTTTCGTCAGCCATGGCAAGGTTGATAACACCTCACAAGCTTAAGCAGTTTCACCATTTATCCATAGAATGTGTCACGAAATAGGAAAACTCAAACTCTCCATGAATGATCAATATATCAAAACCACAAAGTGATCATCAATGATCAACAAGGAAAGCGTAATTTACATTAAGTTATTAAATAGGTAAGTTTAGCCAAATGTTTCATAACCACTGACTGGCCCGAGTATTTACGAACCAATTGCAAAATTCACTATAAATAACAAATGAGAGCACGACTCCATAGATGAACACGTAATAAATATGTGTTATAATTACACATGGAAACATACGTGTAGTCCATAAATGGTCACTCATCAAGGAAAGAGTTCGAACATCCATGAAACGCAGAAATAACCAAAAGAAAGAAATGGCCGATTCAAACTCAATAATCACCAAATCAATTAGTTTTAAACTGGGTGGAGGGATAAGAAATTTTGTTCACCACAAAGTTGCAAATTATCACGTGGAGATTTTCGTCTTTTAATAAGGTGGTTCGCCACTGCAAAGAAGTTCGATTAAGCATTTCATCTCTCGACAAGGTGGCTTCACACCTCACTTAGTTTTTCGTCTCGCGACAAGGTGGCTTCACACCTCACTAAGCTTTTTGTCTCACCAACAAGGTGGCTTCACACCTCACTAAGCTTTTCCTCTCATGATGTGCTGGCTTCACACCGCAAAGAGATTTAACTAAGCGTTTCGTCTCACCACGAGGTGGATTCACACCTCACTAAGCTTTTCGTCTCATTGACAAGGTGGCTGTATTAAGTTTTTCATCTTACGGCGTGGTGGCTTCACACGGCGAAGAGGTTTGACTTAAAGGATATAAACTTTTCAATCAATTAAGTCCATAAATTACCCGATGAAGTAAATGCAAGTGTTTCGAACCACTTGTTTGACTAGAACGTTTCATTAAATTTTCTTATATGATTAAAAAAACGAATGAAGTCACTTATTAAAACCAAGAAATAAGCCAAAGCGAGTATTGTAAAAATTACCCACCCATTACCTAGAGAGAGCTAAAACATCATAGTAGCAAGATATATAGGTAAAACAAAAACCAAAGTATGTAAGAATTTTCACAAAACATCATTTTGGAAAATCGACATACTTAGATGTAAACCAACCCCCCAATAATATCTAAGGGCATGGTGTCCCCAAGTTCCTTTGACGTAAAGAATGTGGAAGATCGCAATTCAAAAGAACTCAGATGGGATGTTCACGAAAATCAACAACACAAAGAATATGGAGAAAGGTAGCATGTAAGGCATTTGTTTTCTTTTTAATATAAGATCTTCCAAACTTCATAGTTAAAGCTCTAACTATGCAAAGCATAAAGGATATATATGGTGGTCATATATATCACACTCTCAAAATTATCTTATTAAAATCCCTAAGGAGAACCTAGGAAACAATATCCCATTATTTTCCTTAAATATATCACGATTAACATCCAAATGTTGCAAACTAACAATCAAATATTAATGATTTTCCTCACCATCGATTTATATCAAATTACTAAAGCTAAGGTTCAATGGAGATGTACATCATTAATATTTAATACAAGTGTTGTGTCATAATGTCTCATCGAAGTGTTTAGAAACTCCTATCGATATCGTGGCATCCCACCTCCCGATCAGAATTACAAATACTCAATGGGCAACTCAACACAATAAAACAAATTACGTCCAAATAGGGGTGCAAATGTGTAAACAAATAATTAGAGTTGCAATCATATATTCATGAATTAATTTGTAATCGCAAATAAATAAACAACCATTTCATAATGCTTAGCAAAAATAATTTATTTGCTTTCGCCTCACAAAACTAATCTCAAAGCGATTAGTATTTTACTTAGCCAAAATTATTTTATTAAACCATTTTATAAAATAATTTAGACATCTTCTCAACCATGTCCCAAAGATTGTCTCAACTTAAAAATAGGAAATAATCTGAATTCCTAGTCACAAAAGGGATGAGACTCTAGGTTTGTCTAGTCCAAGATTTCAAAAGATGAACTCAAATAAGTTTGATTGGTGAAACAAAGGATCATAATATAAGATAGGATATGACGGGACCTAAGAATCGAGTTAAATCCTAAACACGATATCCTGAGAGAGACTTAGGATAATGATCCTCGCCATAATATATTTTATTGTTTCGAATTTGGCTCTGATACCTAGCTTTGACTCCCCACCTCTATAATCGCGTTAGCTAAGGACATTACAAGTAATGTTGTAAATTAACTCAAAGAATAAGACTGCTGAGGAGTGATCATCTGTATAACAGCTTTGAACGAGCGTTAAATATGCTAGATAATGTGGTCTTACTTTTCAAATCTCAAGAGGAAATCAGACATGTCTAATTGAAACCCACTACACAGTGGCTATATATAATTCGGAAACAATATAAAATAACATAGCATCGCAAATGAAGTTAGACACAAATATTCACATCACTAAGGCGAAAATAGAAATAAATATAACACATAAGAGTATATACAAAAATAGCGGTCATACTCGATCCACTATATAACAAGGAAAAGGTACAACTTCTAGCCAAAAGAATATGTATACATAGAAGTCTCATATACACATAACCCAAAATACTTCAATGCTAATGTAGTTTCCAAAAGTCAAGAGATGGTCCCCGCTAGAGGTCATGAAGAAGCACCTGTAATAACTCTGTCTGACCCGAATATTATTTATAAGAAAATATATAATAATGGATCAATTTAGTTGTACTTATCACAATAAACTGAGAGAGGATAAGAGATATAAAAAGACAATGACATATGTATAATAAAAACAATGTTCATATGAAAATGTGAAACCCCAAGAATGTCCACACAATATCTCAAAGAAATGTCAGTGCTACGAAAGAATATCACATTCTAAGTTATATAGCTACTCAAAGAAATGATGTCCCTATCAAATCAACACGAAATTGATAACATGATATCAAAACACCAATACAGTCCTAAACCAAAATGATATGAAGATCATCATATACCATGAACCGAAGTTCCTCAAATGATCCAAAGGTCGTCAAAATGATCCGAAGGTCCACCAGAACCGAAGATCGTCAAAATGATCTGAAGATCAATTAGAACCGTAGTTCCAAGAAATGATCAAAAGATCGAGGATATTGCAAATTACTCCAAGATAGTAAATATAAGAGTTAAGCTATATGTCCTATAACCAATTGCTCTACTCAAATATTTACTAACAAGTTATATATTCCACTAGAAACACGAAACGATCATTGTCATAGTTTTCAATTAAATGAGTTCAAGAATTTACTGTCGAAGAAAACGCGAGCGTTTCATACCACTCATTTTATTAATGTTTTTAATTGGATTTCTTGTATGAGTGCGGAAAAGGTTTATAACATACATACTAGTAGATTGGAAAATAATTTGTAAAATAACTTCATATAACGAAATAGGATTAGAAACCATTTTAGTAAAAGATTTGGTATCTAGTAACAATATAAAACCCTCCATAGTTTGAAGTGGCAAATCACATAAAATATCAATTGTAATAACAATCGATCTCAAAATTTATGTTTTAATAACGTAAATCAAATCCCTTGAATATTGATTATAAATTTGTTCACCACGAATAAATCAATAGTCCATCTAACCGAGCTGCTGAAATAAGTAGATTAAAGCAACTGAAAAGTCAGAGGAAAAGAGCAAATGGCCCGAAATTCGATCGGGAAGTAGCCCAGAACAACCTAAAATGTTGACGTGGTCCCCACCGGTCATCAGAAGAAAACAGATTTAGTCGACTGATTGAAAACGTTCAATCAACTGGCCTATACAAAATAATGTTTATTTTGTATGTACAGCGATTCAATCGACTGAATAACTCCATTTAGTCTACTGGTTGGTCATTCAATCGACTAAATGGAGTATTTCAGTCGATTGAAACTAGTCCAAAATGAACCCAAGAGCAACCAATGATTTAGTCGTCTGGTTATGATAATTTCTTCGACTGAATGCTTGGGCACTAGTTTGCCTAGGCAATGAACACTTAACGATTTCGGACGAATGGGTGAAGGCTTATATCATTATTCAAGTAGAAATGAAGTTTCTATAACTCATCGAAATAGCTCAAGAACACAAACACAAACCACAACAAAGATTTACACTAGAATTCGTATATTCAGATTCAAAACTCATAAATTGGAATGTTCACAAACAAACAATCCAAATCACACAATGTACACACTCAACATAAATGTGCCAAGGGCACTCTGGCCAAGCCTATAAGCTTATGTCGTAGATGCGAGTTTGCAAGAACTCACCTTTAATTATTAGAAGCCAAGAGAGACTCTAAAACCAAGCAAGATCAACTTCTCTTCAGTTAATACTCTAGAATCTTCAATCTAAACACATATACATAAGAATCCTAAGAGTTAGCATTAGGAAATCATAAGGATCGAAGAGGAGATGAGTTAGAGAAGATAGAGATTGAGTTTACCTTTTTTCTCTATGAATTTGCACTTGATTTCTACAAGAATTGGAATTCCTAACGATCAACTAGGGCTTAGGAATTTTAATTTCCCTCCCCCATTTTCAATTTTTGTTGTAAGTATTGGGAATGAATGAAGGAGAGGGGTCGTCAAGTGGGATATAAGGATGTCGCTAACGGGTTATGTCTACTAACCCAGCCCTTACCTGAAGTCCCAAATTTCGCTCACTATAAACATATTGATGTTTACAGTTTTAAGTATTGTAAACAACATTTTGAGCTCAGTGGAAGTGGTTTCGAGTCCAAATTCATCTGTTTGCAAAAAAAAAACTCGAGTTTTAAACCAAAGACATGCTACGATATTTGATTAAATCGTTTAATTAAATAATCGTGAATTATGCGGGTTGTTACAGACCCAGTGACCACTTAATACCTAATGAGGGCAAGTCCCACAACTTTAGTCCAAAACCAAGGAGTGAACCTTAGGAAAGTACCTAGTCCCCCAAATAAGATAGTCAACCACATAATACCTTACCGAGGTAGGTCTCCTTCACATAAGTATTTATTACACAAGACGTCCCACATTAAACCGACTTCTTGTAGCTGCTGGATTTTCCGGTCGATTCCAGGTAGATTTCTACCACAAGTTGGGCTTTACATCGCGTCATTGTATATTTATTGTAATGGTCTATGGCACTAGACATCTCTATTAACCCGCTTCTTGTAGATGCTGGATATGTCACCCTGTTCCAAGCAGGCTTCTCCTGTAAGTAAGGATTAACCCCGTGACATGTCATTAAAACCATTAATACTCACACACATACAAATTTCCCATAGGGACATTTTAAATTCGAATTCCTAATTAAATGCATTAAATAGGCATATATAATATGATAATTACATAGTCTTCAACTTTTATTCCCTAATCTTTCTCAGCATAACATATAATATTCATTCCACATCTGAAACAATAATAAGGAAATAATAGAATGCAAACAAAATAACTTGCAACCTAGGTTCTTAGGATTATTTTAATAATAAAAGAAAAGGACAAGGTGTTATATATAAATATATATGTGATTTCGTTCTAGTACTACTTTACTTCCATATAATATATTTATACAAAAACTAAGATTTTGGTAATAATTGTCTTATTACATTGAAACATCTGTTTACAAAAACAGAGATTAAAACATATATAAATTACTTACCCAAATCCACGCTTTTGTATAAACTATATTTTCATTAAAAAGAAAGCAAATCAGACTAAATGATAAAATCACATCCAAAAAATCCAACCTTTTATTACATTCATAATTTAAAACCAAAATTAACATATGATTGACCACTTTCAATTTTATTTAAAGATTTAAGGGATTTATAAATGTTTTGCTTTCGTAAGAATCTCAAATCTCTATAAGCATAACAATCCAATTCTACACTAACAATTATAGAAAATAGTAAATTTGGTATAATTCCAACTCACAGAATTACATGAAGAAAAAGGAGGAATTTTTGTAGAATAGAACTCTGAATTATAGCCTCAAAATTGCGCACTCCAAGTATTCCTTCTAAATTATTATATATATAAGAATTAAGTTAGAATCTTATATACATATAAATCTAATTCCAGATTCTACAAAGAAATTAGAATAGAGAAGATAGAAAATATGTTAGATAGAAGAAGAAGCTAACCTGACCTAATTCTGGAATTTAAACAGAACGAAGAAGAGACAGAATGGAGGTGGAGTCTGGAAGAGAATGTAGTGTTTGGGGAGGAGATTAGGGCCTTATTTATACCTGCTGAAGTGTGTATGGACCTTTACATTCGTTTTGTAAAATCTCAACAGTTCATTCCAACAAGAGTATATAAAACCCAACCTAAGATCAACCTCCACCTACCTCTCTTCCTTAAGGGCGATTGACACCCTCCCTAGGAGGGCAGTCGCCCCTCAGTTCACCCCCTTAAGTGGAGGCAGTCGACCCCACTTAAGGATAAGGAGTGGAGAATTTAATTCTCATGGTCGTTGCTTTTAATATTAATACCTTATTAATGTTAATCGGTTTTTTTTGTTTTCTTACAATTCTTGTCCCCTCTTATATATTCACACACACACACACACATATATGAATATAAATAAATAAATAAATATATTTACACATGCACAAGTTTGAAATTCAAAAGGAATATTCCATTATGCCATAGGTTTTTATTTTTATTTCAGTTTTACATTTACAGCTTGAATTCCAAATGTTGTGTGTATATTATTTTTATTCATAACTTTTTCATACGAACTCTGTTTTCGATAAGTAAAACAAAAAATGACAAGAATCTCCCCACAAATAAATGATAATTCGAATTTGATAACATTTTAAATTGTTAAATATTTGTATTTTCATCCCATCAGATATTTTATTAATTATTATTATATATTCTTAATTTAATTAGCTATGTCTATTTAGGGTATATTTTTATGGGGTGTAAAAGGGAACTTGCGCAAGTAATGTCTCTAAGGATAATTCAATCCTTTAACAAACCTTAAATCCATATTCATAGGTGTAATAGTTAAGCTTATTCTAAACCTTGTTAATTTTATATATTTAGCTATATGCTCCGTCAGAGTGGAGTCCCTTGCTTGGGGTTAATGAACTTCTCCATCTGGAAACTCACTTCATTATTTAATAGGAATTTGAGCTCAAATATCATATTTAACTTATTCTATGAAAATATTCTTCCTGCATTCTCCTCAAATACTAGATTCCACCACTCCAACGCTTCTTCTTTCTAGTGCCACATTGTTATCCTTCTCTTAAGTTAATCTTCCCAGCCAATTACTTCGAATATTTAATTACACTTTATCAGCCAAGTTTTAGCTCCCACCAATTCTTCCATCCCAAAGAAATTCTTATGTAACAACCTGCATTTTTGAGTGCTTCGAGTTGATGATTAAACCAACTCAAATCGTTCGAAATGGCAGATTGTTAATTGCTATGGGGTTAAAAATAAATCATCACAGAATCACAAACACAGAAACACAGAATATCTCACAGCGGGAGTGAAATTTATACAATAATACAAAATTTTCATTGATACATATCAGAGTATAGAAATAATAACGATGTAATGGAAGACTGAATACAGACACTTACATGAAGAAATAAAATTTTGTATTATTATATAAATTCCACTCCCGCTATGAGATATTCTATGTTTTTGTGTTTGTGATTTTGTGATGATTTATTTTTAACCCTATAGCAGTTAACCATTTGCCATTTCGAACGGTTTGAGTTGGTTTAATTATCAACTCGAAGCAGTCGAAAATGTAGGTCGTTACATTTGGTATTAGAACGGGAAATCAGTACGCTTTTATTATAAAATTATTTAGATTACTTCTCAATAATATATTCAATTAAAAAAAAGTAATGTTTTTATAACTTATCAATTTCATGTTTGTTTCAATTTATACTACACTCAAAAATTCTTTATAGAGTCGAGATTTTTTTTGAGATAAAGGGTTGAATCCGTGGATGGGGCAATAGGCTCCTCTGGTATAGCGGGAGGAATATGGACTTGTTTTACAGTCTCGTTGTACAGCAATAATCATTTGGGCACACCTCAAAGACTCCATGGGTTAGTTTTCCCTTAATCTAGTAGAAGTTGATTCTCAGGTGTTCCTGTTATCTATAAGAGGAAACCTTTAGTCAAAATTACCAAGATAGTATTTATTGCATAAGTATAAGAAAGATGTATTGTCTAGTATAAAAGATTACCTCTTATCGGGGGGGTGTGTGTATGTGTGTGTGTGTGTGTGTGTATATATATATATATATATATATATATATATATATAGAAAACCTTTTCAAATAACAAATACGTCTCTCATATCCCTTATGATCGGGTAATCTAGGCTCTAATACCAACGTAACAACCCACATCGGAATAGCCCTGAATTCCAACCTAGAAACTTAAAACAGTTCTAAAATGATTCATTGGTTTTTATAAAGAAATAATGTCGCAGAGCTATACTAATATGATTAGTTTTCACACTGGACGAATAAAATATAATAGCAAATAGTGTGCCCATTTTATTTTATAAAACCAAAATAAAGATGTTTGATACAACAATAGTCAGAGAAACATAAATATGGGGTACACCATAAATATCCATAATGATTACGCACATAATTATGATAACTAGTAGGTAACTATCTCCAATGTAACGCCTTCCAACTTTCATTCTTTCCTTTAAATCCATCCAACCTGATTTGTGTTGTTAAGAGGATGGGGTCAGAACAACAAGTTCCGATGAATAAAATCTTTATGTTTAACCTTTGTACCTATGATTGAGCAATATGAATACTATCAAGGGTATATCTAAGGCGTTAGCACATACAAACACGAAACAGGTATACTGCTCACTTATATTTTTTGGAAAGAGGTAAGACCTTCAACCACTTAACACTTAATTCCAAGTAGGCACCGCGACCGTAACCTCATAAAATAATCTGAGAAATAGTATGTAACTACTTTCTGCCTTGAAGGAAGACAACACCTCGCTATTTACTATCATACCACAAGTGGACCACATGTAACTATCTAGATGACACTATTGGAAATCTTTAAGCCACTTAATACTTTCATAGGTAGGCGAATCCTACTTGTGAGGCGATATTTAACTAACCTATCCCGAGTCGAACCCTTACCTAGTCACTTTACTAAATTGTAGGGAAGCAGACAACTGCAAATGACTTCCCTAACTCATATATGTGACCATTTAATATTTGCTAGGGAGAATATGACAGATCAATCTCTTAATACCTGAAAAGAGCAGGTCCCATGACAACAATACATACTCCTTAGGAAAAGTCCATAAGGAAAGTGGTGAATTCTAACCACTTAGTACCCTTGAAGGTGGATCAGCCACCTAATACCTAACCCAAAGCAGGTCTTCACGATGCTAAATAGTCCATAGTAGTAGACATCTCATATTAATCTACCTTTTTGTAGTTGTTTGTACCCAGGATGTCAAGGTAGACTTCTACTACAAAAAGGGGTTAATCATTCATCCACATGTCATTAAATATTAAATAAAGGCCATTTACCCACATAACACTCAAGCACACACATACATACAATTTCCTAATGAAGACATTTTATTTTTAATTTGAAGAACCAAATCAATATGCATTTAATATATATATATATTATTCATAGGTTACATTATATTAAATAAATAATAATCATGCATTTATTAACATGTGTAAAAAACGCATTGGTCGTGAAAAATATCAACTTCTTACAAAAATAAAGAATTACAATTCTCTTCACTATGATCCACACCTAAATCATGAAATATCCATAAATAGTGTTTTTGCACATATTAACCTTTACATATGAAAGTAGACAAAGAATAACATTTACCAAAATAAGACTTGTAACTTTGGTTTTTTGATTATTTTTGTAGATAAAATGGGACTAGCCTTCAAATAACTTTGTCACTATTTAGGTTATTATTTGGATGTTTGTGGCACGTTATGCTTTTGTTAGTACTAGGCTATTGGGCTATTCATTAGGTTGGTTTTTCCATTTATTAGGCGTGTGGGACATTTATTAGGTGGGTGGGTCATTTATTGAAAAGTACTTGGCAGGCTTCGGCCATTTATTGTTGATGCGCATGTAGCGTAGCTTATGCTCACCATCGGCGGTATCCATTTTTTATTGTTATTTCTAGATTTTATTATTTTCTACTTTTAGAATTTGTTGACTTCCAAATGTTTTCACCATATTGTTGATGTTGAATTTACATATATAGCCTTAGCGCTATTTTATAGATTAAATATGGGCATAAAATTTTTGCTGTTTTGAATTCTTAAATGAGTTCTATATGTTGATATTTTTGATCCGCGATATTTTCGATTCATGACAACATGGAAATGAAGATCAATAAAGATCAAAGTGAGGAGCTGAATTCATATATATATAAGTATTTAGTTGTGTTAGAAATATGTTAAAATCTATCCTCATAGTATAACACAAATGCACGGATATATTTATATATATATATATGAATAGAAATGGCCAATACTAGACTGGTTTTACTAACCGGTCGACTGGTGAAAACCAGACCAGTCGATGGTCAGTAAACCAAAGCCCAGTAACGGCTAGTTTCTATTCATATTTAAATATATACGATTTTATATAATCAACCAGTTGACTGGTGAAATGCAGACCAATTGACTGATTTCGAAACATCAACTTTTTATATGAAGAGTCACCTCCTTTGATGAATAGATTTAAATTCATTGTTGAATAGAAATGACCATATCTCTTTGAAATAATTATTCGTGAAAGGTTGCTGCTCTTCTACTATTATATAAACACCATTATCTTCAATTCCAAACCACCGATTCTCACTTATTCTATTCTAATTTTTGATTTACATCT
Organism: Allium sativum; assembly: GCA_030737875.1. Taxonomy (NCBI): domain Eukaryota; kingdom Viridiplantae; phylum Streptophyta; class Magnoliopsida; order Asparagales; family Amaryllidaceae; genus Allium; species Allium sativum. Next base: position 229,320,631 of record CM060918.1, read on the forward strand.
CTATACTCTCCGCATTCTAAAAGCTCTCAAAAATTCAAGTTACTTGTTGAATGATTGAAATTATTTCATATCTCTTGATTCAATAAGCGACATACTTCCTATATTCTTCACATACACATCAAATCCTTGAGGATAAGATTATAGGAAGGGTGTACTTAACTGTTGGCTATTTAGTGTTGATACGAGAACACATTCAGAAGTCAAAACTCTATTGTACTTTATGAAGTCCTGTATGGGTGCTCAAGCGGGGACATCCTTGTTGGTGCTTGGGTGTATTATGACCTATTCCTCCAGGTAAATAGAGGGCGTTGTTAGTGAATTCCGAAGAGGAGCTTCGGTACTGGACGTAGGACGGGAAGTCCGAACCAGTATAAAATTTGTGGTATCTTTACTTACTGCTTTTATTTATTTGATATATTCCATCTATCTTAGTTTTACCTACATAACTACTGTATTAATCTAAGTTAGTATATCGTAATCATTTCTGCTTAAGTCCATATAAAAATATCCTTAAAGTCATTCGCGACTTTTTCAGATATTCTATTGGTTTCCATCTTTTTGTTTCTATATGCGTTGAGATTTCATATAGCTTGGCCTTAGAGCCTAATCAATTTGTTATCGATGGAAACATTCGTGTTTGTTGTTGCCTAATACATGAGAGCTTATTTGTTGATTTAGATGAAATTACCTTGTGTACTTTATGTTGATTCGAGCTTATGATGTTCCTTCTCTACAGAAAGGAATTATTACCTATGTGTCAATATTCTTCATCTCGCTAACTATGTTTTTTAAGTTAGACTGGCCCATGTATTTTATGTGCTAGGGTAAGACCGGGTTATTTCAGGTTAGTCATCTGCAGTAGATTCCCACAATGATTTTCTTTCGCTATGGATTATCCTATTTGATGATAGTACCTAATTTAAGTATTCGTTTGTTGTACTTCAGGTATATTCTTTTGTTGGAACTTGTTGTGTCTATATATGGTCCCTTAGAATCATCCATTATTGTATTGTACTTTTGTTATATGTATATGTGTGTATCCTATTCCGTGATTTGTGATATCTGATGTTGTTAATTTTTTTTTGAATAGATGCTTAGCCACTTTAGTTTAATATTAAACCTAAATCGGGTATGTCGATCCTCATACAAAAGAGTAGAAAATTAGAGAATATAATCGACGTATTCAATACTCGTTTAAGACAAAGCTTACGAATGGTCCCTCCTAGCCAACCATATTCTTTACATTAGCACTGGTACTACTTAGTAATGTTCTTTGTTAATGTGGGTCTCAGAGTGGGGAGTTACAACATAATATCAAAGCTGAGTTCAGAACAAAATACGATAAACCCATAACATAGCCGGAATAGTATATGTGTTACAACAAAGAAGGATAGCATTCTTGTATACCTTTATCTCACTTCTTAGTTACCTAAATGGAGATAGGAAAATGAATTAATTATCAAGATAATAAATTGACACTTATACTAGGATAATAAATATAAATGATCTGGAATTTAATCAGATTGCTCAGCGGAAGCTAGTAGATTATTTTGACTGAGCATGGTATTTAGTGATCTACATGTGTGGTAAATTAGACGGTGCATATATGGTTGATTGGTGATTAAGAATTGATTATTTGGTTGTATTTATTTAGAAAAATGGACGCTAGTGATAATAAAATAAGTACAACTAAGGAAAAATTGTGATTATCTATTATATAATGACTTGTCAGAACATTGTTGAAGGATTTTTGAGACACGTGGATGCCATGTTATTGATAAGGGTACCTAAACATCGTATGAGACATTTTGACATGAGAAATAATTAATCAAAGAAAAATATTTGAGTTAAAATGATGTTGAGCCATTGAACAAATTGTGAAAAGTGGAGAGCATCGCGAGGCAATATTGATATTATATCAATTTTGCAGGCAAGTGATGAAATGAATCACTAAAAATTTAGTGGTTTAATTTTTATTTTATGTAATAAGACAAGTTAAAGAAATTGTTTTTGAGTGAAATTGTATTTTGGAAAACAAAAGAATATAAATATATATACTTGTATATATGAAAATGTGATATATTTAAGGGTAAATATCTTGGAAACAAGTAATATTTTATAAAATGCATACTGGTGTTATAATCTTACATGGCGTATGCAGCCACTAAGCCTTATCAATAGCAGAGGAAAATGCGAGGCCATGTTGATTTTACAATCCAAATCCCAGCCATTGACCAAGCGATCTACTACAAATAGATGGTGAGGTAACGTCATCGGCCTATTTGAGGTTTGAAAAGTTGAGTATTTTTGAAATATATGTTAAAATGGATAATATGTGATAATTTGATCTATTTTGTATATCACTTCTTATAATTTGGATGGATGTTAAAATTTTGAAACCTTATAGTAATGATTTATATTATATTTCTTAAAAGGGGTAAGTTGGAAAAGAGTTATTTAGAAATTCATCCTATAGATTTCAATCATAAAGGAAATTGCGGGGATGCAATTTCTTTAGGAGGAGTCTGTAAGAATCCTTGTTTTTTATTATCTGGTTAAATAAAATTTACAAAGATGTTTGTAATTCAAAGATGGAAAAAATAAATAAGAATTTAGAAAGGAGAATTTTTATAATTATTTATGTTGAATAAAAAAGGAGATTTGAGTTAATACAAAGAACCATGATCGGTTTGTTTGTAAATTGAATTTAAATAAAGAATAAAAGAAATTAACTCAACATTAATTTGTTGAATAAATGTATAAAATGAAAAAAAAAAGTTCGAAGAACATTATAATGTTGGTTTGTGCTAAAATATGCTTAAAAGATGTTATTTGTCAAAATGCAATAATTTTGTAAATTGTTCCTAAACATCGATTTTGATTGTTAAAGAAGTATAAAAAAATAAAATTGGGTTATAATTGAATAACAAAAATGTGAAAAATTGATAAAAATCAATGTTTAAGCTTAAAAATATTTTTAATATGGGTTATTAATATGTTTTAGACAAGAGAATGAGATCCTTGTAAATTTTAGTATTAAAAATGTAAGTTTTAAACAAATGAAAATACATAAAAAAAATAATCAAAAATGTATGGTAATTATATTTGAAATCAAGTTTAAATTAGTTAAAATGATTGTAAACATGTTTATTAATATTTTTGTAAAGTTAAAATAAAATAATTGTAAACAATTTGATGTAAGTTGTGGGGAAATGTGTTAAGAATGGATTAAACTGTGTTTAACTTGGAAGTTGATGGCCAAATTAGTTTAAATAAATTAAATTTAGCCTTATTGGGTAGGGTTTTTGAGTCCAAACCCTTGCACTTAGGTTTCATTAGGAAGCAGAAAGTTAGTACTATACATACTCTTCTCCTCCTCATTTTTATTTTTCTTCTTCCTGTGAATGTAGTTACCCAAAATTCCGGTCCAATTTGAGCTGGCCAAAAACACAAGCCCAACTCCAAATTAAACTGAAAATCAGGAAATTAATAGAAAGAAAACAGAGGGTGAGGAAAGATAAGATAGAAACTTAGAATAGAAGAAGAAGAAGAACACAATATCAGAGTAACATGAATCTCACATCGGAACGAATAAATATATTTCATAACATAACTTTGAAATACAAATTTGTACTTGAATATAAATATCATTATCAAAGTACAGCACTTACAACACAACGGAAATAACTATAACTATATAATCCTGAAGCCTCCTGCTCCAAGCTCTTCCAGTATATCTGTAAATCCCGAGTACTTGACTGCCCGTACAAATTTAGGCACCCAAGAGTTTAGGGAAAACAAACAAAATAAACTCTGGGTCAGTCATGGGACTGGTGTGAGTAAAACAGTTTAAAACAGTTCAAGCAGGTAATCGATATCTTATAAGACCACGTCGTATAATGGAACGGGTTTTTTTCCTTATGAGAATCCAAATATCTTTATATCAAAAACCTTTTGATATTATAATAATGTCTATCAACACAATATAATAATCATCTAGCAGAAACGCTTTCATCTCACGTTCTATATATATAGTATACAATCAAAACCGCAAGCACGTATTGGGTAATGGATTTCCAACTATGACAAGGTATGGAACCACTTTTCGCTAGTGTACCTCTAGAAAGGAATACACTGGGTTCAACAAGAACATCTTGCAACCTGGCCCCACATGACCGACCACTCATTTCGCTTGAGTGTATCGAATGTATATCACCAACAGTTGGGATCAGCAACCGTTTCCCGAATGGGACAACATCAACAATAGATTTTTAGAAGTAAATGAAACTCTAGATCAGGTGATTATACACCCTACTTTGGTGCCACCAACTTAGCCATGCTGCCTGCCCGATTTCTGTCATTTACCGGATGTGGGGCTAGAAGTTACGCTTTATCATCACACCAGATTCACTTCGAATGCCACATCGTCAAATCCACCAAATCACCGATTGACGTCCTCAACGATACATTATGTGTTAGCTAAAAGAAGTTTCCTTCTCCGCTTCCACTCTTGGTATGGTTGGAGAAATCAATATACGTGATCGTCTGGAAATACTCTATCAGACATCCGTCCATACAAGTCATCCAGGAACAGGATGAACCGAAGGCACTATTCAGTATATCCATCTTAGACACTGTTATCTAAGACTTATACAATATCCCTTGCACTTTACTTCGTCTTCAATTATCTTTGGCATATATGATTCGCAACGCTTATGCCAATACAGAGTGGTTCTTTGGATAATAATCCAACCGGTCTCTCCATATCAACAACGTTAAAATGGTCAAAACTTTGATAGTCTGTGATTTAACTATCAAAGAAAAACAGGTGTGCAAACAACGATATTATTTCCAAATGGAAATTCTATCAATCAATCATATATATATATATATATATATATATCTATATATATATATATATATATATTTCCTTATTTTCTATGTTTGGAAAATATACGTTATTAACACTGGAAAACATTTCCATAACTTATTTACGTATCACTATTCTTTCTATAACTATCAGTCTCTGACTGTAAACTAGTAGGAGAACAAATTCTCTAAGTATAAACCTCGAAGGCCGAAACCAACATCAGATCGATACTCAGAAAACTATTCAACTTAACTAATCTCTAGTCAGTTTCTAATCTTGTTTAACTCTATTTCGATTAACTCTAATTTGAATAACTAATATTCGATTTAACTCCATTCGCTTAACTCTAGGTCGCAACGATCACAATGGTTATGCCTGATTCTCTCAGGAAGCATCCGACCGCCGTAGGCTATCTGCAGCCCTGCGAATTACGCTAGCAGTCGTGCAAAATGGTAACTTATCCTATATAACTGTGTCTGATTTACTCCTTTTGATAACTACGTTTGATTAACTCCTTTTAATAAACTACGTTTGATCAACTCCTTTTATAATCCTATTTATTTCGTAAATAAATGTTCATTTATTCTATTCTATTCGTTTTATCAACATTTTTTCCTTTTATAAAAACTCTATTCGTTTTATAAACATTTTCCTTTTATTTACTTTCGAAATATTTCATTTTTATAAAATCTATTGACTTTATAAAATCCCTTTTTATTTCAATATACATTGAAATAATTCTTTTTACATCCCAGGGTCTTTTATGATATTTAAAATATCGAATAACAATGATCAACATCATTCTAACACACATAATCCATAACAGATATACATCACATCATATATCACAATATATGAAAAAAGTAAATAAATGTTGAGGAATCCAGGAGGATTCCTCCAACCTGTTTCCCGGCATCACAGATGTTAAACAATATAGATAACATCACTTTCAGTTCCATATGATATATTCTGTTAAACAGAATCAATATAGAAATTCAACTAACTGACTAGCATTTCAATAAAACAGTCAACACCAGTCAATCAGCCAATATTTAACAGTTCTAAAAATACAACATGAAAATATAAACTGTTCAGAGTTAGTGAGATTTACTCACTTTGGCAGTTCATCGTTAAAGAACGATAAACTATTTGTTTAATTTGAATCAAACAATTTATTTCGCCGTAAGTACAAACGTGCTCAAATCCACTCCCAGTCAGCTTCGTTGTGAAGATCTCGTCCATACGGTCCCAACGCAACTTACGGTTCGTGATTCTGATTTCATATGACCGAGATATAAGAGTTACAAGTTCATTCACTTTTTAAATAAAAATAACTTAAGACTTTAATCGATAATTTGGGCTTAAACAAATGACTAAGGCCCATACCCATTTGATTTGAACCCGCCCCATACTCCTTTCTTCCTCAACAGAAAAGCACCGAACACCACTCCCTTTCCAACGCACCATAGTCGGCCATTCCTTTCCCAAACTGCTCCTCCTCCTTTCATTTTAAAATCAAACTAATTTCACCAAAATCCATCTCGTTCAACCCTCTTTCCAACCATACCCACAAGCACTAACTCGAGCTACTCTCAGGTGTTGCGTCCACTGTTTTATTCAAGTGATACCAAGCAGGTATCGACCCTTTTTGATACCGAAACCACCCAATTTCTCACACGCCGAGCCATTCTCCACCACTAACCCGAATATATTCTCCTTTTATACAATCGAGCTCTCTAGCTTACCCAAAACGAAAACCCTAGTTCTCTGTGTTGAACGTCGAACCCAAAGATGAGTGTCGAACCCAACAATACGCCCATGGAATCAAAGCTCTCACCATAAGGGACTCAACCGTATATGATTAATGATTTTAGGGATTTTTATTCAATTGTTTGGATTTTATTTTCTTGATCGAATGTTGCTGAGAAATGAATGTAAGTAGCGGCACTTACTTTGACCAGAGAAATGAAATTAGGTCTTAGGGTTTTCCAAAGAGGGGTATTTATAATGAAGATAAATATCTAGATATTTGTTAGGATATTTTTTAGATATTTATCTTAATCACTTTATACTTGTTTCAGTCTTCTAAAAATCCATGTGATCACACACGATACCTAAAAATCACGAAAATTGACATGTAGCTAGAGTTCGACATTACGGTCCCAACGAAACTGGTTTCTTCGAATTCCGACTTCGTATGCTCATACAGTGTATTTTTAAATCGTCAAAATACTGACTGTTTTTCACTATAAAAATCCGTACGGCCACATAGTGACTCTAAAAATCACGAAACTGGAAATCTAACAACTATTTGACATTGTGGATCCAACAAAATTAGTTTCATCGAATTCCAACCTCGTTTGCAAAAGTGGCAATTTTTAACGCTCTAAATAACCTATTTAAATATATAAATATATTTAAATAAAATTGAATTAAATATTTAAAATTAAATATTATCGTATATATTCACTGAGGAATATCATACAGCTCCAGCGTAATTATATATTCGCTATTCCAAGTCCAGATTGAATCGATATTCAGTTTTATATTGAAAAATCATATTATAACATATATAAAGCATTACAAATTATAAAGGAATTTCACAGCGACTTTTCTGAAATTTGACTTGGACATAAATCGAAATCTACACGACGAAATCTCGATTTTTCTCTTCCACTAGAAAAATATTCTGCACCAGCTCCACGCATTTCTTGTTTCACAGAAATCTGGCTTAAAACGAACCCTGTACATTCAGTTGAAGTTCAAATCGCCAAATAACGAACTACAGCGCCATTTCGAGCTCGATTTTAATTATATTATAATTCCATGTTCAAACTGTCGTTTATATAATATATTCGTTATTCAAATTCAATTCCAAGCTGAATTAAATATCACAAACGATCCGGTTCACACCATATCGTCATTTCAGCGAATTCTGATTATTTCAGAATTAAATATATTATTTAATTTATTATTTTAATTAAATATTCATCATTGTTTAATTAAACCACCATTTAATTCACTGAATAACTATTTATATAATTAAATAAATAAATTATAATACCTCTGCCAATGCGGGTCATTACAATATTCCCCACGTAAATAATTTCGTCCTCGAAATTGCTAAGGTAGAGAACGACCCTATCGACGGGTCAGAACATATTTGTTTACTTCTTAACTCTTCAGTTTCAACTGAACCAATTTAATTTCAATTAAATTATTAATTAATTCTTATCAACGAAAATTTTCAAAATCCTGAAAATTTTCTAACGCCCTAACTCTTTGAAAAATTTCGCCAGCACCTCCTTTGTACTGGTCAATCGGTCAAAATCCAACTCGCCTCTTTGGGCCATCTCCAACCCAAAAGAAAATCAAACAGCCAAGCGGCTTGCCAATTCGGCTCATAAATCTTATATCCAATAGAAATATAAACTTGTACCTTTTGTCGGGCATATCAACTCTATCACTTTCACCTGCTGTAAATTCAGCGGATATAAGGGTCATCCCAATCAAATTCAAATCTGCTTTTATTCACAACACCACCACTTGCTTATATCCGAGCCAAATATCATTTCAACTCGAGTTTCTTCTCGATTCCCAACTCTTAACTTGATTATCACATTACGCTTCAAATTTGAATCTCACAATCCAATTTGTCTTGATATCATTCTAATTCAATCTCAGTTACCACTTTACTGGCTTTACTTTAATTCAATTTTGCTTTCACAAATTTCTGTTAAATTTGTTTTTAATTCAAACAGTCTTTCCCTGGGAGTTTTTAAACAGTTTACTCTTTTCAAAAATCAAATTTTCCTTTTGAACATGTCACTGAGCCCTTAATTAATATTCCATTAGTTAAATCACTTCTCTATTTCTTTATCAATATTTGTTAACTAAATATTTTCAATAACCATATTGGCCTTTTATGTTATTTGGAAAACATTTCCGAATATCGCCTTCCTTTATTTTCAAAACTTTAGAAAATATATGCTATTTATTATTGGAGAATATTCCAATTACTTATCTCTTTTCCGATCTCGTTTATTTCTATACTTAGGAAATATTCTTTATTATATTTCCAAGCTTACACTTATTTGGGTTAAAACGGATGTTGTGTAAAACATCGTTACGACAACCCAAATATTATATTCAACTAACTCTTATTCAACATTGATCTTCGAGCCTGAAATCTTACTATTTATTTGTTAATAATGAAATCAATCAAGTTGGGGGTATAACTACCTCTCAGACCTTGACTGAATAACATTTATAACATCAAAACAGATATGACTACTTACTCGAATAATCAATACCATACAACTACTTATTTACTTTTAAACACGTATACGCTTCCTCTTTCTATTCTTACTAAATTTTATTCTTAGTCTTCCTTTTTGATTTTACTATTCTATTTCTAAGTTCGTTTCCTTACCGACTTCTATATATATATCGATACGTTGATTTCTAACTATCAAATTATCTTAAAAATATTCTAACTCCTTAAATTCCCGAAAAAATTCGCCATAACCTCCTTTGTACCAGGAGAAACGGGATATTTCAAATAGCCTCCCATGGCCCTCACCAATCCAAAAGAAAAAAGAAAAAGCCAAGCGGCTAGCCGATACGGCGCATAAAATCTCATATATGAATTAAATACATACCTTTTCGTCGAGCCTTCTATTTATATACATTCATACTTTATCCATACCTATCTCATGTATATTTATACCTGCCCAATCTATTTTAACTATACCTGATAGTTTTAACTCAACTCGTTAATTAATTTGTTAATTAACTCTTTAGTCTATTTTACTTTTATATTTGAACATGACATGTTCAAATATATTTTAACTTGCTTATTAACTAATTTGAGTCCAAATTTCAAATTTAAGTTCTATATTCGATTTCGAATATCCATTTACAAATCCAAATCACCTTTCAAAGTTCAACTCCAAATTCAAAACTCGATTAACTAATTCCTCTTCGACTTAGCTAATTCTATTCAATTTCTATATATTCAAATTCTATATCACTCCTATTATTCAAATCTATATATCAAATTCTATTCAAATTCTATATTATAAATCCCATTTGAATTTCTATATTCAAATTCCATATATTCAAATTCTATATTTGGATTCCTTTTGAATTTTATATTCAAATTCCATATATTCAAATTCTATATTTGAATTCCTTTTGAATTCTATATTCAAATTCCATATATTCAAATTCTATATTTGAATTCCTTTTGAATTCTATATTCAAATTCTATATCACTTCCATTGAATTTCATATATTCAAACTCCCTTTGAATTTCTATATTCAATTTCTATTTCAAACTTTCATTGAATTTCATATATTCAAACTCCCTTTGAATTTCTATATTCAATTATATTTGAATTCTCTTTATTCAAATTCTATATTCAAATCTATTTGAATTCTCTTTATTCAAATTTTATATTCAATTCTACATTATAAATCCCATTTTGAAATTCAACACAACTTGTCTTTCCCAAAACAATTTCAAAACAGTATCTCTGGTAGTAATTCGTCACTTACAACTCGAAAATGAATACTGATGATGCAGCTGTCATCATCAGATTCTATTTTCCAGCGATCGAAGTGAGTTCAATACTATAAAACCAATTCTAAACATTTCCACTTTGAAATTCATTTCAAAATATAATCCACACGGTTTGTAAAACAATTTAAAATCTCCCAGGATCTTAAATTTTCATTATTTTTAATCCAAATCTATTTACAAACACTTATCCAATTCTCTAGAGTTTTAACTCAATTTCTGATTTAAATTTTGGATTTAACTCATCTGATTTCACGTATTTCACTTATATGAATTTTGAGTGGTTATTTACATAACCATTTAATTTACAATCTTACTCGATTATAATAACAACCAATATATCCATTATATTATAATTTTGATATATTATATCTTCTCTATATCAAGATATACCTTGGGTAAATTTATTTTAATTTACTCTCTTTTCAAAACATATCGTGACGACCATCGTATTCAAGTGTTTAGTAACTCCTACCGATACAGTGGATCAAACTGATCGACCAGAACTCATAAACAACTCTATCAATGAATCTCCACAATATAAAACAAATTTTTATATCAAATACAAATACGTTCACTCGTATATATACACTCGAACTCAATCTAGGGTATTACTAACCCTATCTCTACCGAGTCACGCCACAGAGCCAAGGTAATTCTAAACTTAACCTTATGCTCTGATACCAACTGTAATGACCCAAAATTCTGGTCCAATTTGAGCTGACCAAAAACACAAGTCCAACCCCAAATTAAACTGAAAATCAAGAAATTAATAGAAAGAAAACAGAGGGTGAGGAAAGATAAGATAGAAACTTAGAATAGAAGAAGAAGAACACAATATCAAAGTAACACGAATCTCACAGCGGAACGAATAAATATATTTCATAACATAACTTTGAAATACAAATCTGTACTTGAATATACATATCATTATCAAAGTACAGCACTTACAACACAGCGGAAATAACTATAACTATATGATCCTGAAGCCTCCTGCTCCAAGCTCTTCCAGTATATATGTAAATCCAGACTACTTGACTGCCCGTACAAATTTAGGCACCCAAGAGGTTAGGGAAAACAAACAAAATAAACTCCGGGTCAGTCATGGGACTGGTGTGAGTAAAACAGTTCAAGCAGGTAATCGATATCTCATAAGACCACGCCGTATAACGGAACGGGTTTTTACCTTATGAGAATCCAAATATCTTTATATCAAAAACCTTTTGATATTATAACAATGTCTATCAACACAATATAATAATCATCTAGCAGAAACGCTTTCATCTCACTATCTACATATATTGTATACAATCAAAACCGGAGGCACGTATTGGGTAATGGATTTCCAACTATGACAAGGTATGGAACCACCTTTCGCTAGTGTACCTCTAGAAAGGAATACACTGGGTTCAACAAGAACATCTTGCAACCTGGCCCCATATGACCGACCACTCATTTCGCTTGAGTGTATCGAATGTATATCACCAACGGTTGGGATCAGCAACCGTTTCCCGAATGGGACAGCATCAACGATAGATTTTTAGAAGTAAATGAAACTCTAGATCAAGTGATTATACACCCTACTTCGGTGCGACCGACTTAGCCATGCTGCCTGCCCGATTTCTGTCATTTACCGGATGTGAGGCTTGAAGTTACGCTTTATCATCACACCAGATTCACTTCGAATGCCACATCGTCAAATCCATCAAATCACCGATTGACGTCCTCAACCATACATTATGTGTTAGCTAAAAGAAGTTTCTTTCTCCACTTCCACTATTGGTACGGTTGGAGAAATCAATATACGTGATCATCTGGTAATACTCCGTCAGACATCCGTCCATACAAGTCATCCAGGAACAGGATGAACTGAAGGCACTATTCAGTATATCCATCTTAGACACTGTTATCTAAGACTTATACAATAGCCCTTGCACTTTACTCCGTCTTCAATTATCTTTGGCATACATGATTCATAAAGCTTTTGCCAATACAGAGTGGTTCTTTGGATAATAATCCAACCGGTCTCTCCATATCAACAACATTAAAATGGTCAAAACTTTGATAGTCTATGATTTAACTATCAAAGAAAAACAGGTGTGCAAACAACGATATTATTTCCAAATGGAAATTCTATCAATCATATATATATATATATATTTCCTTATTTTCTATGTTTGGAAAATATACGTTATTAACACTGGAAAACATTTCCATAACTTATTTACGTATCACTATTCTTTCTATAACTATCAGTCTCTGACTGTAAACTAGTAGGAGAACAAATTCTCTGAGTATAAACCTCGAAGGCCGAAACCAACATCAGATCGATACTCAGAAAACTATTCAACTTAACTACTCTCTAGTCAGTTTCTAATCTTGTTTAACTCTATTTCGATTAACTCTAATTCGAATAACTAATATTCGATTTAACTCCATTCGCTTAACTCTAGGTCGTAGCGATCACAATGGTTACGCCTGATTCCCTCAGGAAACATCCGACCGCCGTAGGCTATCTGCAGCCCTGCGAATTACGCTAGCAGTCATGCAAAATGGTAACTTATCCTATATAACTATGTCTGATTTACTCCTTTTGATAACTATGTTTGATTAACTCCTTTTAATAAACTACGTTTGATTAACTCCTTTTATAATCCTATTTATTTCCTAAATAAATATTCCTTTATTCTATTCTATTTGTTTTATCAACATTTTTCCCTTTTATAAAAACTCTATTCGTTTTATAAACATTTTCCTTTTATTTACTTTCGAAATATTTCCTTTTTATAAAATCTATTGACTTTATAAAATCCCTTTTTATTTCAATATACATTGAAATAATTCTTTTTACATCCCAGGGTCTTTTATGATATTTAAAATATCGAATAACAATGATCAACATCATTCTAACACACATAATCCATAATAGATATACATCACATCATATATCATAATATATGAAAACAGTAAATAAATGTTGAGGAATCCAGGCGGATTCCTCCAACCTGTTTCCCTGCATCACAGATGTTAAACAATATAGATAACATCACTTTCAGTTCCATATGATATATTCTGTTAAACAGAATCAATATAGAAATTCAACTAATTGACTAGCAGTTCAATCAAATAGTCAACACACAGTCAATCAGCCAATATTTAACAGTTCTAAAAATACAACGTGAAAATATAAACTGTTCAGAGTTAGCGAGATTTACTCACTTTGGCAGTTCATCGTTAAAGAACGATAAACTATTTGTTTAATTTGAATCAAACAAATTATTTCGCCGTAAGTTCAAACATGCTCAAATCCACTCCCAGTCAGCTTCGTTGTGAAGCTCTCATCCATACGGTCCCAACGCAACTTACGGTTCGTGATTCTGATTTCATATGACCGAGATATAAGAGTTACAAGTTCATTCACTTTTTAAATAAAACTAACTTAAGACTTTAATTGATAATTTGGGCTTAAACAAATGACCAAGGCCCATACCCATTTGATTTGAACCCGCCCCATACTCCTTTCTTCCTCAACATAAAAGCACCGAACACCACTCCCTTTCCAACGCACCATAGCCGGCCATTCCTTTCCCAAACTGCTCCTCCTCCTTTCATTTTAAAATCAAACTAATTTCACCAAAATCCATCTCGTTCAACCCTCTTTCCAACCATACCCACAAGCACTAACTCGAGCTACTCTCAGGTGTTGCGTCCGCTATTTTCTTCAATGATACCAAGCAGGTATCGACCCTTTTTGATACCGAAACCACCCAATTTATCACACGCCGAGCCATTCTCCACCACCAACCCGAATCTATTCTCCTTTTATACAATCGAGCTCTCTAGCTTACCCAAAACGAAAACCCTAGTTCTCTGTGTTGAATGTCGAACCCAAAGATGAGTGTCGAACCCAACAATACGACTATGGAATCGAAGCTCTCACCATAAGGGACTCAACCGTATATGATTAATGGTTTTATGGATTTTTATTCAATTGTTTGGATTTTATTTTCTTGATCGAATGTTGCTGAGAAATGAATGTAAGTAGCGGCGCTTACTTTGACCAGAGAAATGAAATTAGGTCTTAGGGTTTTCCAAAGAGGGGTATTTATAATGAAGATAAATATTTAGATATTTGTTAGGATATTTTTAGATATTTATCTTAATCACTTTATACTCGTTTCAGTCTTCTAAAAATCCGTGTGATCACACACGATACCTAAAAATCACGAAAATTGACATGTAGCTAGAGTTCGACATTACGGTCCCAACGAAACTGGTTTCGTCGAATTCCGACTTCGTATGCTCACACAGTGTATTTTTAAATCGTCAAAATACTGACTATTTTTCACTCTTAAAAATCCGTACGGCCACACAGTGACTCTAAAAATCATGAAACTGTAAATCTAACAACTATTTGACATTGCGGATCCAACAAAATTAGTTTCATCGAATTCCGACTTCGTTTGCAAAAGTGGCTATTTTTAACGCTCTAAATAGCCTATTTAAATATATAAATATATTTAAATAAATTTGAACTAAATATTTAAAATTAAATATTATCATATATATTCACTGAGGAATATCATACAGCTCCAGCGCAATTATATATTCGCTATTCCGAGTCCAGATTGAATCGATATTCAATTTTATATTGAAAAATCCTTTTATAACGTATGTAAAGCGTTACGAATTATAAAGGAATTTCACAGCGACTTTTCTGAAATTTGATTTGGACATAAATCGAAATCTACACGACGAAATCTCGATTTTTCTCTTCCACTAGAAAAATATACTCCACCAGCTCCACACGTTTCTGGTTTCACAGAAATCCGGTTTAAAACGAACCCTGTACATTCAGTTGAAGTTCAAATCACCAAATAACGAACTGCAGTGCTATTTCGAGCTCGATTTTAGTTATATTATAATTCCATGTTCAAACTGTTGTTTATATAATATATTCGTTATTCAAATTCAATTCAAAGCTGAATTAAATATCACAGATGATCCGGTTCACGGCATATCGTCATTTCAGCCAATTCTGATTATTTCGGAATTAAATATATTATTTAATTTATTATTTTGATTAAATATTCATCATTGTTTAACTAAACCATCATTTAATTCACTGAATCACTATTTATATAATTAAATAAATTAATTATAATACCTCTGCCAATGCGGGTCATTACAGTGAATTTTCTGCTAAAAGAAGAAAATAAAACCTCCTTTTCCAATTTGCATATCTGACTCTTATCAATTTAGAAACTGAGAAAATACTGGTAATATTCAAATATAACAGACAATATAAGAAAACACGTAATTTATTTCTCAATTTCTTTGAGAATAGCCTATACTGTACGTTTCCAATGTGTTTGCATGTCCAGTTTCTTGCTTCCTACAGGTAATTGAAGCTCTTTTCCAAAAGCTCCACCTTTGCTCACTCACTATATATCTTCAAAAGGTGAACAAAATCTCACACTTCTAGCTTAATCAAGCTTGCATGTTTGAAATTGTGGTTTCCAAATGTTGATTTTTGTTCCTTGTAAACGATTTCTGAGTTTTCGAGTTTATAGTAAATAGATGTTGTATGTTCATCTTTGTGAACTTATAGATTCATCGTTTTAGGCCGGATTCATGTCAAATCTTTTTCGGATCATAATTCAGGTATTGATCTTTTTATAAGCTTAAAATCATACTTGAATTGTATCTGTAAATATGCTGAATTGTGCTCAAAGTTTGAATCAAAATAGGGAAATGCCCTATAGCAAATGCAGCCAAAAGTTCGACATGCGATCATGTAGGGTTGACCCAAAGATGACCTTAGCCATGTAATAGGACGACCTAGCACTTGCAATTTTGGTGCCAGCTCGAACTATTTTTCTTGTGTTTTATTGATGTGTTTTCCTGATGTTTTGGTGCTTAGTTTTTTGAGATTTCTACAGCATCTTTTGATGATTTTGCTGTATAATTTTGAATTGTATCTAAAAAGAATTATTCCTATAAACTGAAAGCCAACATTAACGCCAATTCATATTTCGAGTCGACAGTTTTTATGTGAGTTTTGATGCGTAGATATTGTTGAATTTCTGTTATTTTTTCAGATTTCATGCACGTGTTCTATAATCGATTCAAAAAGAATTTTGATTCAAACCAGATTTCGAAATAAAAGCAATTTATAAGTATAAAATTATTTTCAAAGATTTTTCTTAAATATTTAATAATCTCCATTATCAAAAGGATTTTCAAAAGAAGTAATATTAAAAACGTCTTTGGAGAATAGTTAAAAACTCGTTTTCCTGAAATAAATATTTTTTATATAAAATTACATGTTTTTCACTCTACGAGAGAAGGAGAAAGTGATTTGAACAATATGATAACCCATGTGGTATCGGACAAATATGTTTACTACATCGGCTAATTCCGGACTTGTTCGGTTGAAGCTCTATAGGGTGTGGAGTCAACCGACTTGTTGTAAATCGATAAGCGAGAATGTGTGATATGGTGCACATTGTTCTCACTGTTTGGGTTACTATTTGGAAGTTTGTGACACATTATGTTGTTGTTGCCAGTACTAGGCTATTGGTTTTTTCATTAGGCCGGTGGCCTTTTATTAGACTGGTGGTCATTTGTTGAAAAGTACGTGGTCGGGTTTGGCCATTAGTTGATGCACGTACGACGTAGCACATGCTTACCATCGGTGGGATCCCTATTTTATTGTTTTTATTTCTAGATTTCATTATTTTTTATTTCTAAATTTTAATGATTTCCAAATTTTTTTTGATGTTGAATTTATATATATAGCCTTGGTGCTATTTTGTTGACTAAATATGCTGATTGCATTTTTGTTGCTTTGAACTTTTAAATGAAATCTATATGTTGATATTCTATTGGTTTCCATCTTGTTATTTCTATGTATTTTGGGATTTCATATAGCTTGACCTTAGAACCTAAGCAATTTGTTGCTGATGGAAACATTTGTATTTATTGTTGCCTAGTACATGAGACCTTACTTGTTAATTTAGACGAACTTATCTCATGTATTTATGTTGATTCGAACTTATGTTGTTCCTTCTTTATTGAAAGGAATTATCACTTATGTCATTATCCTTCACTTGTCATACACCAACTATAATGTTTAAGCTTGACTGACCCGTGTATTTTATGTACTCAGATCAGACCGAGTTATTTTAGGTTAGTCATCTCTAGTAGATTCCTGCTATGCTTTGCTTCTGCTATAGACTATCGTATTTGGTGCTAGTACTTCATGTATATTCATTTGTTAGAACTTGTTGTATCTATATATAGCTCCAAAGAACCATTCACTCATATAGCACATATGATGGTGTACTTCCAATGTCGAATATATGTGTATCTTGTTATGTGATCTATGATATTTAATGTTGTTATATTTTATTACGAATAGATCCTTAGCCACCATAGTTTTGCGTTAAACTTGAATTGAGTGCGTCGATCATCATGCGAAATAAAAAATGCAGCATATAATCGATGTGTTCGATGCTCATTTAAGACAAAGCTTATGAATGATCGCTCCTAACCAACTGTATTCTCTGCACTATAAGAGAATATCACGTAGCAAAGTTCTTTGTTACCGTGGGTCTCGGGGTAGGACGTCACAAATCCTACATCCACTCTAACACTCTACCGTGCTGAATTCTTCTATAATTGTTTGCTTTCTACGTGTGGCAAGAATGCCTTTGCAATCTTGATTTCATGGGCTATAAGATACACCCTCTTGATTTCATGGGCGATAAGAACGTCCTCTCTTACTTACAAATGATAACATACTATGGTAAGTAGTCGTAACTTCAATAAGGATTCTTGCAGATTTAGTACAATGATCCTACAGACTCCATTGGCAATATATATTTGAATTATTCCGGGTACAGAATGAAACCAAAGAGAGAATGATATGAATTAAAGTTGATGCTCCATGGTATTGAGTGATATACTAATAGGTGAAGTAGTGGAGTGAAATAGTATCAATTTGCAAAGATAGTTAAACAGAATTCAATGGATTTCTTATGACAAAGTATGGAAGAGAAAGAGTAAGAGAATGAAGTGGTTATTGATTAGAAAATTCATTTACCGTAGGCTATATATAGTTGTTGAAGGGAAATGTCTTTTGGTGAAGAGGTAGAGGTTAAATTCCTTGATTTGAATTTAAAAAGATGGCCAACTAGACGTATGTTGACATACATGACCCAAGCACGTTGGCGTACGTGCATTGCAAAGGGATTCAACATCACTAATAAGTGTTGCAAATTCCAGATTTCCAAATTACCATTTGTTGGCGAATATTTATGGTTTGTTTAAGGTAGATGGTTGATGTCCTTCAAGCATAACTGTCAAGAAATTTTTAACAAGAGTTTATAAAGTTCAACCAACTAATCATCACCTCAGACACCTCTTTCGTTTCAGCGTTCTTCTTCAATCAGTTTTTTTTATCATTACTCTGATTGTTCCTTATATGTAGTTCATTTGCTTCCATTGAATCCTTGTCTATTTTTAAGAATGTCTCCATGATTTATCCGAAATATTTATATGAAGCTGCCATGAAAATCAATACTGAGAGTATTAGCACAGTTAACATTGTAGTTAACAAATTTAGGTAAAAGCATTGATTAATTTTCATGTACTTTGGATTCTCTATTTTTGATAATTTCACAGTTCAGTTTCCTTTGTTTTTCAAGTTCAATTTTGTCAACAACATAATATTTGCATGCCATAGCAAAATACTAGAGCGATTTAAAACACCCTATTTTTGGTCATTTAAATTTTAAAATGAGATGTTAGGAACAACATGAGAAAAAGATACTCTGCGATGCTAAATTTAAGGGTAATCATTTGATTGATAAAATTTATTTTATGATAGAAATGTAAAAGTAGAAAACATATAGAAATAGACTAAATCAAGAAAAATAGGTTTCGTTTAATCGATCATTTTTCTTCTTAGTTAAACTAAAAATATATTTCAAAATATGTAATTAAAATATTTAATGTATTCAGAAAGAATACCTAAAGTGATCATATAAATATTATACTTAGTAAATGTTTGTGATTTTATTGAATAATTATAAACGGCTTATGATATATAAAAGTTAGAATGATTGTTAAATTACTTGAAGTTCAATTAACTAACAAGTTAATAAAACATTACTAATTGTCCAAATAAAAATACTATAATACTTTGGTTGATATTGCTAAACAATTAATTGAATAAATTTAAATTCCAAACCTACTATAAATTAGTTTAACCTTATAACTGGATTAACTCGGTTGAAATAAACCTGTAAGATTGGTTAAGGTTCTTATAATATGAAACTCATCGCCTTTCACTGAATTTTAGAACCCACTAAAATGCGATTCGATCCAATAATCTTTTCTTAACGCACACCGAATTGATTAAGTACTTTTTGAAGGATCGTAGGAAGTTTTTTCAAGTGATCTATTTGGTCATTGAATGGGAATCGTTGAATGGAAAAGCATTGCACAATATACCTTTATTAACGATTTTAATAGATAAATAATCATTTGTTCTAGTTACATTTTATTTTGTCTTTAATTACATTTTATTAACGATTTTAGTAGACTGCAATTGTTGAATTTCATCTTTTAAAATGTAATATTTTTTCTGCCTTCGTCATTATATCATAATATTTATGATATTCTATTGGTAGCCATTATCCATACGTAAAAATAAATTTTCCACTTTTTTTAAATTCAAATGTTTATAATATAAATAATGTATTATATGGTTCATCTTTCATCAAATAAACATCTCTTGATAATATTTAAATGTATCTTTCAAAATTATCTTAGAATATCGACAAATTAACTTAAAAGGGCTTTAAAACGCACATATTCAATTTTATGAAGATCCTATTAAAATTATATCGCGCATATGCAGTTCTAATATTATCTTGCAATTGCAATTAATCGCATCATTGAAATGTAGATAAAACTACATCATAATGGCGACTTAAGCTGCAGCCCAATACTTGCATCATGAGTATATAGTTATAACTTGATATCTCTAACACAGTTAAAACAAAATCACGTAAGTGCAGCTATATCTCCATCATTTGAATTAGTAATAACCTTTTGGACTAATACATCATTTCAACTTGCAACCAAAACTTCAATGACTTTGTTAAAATTTTAACCACGTTTGATGCTTCAAGCAGCTTAAATATCAATTAATTGGCGCTAGTGAATCTACCTATATGGACGATGGATAGATAAATCATAAATAATTACTAGCATGAACCTATGCTACTCAAACGGATCAGTTAACTTTGAATGAGCTTGATTATGTCTTTAAATGTTGTATATATCCATTGACATTGGCATCGAGTGTAATCCTTTAAAAAGCTGACGTTTAGAACTTGTTAGAAAGCTCTAATAAAATGATGAACTAAATACTTGTCTAATGTCTTAATGATCACTGCCCAATGTATGTTTGGTTGATCGTATTTTACAGACCTATCAAAATATGACCCAACCCATTTTACCTTAATTACAACCCTGTTGGGTTAACCCATTTATAATTTTTTATTAAATGTGTCATAAAAGGGTTGGCCTACTTTTAAAAGGGCTACAAATGGGTAACCCACTTACCCATTTAACTCTGCCTACATACGAAGCTACTATTTGTTTTGTAAAAACTACAGTAATTTCTTCATACTACCCCTGAACCGGATGAGACTTCGACCGATAGACTCTCACCTAAATTACGGATAAGTGAAACACTCGGACGTTTTGCACTATGACCGAACACTGTAGTTCTCAAAGGGAACTGCCAGTTGTACTTAGAAAATAATAGGCTAAGTTCTCGTATTTGAACTCTGCCTACATATAGAGTCGCTATTTTTTTGGTAAAAACTGCAGTAATTTCTTCATACTGCCTCAGAACCGGATGAGACTTCGACTGATAGATTCTCATCTAAATTATGAACAGTGTGAAACACTCGGACGTTTTGCCCTATGACCGAACACTATAGTTCTCTAAGGGGACTGCCAGTTGTACTTAGAAAATAACAGGCTAAATTCACATATTTGAACTCTGCCTACATACAGAATCGCTATTTTTTTTATAAAACTATAGTAATTTCTTCATATTGTCTCGGAACCAGACGAGACTTCGACCGATAGATTCCCACCTAAATCACGGACGGTATGGAACACTCAGATATTCCGTGCTATGAACGAAAAGTTTATACTTAGAAAATAACAGACCAATTCTCATAATTGTATATAAAAAATAGCAGACTACATTTAGATGGGTCAAATGGGTAAACCAATTAGTAGGAGGTTTGTGTTAGATAAAGCTTTGTGTTGAATGCATCAAAATAAATGGGTCATAAATGTGTTGGGTCAAATTTTGGCTGACCCTCATACGACCCTAAATGACCGATTTGACACCTCTAGTATTTTGCTTAACTTTTGACTTTGAAATCTAATACTTGAAGCATATAAATGCCCAAGCATGAAATGTAGGATCACACTGACAAATAAATGATGTTTTGGAAAACATGAGACGTTCGACCAAGATTGAACTTGTTTTCTCCTCAAAATAGATAAGTTTCTACTTATAACTACAAAACACTAACAATATACAAAACCCTACCTTACAACCACCATTTGTACTTCGAACTTGTAATTTATTATTCAATCATGACTAGTTTGCAATAAGAATAGAGAAAACCGAATAGTTCTAGCATTATCAAATAAGTTGATTGTTAGTTTAAATTTTTTGAATATATTTCACCATTACAAAAGACAATTATGTCTACAAAAAGTTAAATTTTAGAAGACAGTTGTATTGTGTATTATATTATATTTGTTATTCCAAATGTCTATTAACTATTTCAACAGAGGACTATGACGACCTCCATCAATAAAAATGACTCTGTCGTCTTTCATCGGTGCTTCCAATCGTGGATTAATATCTCTCCTCGTCGACAAAGCGATATCGCTCTTTATCAATAAAAGTTGGAAATAAGCTAGTATCGCCTTTCATCAGTATCGTCACATATAAAATGGTATTTCCAATGGGATTCACTCAGATACCGATCCGCCTGGATAGTACCATTGTTCGTCTAGGCCACTTGCCACCAGTACTGACTCTTATATATCAAGGCTCACCAGCTTCATAAGCAATCACGAAATGCCGACACCGCTTTAAATCGACATACGTCAATGCAATGCTGCATCGATGTCAACACCTACTAATGGAAAGAACATGAGTATCGACCCTCTTCAATATCGACTCACTGGAGTGCTACTCTTCACTAAGACGAATCCTGTTAGATGTTTCCTTTCCCCAATAAGGAACAGTATCGACTCTAAAGGGGGGTTTTCACTCCTCAAATGCTGCTTTTAGCTGAATAAAGCTTATTTTGTTGTCGTTTCTCATTTGTATCACTAGCAGTTGGCATCAATGTTGACTCACCATGTACAAGTTGATGATTTACTCTAGCATTTTGACGCTTCATAGTTCATGCTACTATATAGACCTTCATGTACATAGCCTCATTCTTAACAATAGTCAAACTACACTGCTATCAACAAAGTATGCCGACATTCAACCATATAGACACTCAACCACGTTGATACCAAGAGATGGCAGTGCCGAGTTTCTATGTCACTTGCCCATATATACAAATAGAGATGTGAAGGCACCAAAGAAGGGGCTGATTTCTTCTCCATTTTTCTTACATTTTCCACTTTATAACTCTAAATCAAATTAAGAAATTTGTGCCTATTGTAATCTTTTAACTTTCAAAGACAAAAACTTCTAGTTATACCCATGCACAGCATATTTCAAATGGAATAAAACATATTTGAATTGGACTAGCATATGACATCGCATATTTATAACAAAAGGAATGTTTGATTTACATGACTTATACGTGTTGGTATAAGACCTTACAAAATCGGACACCTTTAAACATTACTTAGGTTAATGAAGAAATTTATTAACAATTTTTGCACTAGAAGTAGGACGTACTCAAACCTCTGACCTTGCAATCAACCCATAAGTAAAACTTCTTAGACCTGCATAAGTAAGGTTTAGAGGACTTATAACACCCAAGCATGCTCACATTTCCAATTATAACCTAGCCACTTTATCACTATGAATTTTTTTTGAATGAGGATTATCCAAGTCTCAAATGAGTATCCCAACTTACCTTTGGGTAATCTCAAATTCAAGAAAGAAAATGTTGAGAACGTGTCATTACAAATCATAAAAGAGAGAAAGGAACAAATAGTTCCCTAAATTGGAGCATAAACCCACTCTGTATGACTCCAGCCCCAATCTTTTCCCTAGTAAGACGATGTGGCAGAGATGACACCCTCTTAACAATAAGGAGAGGAATTCAACAAAAAGCCAAAGGGACCATCTCGAGAAAGCAATAGGAAGGGACTTCAAAAATTTCGCCATGAAAGAAAGAAATGTGCTTGAGAAACTACATAAGTTGCTTCTTTCTTCGAAAGAAATGTTATGTAACGCCCCGCTCCTTGCACGCATATGAGCTGGCACACAACTCCCATATAACAAAAGGAATCCCTGATGTTACATGCATACTAACTCATATTTGTTATTCCAAATGTGTATTAACAATATCAATAGAGGACTGTGACGACCTCAATCAATAAAAATGACTTTGTCGTCTTTCATCGGTGCTTCCAATCATGGATTAATATCTCTCCTCGTCGACAAAGCGATATCGCTCTTTATCAATGAAAGTTGGAAATAAGCTAGTATCGCCTTTCATCAGTATCGTCACATATAAAATGGTGTTTCCAATGGGATTCACTCAGATACCGATCCGCCTGGATAGTACCATTGTTCCTCTAGGCCACTTGCCACCAGTACTGACTCTTATATATCAAGGTTCACCAGCCTCATAAGCAATCACAAAATGTCGACACCGCTTTAAATCGACATACGTCAATGTAATGCTGCATCGATGTCAACACCTACTAATGGAAAGAACATGAGTATCGACCCTCTTCAATATCGACTCATTGGAGTGCTACACTTCACTAAGACTGATCCTATTAGATGTTTCCTTTCCCTAATAAGGAACAGTATCGACTCTAAAGGGGGGTTTTCGCTCCTCAAATGCTGCTTATAGCTGAATAAAGCTTATTTTGGTGTCGTTTCTCATTTGTGTCGCTGGCAGTTGGCATCAATGTTGACTCACCTTGTACAAGTTAATGATTTACTCTAGCATTTTGATGCTTCATGCTATTATATAGACCTTCATGTACATAGCCTCATTCTTAACAACAGTCAAACTACACTGCCATCAACAAAGTATGCCGACATTCAACCATATAGACACTCAACCACGTTGATACCAAGAGATGGCAGTGCCGAGTTGCTATGTCACGTGCCCATATATACAAATAGATATGTGAGGGCGCCAAAGAAGGGGCTGATTTCTTCTCCATTTTTCTTACATTTTCCACTTTGTAACTCTTAATCAAATTAAGAAATTTGTGCCTATTGTAATCTTTTAACTTTCAAAGACAAAAACTTCTAGTTATACCCATGCACAACATATTTCAAATGGAATAAAACATATTTGAATTGGACTAGCATATGACATTGCATATTTATAACAAAAGGAATGTTTGATTTACATGACTTATACATGTCGGTATAAGACCTTACAAAATCAGACACCTTTAAACATTACTTAGGCTAATAAAGAAATTTATTAACAATTTTTGCACTAGAAGTAGGACGTACTCAAAACTCTGACCTTGCAATCAACCCATAAGTAAAACTTCTTAGACCTGCATAAGTAAAGTTTAGAGGACTTATAACACCCAAGCATGCTCACATTTCCAATTCTAACCTAGCCACTTTATCACCATGAATTTCTTTGAATAAGGATTATCCAACTCTCAAACGAGTATCCCAACTTACCTTTGGGTATTCTCAAATTCAAGAAAGAAAATGTTGAGAACGTGTCATTACAAATCATAAAAGAGAGAAAGGAACAAATAGTTCCCTAAATTGGAGCATAAACCCACTCTGTATGACTCCAGCCCCAATCTTTTCCCTAGTAAGACGATGTGGCAGAGATGACACCCTCTTAACAATAAGGAGAGGAACTCAACTAAAAGCCAAAGGGACCATCTCGAGAAAGCAATAGAAAGGGACTTCAAAATTTTCGCCCAGAAAGAAAGAAATGTGCTTGAGAAACTACATAAGTCGCTTCTTTCTTCAAAAGAAATGTTATGTAACGCCCCGCTCCTTGCACACATATGAGTTGGCACACAACTCCCATATAACAAAAGGAATCCCTGATGTTACGTGCATACCAACTCATATTTGTTATTCCAAATGTGTATTAACAACATCAATAGAGGACTGTGACGACCTCCATCAATAAAAATGACTTTGTCATCTTTCATCGGTGCTTCCAATCATGGATTAATATCTCCCCTCGTCGACAAAGCGATTTCGCTCTTTATCAATAAAAGTTGTAAATAAGCTAGTATCGCCTTTCAGCAGTATCGTCACATATAAAATGGTGTTTCCAATGGGATTCACTCAGATACCGATCCGCCTGGATAGTACCATTGTTCCTCTAGGCCACTTGCCACCAGTACTGACTCTTATATATCAAGGTTCACCAGCCTCATAAGCAATCACAAAATGTCGACACCGCTTTAAATCGACATACGTCAATGCAATGCTGCATCGATGTCAACACCTACTAATGGAAAGAACATGAGTATCGACCCTCTTCAATATCGACTCATTGGAGTGCTACACTTCACTAAGACTGATCCTATTAGATGTTTCCTTTCCCTAATAAGGAACAGTATCGACTCTAAAGGGGGGTTTTTGCTCCTCAAATGCTGCTTTTAGCTGAATAAAGCTTATTTTGGTGTCGTTTCTCATTTGTGTCGCTGGCAGTTGGCATCAATGTTGACTCACCATGTACAAGTTGATGATTTACTCTAGCATTTTGATGCTTCATGCTATTATATAGACCTTCATGTACATAGCCTCATTCTTAACAACAGTCAAACCACACTGCCATCTACAAAGTATGCCGACATTCAACCATATAGACACTCAACCACGTTGATACCAAGAGATGGCAGTGCCGAGTTTCTATGTCACTTGCCCATATATACAAATAGAGATGTGAAGACGCCAAAGAAGGGGCTGATTTCTTCTCCATTTTTCTTACATTTTCCACTTTGTAACTCTAAATCAAATTAAGAAATTTGTGCCTATTATAACCTTTTAACTTTCAAAGACAAAAACTTCTAGTTATACCCATGCACAGCATATTTCAAATGGAATAAAACATATTTGAATTGGACTAACATATGACATCGCATATTTATAACAAAAGGGATGTTTGATTTACATGACTTATACAAGTTGGTATAAGACCTTACAAAATCAAACACATTTAAACATTACTTAGGTTAATAAAGAAATTTATTAACAATTTTTGCACTAAAAGTAGGACATACTCAAACCTCTGACCTTGCAATCAACCCATAAGTAAAACTTCTTAGACCTGCATAAGTAAGGTTTAGAGGACCTATTACACCCAAGCATGCTCACATTTCCAATTCTAACCTAGCCACTTTATCACTATGAATTTCTTTGAATGAGGATTATCCAAGTCTCAAATAAGTATCCTAACTTACCTTTGGGTAATCTCAAATTCAAGAAAGAAAATGTTGAGAACGTGTCACTACAAATCATAAAAGAGAGAAAGGAACAAATAGTTCCCTAAATTGGAGCATAAACCCACTCTGTATGAGTCCAGTCCCAATCTTTTCCCTAGTAAGACGATGTGGCAGAGATGAAACCCTCTTAGCAATAAGGAGAGGAATTCAACTAAAAGCCAAAGGGACCATCTCAAGAAAGCAATAGAAAGGGACTTCAAAATTTTCGCCAAGAAAGAAAGAAATGTGCTTGAGAAACTACATAAGTCGCTTCTTTCTTCAAAAGAAAGCCCGTTAATAATGTTCCCCATACAAGTTGCAAGAAGCTCAAATGATCAATAAGAAGTGTACCCTCCTAAAATCCATGTCTTTCAGAGGAATATTCTGTGATTACTTCTTATGAGAACATATATCTTTCAATTAAAGAATATCTCTGACCTTTAAAATAGAAGCATCCAATGAATGAGAGAATATTATAGACCCTTATTTAGTTATTTTTAATATCATCAAGACAATGAAAGGGCTCTAGAAGGGACAATTAATTGCTTTTTAAAAGAAGAAAAGCTTTAATAATTTGTAAGAGGCAATATGCAATAAAAGAGATATTTTTTTAATTTATCAATAAAAAAGATTGATTTCTCTCAGAATAAAAGCCTTTGACTCCTTCAAGGATTAAGTGATGTTGTACATAGCTAACTAAAGCACTCCAAGATGGAGAACGCCTTTATCCAGTCAAAGCATAAGCCTCCGGTTCCATGGTACATGTTCACTGAAGCACCTCTTTGAGAGAGGAAACTTTTGACTCACACAATGCATCCAGCCTTTAGTGTCATTGCTCGTGCCTCACTAAAGCACCTCATAGAGAGAGGAAGTATTTGAACTATTCAAAACGTAATCCTTTTATGCCTTCTTTGCATGCCTCATATGGGGTCAGCAAATGTTTGGTTCGGCTTGCGCTGATCAAAAAAATTTAAAACCCAAATAACCATTCAAAAAACATAAATTTAACCCAAAAGTTTTTAAACCAAAACCAACCAAACCGATTATATTTGGTTTAATTTGGGGATTAATTATCAAGAATAATCCGAAGTTAATTGTCTTCCCATAATAATCCCAAGTTTGGATTATTTCTGAATAATCCGAAGTTTGGGGGATGTCTTCCAATATTAATCTTATTTACTTAATTCTTCCCATATTAATCTGATGTTTGGGGGTGTCTTCCCATATTGATCCCAAAATAACACGTCAGTGGGTCATCAGGATCAATATGGGAAGACACCCCCCAAACTTCGGATTATTCAGAAATAATTCAAACTTGGGATTATTATGGGAAGACGCGTTAAACTTTGGATTATTCTTGACAATTAATCCTTAATTTGGTCGGTCTATTTGGTTTACCTTAAATGATTTTGAACTTTTAGTTGTAGATAATATAAGATTAAAGCAATTAATTGAGATCATATGATGTAAATATTTTCAAAAACAAACTCATCTTCGCAAAATATTAAGTTGAATTAGAAGAAAAATAATAATATTATTGAAATACTACAAATAATAGTACTGACAGTGGTAAAATTTTCGCTTAAAAGTAACTTAATTTTTAAGTTTGTTTTAATTGGTTTGTTCAATTTTCAAATATTTAAAACCAACCAATAAACCAAAATAATTTGAAAATAAAAACCAAAGCAAACCAACTAACTAGAAAAACCAAATTGTCCAAACTTAAATGGTTTGGTTGGTTTATTTGGTTTTAACTAATAAATAATCACCCATATGCCGCATTGGAGCACCTCGTAGAGGGAGGATGTAAGAACCCGTTACTTCCCCGTGAAGGAAAGAGCGGATACTTTGAGAACAACACACAAATGAACGCAAACAAAAGAATATTTCATTGTATATTACAACAATTCCATCAGATACAAGAATATACAGAGTATAAATGAATAAATTACATTTGATAAATATCAGAGATTACAATAAATTACATAGCAGCGGAAAAATAATACAAAGCACAACTGAAGGTGATATACGGATACAGAGCTTTCCGGATATCATTCCAGCTGTAAACCAGGATCCTATGAATATAAATCTGCAAAACCAAAACTACTAGCTGCCCATGCGGAAAATAGGGGCACCCAGAGTTTAGGTTGAAACAATAAACTCCAGGTCAGTCTTGTGACTGGTGTGAGAACTAAAACAGTTATTTAAAACTTTACTTTAAAAGAGAGTAATTCAAGGGACCACGCCGTATAACACGGAACGGGTTTCCTCCCAAGAATACCAGTGCATAGAATAAACAGCGCAATGCTTTTTCGAAAAATGAAGCTATTATAAGACCCAGGTCCCATCACACAATGCAACGCAAGCCGGAGGATAGGGTTTTCCCTTATAATAGCCAAACATGATTGGTACGTTTAAAACAAATCATTTGATACTATAATAAGTGTGTAGTGTCAAAACAATTTCAATCATAAATATAAATCATAGACGGCATAGCATCCCATGCTACTATGTCGCCATACTAGGCTCTACAAATAAAGCCGAAATATCTCGTATTGGAAATTGGATTTCCGTCATGAGTCGAGGCAAGGGACAAGCTCCTCTCCGCTTCGAGACACTCTAGCAAATGCCTCGGGACTACACACTCTGGGCAACCCCGGATGCGGCTGGGCCGGTCCTCACTTACGTTAGAGGATTGGCAATTCCTGAACACACGTTTCCCGGTCCTTACAGACCTATATCGAGGCGCCTCATTCCAACAACCACAAAGGTGAAAAGTATATAAATGTCAGGGCTGGTAAGTCACTGACACCACCAAAGCTAGAAAGAAACGTCGTGCTCTCCCAGCGGTCCGTATCCCATTTTTAACTCATACCGAGGTGTGAGGCTCGCGAATTCACGCTATACACAAAGCTGCAACGTAGGTCGTGCTTTGATCATCAACCACAAGACTTTGCTTTTCAACAGAAGCCTTGATCCA
The DNA here is from genome assembly GCA_030737875.1 of Allium sativum. Classification (NCBI taxonomy): domain Eukaryota; kingdom Viridiplantae; phylum Streptophyta; class Magnoliopsida; order Asparagales; family Amaryllidaceae; genus Allium; species Allium sativum. The sequence continues at coordinate 229,350,796 of CM060918.1, forward strand.
TGCAACTTAGCGTGCCACACAGGAAGCCGGAAGATGATCAGGAAGTGCCACGTGAACCGGCGTCTCGAGCTCCACCCGCCGCCTGAACGGCCTCCCACTCAAACGCCTAGGCGCGACGGAATTGGTGCTGAAACGGCGGCGCATCCTGGCTCGAGATCGAGTAGGCCTCCGCACGATAATACATGAAATTCCCATGGATTTAAAGCTTAAGAAAAACTCCACAATTTTTTCTTCAGTACCCTACTCTAATTCGAATTGGATGTGGAGAATAATCGGTGGAAAGGATTGAACGAAACCCGCCTTTCATTTGAAGAGAACGACGGTTTATTTTGCGGACCGCGGAAATGAACTCTTTGACCAAAATTAGGGTTTCTTTTTTTTTTACTTTATATATTTTTTTATTTCCAAAAATAGCAACTTTTTTATTCGACCTTCAAATCGAACCCACCGACTATCACCCCTAGCACATTACCCTCATTCCGAACACAATGGGATATGTTTCATAAGCCAATTTGACTGTTACTATCAGTTTCCATTAAAATTAAAATATAAATTAATATTTTAGTCAATATTGAATTTAACGTACATTTTAATTTACCGGGATCACATATTGATCCTAAAAATTCCCGAAAAATATTTTCTAGCTTCGTATTGACGATACGGTCTTAACAAAACTAATTTCGTCGAATTCTGAGACCGTTTGAAAAATGGCCCTTTTCTGGTCGATCCAATTTTATAGAAATCGACCAAACACATTTTCCTTTGCCACGCTCACATACTAGCTTCAAAAATTATGAAATTTGAAACCCAGCAATAATTTGACACTGCGGATCCAACAAAAGTGGTTTTGTCGAAATCCGAGGTCATTTGCAAAATTTCCATTTTTAAGGGCCTGAATTCCATAGCGACTATTCAGAATTTTCAACTGGACATATCTTTTGATTCCCGTTATGAAATTTCGATTTTTCGGATTCGTTGGAAAGATACCATCAATTAGATCCTATCATTTTTGGTTTCACTAAAATCCGGATTGTTTTGCACCCGGTATGTTCAATTGAAGTTTGAAATCGAATTATCGAACTACCGCGCCATTTTCATTTCTATTATAATTATATATAAATATTATATTCTAACGACGGCGTATATAATATATACGTTCGAATTATATTCAAAATAAATTTCTCGTCGATATTATTTAAAATAACCTATTTTAAATCTTCAAAATTCGCTAAAATTGCCAAAATAAAAATTTTAAACTGGCCCAGATTTTCGGGTTATTACAGAGGAAGCCTTTAGTCCGTCTAGGGCATCAAGTCTTCGGTGTCTGCTTTGCATGCCTTAGTGGAGCACCTCCTAAGGAGAGGAAGCAATCAATCAAGATTGTCAGATAAGAATTTTTTATCTTTATTCATCATTGTTAGATAAAGATTTCTGGTCTTCTATCATGATTGCTAAGTACCAACTTATAATCCTCTATCATCATTTCCAAATAAATATTTTTGGCCTTCTATCATCATTGCTAGATAAAATTTCTAGTCTTTTATCATCATTTCCAAATAAAGTTTTTTTATCTTCTTTTATTATTAGATATGGATTGTTGGTCCTCTTTATTATTACTTGAAATGGAAACCAGGTCTTCTCTTATTACCAAATATGGATTATAAGTCTTCTACTTTTATTTTCAAATACGAATTTCTGGCCTTCTCTACTCTTAAGTGAAATATTTTAACTACTTCTAGCTTTAGAGAAAGAATTTTTGAATCTTAGTCATTAAAAAATGAGTTCTTAGTCAAATAACTTTAATAATTAATCCAAAATCTCTGCTAACAACTAAACAATAGCAACATTTCTTAGAATAACATAAAGGCACATTGAGAGATAAAAAGCAAATTAGATATTTATACAAAACTTTGTTGTATATAACGTTGTTGTATACACAATTACATGATTTTTGTTTGCTGATAACAACCAAATAAATATTATTTTAAATGTGTTTGTTAATGTATTGTTCTATATATACATCATAGACAGGAATATAATATTTATATTTAAACAGAATGCATCTATACAGAAATTCAAATATCTACACAGTATTTAGTTTAAATATAATATTTTATTTCAATATTCAACAGTACAGATTTACAACTCCACCATTTGCTCAACACTGAAATTCACTGAAATAAAATTCATTCGTATACATTTCACTTGTTATACAGCTCCTCACTACAACACTTGTTTATACAACTCATATATACTTCCAATTCACATTGACTCGTAAACTTACACTTTGACCCTTATACATTTCACTGACTCTGCTATTTTCTTCTATCTTCTGTCTTCACTTCACAGTCAGTCCAGTCTTCATACATGTCATATATAGAAGCACACACACAGAGTATCTAGAACAGAAATAATTTCTAAATTCTAGCAGATATAATTTTTATTTTAAAAATTTATTTGCCTTAGTTTTCTGGTGTGTTTCTCATCATTTTTCTGACTCGATCTGATTAATAACTGTGTCTAGGCAGCTTGTGATATTCACGGTGATACATTGTAAATACCACAAGGCAGACAACATGTATAATATATCAATGCAGGGACAGGGAAATTCGTCTAGATGGCTGCGTATGCACACGTGTATAAATACACGTGTGCACTGCCTCGCCAGTCGCAACTGAGGAGTAGCCACGTGGACCTTCTCGACTTAGCACAACACATATTAATATGGTCGAGCACAAGTGGTAGCAAACAAGGTTCAACAAAATGAAGACCAAACAAAACAAAGTGAAAATGGCAGCCCAGTGTTAAAGCAGTAGGGTTATGAATGGTGTAGTGCAAACATGAAAATGGCTGAGCATCAATGAATAATAAGTTGACAAAGCTAGCAACATCATTCCAGTCCAAGCAAGTATAGTGAATGTAACATATTCTATTTCAGATTCAAGATCTGGATAGCATGCAACACTAGCAGCAGTTTTATTACTTGCAGCAAATGTATGCAACATGTTTGAAGTAAGTGTATTATAATATACACAAATAAATGTGCATGCCAATATGATATGCAAAAATCAAGCAACACAGCATATACAAAGGGATGCAGCATAGTGAAGTTTGTATACAAGCAACATTGGTGATCATAATACAAGTGTCATGACAACAAAATAAAGTTCCTGATTAATGGTCAAAGAACTCAAGAAGCATGAGAGATACAAATGTCAAGAGTAGGTACAATGCAGTTCAAATCAGATTACAATAGGTGCAGCAGTTAATGTATGCACAAAACAGATTCATGGTGCAGTGTTCGGACACAAAGTCAACAACAAATCTGCATGTGTAAATGCAACTGATCAAGCAAACAAAGCATGAATATATGACAGCAAGAATTTCAGTTATATGGATATGGGAAATGTTTTTGGCAATGTCTCCAAGTACACAGTTCAGCTATCATAGTGCTGCAAATTCAAGAGTGATGCTCACAACTTAACAAATGTGAACTCAGTCATTACAAAGTGTACAAATGGGAAAATCAAACTGAAATGGAATAAAGCAAGATGATTAGTGTATATGCAGCATGCACAAGTGATACATGATGATACAGGGTGCAAACAGCTGTGATGTAAAATCAGGCAACAGGTTAATGAGCAAAGAAATGACATATGTGCATATATTTTATGTCATGATTTCAATCAAGCAAGGTAAACATAACTTATGCAAGAAACCAAAAAAATTGTTTCTTGAAATGGTTCCATGCAAAATTGACAGAGGGACAAATTGAAAGCAGTTAAATGTTTCCAGAAATTTAGCATATTTATGTTTGGCAAGTCCTTTCTCAATCAACAATTCGAAATCAAGTAGGCAATAAATTCCAGTATTTTTTGGAGCGGAATAATTCATGGATTTATCAAAGGCAATCATTCAAAAAGGGAAACAAGTTTTTTTTTGTTTAATCACACAAGAGAAAATCGAGGGCCATTTTTCTTTTCCAGATTTACTCATTTCATCAAGGCCGTAAGTGGAAACAATTTAGAGTAATTCAATCGAGAGGCAGTCAAAAGGAAAAGGAACAAAATTGGATCGATGTCATGTGAAATCAGAGAATAAATTAGGGTTTGTGTATCCATATAAATTCACCATTACATCACAGGCAGACGGATAGAAAAAAACTAGAGAAAAGTAGAAAAGAAAAATTGAGAGAAAAATCACAATTCAATTCATTGTTTTTCGATCGCCACATCCCAAATCAAATCATCAGAAAGCAAGCTCCAGTGGATCAAGCTTCAGCAATTATCAATTTCATAAGCATCGATCAATTTGGGGAGTTAAATTGAAAACCCTAGAAATCGCCTTGCCGCCATTATTTTTCCCAGAGCAAAAGAGAAGGATCGGGTCAAACAAAACAGTATTGCAACGCAATAACATGTTGGTCGGCCTATCTATGTTTCAAAGGGACAAGGGAGATTAAATCCTTTTTATTTAAAAAAAACTAGGGTTTTATTTTTATTTTTTATTGTATTTTCAATTTCTTTGTAAACGATTCTGAGTCAGTTTCTAGTGTCTGTAAAATACTAGGTAATTTAGTCAGGGTGTTGACTGACTGTTGACAAAGTCTGTAAAATCTGGGTTACTAGTTATGGGGTTGTAATTAGGGGAAATCTGATCGAGGGGATATCGGTTAGTCTAGGGTTTTGAGCGTAGGGTTAGAATAGGAGCGAGAGTCGCGAGTGTACATGGTCTTGTATGCGGGATATGTTCTATCACCTAGTAGAAACCTTAGGAATGCAACAGTAGGCAGGTTTTTGTCGAAGCTGGGTATCTCTGTGTGTTATTTCTTTTCTGCCTTTTATTTCTGCTGCATTCTGTGATCTGTTTATTATTTAATATCCCGTTAAATTTATAACTCTGCGAAAAACTGTGATAAACCCTATTCACCTCCCTTTAGGGTTAATCTAGATCCAACAAGTGGTATCAGAGCAGGTTTTTTCATTAACTCTAGAGTCATGGGTCATCCTATTTGTTAACCGATAGGGAGTCAGTCCAGTTCATCTCCAACTATTTTCGATGGAAAATAGTTTTTTAATTGGAAATCCAAAATGTAATTTTATTTAAAATCTATTAATATTAAATGTTGGGATGTTGTTATCAATTGGTTTAATAGTGTAGATATTACTTTCAATGCTCGTGCTATGAAAATTATATTTGATTATCTTAGTACTAAATAGTTTAGTCTTATCTGTCATTGTTTATCTGCACAGGAAATCTAGGATACTCTCAATACGAAGTATGGAAGATCTGACTACCACAGGTAAAGCCCCAGAATGTCAACTCTGATTCAGATCTATGCTTGACAAGTCATAGAGATGAAAATTCAGATGGATCGGATGATGGAGAATCAACAAATGCTGAAACAGAAAATCTCTCATATGAAGATTTGGTTTACATGTGTCTTGATTTAACGAAATATGTTGATAAACTCCTATTGAAAAATAAGACTCTGAAATATAAGATTTTTCAGTTGACCAGCAAAATTGATAATTTGGAATCACAACTAGAATATGTTAAAAATTCTTCAAATTCAGTTTGCAAAAATTATTTGAAATTGAAAACCAATCTTGTTCATCTCAATAAAATATTCAAAAGTTTGAAAATGAAATTCTGATCTTAAATGAGAACAAGACCGAGTTATCAAATTTGAATAAACTTCTGCAGAAGGAATTTAAAAAAATTGAAATAGATATAAATTCTAAATTTGAAATTGCTAAAAAGGAGAACTTGTTGAAATCAAATTTGATTTTAGAAGAACTTGAAAATGAGATTGAAAAATCCAAGAAATTTGAGTCTGAAAAGCAAGAACGATTTGAACTTGGAATTTCTGAATCCCAAGCCGAAATTAAATTGCTTGAAAATGAGAATTTGGTTTTGAAACAGTCCAATGCTGAACAGAAGATCGCTATAAATAATTGCTCAAATTTATTAAAAGAAAATAGCGATCTGAAATCCAAAATTCAACGATTAGAATCAATTTTGGATAAAATTTCTAATGGGGAAAAATTGTTGAATATGCTGTTACAAAACCAAGTTTCTATTGGAAATAAATCTGGTCTTGGCTTCGGGAAAAATGATGTTTTTGGAAAACAAAATTCAAATGATTTGAAAAATCCCTCAAACTGTTTTGGAAAGAACTGCTTTGAAAATTTGAGCTCAAAAAATTTCAAAGGTTTTTTGAATCAAAATTGTGATGAGAAATCGTTTTATAATAAACCATTTAAACATTCTTGGATCCTAAAAAATAAAACGGGTTTTGTCAAGTTCAAACAGAATTGGGTTCCAAAGGGTACGAAGATAGATTCGAAAGGGTTGTTATATAAACAGAATTAGGTACCTAAAGCTATGAACAAAACTGTGAGTGGTTTTACAAATTTTGATAGACCACTCGATTCTCTAAACTGTTAGGTACCAGAGGTGACTGAGGAACTGCTAGGAAAAAGAGATTTGGATTCAAGCTGCTCTATAATTCTGTATCATTTACAGTTCCTTTAGCCAAGATCTGATGAGTTAGAGATTCTGTTGTTTACATCGATTTTAGGTGTAACCTATAAACTCATCTTTGTAAATATTTTTCTTGTTCTTTGTGTATTCCTCCTTCTACCTCTTCTATTTTTTTTATTAGTTGATTTGCCACTGTCATATCTTTGTAACTTTTTGGACTTCATTAACTTCAAATTGCAGAATTCATATTTTCTCTAGAAATTCACTTCATAGAACTCTGATGTTGTAATCTCTTCCAGAACTTGAATTTAAAATTGCAAATATCTGCAATTGTTTTGAAGTTTATTTTCTGTTTTCTGAATTCATGACAGTGTTGATGTATTCTTGTCATATCCTAAATACTATTGATCTGAATCCTAAATTTTTGAAGATCTGAAAGTATAATGGAATTTCACACACCTCTGCTGTTTTGAGTTTCTTCTACTGGAAGGGCTTGAAAATTTATACTCATTACAACACATTATTATTTCTCAGTCGTGACAATTTCATTGTTTTTTTTCCAGATTGGCTTGGATATTTTTTGATCTGTCTTGAATCTCAGTGATACATCTTGAAATTCTTGTTATATTCATGATCAGTATGGTTGAAATTTGTTTATTTGAAATCATCTGAAGTTCTTGATATTTTGAATTTTACACACCTCCTAAATTTGAAATTATCAACCTTGTGTGAATAATTCATTATATCTCAAAATTAACACTGTTTCAAGTGATTTCAAATAAATTATTTTTAAATTTTTTGGATCATGAATACCTCTCAAACTTGATGTATTGATCTGAAATTACTCGTGTGCTTGTCAGGAAAATTTTGAAAATTCTTTGAAAAAATGGTCTTAAAACTCACTGTTATTTCATGATTGTTTGATTTGAATATATGTCTGTTTAAAATCATTTGAAATTATTGATTTATTGAATCACACAAATATCTTGGATCTGGAATTTATAATCTGGTGTAATTGATTCATTAAATCATGATATTTTCACATTTTTTCAAATGATATAAAATAAACTGTATTTTTTTTTGAGACATGAATCATGTTTTGTGACCTTCAGAAACATCCTTTGACAAGTCTGAAGTGATATTGTTTTCTGTGCTGCTCTGATACGGTCTTTGAAAAATATTCTCAAATAACTGCCTGGTTGTGGCTACTGCTCTGATAGATGAAATTATTGTGCCTGATTTGTTAATTGACTGCTTGGGCCTAATGTTTTTTTTATGTCTGTGATATCCTGTTTTGTCTCCGGTGTTTTGTTACAATCTTCATTAATAGGGACACCAAGTGGTATCAGAAGTGCCTTATATTTGTCTCACCCATCTGTACTTAGATTCTAATCTTAACCTTCTATAGATTCCACACATTTTTTTGTTCTGTATAAATCACCTTAAATTCCTCTTGTAATTGTTTTTCAATTTTAAAATTATTTATTGATTATTCATTCAGAAATTGAAATCAATAACCAAAATGAACTGCATTTATAATTCATCAAAATTATTACCAGAATTTGAAATTGTGATGAATTGTGACTACAATATATTTCACAACAAGAGGAGATTTTATTTAAATTTTTTTCATGATGGTTGAACATTTATTATAATATCTTTGAATTGGTTATTATTTCACGACCATCTTCATTATCTTTCATTATTCCGCCATCCATCATGATTTTATATCAATGTGGAGAGTTAATATGTTTTAAAATCTTTTTAAATAGTGGAAATATTTGTGATAGAAATTGGACTATGTTATTATTCAGAATTAGTAATAATTGAAAATTTTCAATGATTTCGGTACAGTCGAGCCATTTCATAATATAATTAATTTAGAAATTTACTTCACAGTCCATTTCTGTACCTTCCCCATTTTCAATCATCCATATATTGTTTTTATATACCAAGGAGTTTTTCCTTTTAAAGCTGAAATGATAAATATATATAATATATAAGTGTGTCTCTAACCTCATTTAAAAATCCAAGCTCTGGTCATGCATGGTTAATAGACAACTTACAATTTAAGCTGCGACTGACCTCATTTAAAAATCCAAGCTTTAGTTATGCATGGTCAGTGTGCTCTTAAATAAAAAAAAGGAAATAATGTGCTATAAATTGAAATTAATCTGAAATTCTCCTTGGCGTATAAAAACCAGCCTATCAATCCATCTTTCTAATCTGTGAAGTGTGTTAATATTTTATGACGTATTATGATTTGCTGATTGATAGCCGTTGGGATTTGAGATTATACGATGTTGCCACTTAAATTGAATTATTAATTATAGTCCAAATCCATCACTGTTTTTGTGCTTCAATGTTATAAAACTCTTTTGAAAATAATTGGAAATATATATCTTTATAACTCTCCCCATTTTTTATAAATTTCATTGTAAATCCGTCGCTCTCTGCAATGTGAGATATGCCACTAGTTCTCAGTTTATTATGATTTTTGTTTGACTGATTGAAATTTATGATGATCGTTCTTCCTCTTAAGTTGGTTTTTTTAGTCATTTTTCATCTATATTTTAAATTCTGAATCCTTTTGATGATAACAAAAGGGGGAGAATGGATTAGATTTCGATTTATGAGTGAATATTGCATAAATATTTTTAATTTTGAAAATTTACATTCATCTCACTCATGCACAGTTATAGGGGGAGTTTCTGTTGTAGGGGGAGCTGATAAATAGGGGGAGTTCAATATTCACAGTTCAATATTCACTATCAAACACATTTATTGTATTCAAAATCTTTTATTTGTTTGTCATCATCAAAACGGGGAGATTGTTGTATATAACGTTGTTGTATACACAATTACATGATTTTTGTTTGATGATAACAACCAAATAAATATTATTTTAAATTTGTTTGTTACTGTACTGTTCTATATATATATCACAGACAGGAATATAATATTTATATTTAAACAGAATGCATCTTTACAGAAATTCAAATATCTACATAGTATTTTGTTTAAATATAATATTTTATTTCAATATTCAACAGTACAGATTTACAACTCCACTATTTGCTCAACACTAAAATTCACTGAAATAAAATTCATTCATATACATTTCACTTGTTATACAGCTCCTCAATACAACACTGTTTATACAACACATATATACTTTCAATTCACATTGACTCGTATACATACACTTTGACACTTATACATTTCACTGACTCTGTTATTTTCTTCTATCTTCCGTCTTCACTTCACAGTCAGTCCAGTCTTCATACCTGTCATATATAGAAGCACACACACAGTATCTAGAACAGAAATAATTTCTAAATTCTAGTAGATATAATTTTTATTTTAAAAATTTATTTGCCTTAGTTTTCTGGTGTGTTTCTCATCATTTTTCTGACTCTATCTGATTAATAATTGTGTCTAGGCAGCTTGTGATATTCACAGTGATACACTGTAAATACCACAAGGCAGACAACATATATAATATATCAATGCAGGGACAGGGAAATTTGTCTGGATGGCTGCATATACACACGTGTATAAATACACGTGTGCACTGCCTCGCCAGTCGCAACTGAGGAGTAGCCACGTGGACCTTCTCGACTCAGTACAACACATATTAATATGGTCGAGCACAAGTGGCAGCAAACAAGGTTCAACAAAATGAAGACCAAACAAAACAAAGTGAAAATGGCAGCCCAGTGTTAAAGCAGCAGGGTTATGAATGGTGCAGTGCAAACATGAAAATGGCCGAGCATCAATGAATAACAAGTTGACAAAGCTAGCAACAACATTCCAGTCCAAGCAAGTATAGTGAATGGAACAAGTTCTATTTCAAATTCAAGATCTGGATAGCATGCAACACTAGCAGCAGTTTTATTACTTGCAACAAATGTATGCAACATGTTTGAAGTAAGTGTATCATACTGTACACAAATAAATGTGCATGCCAATATGATATGCAAAAATCAAGCAACATAGCATATACAAAGTGATGCAGCATAGTGAAATTTGTATACAAGCAACATTGGTGATCACAATACAAGTGCTATGACAGCAAAATAAAGTTCTCGATTAATGGTCAAAGAACTCAAGAAGCATGAGAGCTACAAATGTCAAGAGTAGGTACAATGTAGTTCAAATCAGATTACAATAGGCGCAGCAGTTAGTGTTTGCACAGAACATATTCATGGTGCAGTGTTCGGACACAAAGTCAACAACAAATCTGCATGTGTAAATGCAAGTGATCAAGCAAACAAAGCATGAATACGTGACAGCAAAAATTTCAGTTATATGGATATGGGAAATGTTTTTGGCAATGTCAACAAGTACACAGTTCAGCTATCATAGTGCTGCAAATTCAAGAGTGATGCTCACAACTTAGCAAATGTGAACTCAGTAATTACAAAGTGTACAAATGGCAAAATCAAACTGAAATGGAACAAAGCAAGGTGATTAGTGTATATGTAGCATGCACAAGTGATACATGGTGATACAGTGTGCAAACAACCGTGATGTAAAATCGGGCAACAGGTTAATGAGCAAAAAAATCACATATGTGCATATATTTTATGTCATGAACTTATGCAAGAAACCAGAAAATTTGTTTCTAGAAATGGTTCCATGCAAAATTGACAGAGGGACAAATTGAAAGCAGTTAAATGTTTCCAGAAATTTAGCATATTTATGTTTGGCAAGTTCTTTCTCAATCAACGATTCGAAATCAAGTGGGCAATAAATTCCAGTATTCTTTGGAGCAGAATAATTCACAGATTTCTCAAGGCAATCATTCAAAAAGGGAAACAAGTTTTTTTTGTTTAATCACGCAAGAGAGAATCGAGGGCCATTTTTCTTTTCCAGATTTACTCATTTCATCAAGGCCATAAGTGGAAACAGTTCAGAGTAATTCAATCGAAGGGCAGTCAAAAGGAAAAGGAACAAAATTGGATCGATGTCATGTGAAATCAGATATTAAATTAGGGTTTGTGTATCCCTATAAATTCACCATTACATCACAGGCAGAAGGATAGAAAAACCAGAGAAAAATCGAAAAGAAAAATTCTGAGAAAACTCACAATTCAATTCATTGTTTTTCGATCGCCAATTCCCAAATCAAATCGTCAAAAAGCAAGCCGCAGTGGATCAAGCTTCAGCAATTATCAATTTCATAAGCATTGATCAATTTGGGGAGTTAAATTGGAAACCCTAGAAATCGCCTTGCCGCCATTATTTTTCCCAGAGCAAAAGAGAAGGATCGGGTCAAACAAAATAGTGGTGCTATGCAATAACAAGTTGGCTGGCCTATCTATGTTTCAAAGGGACAAGGGAGATTAAATCCTTTTTATTTAAAAAAAAAACTAGGGTTTTGTTTTTATTTTTTATTGCATTTTCAATTTCTTTGTAAAAGATTCTGAGTCAGTTTCTAGTGTCTGTAAAATACTAGGTAATTTAGTCAGGGTGTTGACTGACAGTTGACAGATTCTGCAAAATCTGGGTTACTGGTTACGGGGTCGTAATCAGGGGAAATCTGATCGAGGGGATATCGGTCAGTCTAGGGTTTTGAGCGTAGGGTTAGAATAGGAGCGAGAGTCGCGAGTGTACATGGTCTTGTATGCGGGATCCATTCTATCACCTAGTAGAAACCTTAGGAATGCAGCAGTAGGTAGGTTTTTGCTGAAGCTGGGTATCTCTGTGTGTTATTTATTTTTTGCCTTTTATTTCTGCTGCATTCTGTGATCTGTTTATTATTTAATATCCTGTTAAATTTATAACTCTGTGAAAAACTGTGATAAACCCTATTCATCCCCCCCCTCTAGGGTTAATCTAGATCCAACAAACTTAAACATGAAGATTATAACATCATCTACTTAGGTATGATCTATTACCTATTATACATTATTTACAATGTACCAAAAAAATGCTACAAGACTCTTTATGATGAATAACTTCTGAAGCCCCTTTTTCAAACTCTCGACGCCAGAGGAAAAGTCTATAATATATCGAATAGCTTCAGATATAATCTGCTTCATTTTCCTTTCTTTTCTTCAAACATAATTTGCATCATCAATTGATGTGATTTGGATTTTCAATGTTCCATCAAGGGCATTATTTGTTCCCTTCACAACTTTAATTGTCCCTTTAAATTTACCTTTGTTTCCTAACTAAGCATTTGTCACCATTGAGATCCTAGATTTGAGCATCGTAAGAGTTAATAAGATATGAAAGTACAATGTTCCATTGTTCATTCAAGTATTGGATGCAATCTATACCTCTTTGACACGAATGTTAGGATTGCCTCGCATGTTGTTAAGGTAAGAACGACGAACGCCGTCCTGATTCTATGAGTGGTTGAACATGCCATTCGATTTGATCAGTGCACCCTCATATTTTGTGGATCTTATGAATAGGGTTTTCAGGGATCAATTAAATAAGTTTATTCTTGTGTTCGTGGACGATATCTTGATTTACTCGAGGAAAGAGGAAGAACACAAGGAACATTTGAGGACCGTGATGGAGGTGTTGAGGAAACACCAATTGAAAGCAAAATTTCTAAGTGTCACTTCTGGAAGAGGGAAGTGAGGTTCTTGGGCCATATTGTTTCAGAGAATGGCATTGTCGTGGATCCTACGAAGGTGGCTACGGTGCAAAATCGGTCTACGCCCAAGAATGCAACGGACATGAGAAGTTTCTTGGGGTTAGATGGATATTATCGTAAGTTTATCCAAGACTTCTCCAAGATAGCGGCACTGTCAACTCAGTTGACCAAGAAGAATCAAGCTTTTGTTTCGGACGGAAGGTGTGAGAATGCATTTAAGGGTCTGAAGGAGAAGTTAACGTGTGCGCCGGTGTTATATTCCTAAGGGAAACGAAGAGATAACGGTATACACAGATGCCTGTGGTACCGGACTAGATGTTGTACTGATGGAAGGAGGTAGGGTTGTAGCTTATGCTAGTCAGCAACTGAAACCACATGAGAAAAGATATCCTATCCATGATTTGGAATTAACAATGATCGTGTTCGCGTTAAAGATGTGGATACACTATTTCCTGGGAGAAAGATTTGAGTTGTTTACCGATCATAAGTCATTAAAGTATCTTTTCTCTCAAAAGGATTTAAATCTTCGTCAGCAGAGATGGTTATAGTTTTTGGATTCATATGATTTCAATATCGCATACACACCCAGGAAGGGCAATGCGGTAGCTGATGCATTGAGAAGGAGACATGCCAATTTAAGGGTTATGTTTCTGGAATGGAAGCAACTAGAGTACATTGCGGGATATGATTTCAGGCCTAAGTGCATGAATTGCCAGTTAGTTAAAGCCTAGCGGTCTGTTACAACCGTTGGAATTTCCCGAATGGAAATGGGAACAAGTCTCAATGGATTTCATTAATGGTTTACCAAGGACTAGATCGGGACATGATAGTATTTGAGTGCTTGTGGATCGATTGACCAAAAGTGCACAACGTATTTCATGTTTCTCAGTTAAGGAAGTTCATACACGATTCTGATATGACTATTTCATCAGATTAGTTGGATGATATCGAGATAGAACCCGAGGCAGTTGGAAACTACAGACCGACTCGCATTGTCGGACACGGTACAAAACAACTTCGGAGGAAGACAGTGAAACTGGTTAAGGTCCAATGGGGTGATAATGAGAATGACTGTACTTGGAAAACAGAGGAGAACATAAAGAAGTTGTATCCAGAGGTCTTTAATTGGTAAGATTTTAATCGCGATATAGTTATTCCCTTATTAGTAAACCACATGCTAAGATAGTCTTGTTGTGTTATTATGTTTGTTTGATTGTTTGTAAATGGATGATAGGCATGCGGGACACCATTGTATGTTTTCTTGGTTAAGGAATTTCGGGGGCGAAATTTCTTAAGGGGGGAAGAGTGTAACGGCCTGCAATCTACGTATCGTAGAATATTTATTTTATTTTCATACAAAGTCATATGGTCGTGTAACATTGGGAAACGACTATTGGGGTCATTTCCCACATCCACGATTTTTGCCGAATTTTAAATGACCGTTTTTCCCTTAGCGAATTTTGTTTCGCCTGTAACTTTTGATTGGTAAGGAGTTTTGACTTGAAATCGCTTCCATTGTTTTCGGATGATGGTTTCTCATTCCGTGAAGTGGTCACATTAGTCAAACGGACTTACCGTTTGGGAGATATGGCTGAAATAAAGTTTAGAGGATGGAAAACAATCTAATCGGGCTTAATGGAGTGATTAGCAGCTAGGCCCATAACCCATTTCGGGATTAGGGTTATGGGAGGGCTGAAAGGAGTTGGAGAATCTTCTCCTTTCATTTTTCCAACCGCCACTAACCTTCCTCTAACATCCATAATGGCTTCCATCTCCCAAATTTATCCCTAATCACTTTCTAATTACTAATTAGGCAAATCAACATCAAATCAAGCCGTATTAACACAAAATTCGAGGTAGAGCTGCTGCACCACATTGGAATCCGAGCCAAATCAGTAAAAGTTTCAGATCTAACATTTATTTTTGGCTAAGGTGGGTGGTTTGCATGTTTATACACTAATTATGGCTAATTAGTGGTGATTAGTGAAAATTAGCGAAATTATACATCTAAAAATTCTAGAAAAGTATGTAAAAATTCTAAGATCATATTTTATGTCGCTGCTATGAATTTGGGTTAATTTGGATTAAGTTTGCTAATCCTATAGTTAGACATGGTTAAGGGTAATATCACATGGTTAAGGGAAAAATCATGGTTTTGGGTATGTTTGATTTAAATTAACATATGAAATAATTGATTTGATGTTTTTGGTTGATTCTACATGTTACTACTGCTGTTTGGTATGTTTTGTGATTGCATAGAAATGTTAGAATGGTTGAAAACGTCGTCGTTTCGTGAAATTAGCTTGTTGGAAAAACTATCGGGTTTCGGTTCCTGATGGTGGCCAAGGTCACGAACCGCCTTGACCAGGAGGGTCACGAACAACCTTAACGAGGAGGGTCACGAACCGCCTTGACCAGGAGGGACACGAACCGCTATGACCCCAGGGTGACCATGACCCTATGGTGACCACGACCCCATGGTGACCACGAACCGAGGGTGACCACGACCCCATGGTGACCACGACCCCAGGGTGACAATGACTCCATGGTGACCACGAATCCTATGGTGACCACGAACGATGCTGATCACGAGTCGATGACGACTGCGAACTGAGACGTGATGGTGACTCCGAACCGGACCAGATTTTAGCTTCTACCACGTGACGACGATTGTAAACTCTTCTGAAGATCAACTCCAATCTGACCAAAACCCGAGATAAAAAGCTAGTCCAAATGGGGAGCTATTACTCAGGATCAAGATGGGAATCAACGATTTAACTTCTGGAGTTGTGCTTTGTTGCGGGACGTGTGCAAAGGAGTTATCGATATCTATAACTTTGGTTCAACACCGACAGATGGAGCATGTAGACAAACCAAAGTCAGGTCTGTGTGCACTGTTTGGCCCATAACCTAGAGCCAGGGTTGTGTAGATTGGGTAGGGTTATTGACTATAGACTAAAGCAATGTGGTCATAGCAATAGCTGTATGGAGTTGAACTCCGTCATGACCCCAAATGGATTCGATGATCAAAGCGGTGGATATCGTATGCTTTACGCACCGAGTGAGAGATGTGGGGATGATTGTTATGTTTGATGTTTGCTATCACCATGACACTCACACTTCCATTTTATACTCTATGTTAGTGTTTACCTTAGCGTATTGTGCATCTTATTGTGCTAACTCTTTGGTTGCAGGTCCAAGTCAGGTATGATTATTTATATCTGTTATTGCTTTGTTTAGTGATATACATTTGTTATCGCTCACACCAGACTTTCGTCTGACCCAGAGCTTTATATCTCTTCTTATTACTCTGGGTGCTCCTAAATGAGCAGACTAGAGGCAGGTTAGGTGGTTATGCACGAGTAGCTGCCCGAAGATGAGTAGGAGGTTTCCACGTACTTTATATATATTATCCCTGTGTTGTTGTTGGTCACTGCTTTGGGCATTAGTAGTGAACCTCTTTTATTTCCTTTAGAGACGGTATTTTAAAGTTGTAATAATTGGATATGAAGCTGTATTTTGGATCCCGCTACTCTTATGGATATGGTTTAGTTTTCAATTTATGTATTGTCTCGCCTGTTTTATATCAAGTTATGTTATTATTATATTTTATTCCATGCGCTGTGAGATATACCATAGGTTCTTTGGTAATTCATCGTTTCAAACCCTTTCTTTTGACGACCGTCCCGTGCTAGTCGGGCATTAGTGCAGCGCATTTCAGGGGAAATGTCTGATGGTACGGGGCGCCCGTCACACTTGGTATCAGAGCCTAGGTTACGTAGCTTAACCGAGGGGAAGACATCAGAGAGAGATAGTATCCGTATATGAGAGCGCGTAATTGTGATATTTTGGTTTTCAAAAACTATATATATATATGCTATTAATATATCTAAGGATGAAGTCGCACTGCACGGGCACCACTAAGGAAATGGTTAATCGTTTTCTCTTTATAGATTGAACGATGAGCCGAAATATGAGGAGTATGATGAGGAACCCCGCATTGGGAGTTGAAGAGGGAGTGGGTTCAGGGTCCAATAATAGGAATGTCCCTGATATAAGGACGATGTTTACTACCTTCATGCGAGAGATGCTTAGGGATGCTCAGGGAGCAGTTCCTAATGCTGCTAATGGTGGTGGTGCAGTAGTGCAGGCGCCTAGAGACGATTTCGCCAAGCTCAGCCAGGATTATACTAGTCTTGGTGGGAAGTCGTTCCATGGAACAGAACCGGCTATGGAGATTCAAGATTGGCTTGATAGTTGTGAGCGCATCTTCGAGGATTTGGGGATCGATGATGCAATGAAGAGAAAGTTAGAATCGCGTCACCTTGAAGGACGGGATATGAATTGGTGGAATGCCATTAAAGCGGCTATTCATGACGATTAAATCACTTGGAATCAGTTTAAGACTCGCTTCAGTGACGAGTTTATTCCAACTGCTCAGAAATCAGAATTGTTTAGGAAACTTTTTTAACTTAAGCAGAATGGTAAGGCAGTCCTGAAATATGTTGTTGAATTCGACACTTTATCGAAATATGGATTATCTCTTATCGATACTGCCGAGAAGAAGAACGAGAAGTTCATAGCTGGCTTAGATGGGTACTTGGGGGAAAGACTTGTAAACCATATCGATGAGAGATTCGAATATATTGTGGGAAAGACATTGAGATCAGAGAGCCTTTACCTTAAGGCAAAGATCGAGGTCTCTATTACATCTGCAGAGGAGCCGAACCGCGGGCAAGCGGTGAAGGCAACAAGAATTACCAGAATACAAAAACAAACCAAGGATGGTCAAAAAAAGAAGAATAAGAAAGATTATCGAGTCCTTTAGCTGTGGCAAGAAAGGCCACTATGCCAGATATTATCGAGCAAAGCCAGGGGAAAGGAAGTGCTTCAACTGTGGCCAAGTGGGACATCCCAAGAATGAATGTCTGCAACCCCTTAGGGAGAAGCAGATCGTGAAAGCATACGCTATCAACGCAGTTCCTTCCTCGTCGAAAGGAAGGGAAAGGGTGTCGTTATTCCAGTTATGCTTTTCAATTATGATGTTCCTGTTCGAGTATTGTTTGATACCGGGGCTTTCCATCCCTTCGTGTGTGACCTAGTAGATAGGTTGGGATTGGAACCCGGGATTGTTGATAGACCTTTAGTTGTGACGAACCGGATCGGTGGTTCGACTAACCTTTGTATGATTTGTCATAATTTGGTCTTATCGAGTCATGGATGTATGTTTGCTTGTGATTGCTTTGTTTTGGGCTTTACTGGGTTAGACATTATTTTGGGAGTCGATTGGCTTCAAGGGTATGGGGCGGTGGTAGACTGTGAAGGGCCTTCGGTGACCATTAAAGCGGATGATGGGCGGAGGATGGTATTGGGTTGTCTACCTCGTGATGGGGTGATGACAAGTTTTCTAAATTCCCTCGACATCCCGCATGATGAGTTATCAGATGTGCCTATTGCTGGCAAGTATCCGGACATCTTTAAGGGAGTGACTGGATTTCCACCACACTGAGAGATCGAGTTTTAGATTGATTTAGTGAAAGATGTCAGACCTATAGTGATGCCACTTCGTCGTATGGCGCCAAGGGAGCAACGAGAGCTCGAAGTGCAAGTATGTGATCTTTTGAAAAAGGGATTTATCCGAAGAAGTGTTTCCGAGTGGGGAGCACTAGTTGTATTTGCTACTAAGGCCGATGGTTCCCTTCGCTTATGTGTGGACTACCACGAGTTGAACAAGGTAACTAGGAAGAATAAGCATCCTTTTCCACGGATAGATGATTTGTTTGATCAACTAGATGGAGCAAGAGTGTTCTCCCAGTTAGATCTCACGACAGGGTTTCATCAGCTCCAAGTAGGAGCTGAGAGTATACCTAAAACAACAATTTGAACGCCGTCATGATTCTATGAGTGGTTGAACATGCCATTCGGGTTAATCAATGCACCTGCATATTTTGTGGATCTTATGAATAGGGTTTTCAGGAATCAATTAAATAAGTTTGTTCTTGTGTTCGTGGACGATATCTTGATTTACTCGAGGAAAGAGGAAGAACACAAGGAACATTTGAGGACAGTGATGGAGGTGTTGAGGAAACACCAATTGAAAGCAAAAATTTCTAAGTGTCACTTCTGGAGGAGGGAAGTGAGGTTCTTTGGCCATGTTGTATCAGAGAACGGTATTGTCGTGGATCCTGCGAAGGTGGCTACGGTGCAAGATCGATCTACGCCCAAGAACGCAACGGACGTGAGAAATTTCATGGGGTTAGTTGGATATTATCGTAAGTTTATCCAAAACTTCTCCAAGATAGTGGCACCGTTAACCTAGTTGACCAAGAAGAATCAAGCTTTTGTTTGGGATGGATGTAACGACACGGATTTCGCCCGGACCTAATCGATCGCTAAACCGACCAAGACCGTTCGAATCCCGCATACGCTAACTTTGGGTATACAACACATCAGAACAAATAACAGAAGACTTCAATAAACATCATAATAATGTTACATCAGAGTACAGAATATCAGAGTATATCGAAATATAATACACAGCGGAAGATAAATTTACATAAATGTAAAACAGTGCACAGCGGAAATATAAACTACACAGCGGAAGACTGTAAATGCCTGGACACAGCTTAAAGCTTCAATCCAGAATCCTGCTCAATACATCTGCAAAATAAAACTACTCGACTGCCCGTGTGGAAAATAGGGGCACCCGAGTTCGCAAGGGAAAAGCAAACTACAGGTCAGTCATGGGACTGGTGTGAGAACTCAAAAACAGTTGTTAAACTTGTTTAAAAATAAGGCAAATCACGGGACCACGCCACTTTCGCGGAACGGGTTTACCCCCATGAAAGCCAGTGTATAAGCAACAATCAATATAGATATATGGATCTACTATGCATCACACAACATGCAATATCCCAATCTACCCACTTAGATTAATCACAACACTTAGATTTTCCAAATCCAATTCAATTTACAGAAATTATTCCTTTGGATTTTATTCCCGATTTCTTATTTCAAATCATTTGAAATACATATCTAACTTTCTATATCAAAGTAGATTTCACTTCGGGATCTCAAATCAAATCATTTGGAAATGTGAATTCCAAAACATAACAATGCATACAAACAAGTATGCAACCAAATATCGTGCTCCCCATCGACAAGGCAAAGGGTACGCACCTCGCAACTCGATATATATATGTGCACCTACCCCACATAGGAGTAGGCTACACCGACGATGCACCTCCCACTCAGGAGAGCATACACCGCCCTCTCACCCATACTTTTAGTCTCAGGGTTACCCGAATCTTTAGTCACATACTAAATCATTTCATATCCCGAAGTAGGGAAAATCATTTCACAACATAATAATCACAATGTAACATATAATACATTTTCTAAATCACTTTAGAAATCATCGGGTTTTGGGCCTCGAAATCCTTTCTGTTTTATAAAACATTTTTATAAAACATTCCCTGTCCAAAATCGGGAATACGTTTCTTTTCGCTTTAAGAAAAATATCATTTCACAATCATTCATTAAATTTGAAATGAACACAATATCGCTAAACACCTTATCGTTAAATCGTGAAGTGTTTCACAAGGCGTTAGCACACAGATATTTTCAACCCAACCCAATGCTAAATGTAAAAGCATATTCTGCTCATAAACTGGTCGAGCACAATCCAAACCATCAATCAATCAAATTTGACATTAAATATAAGGTTTTAAATAGAGAGAGTATTGACTTATATTTAACATCAAATCCTGAAACCAACAGATATCATATCGGGAATAACGATATCGATATCTTCCAAATTCCCATCACGATATCTGTATAATCACGGAATCCAATATCGAAAATATCCAAAGATAATTTCAATTCAAATCTAATCCAATTTATTTATTTATAACCATTGGATTATTTTTCTAGTTAATAACTAGTTCATTTCGATAAAAATCTATTTTTATCTTTTCAAATATGGAGTTTTTCATCCCAATTCTTCCCAAATCATTTCTTATGATTTTACACAAATTATTACTATTTTTAATAATTTTATCAAGGCCTGTACGGTCGATTTCCATCAATGGCCATCGAACTGCACTTACAGCGACCTTTTTCAAATTTGATTTGGACGTAATTCCAAATCCAACCGTTAGATTTCAAATTTCTAATATTCCTTAGAAAGCTCTTTTCGATACGAACCCAACGGTTCTGATTTCAGGAGAATCCGACGGTCGGATCTCCCGTAATGTCCGTTCGAAGTCAATGGTCGAAATTCGCGAACTGCCGCAGCGCGGCGCGTTCTATTCAGGCCATTTATTATATATATAATATATATAATATATATTTCGTCGATTTCTATTTAAAACGAATTATATAAATAGTTTTGAATTCGTTTCAAAAACATTTTCAACTTCCTTTTCAATTCAAATCACAATTGAATTCTTCTTTATAGATTCGTTTTAAAATTCATTTCTATTCAATTCAAATTTCAATTCAATTTGAATTCGTTTTCAATTCAATTCATTTCGAATTCGTTTTCTATTCAATTCAATTCGAATTCGTTTTCTAGTCAATTCAATTCGAATTCGTTTTCTATTCATTTCAATTCGAATTCGTTTTCTATTCAATTCAATTCGAATATTTCATATGCATCGTTTTCATTTCATATATATATATATATATATATATATATATATATATATATATATATCGTTTTCAATTCGAATATTTCATATACATTGTTTTCAATTCGAATATTTTCACTTTCAATATATCCGATATTTTCACTTTCAATTTATTCGATATTTTCACTTCGCTATATATATAAATTTCACTTTTCATATATTCGATATTTTCACTTCGCTATATATATAAATTTCACTTTTCATATATTCGATATTTTCACTTCGCTATATATATAAATTTCACTTTTCATATATTCGATATTTTCACTTTCAATTTATTCGATATTTTCACTTCGCTATATATATAAATTTCACTTTTCATATATTCGATATTTTCACTTCGCTATATATATAAATTTCACTTTTCATATATTCGATATTTTCACTTCGCTATATATATAAATTTCACTTTTCATATATTCGATATTTTCACTTTGCTATATATATAAATTTCACTCTTCATATATATGTTATTTCACTTCGCTATATATATATATTTCACTTTTCATATATATGTTATTTCACTTCGCTATCAATCAATTTTTACAACAATTTCAACCAATAAATATCGTCCATGGTTTGTGGACGAGGGGCGTATATATATATATGTATAGATATTTATATATAGCAATTCACTTTCATTTTCAACACATATATAAAATTATAAAAAGAAATTGAAGAGTGAGAAATCCTCACCAGTAGCTATCCAATAACACAACTCTTCCTATGTGGAACTCTTCGCCTATTTCGTCTTCTTGTCGCTTTCGTTTCCCGTATTCTCTACATAGATAAAAATCGCATTTTTACTATGTTATTCAATATATAAAGATCATATTTTAAAAACAAAGATTATATTTTTAATATTCCTATGATGTAAAAATTATATTTTAAAAATATAAGAATCACATCTTACTTTTTCTACTTAACAAAATTCTGTCTTTTCTCTTTTTTTTAAAAATATGATCTTTATTTTTTAAAAGTTCAAATCTTTTTCTACTAAAAGATTAAATCTTTTTCTATTTCAAAGTTTAAAATAAAATCAGTTTTCTTTTCCTTTTCAAATCAGTTTTTATTTTCTTTTCAAAACAGTTTTTGTTTTATTTAAAAATGCAGTTTTTTTCTTCTTTTTCACAATGCAGTTTTTTCTTCTTTTTCACAATGCAGTTTTTATTTCTTTTAAAAACAGTTTTGCCTTTTTATAATTTCTGTTTTTATTTTCCTTTTAAAACAAACAGTTTTCAATTTTAAATTTCTGTTTTTAAAACTCTTTTATAATTTCTGTTTTTAAATCTTTAAAAATTTCTGTTTTTAAATCTAAAATAAAAATCAGTTTTTATTTTCTTTTATAATTTCAGTTTACTTTCTTTTATAAAATTTCAGTTTTAAAACTAAAAAAAAACAGTCTTCAAATCTAAAAAAAAAAAAAAAGTAATTCGTTTTTAAATCGCTTTTTAAATCAGAAATTATAAAACAGAAATAAAAATAAATATAAAGTAAAATGGCTCACCGACAGTTGGCGAAGGGGATGAGGCGTTGTCGGCGGTGGCTCAGGCGGCGTTCGGAGGTGTCGGTGGCGTCGCGACAGGGTGCGGAGGCTTCGGGTTGCTGCTTCGATGTCTGGAGGGAGGAGACTGAACGGGGGTTGTGCGATGGGAGGAGGAGGTTGGTCGGCGGTGGGGCTTCGGCGAAGGGTTCGGCGGCGGCTTCGAAGGTCAGGCGGCGCGATTTAGGGTTAGGTCTTCTTTTTTTTTTTTTTTTTTTTTTCGTTTTAGTATAATGAATCGGGGGGGGGGGGGCCAACGAAGGAGAAAAGGGGGAAAAGTTTATTTTTTTATTATTTTATTTTATTATTTAAATTATTTAAATTTGTACTAGGGTTGACTTTCATATCCGACCTCGAAACGAGGCCCACCGCCTGTCGTCCATAGCGTTTTACCCCCATTCCGAACACAATGGGATATGTATCGTACGCTGATTCGGCTGTTACAATCAGTTTCCGTTGAATTAACATTTAAATCACTATATTGAATTTTAAACGTACATTTCAAATTACCGGGGTCACATACCAACTAGAAAAATTCCCGAAAAATATTTTCTAGCTTCGTATTGGCGATACGGTCCTAACAAAACTAGTTTCGTCGAATTCTGAGACCGTTTGAAAAATGGCCAATTTCCAGTCGATTAAATTCAATAGAAACTGGTCAAACGCGTTTTCTTTTGCCACGCTCACATATTGATTCGAAAAATTATGAAATTTGAAACCTAGCAATAGTTTGACATCCCGGACCCGACAAAAGTGGTTTCGTCGAATTCCGAGGCCATTTGCAAAATGTCTATTTTTAAGGGCCTTATATATATAAAAATATATATAAATTCCACAGCGACTATTTCTAATTTTAAACTGGACATATCTTATCATTTCTAAGATGAAATCCCAGTTTGTTAACTTCGTTACAAAGATATAGTTATACAGATTCAAATATTTCTTGTTTCGTTCAATTCTGACTTATATTGGATTCTGTATATTCATTTGAAATTAGAAATCGAATTTTCGAACTACCGCGCCATTTTCAATTCCTTTTATAATTATATATAATTATTATATATTCTAACGACGACGTATATAATATATACGTTCGAATTCTATTCAAAATAAATTTTTCGACGATATTATTTAAAATAATTCATTTTAAATAATCAAAATTCGCTAAAATTGCCGAAATAAAAATTTCAAACTGGCTCGCATTTTACGGGTTGTTACAATCTCCCCCACTTAAAACTTTTCGTCCCCGAAAAGGAACAAAGTCGAAAGTGGTTTGATTATTCAACCCTACACTCGATCTGACTTTCATTCTCCAACTTTTCAGTTTCTGAGAATTTTCAAAATTTCAAAAATTTGGCTAACTCCCTAAATTTTTGAAAAATTTCGCCATAACCTCCCCTGCACCGGGAGCATCGGGGAATTTCAAATAGCTTCCCCGGTCCTTCAGATCTCAAAAAGAAAAAGAAAAAGCCAAGCGGCTAGCCAATAGGCTCACAAAATCATCATCACCCAAACAAAACAGTAAATCATGTAGTAAACATGTACCTATTTGTCGGGCAAACAAATTTTATTCTCTGCTCTAGCCTCCTTGCTATGACCTGTTCAATGTAAGTGCAAGTATATGCATGCATTTGCAACCAAATTTCAATATAGTTTACTATTTGATTCAGTTAGGCATAATGATTCAAAATTATCAAACAATTAAACAAACAACACAAACATCAATCAATTAATTGATTATATTTTCAAATATATAATTTTATATATTTAAAATCATATTTTCTAAAATCAGATTATATATATAATCACAAATACGTTATTTATAAACAAATAACTCTCGACTCATTCTGGGGCATTTCTAACCCCATCTCTAACGAGTCACTCATTCTAGAATGCTACTGATTCTATCTCTAATGAGGATTCTTTTATAGGACATTACTAATCCTACCTCTGATGAGCCTTTTTCTGTTCTAACGAGTTGTACCCCAAAGATTTGAGTTTAACCAAAGCTCTGATACCACGTTGTAACGACACGGATTTCGCCCGGACCTAATCGATCGCTAAACCGACCAAGACCGTTCGAATCCCGCATACGCTAACTTTGGGTATACAACACATCAGAACAAATAACAGAAGACTTCAATAAACATCATAATAATGTTACATCAGAGTACAGAATATCAGAGTATATCGAAATATAATACACAGCGGAAGATAAATTTACATAAATGTAAAACAGTGCACAGCGGAAATATAAACTACACAACGGAAGACTGTAAATGCCTGGACACAGCTTAAAGCTTCAATCCAGAATCCTGCTCAATACATCTGCAAAATAAAACTACTCGACTGCCCGTGTGGAAAATAGGGGCACCCGAGTTCGCAAGGGAAAAGCAAACTACAGGTCAGTCATGGGACTGGTGTGAGAACTCAAAAACAGTTGTTAAACTTGTTTAAAAATAAGGCAAATCACGGGACCACGCCACTTTCGCGGAACGGGTTTACCCCCATGAAAGCCAGTGTATAAGCAACAATCAATATAGATATATGGATCTACTATGCATCACACAACATGCAATATCCCAATCTACCCACTTAGATTAATCACAACACTTAGATTTTCCAAATCCAATTCAATTTACAGAAATTATTC
This sequence comes from Allium sativum, assembly GCA_030737875.1. Lineage (NCBI taxonomy): Eukaryota > Viridiplantae > Streptophyta > Magnoliopsida > Asparagales > Amaryllidaceae > Allium > Allium sativum. The sequence continues at coordinate 229,376,781 of CM060918.1, forward strand.
CTTTGGATTTTATTCCCGATTTCTTATTTCAAATCATTTGAAATACATATCTAACTTTCTATATCAAAGTAGATTTCACTTCGGGATCTCAAATCAAATCATTTGGAAATGTGAATTCCAAAACATAACAATGCATACAAACAAGTATGCAACCAAATATCGTGCTCCCCATCGACAAGGCAAAGGGTACGCACCTCGCAACTCGATATATATATGTGCACCTACCCCACATAGGAGTAGGCTACACCGACGATGCACCTCCCACTCAGGAGAGCATACACCGCCCTCTCACCCATACTTTTAGTCTCAGGGTTACCCGAATCTTTAGTCACATACTAAATCATTTCATATCCCGAAGTAGGGAAAATCATTTCACAACATAATAATCACAATGTAACATATAATACATTTTCTAAATCACTTTAGAAATCATCGGGTTTTGGGCCTCGAAATCCTTTCTGTTTTATAAAACATTTTTATAAAACATTCCCTGTCCAAAATCGGGAATACGTTTCTTTTCGCTTTAAGAAAAATATCATTTCACAATCATTCATTAAATTTGAAATGAACACAATATCGCTAAACACCTTATCGTTAAATCGTGAAGTGTTTCACAAGGCGTTAGCACACAGATATTTTCAACCCAACCCAATGCTAAATGTAAAAGCATATTCTGCTCATAAACTGGTCGAGCACAATCCAAACCATCAATCAATCAAATTTGACATTAAATATAAGGTTTTAAATAGAGAGAGTATTGACTTATATTTAACATCAAATCCTGAAACCAACAGATATCATATCGGGAATAACGATATCGATATCTTCCAAATTCCCATCACGATATCTGTATAATCACGGAATCCAATATCGAAAATATCCAAAGATAATTTCAATTCAAATCTAATCCAATTTATTTATTTATAACCATTGGATTATTTTTCTAGTTAATAACTAGTTCATTTCGATAAAAATCTATTTTTATCTTTTCAAATATGGAGTTTTTCATCCCAATTCTTCCCAAATCATTTCTTATGATTTTACACAAATTATTACTATTTTTAATAATTTTATCAAGGCCTGTACGGTCGATTTCCATCAATGGCCATCGAACTGCACTTACAGCGACCTTTTTCAAATTTGATTTGGACGTAATTCCAAATCCAACCGTTAGATTTCAAATTTCTAATATTCCTTAGAAAGCTCTTTTCGATACGAACCCAACGGTTCTGATTTTAGGAGAATCCGACGGTCGGATCTCCCGTAATGTCCGTTCGAAGTCAATGGTCGAAATTCGCGAACTGCCGCAGCGCGGCGCGTTCTATTCAGGCCATTTATTATATATATAATATATATAATATATATTTCGTCGATTTCTATTTAAAACGAATTATATAAATAGTTTTGAATTCGTTTCAAAAACATTTTCAACTTCCTTTTCAATTCAAATCACAATTGAATTCTTCTTTATAGATTCGTTTTAAAATTCATTTCTATTCAATTCAAATTTCAATTCAATTTGAATTCGTTTTCAATTCAATTCATTTCGAATTCGTTTTCTATTCAATTCAATTCGAATTCGTTTTCTAGTCAATTCAATTCGAATTCGTTTTCTATTCATTTCAATTCGAATTCGTTTTCTATTCAATTCAATTCGAATATTTCATATGCATCGTTTTCATTTCATATATATATATATATATATATCGTTTTCAATTCGAATATTTCATATACATTGTTTTCAATTCGAATATTTTCACTTTCAATATATCCGATATTTTCACTTTCAATTTATTCGATATTTTCACTTCGCTATATATATAAATTTCACTTTTCATATATTCGATATTTTCACTTCGCTATATATATAAATTTCACTTTTCATATATTCGATATTTTCACTTCGCTATATATATAAATTTCACTTTTCATATATTCGATATTTTCACTTTCAATTTATTCGATATTTTCACTTCGCTATATATATAAATTTCACTTTTCATATATTCGATATTTTCACTTCGCTATATATATAAATTTCACTTTTCATATATTCGATATTTTCACTTCGCTATATATATAAATTTCACTTTTCATATATTCGATATTTTCACTTTGCTATATATATAAATTTCACTCTTCATATATATGTTATTTCACTTCGCTATATATATATATATTTCACTTTTCATATATATGTTATTTCACTTCGCTATCAATCAATTTTCACAACAATTTCAACCAATAAATATCGTCCATGGTTTGTGGACGAGGGGCGTATATATATATATATGTATAGATATTTATATATAGCAATTCACTTTCATTTTCAACACATATATAAAATTATAAAAAGAAATTGAAGAGTGAGAAATCCTCACCAGTAGCTATCCAATAACACAACTCTTCCTATGTGGAACTCTTCGCCTATTTCGTCTTCTTGTCGCTTTCGTTTCCCGTATTCTCTACATAGATAAAAATCGCATTTTTACTATGTTATTCAATATATAAAGATCATATTTTAAAAACAAAGATTATATTTTTAATATTCCTATGATGTAAAAATTATATTTTAAAAATATAAGAATCACATCTTACTTTTTCTACTTAACAAAATTCTGTCTTTTCTCTTTTTTTTAAAAATATGATCTTTATTTTTTAAAAGTTCAAATCTTTTTCTACTAAAAGATTAAATCTTTTTCTATTTCAAAGTTTAAAATAAAATCAGTTTTCTTTTCCTTTTCAAATCAGTTTTTATTTTCTTTTCAAAACAGTTTTTGTTTTATTTAAAAATGCAGTTTTTTTCTTCTTTTTCACAATGCAGTTTTTTCTTCTTTTTCACAATACAGTTTTTATTTTCTTTTTCACAATGCAGTTTTTATTTCTTTTAAAAACAGTTTTGCCTTTTTATAATTTCTGTTTTTATTTTCCTTTTAAAACAAACAGTTTTCAATTTTAAATTTCTGTTTTTAAAACTCTTTTATAATTTCTGTTTTTAAATCTTTAAAAATTTCTGTTTTTAAATCTAAAATAAAAATCAGTTTTTATTTTCTTTTATAATTTCAGTTTACTTTCTTTTATAAAATTTCAGTTTTAAAACTAAAAAAAAACAGTCTTCAAATCTAAAAAAAAAAAAAAGTAATTCGTTTTTAAATCGCTTTTTAAATCAGAAATTATAAAACAGAAATAAAAATAAATATAAAGTAAAATGGCTCACCGACAGTTGGCGAAGGGGATGAGGCGTCGTCGGCGGTGGCTCAGGCGGCGTTCGGAGGTGTCGGTGGCGTCGCGACAGGGTGCGGAGGCTTCGGGTTGCTGCTTCGATGTCTGGAGGGAGGAGACTGAACGGGGGTCGTGCGATGGGAGGAGGAGGTTGGTCGGCGGTGGGGCTTCGGCGAAGGGTTCGGCGGCGGCTTCGAAGGTCAGGCGGCGCGATTTAGGGTTAGGTCTTCTTTTTTTTTTTTTTTTTCGTTTTAGTATAATGAATCGGGGGGGGGGGGGCCAACGAAGGAGAAAAGGGGGAAAAGTTTATTTTTTTATTATTTTATTTTATTATTTAAATTATTTAAATTTGTACTAGGGTTGACTTTCATATCCGACCTCGAAACGAGGCCCACCGCCTGTCGTCCATAGCGTTTTACCCTCATTCCGAACACAATGGGATATGTATCGTACGCTGATTCGGCTGTTACAATCAGTTTCCGTTGAATTAACATTTAAATCACTATATTGAATTTTAAACGTACATTTCAAATTACCGGGGTCACATACTAACTAGAAAAATTCCCGAAAAATATTTTCTAGCTTCGTATTGGCGATACGGTCCTAACAAAACTAGTTTCGTCGAATTCTGAGACCGTTTGAAAAATGGCCAATTTCCAGTCGATTAAATTCAATAGAAACTGGTCAAACGCGTTTTCTTTTGCCACGCTCACATATTGATTCGAAAAATTATGAAATTTGAAACCTAGCAATAGTTTGACATCCCGGACCCGACAAAAGTGGTTTCGTCGAATTCCGAGGCCATTTGCAAAATGTCTATTTTTAAGGGCCTTATATATATAAAAATATATATAAATTCCACAGCGACTATTTCTAATTTTAAACTGGACATATCTTATCATTTCTAAGATGAAATCCCAGTTTGTTAACTTCGTTACAAAGATATAGTTATACAGATTCAAATATTTCTTGTTTCGTTCAATTCTGACTTATATTGGATTCTGTATATTCATTTGAAATTAGAAATCGAATTTTCGAACTACCGCGCCATTTTCAATTCCTTTTATAATTATATATAATTATTATATATTCTAACGACGACGTATATAATATATACGTTCGAATTCTATTCAAAATAAATTTTTCGACGATATTATTTAAAATAATTCATTTTAAATAATCAAAATTCGCTAAAATTGCCGAAATAAAAATTTCAAACTGGCTCGCATTTTACGGGTTGTTACAATGGAAGGTGTGAGAATGCATTTAAGGTTCTGAAGGAGAAGTTAACGTTTGCACCAGTGTTATATTCCTAAGGAAAACGAAGAGATGACGGTATACACGGATGCCTATGGTACCGGACTAGATGTTGTACTGATGCAAGGAGGTAGGGTTGTAGCTTATGCTAGTCAGCAACTGAAACCGCATGAGAAAAGATATCATATCCATGATTTGGAATATGCAACGATCGTGTTCGCGTTAAAGATGTGCAGACACAATTTCTTGGGAGAAACATTCGAGTTGTTTACCGATCATAAGTCGTTAAAGTATCTTTTCTCCCAAAAGGATTTAAATCTTCGTCAACAGAGATGGTTAGAGTTCATGGCTTCATATGATTTCAATATCGCATACACACCCAGGAAGGGCAATGCGGTAGCTGATGCATTGAGAAGGAGACATGCCAATTTGGGGGCTACGTTTCTAGAATTGAAGCAACTACAGTACATCGTAGGATATGATTTCTGACCTAAGTGCATGAATTGCCAGTTAGTTAAAGCCGAGCAAAAAAAAAACCTAGTGGTCTGTTACAACCGTTGGAATTTCCCGAATGGAAATGGGAACAAGTCTCAATGGATTTCATTGATGGTTTACCAAGGACTAGATTGGGTCATGATAGTATTTGGTTGATTGTGGATCGATTGACCAAAAGTGCATAACGTATTTCATGTTTGTCAATTAAGGAAATTCGTACACGATTCTGATATGACTATTTCACCAAATCAATTGGATGATATCGCATATAGAAGCCGAGGCAGTTGGAAACTACAGACCGATTCGTATTGCCGGACACCATACGAAACAACTTCGAAGCAAGACGGTTAAACTGGTTAAGGTCCAGTGGGGTGATAATGAGAATGACTGTACTTGGGAAACAGAGGAGAACATAAGGAAGTTGTATCCAGAGGTCTTTAATTGGTAAGATTTTAATCACGATATAGTTATTCCCTTGTTAGTAAACCGCATGTTAGGATAGTCTTGTTGTGTTATTATGTATGTTTTATTGTTTGTAAATGGCTGATAGGCATGCGGGACACCATTGTATGTTTTCTTGGTTAAGGAATTTCGGGGGTGAAATTTCTAAAGGGGGGAAGAGTGCAACGACCCGTAATCTACGTACCATAGGATCGTAGAATATTTATTTTATTTCCATGCAAAGTCATATGGTCGTGTAACTTTGGGAAACGACTATTGGGGTCATTTTCCACATTCACGATTTTTGCCGAATTTTAAATGACCGTTTTGCCCTTGGCGAATCTTGTTTCGCTTGTAACTTTTGATTGGTAAGTAGTTTTGACTTGAAACTGCTTCCGTTGGATTCAGATGATGGTTTCCCATTCCGTATAGTAGTCACATTAATCAAACAGACTTACCGTTTGGGAGATATGGCTGAAATAAGGTTTGGAGGATGGAAAACAGCCTAATCGGGCTTAATGGAGTGATTAGCAGTTAGACCCATAACCCATTTCGGGATTAGGGTTATGGGAGGGATGAAAGGAGTTGGAGAATCATCTCCTTTCATTTTTCCAGCTGCCACTAAGCTTCCTCTAACCTCAATAATGGCTTCCATCTCCCAAATCTATCCCTAATCACTTTCTAATTACTAATTAAGCAAATCAAGCCGTATTAACACCAAATTCGAGGTACAGCTACTGTACCACATCGAGATCCGAGCCAAATCAGTAAAAGTTTCAGATCTAACATTTATTTTTTGCTAAGGTGAGTGATTTGCATGTTTATACAATAATTATGGCTAATTATGGGTGGTTAATGATAATTAGCGAGATTATTCATCTAAAAATTCTAGAAAAATATGTAAAAATTCAAAATCATATTTTATGTCGCTGCTATGAATTTGGATTAATTTGGATTAAGTTTGCAAATCCTTTAGTTAGACATGGTTAAGCGGAAAATCACATTGTTAAGGGGAAAATCATGGTTTTACGTATGTTTGATCTAAATTAACATATTGAATCATTGTTTTGATGTTTTTGGTTGATTCTACATATTACTACTGGTGTTTGGTATGTTTTGTGATTGCATAGAAAAGATTGAATAGTTGAAAACGCCGTCATTTGGAAAAATTAGCTTGTTGGAAAACTATAGTGTTCCAGTTCCTGATGGTGGCCAAGGCCACGAACCGCCTTGACCAGGAGGGTCACGAACCGCCTTGACCAGGAGGGCCACGAACCGCCGTGAGGAGGGTCACGAACCGTCTTAACCTAAAGGGTCACAAACCACCACGACCCCATGGTAACCACGATTCTAAGGTGACCATGACCTCATGGTGACCACGACCCCAGGGTGACCATGACCCCACAGTGACCACGACCCCAGGGTGACTATGACCCCATGGTGACCACGACCCCTATGGTGACCACGAACGATGGTGATCACGAGTCGATGACGACCACGAACCGAGGCGTGATGGTGACTCCGAACTGAACCGAATTTGAGCTTCTACCACGTGACGACGATTGTAAACTCTTCTGAAGATCAACTCCAACCCGACCAAAATCCGAGATGCAAAGGAAGTCCAAATGAGGAGTTATTAATCAGGATTCAGATGGGAACCAACGAGTTAACTTCTGGAGTTGGGCTTTGCTGTGGGACGTGTGCAAAGGAGTTATCGATATCTATAACTTTAGTTCACAATTGAGAGAGGGGGCATGTAGACGAACCAGAGCTCGGGCTGTGCGGACTGGTTGGCCCATAACCTAGAGCCAGTTCTGTATGGACTGGGTAGGGTTATTGACTATAGACCTGGGCAGTGTGGTCATAGCAATAGTAGTACGTATTTAGACTCCGTCATGACCCTAAATGGATTCGGTGATCAAAGCGGTGAATATTGTATGATTTACGCACCGAGTGAGAGATGAGAGGATGATTGCCATGTTTGATGTTTGTTATCACCATGGCACTCACACTTTCATTTTACACTCTATGTTAGTGTTTACCTTAAGGTATTGTGCATCTTGTTGTGCTAACTCTTTGGTTGTTGGTCCAGGTCAGATATGATTATTTATATCTGTTATTGCTTTATTTAGTGATATAGATTTGCTATCGCTCATACTAGACTTTCATCTGACCCGGAGTTTTATGTCTCTTCTTATTACTCTGGGTGCTCCTAAACGAGCAGACTAGAGGCTTGTTAGGTGGTTATACACGAGTAACTGTCCGGAGACGAGCAAGAGGTTTCCACGTACTTTACATATATTCTCCCTGTGATGTTGCTAGTCACTGCTTTGGGCATTAGTAGTGCACCTCTTTTATTTCCTTTAAAGACAGTATTTTAAAGTTGTAATAATTGGATATGAAGCTGTATTTTGGATCCCTCTACTCTTATGGATATGGTTTAGTTTTCAATTTATGTACTGTCAAACTACACCTTTTTTAACTTCGGTTTCTTGTAAACAAACAGAGTTGTAATTGTAATCATGCAGTATAAACAAGCGATTACCCCACAATGGACGTAAGCATATTTGTCGACCACTACAAATCTCTATGTTCATTTAACCTTACACATTCTGTGTCTAAATTTATATTATTTTCTATGATTGTTATTTGGATTTAGCACAACTTGGGTGTTGGCGACCAAATCGAGTGTCAACATACATCGCGAAATGACACACCCTCAACGGGAGGTCAGTGGCTTTTTTCGAAGGTTGCTTCGGCAACCCTGAAGGTTGGGCAAAATAACCTTTTTAGTCGGCTAGAAAAAAGCCACCAAACGTTAAAAGAAAGTGAATTCCCTAGCAAACTAAAAATAAGTCTACTAAATGATTGATTTTTTTATTAGCATGTTAGACGGCTTTTTTTCAACCGATTAATCTTGGCCTACTACGAACAAATATAAAATCCAGTTTGATTTTGTGTTTTCCTGCGTTGAGGGTAAACTAAGGGTCGATCGAGTTGTAACTGACTTGTCCTAATTTATCTAGTTGGAAATGCTCACATCATCCTATTAATTGGACTGTTAAAACTATAATCCAACCTAATCAAATCTAACTTATTCTCCGACGCAAAATCAATCTTGATTTTATTTATTTGTTCTGACATGGACAGTCTGGATTAATTAATGAAGAAAATAATGGTCTGCAGACGGTTAACATGATAATTTGAGTAAAACAGACCAACGTAAATGGTTTTCCTGTATAATAATAAAACAACTCCAGCTTCAAATATTGCCACAAGATCCAATTCTTTGAAAGCGGATGGCCCCATCCACTATTCAAAGTCTATTTTAAGCGTAATGCTATGCACTGCGTTTTGTGCTTGTTACTGCGAGTTCGATGGTTAATTGTCGAGCTTATTTTTTATTTATTCCTACAAAGAGATTGACAATGGTCAACTGCACAATGCTAGACTCAAATTAAAAATGGTTACTGATCGACATCTAATGTTGTAGTAATAATAAATTTAGGGGATTGCTACTGACACTCCAAATATTGTTAGGGAGGGGTCAATTTTTTAAAAACAAAGAATTTATTAGGGAGTACCAATGCAGAGAGCACCCCCCTTAACAAATAAAGTTTATTTTAACAAATTATCCTTCTTTGCAATAATCTCTTTTTTAGTTGTTTTCAATTAAAAAATTATACAATATATTGGTCGAACTGCATCAGATTTTATATCAAATTATCAATAATTTCATTTGTCGATATGCCGCAGATCAGATGAAAATAAATCATTCATAGGAAATCGATATACATATATCAAACAATTTATTTATACATTATCCCACCGCCAAATTTGTCGATACACCCTATTTTCTCCACTTCGACAACCCAACAACGAATAAAAATTTCAAAAACGATGAACAATGTCGAACAAAAATATATACTACAGCAGACCTACGTCGTTCATACCGTTATGCAGTAATTAACCTATTTTGGCAATGACAAATCGAAAAATAAACGACCATCTCCACCGAATAAAATATGACACTACAATGTTTCTCTTTCGAGACTGACAAAAATAAAAATCTTAACCTCCATCGTTTCCAGCATTATACAATCGATTTCACATACCTTATCAACAGCTTCTCCACAATCTTAGCATCTTAGGAAAAGCGTTTCACATTCATCTTTTACACCATTATTTCTCCTCAAACAATCGATTTGTTTGTTTGCAAATAATTTAAAGATTTGTTTTTTTTTTTTTTTTGAGATTAATTGAGATTTGAGATGGTAAGAGCAAAAAGGGAATGTAAAAAATTAAGTACGTGACCCCCTTAACATTTTTATAATGATTGAAGTGTTTTTAAAATTTGACCTACTCTTAACAATAATTGGAGTGTCAATAACAACACCCTAAATTTACCGTTACTGTAACAGCCCTACACTTAAATAAAAGAAAGCATTGGATTTAGTCACTAGTCATTAGCGACAAATACATTTCAAATCCACGTAAAATTATCAAAAAATAAAATCACATGTTGGTGTAACGCTGGTGCACAACAATCAAATAAAGCAATAAAGACAAATATCATTCACTTGTTTTTACGTGGTTCAGCCACTTATTTGCATCAACAACATTACCAAAAAGATGATATAAAATCATCATAAACTAGGGTTCAGAACAATTTCACAAATTCAGTAAAGGTCTCAAAAGGTAGAAAACAAAAGCAGGGAGACGTCAAATTAAGCATATTTGTACACGTTAACAAGTTAACAAGCCATGGCATGTTTTTTTTATCTTCCATGTCTATGCATCATAGCATAGCTTTTGCATCTGTATCCAACTACTTATATATGTTTTTTGCATATATGTGCACGTATCTGCCAATGCATCGCATACGATACATTTTTCTATTTTTTTCGTTTTGGACTTACGCAATCATTGTCTGACACTAGTTTTCCCTTTTCACTGTGATGGTTTTTGCTTATTTTTTGTACTGAGAAGTCCAATCAATTACATTAAACCTATGATGGTTGATTTTGGCTAAGTAGTCAGAAGCTGAGAAAATATTACTATTCGGGTAAAATTGTTGGCATTCTTTGTTGTTTAAATTGGATTTGATGGTCAATTTTTGATGAGGTTGAGAGTTACAACTGCAGAATTTATGACCATAATTATTAGAGATAAATAACATGCAAATTTATAGCCATTTATACATCTTGGGGGCATAAATTCAAGGGCTTTAACCATATCAATTTATTTATTTACGCTCATTCATTGTGTTGAAGCTGATTTGCAGGGCTCAATTAAGAGTATTAATAAAAACACAAGCCAGCATGTTCAATGGAAATGTTGGAGTTTATGTAAGATGAGAACAGTGTTATAGTGGTACGAAAACTATACACCAACGATCTAAGCAGATTTCTTTTGAAAAACGATGAAGCGTTCGTTTTCAACGCATGGCAACAAATGGAAATTTGCTGGTTATTTTTTGTATGGGACAGTGCCATATTTGCTTACCCTCCACTGGGAAAGGCCAGGCATATGATTAATCAAGTGTGGATGGTACAGTATATGAACAGTGTGTTGCTTATCATTTTGTTTGTCATATTAACGCATAAACGAGATTTTTAACTCTCTTCTCTTTTTTTTTTTTTTTTTTTTAAATCATTTTCTCAGTTGTAAAATTCAGTCCACATGCTTAGAAGAAAAGATGAGTATGGTTAGATAGACCATTCGATAAACACATGCTACTGCTTACCATTATCAAGAGGACAAATTTTAGATGATGCGTGATTTATATTGTATTATTTTCAGTTTTCAATGTTAAGGACAAGATAAAAGAAAATTTGAAGAAGGTGGAGAAAATAAAAGAAAGATGGAGGGAACGGGCCATAGAGATGAATGGACGACGAAAACATAGATTATCAATGATTTTTTGATTATTTTTAAAACACCGAAAATAAATAAAGTTGTCTTATGTGTTATATGTTATGTAATTATTTTTTTTTTTTTTTTTAATGATCGTTATTTACAATATACATGCAACGAAAATCCAAAATAAAAAGGAGTAAACCAAGCACTACCTTAGTTTTAGAATTTTGAAAAACAAACTTATTTAAGTTAGGCTTCGTATGAAACATATTATGAAGATAAGTATTTTTCTTCGTATTCAAACTTCAATATACATGTACACTTTAAAAATGCACGTGCGTAGTTTTTTCTTTTAAGCATATTCTTGCACATCTTGAATTTACATATGTACAAATTAAAATTTCCTTTATACGCAACAAAAAGACAAAATATGAAAAACAATACGAGCTTCCATAATAAGTTTGAAACAAAGTCTAAACTTAATTTTTTTTTTTTTTTTTTTTTTTTTTTTTTTTTTTTTTTGGTATAAAGGTATAATTTGACCTTATCGATATCATCATTATTAGGAATTAAAAGTAATCCAATTATAAATAAGTGATGATTTATGGAAAATGGAATTCTCATATCAAAACTAAATACAACTATTTTCAAAACTAATTGTCTTCTCTTTGCACCAACACAGATTTAGGATTTTAACATATTATTCTTCAAATCAAATTACGGTATTCATTGTGTATTGTAGTTTCTTGCGGATATAGTTGCGTATGATTCTTATCACTGGTAGCAACTTATCAAATTACGATAATCATGGTGTCAAACTGAATAAGTTATCAATTCTTGACATGTTGACATCCGATGCTTTGTCCATTTTTCCAACAAGTCTTGTCCGTGTTGATGAAGTACTTCTTATGCCAACATATTGTTTTTTATTTTACTTCCTCGACAAGGGGCTGCCAAAATTTCGTGGTGGTGTCGTTCTTCATCGTCAACTTAGATGCACAATAAAGGCAAAGCAGTAAATCATATGTTTCTAACATTGGTTTTAACAATAAATCAATTCCGACGAATTGTAAGTTTGTTAATAAATAACTGAAAAATTTGTTATTCTTCTATGTATTGAAAAATGAATAATCATCAAATATTTGCAAGAAAAAATATTACGAATGTAGATGCAATGTAATCCAAAGATTATTCGTTTGATTTTTTTTCCAAAAAAGGCAACTTGTATTATGTGTTTTTTAATGCAAAATAAAAATATGCTTATTATTTTATTAAATGAATAGCTTATACCATAAGCATTTAATGAATATTACATGGTCAAAACTATTTACTATAATAAAATTAGTTAATTTTGCATATTTTTATAATCAGTGCAACTGAAGAATTAACAATAAAAATGTGGATACCCAGTGCTAAAGGCTCCCGGTACTCAAGTGCGAGAGGACTTTCCAAGCAGTCTCTCGTCTTAGTACTATTCTCACGGCTTTCCGAGCTTTGGGGGTGGTCAGTTAGTGCTATTAACAATGTTAGACTAAAATTTTCTATTTATATTTCTTTGTTTATCGATCGTTAAAGGATATGACGTTTATTTGATATCTGATCGGATGCAGAAATCCGATATTTGAAAATAATTTTGAATACAAACGTTGATATTGCAAAGTCCGCAATCGAAAATACCCATTGCAAATATCTGTCATTAGCTTCTCCACACTATCATCCAAAGAAGTAGCCATTCTTTTTTAATATCGCACATTTGCACTTTAATTTTATTTAATTTTTCCAAAATAAAATAATACAATACCTAACAGGGGTACATAAAATAACATCAATAACAATAAACTAATTTGTAATAAAAATTTGAAATAGTATCGTCTTAAGCACCCTTACAGGCTACAGCCTAGGTAATAAAAGAACACAGCTGGGTAGATTATCGTACAAATTACAACAAACGCACCTACAGTAAGTAATAATGCAACCCAGCTGATTTTTTTTTTTTTTTTTCCCTCCAATTATGACTATACTGGGAAAAAGGCAATGAGACTGGTAAACGGGAAGAGAAAAACGTATGTTAACACTCCAAAGCTAAGGTGCAACAGCGCTTTTTTTTTCAGTTTGAACTACATCCAATCGTAACAGGAAAAAGATCGTTGCAATAAATACAGTCATCTATAAATTGCTCCCTCTAAATTTCAATAAATGCACACATGAAATCCTCACCTTTACCTTCCCTCCCATCCCATTTTCATTCAAAACCCACCCAACAATTTAATTCCAACATTTCAAAACCCCTTCTCTTTAATCACTTCATTCCCCAAAAACGAATATAGGAAACACTCTAAAATTCAGCAAAAATGGACCTCAAATCGCTACTATTCAGGAAACCAAAACCAATGCTCCTTCCTTCCTCCAACAACCAACAAAAATCCCTTTGTTATCAACAACTAGAAAACTCAACCGATTTCTTAGTCGAGGCAGCAATGGAGGCAATGAACACAAATAGATTGCTCTTAGACAAAACAAGCAAAGAACTAGTCTTAGATGTTCCCGTTGAAGGCAGTGTTGCCGTTCACGTGAATTCCATTGATTTGTACAAGGATTTTTTCAACTCCATGAAAGAAATGATTGAAATTACTTCGCTCAACGGCGAAAAGATAGATTTCGATTGGCTTGAAGATATGTTAGTATGGTACTTGAAAATGAACAAGAGATGCACTCATGAGTCTATAATCATGGCATACTGGGATTTGCTTCTAGAGGTTTATGGATCATCTTCTAGTAGTAATAGTACTAAAAGTTCTTTTGTTTTATCCTCCTCGTCTAATTCTACTTGTTTATCTTCTTCTTCCTATGTTTCTTGCCTCTCTGATATCAAAGAAGAGGAAGAAGATGTTGAAGACGTTACTAACACTTCTTAGCTTTGTTGATATATCAGGCGCTTATATGTAAACTGTTATCTTAAAACACATGTATAACCTAGCTGATTTAACATAGTAATGTACTTGGGCTTATTGTCAGTCAGTCTTTGTTTCCATCTCCAAGGTTTTAGTCCATTGTTCCTGCTCTAGCCAGCAAATTTACCGGAGCATACTTGGTAATTATTAATTGTACTTACTAAGGTTACAGTATTCAGCATATTTCAATAGTTAAAACTTGATTACACGTACAAATATTAGTTGGTCATGCAACTGTTGAGCAGTTTGGATGAGAACTTTATGCTTGTTTAAAGCGAGAGCTCCTCCGTTGTCAGAAACAGTACGTATCTAACTATACTGTGTAGTATCTTATTCAATATTGCATTTCGTTTGTTATATAGCTCAATATCTTCAACCATATTAATTGAAACTAAGGATAAAACCATATGGAAATCGACAGATATGTCCTACATTAATAGTCACATTTGTATTTTTGATTCTGAAAGGCGAGGCTAATATGTAATAATGAAGATTGGAAATGTTAAAAGTAACTATATGTAAAAATGTAATAATGGCCTTATATGAAGAGTTTAAAATACCCAACCCAACCTCGGTCGGCCATGGCTAACCTTCGATCTTAAAACGTCACGGTTCTGAAAATGAAATAATTTTACACATGCATAAACTGGCTGTTTCATCTCAAAACCCTTAAATCGACATTTTAGAACCTCGCGGTTCTTCAATTTTTTTTAAAAAAATGTTATTTTACCATTCATTTTTTTCGCATACTTAATTTGACAAATGATTTCATAGCAATTGTCAATAAATTTTGGATGATTTAATTCATCACGAATTATAATTGAACTAATCCTTTTTTATTATAAAGGATAAGTAAATTTACAACTTTACTAGAGAAGTTGATATATGATTATTCCAATTAAAATTTGTTATGACATGTTCAAAACTAATTATTTTAAATTTCAATACGTTAATTGTAATTGGTTAGATTTTAATTATATTTGAATTAATTTTATGTTTAAATTAGAAAAACAGAAATAAACTATCAACATGATTCACACAGTCTGATCGGTTGAACCACGAGAAGCTTCGATTTTGCACCAACACGGTTTGACTCGCGATTTGGTCTACGAAACCATGCTTATATGGACAAAATCTAAACTGATTAACAAATTTAATATAGTATCAACAGGAAGAACAAAAATAATTATTCCTAAAGCTACTAAGCTAGCTGAAGTGGTACAAAAAATATGCATATACCGATAGATCACCTTACATTAAACATCCGTTCCACTTTCTCCTGGACTTCTTGAGTAGAGTACTGAATGGATTTTTTACCCTTTTCTTCATTGTCTACCAGACATCTGCAAAAATGCAAAGAACATTGATTCCATGAATGTGAAGTGCATAGAATTCATGTACGTTGAAACATGAGGACTTTACTGGAACTTGGCAAATAAAAATAGGCAAATAAAAATACCCAAAACTAGAAATAAAATATCTGTAAGCCGGTAGGAGGACTTCACAAATTGACAGTATCAAAGAATCCCGAAGTTCTGAGTTAACTACTTCCCAGTAATACTGCTTCTGTAGAATATCTTCAAAACTCATGTTGAATAATTTGATTCTGAAAGGGGGAAAGATTAACATAACAAACTATAGACTTAAATGTTTCGGAAAAAAAAAAAAGTATAATTTGAACTTTGATCCAACCGTTGTCTTATCCTAGATTGCAAAATTTCTTTTTCAGGGAGGCTTTGAAATTTAAGATTTCTTTCTGCTGCAGTCCACTCTTTGGTGTCAAAACATTCCAGTAACTAAGTAGTGAAAATAAGCTCAAAGTTAGATACTTTATATTTGCTCAATTGTACAGATCTGGAAGAAAAGGCAACATTTTACGCCTATCAAAGAAGAGTAAATGTTTGGATAGTGAAAACCTGCTTCCAAGAAATACGTTTGTAGTCTGTCGCATTTCGCTGCACATTCTTCCTTACTCGCTGAATCCAGTCATCTCCCAATAGACCCTTCAATTCCGACCTAAAAATTCAAAGGCATACTGATCATTTCAATATATATATATATATATATATATATATATATATATATATATATATATATATATATATATATATCGTAAGGTTGCTGTGAAAATAGAAATATACATACTTCTTCACATATGTAACCATGTGCTGAAAATTATTCATGAGGAAAATTTTACTCAGCGCTGGATCTTTGAATTGTTTAGATTTTGTTTCCAAATTACTCTGAAGAGCTTGCAGTATATTTTTTGCTTCATGCTCTAGATAAGCATGTTTTTCACCTTTGTGCTCGTATTCTTTGAGGATGTGCTCCACTATTGTCTTGTAGCTGCATGTAAATTGGATTAACCAATTGAAATGCAAATCATAATTCACAAAATTGAACATTACCATTGTTCACTGTCACACTTACTCGAAGAGAAACAGAACATAGTTCATAACGTAAAAGGTAAGAGGATGGACAGAGCCGCGATAGAAATACTTAGCATCCATTGATGCATCTTTTTGCACGCCATCAACAAAATCACTAAGAGTTCCATAAATGGTAAATGCAATGAGTTTGGTCAGTGTCTCTACAGATTCCCTCATATTATCGCAAGCTTTTCCTTCCAATATCATCTCAATCTGCCGAATATACATACATAAATACATACATACATACATACATATATATATATATATATATACACACACACATACATATATATATATGTATGTATGTATGTATGTATGTATGTATATATATATATATATATATATGTACATGTTAGAAGCTTTTGAGTGTTACTAATATCATTAGGTAAGCTACTGGATTTCTGTATAATTTATCACATCATAGGTTCTTAGATAGATGCTTATACCTCTGATTGATGTTTATGTATCACTTCATACATGTCTAGAAGAACAAACAGCTTCTCGGGAGATCTTCGGACTTCAACTATAGCCGTTCCAAAGCGAATAAGCACAGCCAAAGTACTTTGTATCATATTTGCAAAGTAATCATCAGGAAGATGGATACTTCTGAAAATTTTCTCGCAGGCATGTTTTTCGTTAATATATAGCATTATCTGTTTTGAAAATGCAAGAGATTGGGTAACATGAACTGTTCTTAACTATAACCATTAATACAATCAAAATTACTAAAAAATAGCTGTGGAACAGAATAGTGATATTATTACCGCAAACTGCATCATCTGAATCCATATGTTGATTTTGGCTTCTATATCTTCCAACAGTGTTTTCTTTGAAGCATCTCTGGTGAGGATTTCTGCTCCAAGTTTACTGAGACTCCCTTCTAAAAATGGAGTTCTTGCAACCCTAAAGGCATTAAAGGTAAACTTAACTTGCAAGCTTTTCGATTTTGTATGTTAAAAGAAAGAAGCAGTGAAAATGTTAAGAACTAACTTACAAAAACATAGTGTTTGCATTAATACTGAATTACAATAAAATGACATATATTTCCTTTATAATTTAATTTAATAAAAAGTGGCAAGGTTGAAATAAAAAATTTTCTAATTCTCAACAAATGCATGTAACTCACAAGAGTGTTTTTCTTTCTTAAATCTATTTAGCTAAAGCTAACAAATATACCAAATAAACAAGTGCTTTTTAATTTATATCTTCTGTGAGGTTTTTTTAACTTAAGACTTAGGCAGACACTGTTTACAAATCTGTCGTTTAGCTCATGTAGCTAACTAACATCAACTGTAAAATGTCAAATAACCTTGTACCAATAGATAGTCCTTTCTAGTAGAATTACTAAGATGTACAAACGAAACATGTGATATGCAATCAAACATAAAGATAGATATGATAGTGCAATACCTGTAACAATGAACAACATGCTCTGTTCTACCAGCAACGGACAGTTTTAAAACTATATTATGCATTTCATCCACTTCAGTAGAAAACTGATCAGGTCTCCCATTAGCAATTTGAAAAGGATCAACTGGTTTGCTGAAGAACAAAAATAAGGGAAAGAAAATAAATTTGTTTAGTCTTTTATATCTAAGTGATCAGAGGATTCCAGAATCATTTTTTTTTTATAAAACTATAAAGATAGCAAATTGAAAATTTTACAAACCTAATCCGCAATAGTAGTGATATAAAATTCTCCTCTTGCCGAGCAATGGATTCAGTAATTACACTACTGATTTTACCGTTTACACTCGCACACTTTTCAGGGCCTAATTTTGATTTGAAGAAGAAAGCAATATCCCTCAATTGACCAATTGCATCAGTATAATCCTCTAAACTGGTGCTTGGTACATTTTCCAGTTTAGCTTTTGCCTACGTACCAAATAAATTACTACAAATTCATGAAAAATATCTAGCCGTAGTAGGTTATGGAATGCAAGTTGTTTCTGTTCTGCAAACATAGAAGTCTCAATAATGAAAACCAGAGACAACTCAGGGTAAAATAATTATCTCATTAGTCGTTAACTCATTATCAGCATTTTACCAGCCTAATATAACTTATGAAAAAACGAATACTAAATCGATAATTATAAATATTATTATTTTTTCTTTTGTGTGTGCGTGTAAGAGGGGGGGGGGGGGGGGGGGGGGGTGGATAATTCGTTTTCGCTTGATTTTGCAGGGTGCGATACCTCGTGAATCAAATCATATTTCCCGATGATAAATTCAGCTGACTTTAACGCCGCATCAATCCTACTTGATGCCATCATGTTCTCTTTCACACTATCCTGCACCCACAAGACAAAAAATTTATATAAATATTTTCACAAAAATGAAACTGAGCAACAAAGGGAGAAATGAAATGAACTCGAATTGGACTGATGGTTTTATCGATCAAAACGAGCCGATCACCGCATGGTTTGGTAGAAAGCAACTGATTGCCAATGAATTGAGATTCCTGTACTGCTATTTTTAATAAATTTATTTTGTTTTGATATTCTAGGGTTTCGGCATCCATCTTTTCAGTTCTAAGGAACAGAAAATGGAGGGAGAATCGACTAGGTCTGTTTGAAGAATGAGGCTAAATTACCTGAAACCCCTTGGTAAAGAGTGATTATTTGTGCGTTTGTTACTTGAAGATTTTTATATAACGTGGACTTAGGCCCAACGATCATTTTACTTTAAATTTTGGTCACGAGGTCGGCAACTTTTTCCATTTAGGCATTTAGCTCACGCCCGATCCAAAGTGAAATTGGGCCCTAGATAGAATGCTGACGTGGACATGTTTATACAATGGGATTAAAAAATGAAATAGTTGAAACTCCTACTATGGTGACTTAGTCAAAGATGATACACTTTACCATACATTAACAAATTCCGTAAAAAGTAAGTCAATGATTTCTAGGGTTGTAAATCAGTCAGATCGGACTGGACCAAGTTACGCTCAATTTCTATCCTAAATAAAATACAAATCGAATACAGATCGAATAAAATGTATTTTCGTGTAAATTTTGTTGTCCTAACTCGTGTCCTAAATAAAATCGATTGGACATGAATATGTGTTTTTCGGACACGGGCATGACCCATCGGATATAGCTATTTATATCATTCTTTTTTTTTTTTAGATTTTCTCTCATTTATATATCGAAGTGCGAGAAACTTGAACGAACATGGGCCGAACCCTGATTTTTTTTTTCTCGTATAAATTTTATTGTACTAACTCATGTACTAAATGAAATTCCGACGGATTCGAACAGACGTATTTTGGTCACAAAACATCGAATATTCATACAAAATTTACAGCCCTAATGATATCGTTTATAAAATTATACATCTTAAAAAACGGCATTGTCCCTAAAGTGGTCGTAACACCCCATAATTAAATACACCATAATTACATGAGAAAGACAATAAAATAAATATTAACTAATTAAATATTCAGAATTAAGTAAAACCAGCTTTACCGTTGCGTTCGTCTCAAAATTTTGGTTCAAATAGACCCTTGGTTTGCGTAAAACGGATAATATATGAAGAAGTAATAAGCCTATGAAGTTTAAACAGTATTTAAAATTCAAACAGAAAATTAAACGCAGCAGGCAACGGTAACTGAGCGACCCGCCCACAACATGGTCAACCCATGTTTAAGGGTGGTCGACACATAGGTCGACACGGTTGGTGGTGGGTTTACCCACCCGCATGTAGGTCAGATTCTGAACTTTGTATTTGGACTGCTTTGTTTAGAAAAATGGGTGGATATCTCTCATTTTTCCTACACACAGATTCTCTTTATTCCTCTCTTCCTTCATGACTGTGTTCTAAAATTAATTTAGAAAAATGGGGAGATGCTGCTAGAAGATATAGTTAAGAAAGATAATTCAAGATCTGCAATCAACAACAATCTCTTTTCAAAGACTATTTCTGAATACAGCCTACATCTTTGTGAGTTCAAGTTATTTTTAGATCTAACATCTAAAAAGTATTATGACAGTAGATAGTTTTAGATCTGTAATAAACAATACTTATAAGTTATTTCCTATATATGTTCTTTTACTATCACTTCAGTTTTACAGTTAATACATGTTCCTTTATTCAGATCTACATTTAGTTTATATTCATGTATACATATATCTCCCTTATTCCCTTTTCTATCTTTTATTTATTTACCGTCTTTTATATGCCTATTTTATCCCGGCTGAATTCGATTATGTTGTTCTCCTCCTTTTTCCTTTTATTTACACTGAGCCTAGGCCATTTTTGTTTACTATTGCGTATAATTGAAATAATTGGAATGTTGAAATGACTGTAAAAAGGAGAAACTGTGGTATATTATAACATGAGGACCCTTGATTATAAATTTGGAGATTATATACACTACAAGAAAAATACCCTATTGCAACTAGCTATTTGCAACATGCGATAAATGACAGTTGCAATAAATGATATTTAGCAACAGACCTATTATAACAGTTGCGATAGATAAGATTTAGCAACAGGTCTTTTTATTCTGTTGCGAAAAGCATACTTTTAGCAACTCGCTTCTCTTTCTGTTGCAAAAACATACTTTTAGCAACTGTGCTTCCATAACAGTTGCAACAAACATATTAATTGCAACTGCGCTTCCTAGTCAGTTGCAAATAAATATCTTTAGCAATTGTTTTCACCACTTTCAATAACTGTATTTTTTTACAATCAGTAAAGCCAGTTGCGAAAAATATACTAGAAATAAGTATAAGCTTTTAACGATTAACTTTTAATAGTTACTATTAAATGATTAATTACTAGTAGTTATATAATAATTAAGATTAATATTTAATAATTACTAATTAATAATTAATAATAAAATTTATGTATTATAAAGTGATATTTATAACTGATAATTGAATAATAATAATAATAAATTTTTAACAAATATAATAATTAACATTTAAAAAATAATAAAATAAATAAATAATTAAACAGTAATAAATTTATAATAAAAAACTAATGGATCATAATTAATTATTAATTTAAAATATGAATATGTTTAAATAATAAATAAATAATAATTAATTAATATATTCATATTAAATAAATAAATGGTAATTGATTAATGTTACTGCTAAGGAGTAATTGATAGTTAAAAATAATTTCTTGTATGAACTAATTTATAATTTGTGTTTGATAGAGGTACTTTTATTAATTAATTTATAGTTTCTGGCTAATTTTTTTTATATTTCTAATATTATATTTAATTATTTGACGCACCGTTGAAAATAATAATTGATAGATTTTTGGTTCCATACCTTTTATTTTAACTATTTACAATTAACTGTATTAGTTGCAATGAACAATCTTTACAGGTCAATAGTAAATTACTTTTGTTTGTACCGCCTTAACTTTCGGTTCCCACTTAACAGTTTCATCGCCTATCACATCGCAGTATTATGTTCGATGACCTCTTTGCATTATCCCTAAATTCCCAAAATCTCTGATCCCTAATTTCAATACCGAACATGATGCTCCTCTCTTTTGGTCGTTCTCCTCGCCAAATTTCCATGCCTTCCACTTCCTAGAATAACCCAAATCCTAACGATTCTACTTCCATCACCAACCCTAACTCCCATTTCACCGTCACCCTGAACCCTACTAGCAAAAAACTCGGTCTTTCGATCCTAGATGAAGATTCCTACGTCGCCTCCATTGAAAAATAACCGAGCGCGACTTTTCCTTGATATTCCTATGCTTTGCGACCGTCTCGACCTGCTTCAAAACCTTTCAGTCTTCTAAATTCCATTATTTCTTTTCCTATACAATTAATTACTTATATTGTAATGGAACCATCATGAAGCAGGAATTACCTAGGGAGAAGAAAGATCGCAATAGCCAAAATCAATGACAAAAGATCATTGATGGTCGCCTGTTCTAAACGTAGAAAAGGATTGTTCAACAAGGCGAACGAAGTTTTTGTGCTCCGTGGGGCTGAGCTGTCAGCGTTGGCCTTTTTCCTGTAGGAAAAGCATTCACTTTTGGGTCGAATTCTTGGTGAAAGAGTCGTGGAAGAACCAAAATGGTTATGGGATTCTGCGATTGACAAATTGGATCTGGATGAGCTGAAATTATTGGAAGAATATGTTGTTATGTTCATGGATTTTTGGATGGTGCTAAAAATAAATAGGTAAGTGCCATTTTTGGGTCGAATTCACGGATTTTAGTATACCTAGTTTTGTTTTTATGCATGAGAAGTATCTAGTTTTGCTTGGTAGCTCACATGGTTAATGTATGTTTCATTGCAAGTTGCAACCTTATTTATCCAATTTTTAACATATGTGTGCAGCTATCAGCAAAGAGTTCACAAATCATATTTATAATATCGTTTGCTTTGGTTTAGGTTTAAATGAAGGTTTGGACCATCTTGCTTGAAAGAATTCAGCTAAAAAGCATCAGGTTTTTATGACCTTTAACCGTTTAAATGCTGCTTCAACCTGGGTACGTTGATATACTGCAAACTAATATTAAGTAGTTGAATTAATAAGTTGTATCAATGAGATGGTATGCTGTAGATTGAAATGCTTAAATTGCGGTTCTTTTAACCGTTTACGTTTAGATAAAGCTTCAGTCTATATTCAAATTTTTTTGTTTATACAAGGTTTATGAATATATTTTAAGTTATCTTAATAATTTAAGATGTTCAGCCCCTTTCACTATGAAGTGTTGATATGGTGAACGTTTGTGCTGCCCACCGTTTAGCTGAGATTATGACATTGAATTTCCTTTTGCATTAGATGATTTTGATATGCCAGATGCATCATATACCCAGTCTAGGAAAACATATGGAAAGGAAGCAGTGGATTCTTTTCAGTCAAATATTTCATCACACAAGTCACAAGAAGCAGTAGTCGACACGCTCTTGTACATATGTTATGAACGACAGCTTCTCTATGCCAAGATCAGTCATTCTCATCTCAAAATTCAAGTTGTGTTGTAAATTGTGAAGTGGCCAATTCCGGCTGTTTCATGTCTAGAAAGACATCTGATGCACAACAGGAACTTAAAACGTTAAAAGAAATGAAACAGGCCATATTATCTCAAAGTAAGACAGAGTTGCTCAATTCGATAAATAGATCAGAAGAGTAAGTTGATGTTAAGTCAATTAATATTTCTAGGGGATATTTTTACTTGAAAAAACGAAGTAACTGATGATCTATAATTATAACTAGCAAATTTATTGTTTACATTGTTAAACTAGTCAATTGTGCAGTATTGAAATGTTTAAAAAAAGTTAAGTTTTTTATATCTAATAATTAGCCTTTTCTTTTAAAATGTAAGGTATAGTAGAAAAATCAGTTGATTAGTATTTAGTGCCAATACGTATGGTCTGTTATGTAACGACGGTCGGAACAAAGTCCCTCTTTCCTTGCACATATATGAGCTGGCACACAACTCCCATATAACCAAAGGAAACCCTTATGTTACGTGCCTACCAACTCATATTTGTACACAACTCCTTCAATATATTCTATGATGTGGGACTATTGTATCCAAACCATCATTCATCTTTAACAACATACGAGACAATCCTAGCAGTCTCCCCCTTGACTCGCATCCTACGAGTATCTTTTGAGAGCACTTCCTTACCTGCATGGCCCAATTTGTAACCTTCGTCTCTGATACCACTGTTATGTAACGACGGTCGGAACAAAGCCCCCTACCTTGCACGCATATGAGTTGGCACACAACTCTCATATAACAAAAGGGATCCCTTATGTTACGTGCCTACCAGCTCATATTTGTACACAACTCCTTCAATCCTAACATGGTCTTCACAACATTCTTATAACTATAAAAATTTATTTATAAGTCAATTTCCAAATTTATTATAGGTTACATCCCAGCTTTTAGAGGAAAAATGGTGAAATTTGGGTGGTATTAGTTTACAAGCGTATCATCTTGTTGATTTTGGGTTCACTGAAGGTATTCCTGCTGCAATTGATTTCTTGGTTTGTTTTGGACGTTGGAGCAAAAAATTTAGGTGATGTTTTGGGTGTTGGCATTTAAGTATGTGCTGTTGACCTTCTAGTTTAGATCTTTCAGGTGAGTTTACTTTATTATAATTGATTTCTTTTATTTAATTATCACTCATTGCCTTATACATGTCGTTGATACGAAGATCAATTTGTTTCCTATTTTCTGCTTCTTAAGGAAAAAGCATTCTCTTTCTTCATTCGAGACTTCTCAGGCTTAGAGTTATTTCCAGATTTTGGTGAGAGATTTTGATAGTGTAAACTGATTTTCATTATTTCATGAACTGCAGATTTTGGCATGTGCCCGTTCATGAGCGACAACAAACTTGGAGCATGAACTGCAAATTTGTTCTAGTGAGCTGATGATATTTATTCTCTTATTATAGTATATGTATGCTAGAGTAGAAATATGATTAGAGAATACTCTATTCGAAAACAACGTGTTGTGTGAGAGAAGAAATTGTTGTACATGAATAGTGTATGAAAATTGTAGAATTTTTTGTTGTAATTGCTTGCACTGTAAAAACTTTGTTAAAATAAAACTTTAATTTTTTTTATTTCGTTCTGCGATATAACAATTACTAAAACAAATCATTTAATAAGTAATATTTATAAGCTATATTTTTTTTTTTACAGATTTATGAATCTATTGCAATGGGCATATACTGTTGCAAAAAGATCTGTTGCAACAGTAAAAGCCTGTTTGCAAACAGGTCTACCGCAACAGGAAATAACTATTGCAAAAAGGGACCGACCTATTGCAACTTCGGCTATGCAGACGGACGCTTGCCTGTTGCAATAGGCCTACTGCAACAGATTTTGCCTGTTGCGAAAAGTGTTTTTTGTTGTAGTAATAGTAAAAAGAAAAATATGCAAATATGTTAAATAAGCTAAACTTAATTTAATATTAAGTAAAGAATATGTTATGGAAAACGTAAGTACGAGATGTAATTATATATATATACATATACATACACACACACACACACATATTTGGGCAGGTGCTTGTTTTGGGGAAGGGGTTGTACACAGAATAACATTTACAGAGAAATGTCATTTACAACCATGCTTTTCAATGAACTTAAACCTGTTAAGTTAAACTTGATAATTAATAAGCTAAGAGGTCCCTTGTCTAGTTGTTGTATCAGGTTTTGGGGACTCTTAAATCCTGGTTACTTGGGGGCACAAGCTTAGGGTTTGGCTTGTGTTGATCTGTGTGGAACTCGTATCAACCAGTATCCCTGTTGGTATTGGAGTAGGGGCCTCGCACTAGTTAGGGGTCATGGCACGCTACTGATCTGAATGGTAAGATATTTAAAACGAGGAAGGTGGGTACGAATGCGTTTCGGCGTAGTCATGAGCATGCATGGGTCCGAATGGGAAAGATAAGACACTCTAATACCAGTAAATAGGTATGTGTTCTATAAGTTGCTGGGTTGAGGACTGATATACCCTACTGTCGGGAATAACACATGATATTTAGGTAATACTGGGTCGATCGCATGGACAGTAATTAGGGTAAAACCTAATTTGATATACTAGTATTGGTGCAGAGAACTTGTTCTTGGGATATAAATGAGAAGCATACTTGATCTACATTTCATCTTGTTATCTTATCTACTTCGTACTTACATATTTTATTATACTTTCTCATCGAATATTATTTATCAGCCTTGATACCTCTCATTTGTGTTTATGCTAAAAATCACTGGAACTCACCAGACTTTGTCTGACCTATTTTGTTTTTCTTCTCTCTCTTCCTCCACCCCCAGCTCTCAGGGTGGTGTTTAACAATGATTGTGATTTTCAGCTTGGATTCTTGGATTTCCGTCTTTATGTATTGCTTTGACTTTTGCTCTACTTTGATATGGCTATTAAAGATGGATATGCTTTTAAGATTTTGTGCTCTAATAGTTGGCTTCATGAGACAGTTGGTTTTATTTATTGTGTTTGATATTTGAGAAATATGATAAAGTGATGTTGTAATTGAGATTTGGAAGTAATGCTTTTATTTAATAATAAAAGTTAATTTTTTTCTGCTGCAAATATTACTCTGTCTTATGAACATTTGGTTACGGTATATTTATTGCGCTTCATAGAACCTAATGCATCCTTATACGAGTGACATTACGGGATGTGCGGTGTCACACTTGGTATTAAAGTTAAAGGTTACAAGAACAAAGAAAAAGTTTTGAAAATTGTTTTCAAAAGAAAAGTATTTTCAATTAAAAATATATTTTTGAAAAGCATATCCCCTCTAACCATATAAAATATTCCTTCGATTTTTTTTTTTGTTTCTTCTCTTTTCCACATGTCTGGGGCTCCTAATCTTCCTAAGGGCATTTGTAATGCCCCATGATTTCTCCATATATTTAAATTTGAAGTTTAAATAAGTAACTGGATAATATTGATTAAAAATCAAATTTGATTGATTATAGTAATGGTGATTGTTTGAATTAAGTATAAATGGATTTTAAATTTAGTTTATATTTAGAAATATCATAATTTGAAATTTAATATTTATATAATTGAATAAATTTGAGTTGTTAATTTATGATTGAAATCCAAATTTTACTTAGTAAAATAGTGAATTCTGAGTTAAGTATTATAATAATTGAAAATAAATCAAGTTTGTTTGTCGGTAATTGCAATGCAAATTTAAATTCGAGAATAATCAAATTTGACAACTTAAAGTTTGTGAAATCGATTTGTAAAAATTCATTTAAGTTGTAATTGGATTTAAATGGAATTTAATCAATATTTAAATTGAATTAAAAATAATTAAACAAATAATTGGATATTTTATTAATTAATTAACTATGAAATTTAACTGTTTGGCGACTGTCTCGGAATTTGACGAAAGCAGTTCCATCGGATTCAGAACGATGAATTTTTGTAGGGTTCCAAATTTCGTAGCAACCGGATTTGTCGTTTGATTGTATGAAATAAAATGTGAAGGAGGTCAATGTAATTGGATAATTGTTAATTCATGTATTGGGCCTTATATGTACATAAATAAATTTCCTAACCTTAACCAGCTCATTCCTCATTCACGTATATTTTTCCCATCTATCTATTTCTTTTTCTTCAATGGCAGAAATAAATTTACAACCCTAGCTCGTATAAAAATCCAAATTTTAAATTTAAATCTCCTCAAACCATAGCAAATTATATATCAAATCGAAGCCCTCGATGATACGAAGCTGTTGATACCATTTATTTCAACATGCAGTGCTCGGATTTGCCAGAAATCACGGTCAAAGGTTCCTATTTCGAAACCCTTAGCTTGAAATTAGGGTTTTTCGAATTAAGGGTTAATCGCAAAATCGGGTTTTTGGGTATTGTAAAGGAGATTCATTCGAGTGTATCGTATATGGCCGGAGATTTTATCATGGAGTAGAGCGCCGGGAAATCGTGTATTAGGGTTCGTTTTGTCTACAATTGGAGGCGGCGGCTCTGTCGATGGGAGGCGCCGGAGGCGACACCGTAGCCAGGCAAGGAGCGGCGCGAGCTAGGCTCGCCGTTGGTGGTGGTCGCTGGTCATATTTTGGTCGGACATGGGCGTTTTGGTCGGTTAAAGATTGAGGCGCAATTGGGTTTTTATGTTCAGTTACTGTAGCAAAATTTGAGCGGTGGGCGGGAGGGAAGAAATGCAAGCTGACGTGGTAATGTTATAATAATATTTTATTTAAATTATATATATATATATATATATATATATATATATCGTATATTCTAATGTTAATAACTTGCTCATATAAGGTCGGATTCGAGTGCGGTTTGTTGCGTTGCTATCGTGGTTAAATTGCGGATGTTTTGGCACTGGTTCGGCTGCGTTTGGAGGCTGGAAAATTTTGGGCTTTGGTTGGACGTTCATCTAACTAAAGACCCAAAGGTGAGTGATTTTCTCGCTCACGATTAACTGAATTATTCCCATATTTGTTAATTTAAATTATGAAATAAGTTTGGTTGCATGGTTATATTTGATTGTTGATTGGGTGCTTAAACTGACATGCAAGTGTGTTGATGTGAAAATCGAAGTTAATAATTAGTTATTTTAATTAAATCAAATGTTTAGTTAAAATTTCCCAAACCTTATTAACCACTGGAACAATTAATACTTACCACTGGATGAATGATTGTGATGGATGCCTTGGTTTGAAATTCACCGTTGAACTGATAGTGACACCGTCATGTTCTGTTATCCTGTATATGGTATTGCAAGTGATATATGCCGATTAATCCCATTTTACCCTAGATGTTACGGGCATCAAATAAACCTGGGATTAATTGACTTAAAATGAATTAAGAACGCATGTTGAAATGATAGATATTTGTGACCCTGATTTATATTGAAATGATATATATCCATCCCTAAAATATCGAAACTGAATTTAATATCACTTGCCATAGGATAGAAAATTTTATACGAACATTGGTTGGTTAAATGATTTTAAATATTTGAAAATTTTATTTGATAGATTTTTTTTAAAAAAAAAGGGAAAATGCGTCGATACTCGATAAATCTATTTTCTTTTAAATCTGAACCTTGAATGGCTACCGAAATTGTTAAGAAAATTTCCCCAAAACGAATTGGAAATTCTTGAATTGGAATTTTGAATATGATTTGGAATTATTCAAATTAATGGTATAAGTTCGAATTTAGTAAATTCTCCTTGAATTGAATTTTGGGAATAAAAGTATTCAAGGATACTCAGAGTTGTTTTAACTCAATGTGAATATAGATTTGAATCCTTTAAATCGAATGGTTGGTTTGAATAATGTTGCAAACGAGATATGGAAACTAAATGAACTCCATTGAGACTGGAATATAGATTTCAAGCATTTGAAATTGGAAGAAAGAACCAATTATGGTTTAAATTTTATTTTATAAAAATTATACATATCTATATAGTTTGTGTTACAAATAGATTATATTTTATCATTTAAAAGTTTTTAGTGAATTTTTGTAACTTATGTTCCGTTTGTTTATAAATGAAATTTTATTTTATTTTGTTATTTAATTTTTTTTTAGTTAAAATTTTATTATATGTATTTACATATTAGTTTAAATTATTACACTCTAACTATTTTATTATATATATAAAATTTTTATATAAAGATTTTATTTTATAAGTATCTATTTTCCGTAGTTATATTAAATGATTGTAAATTTCTTCCAAAATGGAAATTGTTCTGATCTAAACCGTTGATTCAAAATGGAGTTTTGATATAAATTTATATTCTATTTGAATATAATCGATTGTAACCGACTGTAATATTTCAGTGTAAATAATATTCTACTCGACTATAAATGGTATCTCCAAAATATAGGTTGATTTGAAAATATATACTCTATTTGAATATGAATTGATTCTGAACATAAATCTATTTTTGGAATAATCATAATCTTTGGATGTGAAGTGTATTCTACTCGAAATTGAGGCGACTTTGAATAGCATATATGATTATGATAGATTGATATGGAAATATATTCTAATTTGAATATAAATTGGTTTTTGAATGATTATGATATTTCGATGTGAATGTAATTTTATACTGGAATATATATAGAGTTCGAAACAAATATGATATTTCGATATGAAAACGAATCATTTTGAACGTAAAAGAACCGACCGATGTGAAAAATGTAAACGTTTGGTTGTCAAAGAGACCAGGGGTCGGTATTGTCGTACTCCCTACCAATGCCGATACCACTTTAACAACTGTGCACGTGGTGGAGAATCCAGAATGAAATAGGATGGTATGGAGGCGATTATTAGATTTAAAGAAAGAGAAAGATAATGGATGGCCTTGACCTTCAGGTCATAATTGAAATGACTAAAACAGGAGCTATACCGTGACTAAGTGAGATCGCATTTCTGATCGGACATGCTCCTTCGATACCATCTATATTATACTGTGATCGATTTGGGGTGCCCTTTGATATAGGAGTGTGCTTCGAGGTGGGCAGTAGTTGCGGCAACGCGTTACCACCGGTTCGGGAGTGCAAATGGTAGAATCCTACCCTAGGTATTGCCTCGACTGCCTTGTCATATTTATCTTGATTGAGCCCCTACGATTTTGATTTGAAATTGTCGTATCGCGGTGCATCCCTACCTACCGACGTACTGGTGTTGCATATGCAATATGTACGACAATGTCCGTAAATGGCGTAAGGGTAAAAATGTAATCCCGCTTATGTTATTTTTAATATATTTACTTTACTGAGTAGACATTATAATAATAGTGTATTATACCGTGTATGTAAATAGTTCAGCAGATCCTTAAGAGATGGAAAAATCCTGTAACATTTCTTAAGTTACTGCATCCATGACACTCATGTTATTTCGTTTTTAATTTGACTTATATGAGAATGATTTAGTTCTGATCCAAGTGTTTGTTGTGTTTTTTTATGCAATACGCTCAGGTCAGATTCAAGTTGAAGTTAGCGAAGATTTCTTGCCTTGGAGAACGAAGATGAAGATTTGGTATATATATCTATTCTATTTATGTATTTCCCGTTGCACTTTACTTCCACTACATTACTGTATATATTTGTACTAGTGTAACTCTGATAACTGAGAGAAGTGTAACCCAAATGTATATGTTTTAAATGCTTTTTGAACTGTTAATTGTTAATTATATGTTATCCTTCCGTTGTGAGATTATGTTATTGTCTTCTCTTCTTTATTGCTTTTCTTTTTTTTTTTCAATAACTACCTGCATTTGCGATCTGTTTGGGTCGTCATGTGTTGATCATTGTCGATTTGAACGGTCAAAAAATCTAGGTCATTACAACGTGGTATCAGAGCTTTGGTTAGCTATAACCTTGGCTCTGTTGGTGTATTAACTCATTAATGATAGGGTTAGTAATGCCCTAGAATGAGTTCGAGTGAATATATGAGAGAGCGTACTTGTAATTTTGATATAAAGTGATTTTATATTGTGTTGACTTGTTCTGTTGAATATTTATAAATTCTGGTCAATATATGGGACTTCATGGAATCGATAGGAATTTATAAATAATCGAATAGAATGAAATGACATGATATGGTTTTAGATTATATTTTAAATATATCAAATATATTGTGGGTTTGAAGTGTATGTGCATTCGTTATTAGTAGGTAATAATATTATGTTATTATCTATTATAGTTGATTAAATAATAAGTCTAATGGGGAATTAAGTGGGTTCAGAGAAGTTTGAAAATAAAATCAATTCAACATAATTGGTTGCAAACTATTTTGCAAATAAAATGGAAAAGAATTTGAGAATTCAATTCTGGTGCTTTTGAAAATAGATTTGCCAAGATTTTGAAATAACATGGTGTTATAAGTAAGCGTTTTCGAAATGGAAACGACTTCAAACAATTTTCAATGGAATAAAAGTGTAACCCCTTCTCCGACCTTAGGAACAACCTCGGTAATGATTGCACACATTATCAATGTATATTTTGGAGAGTTTGAGTGGGGGAGACCACTCAGTGATTTTTAAAATTTGTTTTGATAAAGGATTTTGGAATTTAAATTTCTTTGGCATAATTATAATGGTATTAGTATATGATATTTAAAGTTTGGATTTAAATAAAACCAGAATCGGAATTCCTACATTCTTTATTAACTAAGAGTTTCAACTTGGAACTAACATAAACTAGAATATTTGGAAATTTCAAAGTGTGGAATGAGTAAAAAAAAAAAATAGGCATTATGTGAAATATAGATTATGGTTGAACTCTTTGAAATAGAGGATAATGAGAAAATTTTGAAATAGAATTTAATTGGTCGAATAAATGGTAAAAGCAATATTGAGTTATGAAGGGAAAGTATAAATTTGAAGTGTAAACCTCGGGAAATGAAAGGTAGAAGGGTAATTAGAAAATGAATGTGGAATGGGCATATGAAAATTGGTAATTCGAGTGAATAATAAAGGATTATAAAGTAATGAATGGCATTTGAATATAAAAGGAAGGAATGGATCTAAGTATTAAGAGAAGAGAAATTGTCATTGAAACTCTTAAGCATGAGCGATAATAAAGTTTAAATAAATTCCAAATTTGGTCGATAGAAGTGTTGGAGGAAAGTGAAATTAAATGTGAAACTAAATTCAATTGAAGTCCGCTAAAATGAATTGGAAAATTTTGTTGTATAAATTAAAAATGGCAACAACTCATGATTTGGGTAATTAATAAGTAAATTAAGCTAGCTCGAGAAGAAACGAATAGGACTTAAGTTTGCTTATAAAATGTGAATTGTTGATAAATTGAAATGAGGAGAAAGGGGAAACCAAACTCAATGTAAAATCTATTGTATGACGAATGAAGCGATAACCAATATTGAGCGAGCGTTAAAGATTTACCAGGATTTTGAAATTAGAGAGTTGAAACACCAAATAAAATATAATCATTAGTTATCAAAAATCTGAGTCGTTCATTATAAGCGGGGAAATTAACCACAATATGAGCATGGTGGAGCA
This sequence comes from Allium sativum, assembly GCA_030737875.1. Lineage (NCBI taxonomy): Eukaryota > Viridiplantae > Streptophyta > Magnoliopsida > Asparagales > Amaryllidaceae > Allium > Allium sativum. Next base: position 229,409,916 of record CM060918.1, read on the forward strand.
AAAGTAAATTTTAATTTGGAATTGGAGAATTTGAAACTTAAAAATTAAGTGTAATGTAAATTTATCAATTATGAAATATTCAACATGAGTTGAAGCAAAATGACCATAACTTTTGATGGGATGATCGGAATTCGACGATTCCAGACTTTTTAGTAACCTTAGAAACTGAACTAAAACTTTTGTTAATGGAGCCTTGTCTAAATTTCATGTTTATTAGGTTGAAATCCAAGCGTTAGTTATAATTCAGCACGCAGAAAATTAAAACCTGAAGCATATACCGATATCGTTTTGGCCATAACTTCCTAACGGATCATCGGATTTTGATGTACTTATACAATTCGGAAAGCTCAGGATCTGAACTAACACTTTTCTTTGATGTGATTGATAAAATTTTAATGTTTAAAGGACTAAAAACTAGGTTGAACAATTCAGGCCTGTATTTTCAGTTGTATGGGCTAAAGCATTTGCTTTCACTAAAATGGTCGTAACTTTTGAACGGATTATCCGAATTCGACGAATCCTGGAAATTTGGAAAGCCTGAAATGGATGCTACAACTTTTGCCTAGTGTGGTTTGGGAAAATTCCATCATTTGATTGGTGATAAACATCGATTTGTTCACTAGTCTGCTGCTAATATGTTGATTTTATAGTTGAAATGATTAGTATATGTGGTGCAAGTTGTATACGTTTGTTATCTATTATGTATATGTTTGATTCTTATGTATAATTGAGTATGTAGCAGGTGTAAGGAACTTGCACTACGCTTTGGAGCGTGCTTGCGCTAAATACTAAAGTGCTAAGATAAATAAATTTGCGAGTAACGCTAAAGAAGGTACGTATTTGTGTTATATGGTTTTGTGGGTATATATATATTGTTTCCCCATTGCTTGGGATGACTCATCGTTTGATGAGATGTATATTTGAGTTTATATACACATTAAGATTTTTCTGGGCCTCTCCGTACAGGGGAGATGTTGCCGAAATTTTCTGTGATTTCGGGAGTTAGAAAATTTATGAGATTTTATAAATCGATAACTTATTTTATAGACGCTAGTTTATAAGTATGGATTTGAAAGTATATATGCGCTCAATACCTTATTTCATTCCCATTTCAAGGAAGAAAATATTTAAGTGGAGGAGAATGTAACGCCCCATAATTTCTCCATATATTTAAATTTGAAATTTATACAAGTAATTGGATAACATTGATTAAAAATCAAATTTGATTGATTATAGTAATGATGATTGTTTTAATTGAGTATAAATGGATTTTAAATTTAGTTTATATTTAGAAATATCATAATTTGAAATTTAATATTTATATAATTGAATAAATTTGAGTTGTTAATTTATAATTGAAATCCAAATTTTATTTGGTAAAATAGTGAATTCTGAGTTAAGTATTAGAATAATTAAAAATAAATCAAGTTTGTTCGTCGGTAATTGCAATGCAAATTTAAATTCGAGAATAATCAAATTTGACAGCTTAAAGTTTGTGAAATCGATTTATAAAAATTCATTTAAGTTGTAATTGGATTTAAATGGAATTTAATAAATATTTAAATTGAATTAAAAACAGTTAAACAAATAATTGGATATTTTATTAATTAACTAACTTGAAATTTAACTTTTTGGCGACTGTCTCGGAATCTGACGAAACCAGTTCCATCGGATTCGGAACGGTGAGTTTTTGTAGAGTTCCAAATTTCGTCGCAATCGGATTTATCGTTTGATTGTACGAAATAAAATGTGAAGGAGGTCAATGTAATTGGATAACGGGATAATTGTTAATTCTTGTATTGGGCCTTATATATACATAAATAAATTTCCTAACCTTGACCAGCTCATTCCTCATTCACGTATATTTTTCCCATCTGTTTATTTCTTTTTCTTCAATGACAGAAATAAATTTACAACCCTAGCTCAGATAAAAATCCAAACTTTAAATTTAAATCTCCTCATACCATAGCAAATTATATATCAAATCGAAGCCCTCGACTTTATTTCAACATGTAGTGCTCGGATTTGGCAGAAATCGTGGTCAAAGGAGGCTGTTTTCGAAACCCTAAGCCTGAAATTGGGGTTTTTCGAACTAAGGGTTAATCGCAAAATCGGGCATCTGGGTATTGTAGAGGAGATTCATTCGAATGTATCGTATATGGCCGGAGATTTTATCATGTAGTAGAGCACCAAGAAATCGTGTATTTGGGTTCGTTTTGTCTACAATTGGAGGCGGGGGCTCTGTCGATGGGAGGCGCCGGAGGCGATCTAGTGGCTAGGCAAAGAGCGGCGCGAGCTAGGCTCGCCGCTGGTGGTGGTTGCTAGTCATATTTTGGCCAGAGATGGGCGTTTTCGTCGGTCAAAGATGGAGGCACAATTGGGTTTTTACGTTAGGTTGCTATAGCAAAATATGAGCGGTAAGTGGGAGGAAAGAAACGCAAGCTGACGTGGTAATGTTATATTAATATTTTTTTAATACTATATATATATGTCATATATTCTAAAATTAATAACTTGCTCATACAAGGTCGGATTCGAACGCGGTTTCTTGCGTTGCGATCGTGGTGAAATTGCAGACGTTTTGGCACTGGTTCGATTGCGTTTGGAGACTGGAAAATTTTGGGCTTTGGTTGGACGTTCGTCTAACTAAAGACCCAAAGGTAAGTGATTTTCTCGCTCATGATTAACTGAATTATTCCCATATTTGTTAATTTAAATTATGAAATAAGCTTGTTGCATGGTTGTGTTCGATTGTTGATTGGTTACTTAAACTGACATGCAAGTGTGTTAATGTGAAAATCGAAGTTAATAATTAGTTATTTTAATTAAATTAAATGTTTAGTTGAAATTTCCCGAACCTTATTAACCACTGGAATGATTAATATTTACCATTGGATGAATGATTGTAATGGATGCCTTGGTTTGAAATTCACTGTTGAACTGATAGTGGCACCGTCATGTTCTATTATTCTTTATATGGTATTGCAAGTGATTTATGCCGATTAATCACATTTTACCCTAGTTGTTACGGGTATCAAATAAACCAGGGATTAATCGATTTAAAATGAATTAAGAACACAGGTTGAAATGATAGATATCTGTGACCCTGATTTGGATTGAAATGATATATATCCATCCCTAAAATATCGAAACTGAATTTAATATCACTTGGCCATAGGATAGAAAATTTTATATGGACATCGGTTGGTTAAATGATTTTAAATATTTGAAAATTTTATTTGATAGAAATTTAAAATGGAAAAATGTGTCAATACTCGATAAATCTATTTTCTTTTAAATCTGAACCTTGAATGGCTACCGAAATTGTTAAGAAAATTTTCCCAAAACAAATTGGAAATTCTTGAATTGGAATTTTGAATATGATTTGGAATTATTCAAATTAATGGTATAAGTTCGAATTTAGTAAATTTTCCTTGAATTGAATTTTGGGAATAAAAGTATTCGAGGATAATTGGAGTTGTTTTAACTCAATGTGAATATAGATTTGAATCCTTTAAATCGAATGGTTGGTTTGAACAATGTTGGAAACGAGATACGAAAACTAAATCGGCACCATCGAGACTGGAATATAGATTTCAAGTATTTGAAATTGAAAGAAAGAATCAATTATGGTTTAAATTTTATTTTATAAAAATTATATATATCTATATAGTTTGTGTTACATATAGATTATATTATATCATTTAAAAGTTTTTAATAGATTTTTGTAACTTGTGTACCGTTTGTTTATAAATAAAATTTTCTTTTATTTTGTTATTTAAAATTTTTTAGTTAAAATTTTATTATATGTATTTACTTATTAGTTTAAATTATTATACTTTAACTATTTTATTATATATATAATTTTATATAAAGATTTTATTTTATAAGTATCTATTTTCCATGATTATATTAAATGATTGTAAATTTCTTCATAAATGGAAATTGTTTTTATTTAAACCGTTGATTCGAAATGAAGTTTTGATATAAAGTTATATTCTATTTGAATATAATCAATTGTAACCGATTGTAATATTTCAGTGTAAATTATATTCTACTTGAATATAAATGGGATCTCCAAAATGACTATAATGGGTTGATTTGAAAATATATACTCTATTTGAATATGAATTGATTCTGAACATTAATGGATTTTAGGAATAATCATAATCTTTGGATGTGAAGTGTATTCTACTAGATATTGAGGCGACTTTGAATAAAATATATGATTATGATAGATTGATATGGAAATATATTCTAATTTGAGTATAAATCGATTTTCGAATGATTATGATATTTCGATGTGAATGTAATATTCTACTGGAATATATATAAGATTCGAAACAAACATGATATTTCGATATGAAAATGAAACATTTTGAACGTAAAAGAACCGACCGATGTGAAAATGTAAACGTTTGGTAGTTAAAGAGACCGGGGTCGGTATTGTCATACTCTCTGCCAATACCGATACCACTTTAACAATTGTGCACGTGGTGGAGAATCAAAAATGAAGTAGGATGGTATGGAGGAGATTACTGGATTTGAAGAAAGTGAACGATAATGGATAGCCTTGACCATCGGGTCATAATTGAAATGACTAAAACAGGAGCTATACCGTGACTAAGTGAGATCACATATCTGATTAGGGTCACTCCTTCGATACCATCTATATTATAATGTGATCTATTTGGGGTGCCCTTTGATATGGGAGTGTGTTCCGAGGTAGGCGGTAGTTGCGGCTACGCATTATGAAACAACTCAGAAAATGCGAGCCAATTTAAAATTTTTATTTTGGCGAATTTAGCAAATTTAGCGAATTTTGAATATTTAAAATGATTATTTTAAATAATATCGATGAGAAATTTATTTTGAATAGAATAGAACGTATGTGTTTATATAGATCGTCGTTAGAATATAATTATTTTATTTTAATTATAAAAGGAATAGAAAATGGCGCGGTAGTTCGATAATTCGATTTCAAATTTCAATTGAATGTACCGGGTGCAAAATAAACTGGATTTTGGCAGAACCAAAAATAATAGAATCTATTTGAGAATAACTTTCCAACGAATCCGAAAAATCAAAATTTCATAGCGGGAATCAAAAGATATGTCCAGTTGAAATTTCAGAATAGTCGCTATGGAATTTCGGCCATTAAAAATAGCCATTTTGCAAACGACCTCGGTTTTCGACGAAACCACTTTTGTTGGATCTGTGATGTCAAGTTATTGCTAGGTTTCAAATTTCGTAATTTTTCGATTCAATATGTAAGCGTGGCAAAGGGAAACGCGTTTGACCAGTTTCAGTTGATTTTAATCGACTGGAAAATGACCATTTTTCAAACGGTCTCGGAATTCGACGAAACTAGTTTTGTTAGGACCGTATCGTCAATACGAAGCTAGATAATATTTTTCAGGAATTTTTAGAGTTCATGTGTGGCCCCGGTAAATTGAAATGCACGTTCAAATTCAATATATAGAGTTATATTTTGATTTTGACAAAAACTGATCGAAACGATCGAATCAGCCTACGATACATATCCATTGTGTTCGGAATGGGGGTAATTAGCTAGGGACGACAAGCGGTGGGCCTCGTTTCGAGTTCGAATGAAAAAGTTACTTTTTAAAATTAAAATAAATTAAATAATATAAAAACCTTTATATCACCTCTCCTCCCCTACCGTTGACTTCCAAATCAGAAACAAAAAAAAATAAAGAGAAAGGGGGAGGAGCCGCAGTCGCTCTTCCCACCAGCGCGCCTCCGCGCCGCAGGCGCGGCCACCGCCTCCGACCCCCCTCCCTCCTCCTCTTCTCCTCCCTCCTTTAAAGCACCTTGCCCCAACCCATCTGAAAACCCTAGCGCGCCACCCAGAAGACCGGCGCCGCTGCCACATGCCCCTCCTCCGCTACTCGAGCCATCGCCCCCCTGCGTCCCCTTTCTTTTCTCCCTCTTCGCCCAAAAACCGCAGCCACCCAATAACCCACGAGAAAACCCACCGCTCCCCTCGAAGACTACGCCGCCCAGTCGCGAACCCTTCCCCCTAACCCCCTGTAAGTTTTCTTAATTTAATTCGTTTATTTTCTATGAACAAAGTATGGACCTGATTTTATATAGGTATAAAACTATATTTTTATAAGTAGAAAACTATATTTTTATAAGTAGAAAAACTATATTTATATAAGTTGAAAGATTATATTTTTAAAGTTAAAAAGATAATATTTTCATGTGGAGAAAGGCGTAATTTTCATATAGTATAGAGGATAAAAATATGATTTTTATATCATAGGAAGGATAAAAATATGATTTTTATACTATAGCAAGAATAAAAATATAATTTTTATAAAGTAGAAGTAATAAAAATATGTTTTTTTTATTAAATATACGTTGAAATAAAAATGGAATTTTTATAGCAATGATATAAAAATTCGATCTTTATATTAGAAGTAGATATAAAAATATAATTTTTTTATAGGAAGGAGCGTTATAAAAATATATTCTTAATAGGAAGAAGAGCAATATAAAAATATAATTTTTATATAGAGAATAGTATAATAAAAATATAATCTTTATTACATGAACACCATTGTAAAAATAGAATTTTTATCTATATAGTAGCGGTGTAAAAATAGAATTTTTATCTATATAGTAGCGGTGTAAAAATAGAATTTTTATCTATATAGTAGCAGTGTAAAAATAGAATTTTTATCTATATAGTAGCGGTGTAAAAATAGAATTTTATCTATATAGTAGCGGTGTAAAAATAGAATTTTTTTCTATATAGTAGCGGTGTAAAAACAGAATTTTTATCTATATAGTAGCGATATAAAAATAGAATTTTTATATACATAGCAACAATATAAAAATGTGATTTTTATATATGTAGTGGCCATGGGCAATGAAAGTAACAAAAGGCGAGCACAACGAAGATTTCTACAAAGAAGAGTCGTGGCATTGGATTAGCTTTCGGTGAGAATTTCTCACTTTAAATTTTCTTTTCTAGTTTAAATTATATACTAGGATGCAGACGGTGCTTAGTAGCACCCGACACCCGTCGTCCACAGACCATGGACGGTTTGTATGCTTGTTTGATGTGTTGTGAAATTTGTTTGTGATGTTGATGTGAAATCAGTAATAAAATGTAGATGGTTGAAATAAATAAATTATCGTTAAAAATATATTTTTTAACGTGAATGTGAATAAATAAATATTCATTTACAAACCGGACGGTTTGTTTATGTACACCTATTTGAAGGATATTGATTGGGATGATAAATTTTGCTCATCGCCCAACTGCACAAATAATATTCAGTGTTTGTTTATTTGAAACCCCACACGGGTGTTGGGATGATATTTGGCGTACACTAATCCCAATTAATTAGTTGTATGTCGATCGATTGGTCGACAGGCTGTGTAAGCGTTAATTATTTATATTTGATGCTTATGCAGTTGTGTGGTGCACTTTGGATGATGGTTGATTGTTTATCGTTGCTATTATATACATGTGTTGTATGGAATCCATATAATTAACATTATATGGTAATTGTGTAATAACCCAGAAATCTGGGTCAGTTTAAATTTTTTATTTTGGCAATTTTAGCGAATTTTGATTATTTAAAATGGATTATTTTAAATAATATCGACGAGAAATTTATTTTGAATAGAATTCGAACGTATATATTATATCTATCGTCGTTAGAATATAATTATTTATTTTAAATTATAAAAGGAATTGAAAATGGCGCGGTAGTTCGATAATTCGATTTCAAACTTCAAATGAATGTACTGGATTCGAAATAAATCGGAATTTAGTGAAACCAAAAATAATAGAATCTGTTTGATAATATCTTTCCAACGAATCCGAAAAATTGAAATTTCATAGCGGGAATCAAAAGATACGTCCAGTTGAAAATTCTGAATAGCCGCTATGGAATCCAGGCCCTTAAAAATGGGAATTTTGCAAACGACCTCGGATTTCGACGAAACCACTTTTGTTGGATCCGGGATGTAAAGTTATTGTAGGTTTCAAATTTCATAATTTTTAGAATCAATATGTGAGCGTGGCAAAGGAAAGCGCGTTTGACCAGTTTCAGTTGATTTTAATCGACTGGAAAATGACCATTTTTCAAACGGTCTCAGAATTCGACGAAACTAGTTTTGTTAGGACTGTATCGTCAATACGAAGCTAGAAAATATTTTTTCTGGGATTTTTCGAGTTAGTATGTGACCCAAGTAAATTGAAATGCGCGTTCAAATTCAATATATAGAGTTATATGTTGATTTTAACGAAAACTGATCGAAATGGTCGAATCAGCTTACGATACATATCCCATTGTGTTCGGAATGGAGGTAATTAGCTATGGACGACAGGCGGTGGGTTTGATTCTGAGGTCGAAACGAAAAGTTACTTTTTGAAATTAAAATAAATAATTAAATATATTTGTTTATATACACTCACCCACTACCCATCCCTCTCTCTCTCTCTTTCACTTTCAGAAGAAAATAAAAAAAAAGAGGGGCGCTTGTTCCGTAGCGCCACCGCGCGCCAAGATCTGCCGCCCCTCCCTCCGATCAACCACCTCGTGGCGCGCTCACCCTCCCTGTCCTCTCTTACCTCACTCTCCTCCTCCAATCAAACCACCGCACCCTTCACCGTGGGACCCACTGCGCCCAAGCACCCACCACAGCCCCAGCACCGAAAATATTTATATAGTTGAAATAAAATATTTATATAGTTGAAATAAAATATTTTATATAGTTGAAATAAAATAAAATATTTATATAGTTGAAATAAAATATTTTATATAGTTGAAATAAAATATTTTATAGTGGAAAATATTTTATAGTTGAAAATAGAATTTTTAACGTGTATATAAAATAAATATAAACAAATCGGACGATTTGTTTATATACACACATTTGACTGATATTGATTGGGACGATAAATTTTACACATCGCCCAACTGCACAAATAAAATCTGTGTTTGATTGTTTGAAACCCCACACGGGTATTGGGATGATATATGACATACACTAATCCCAATAGTTAGTTGTATGTCGATCGATTGATTGACAGACTGTTATGAGCGTTAAATATTTATATTTGATGCTTATACAGTGTAGAATGCACTTTGGATGATGGTTGATTATTCATCGTTGTTATTGTATACATGTATTGTAGAAAATCCATATAATTAACATTATATGGTAATTGATTGGGCCTCATTTCAATATTTGAATAGAATATTTGAAAATAAGAAATATTTGAATAGAATATTTGAAAATAGAAATATTTGAATAGAATATTTGAAAATAGAAATATTTAACATAGAAATATTTGAATAAGAAATATTTGAAATAGAATATTGGAAAATAGAAATATATGAAGCCGTGTTGATTGGATTGATGCCATTTTGACGTGAACGATATTTATATCGATTTTATTCAAATTGAAATGAATATTAAAGTGAATTGAAATTCGAATTAAATTGGATTGATTTGAAATTCGTATTAAATTATATTGATTAGAAATTTGAAATAAACGGAAGTGATTTGAAATTCGAATAGAATTGAAATTCGAATTAAATTGAACTAGAATTGAAATCATTTTGAAATGAATTCGAATTGAAATTGAATAGAAATGAATTCGAATTGAAATTGAATAGAATTGAATACGAATCAAAATTTAATTGAAAACGAATCGAAATTGAATTAAAAATCGATTTGAATTGGAATCAATTTGAAATGAATTTAAACCGAATTTGAAAGGGAAAATTCAGTTTTGATTTGAATTTGAAAATGAAGTTGAAAACGTTTTGAAAACAAATTTAAAACGATTTATAAAATACGTTTTAAAAGGAAATCGACGAAGTATAAATTATATAAATTATATATATAATATAATGGCCTGAATAGAACGCGCCGCGCCGCAGCAGTTCGCGAATTTCGACCATTGACTTCGAACGGATATTGCGGGAGATCCGACCGTCGGATTCTCCTAAAACCGGAACTGTTGGGTTCGTATCGAAAAGAGCTTTGTAACGAATATTGGAAATTAGAAATCTAACAGTTGGATTTGGAATTATGTTCAAATCAAATTTGAAAAAGGTCGCTGTAAGTGCAGTTCGATGGCCGTTGATGGAAATCGACTGTACGGGCCTTGATAAAATTATTAAAAATAGTAATAATTTGTGTAAAATCATAAGAAATGATTTAGAAAGAATTGGGATGAAAAACTCCATATTTGAAAAGATTAAAATAGATTTTTATCGAAATGAACTAGTTTTGAACTAGAATTATAAATAAATTGAATTTGAAATGGTTTTGAAAATAACTAGAATTTCCAATGATTGCATTGGGATGGATTTGAATCGAAATTGTCTTTGGAATATTTCGATGTTGGATTTCGTGATTATACAAATGTTGTTATGGAAATTTGAAAGATATAGATATATATATCGTTATTTCAAATACGATATTTGTTGGTCGTAGAATTGGATATTGAATATAAGCCGGTATATTTTCTATTCAGAGCCTTGTATTTAATATCAAATGTGATTTGGGTTTGTCGTGAATGGTGTCTTGACTAACACTGTTCTTGAACCCAGTTGAGAAAAGATTAAATCTTTTTATTTAGATTTAATGAAGTGTACCAATTAAATAATATTTAATTGGAATTGAATTGATATTGATTTTTGGGTTTATCGTGGACGGTGTTTTGAATAACACTCGTTCTTTAACCCGATAATTAATGGAATGTGGTTTTGGGTTTATCGTGAACCGTGTTTTAAATGACACTGATTCTTTGACCCAGTTAAGGATTAAAACTAAGTGGAGTTTTAATGAATCTTTAATTAGATTGAAAAGATCAAGAATGGAGTATCACCAGTTTTACTCCAGGCAATAGTTAAATCTTTAATTAGATTTGAACGTGAAATGGAAATTGAATTTACCAATAACACCGTGGTGTTAGATATGAAGTATTACCAGTTTTACTTCATGGGATGAATAGGTTGGGATTGGGAAATTAAAACAAATGATTACTTCGGTAAGGTTCGTTAATCCCGACTAGTTGAATCGAAATTCAAAAGAAGATTAAAGAATAAATTCAAGGAATTTATATTTTGATAAAATTAATGGGAACCTTTCCCTATGAATGTGAAATTTAGAAACTAACTGTCGGTTAGCTAAGCAGAATGGTTTTCTGGATATTGATCTGATGTTGGTTTCGGCCTTCGGGGTTAATATTTAGGGAATTATTCTCTTGATTAATTTACGGTTAGTGACTGATGAATTGGAATGAGGCGTATGTTGTGTTTGTGTAACACTTATTTAAAATATACGCGAGTTATTCGGAAAGACCGGGTTTATCCCATTCTAAATAACTGATACGACGATAAGTCGTAGATGAAGACGGTGGTCGAAGACCGGAGGTATTCACGTCGTTTGGGTGATTACTGATGATCTTGATTGGGATGTACACCTAAGAAGATGGAAACAGTTGGTGATTGTCCTGACGTACTTGGAGATCGATGGATATGCGGGGTACTAGGTGCCTCCGGTTTCGTTCAGACCCAGAACGGACTTGTAAATGGACTGTGTGTCTGACATTGGATTTTAGTCTGTGTGACTGATTTCTATTAAATATATATCTGTTTGGCGGCGGAGAATTTATTCTCTTGCTTAACGCCCTTCTCTGAGACGTACGAGCTCAGGGGTTATATATTGATGGATATCAATCGCATGGAGTGAATTGCCGGTGTGGCATGTCTAAGTGGCAATTGATCAAGGCTTCTGTTGAAAAGCAAAGTCTTGTGGATGATGATCAAAGCAAGGCCTGTGTGGCATAGCTTTGTGTAGCGTTGATTCGCGAGCCTCGCACCCCGGTTGTGAACCAAGAACGGGAGAAGGACCTCAGGGAGGGCATGCGTTTCTTTCTAGCTAGGGTGGTGTCAGTGACCTACCAGCCCTGACATTTATATACTTTTCACCTGTGTGGTTGTTGCTGTTGCGAGGCGCCTCGGTTAGATCGGACGATCCGGGTCCGATGGAGCCATTCGTTGGCTCATTTACGCCCCAAAGGGCGGGGAAACTCAGTGTTCAGGCATTTTAATCCACATCGGTGGACCGGCCTTGACGATCCAAAGGCTTGACTGAGTACTTGCCTAAGGCTCGGGCTAGAGAGTCTCGAATCGGTTGAGGACTATCTTTTGCCTCGGTTCATAGATGGAAACCCAATTTCCAAATACGTGACTTTGCGTTTTTGATTGTATAACCTATATATGGCGACATAGTGGTATGGGGCATTCATGCCGCCTATGATTGATACTTATGATTTGAAGTTGTTTTATACACTTATAATAGTATCAAATGATTTCTTTTAAACGCATCAAGCATTCTTGGCTATTATAAGGTAAAAACCCTATTCCCAGGCTTGCGTTGCATTGTGTGATAGGACCTGGGTCTTATAATAGCTTCATTTTTCTTTATTTAGCATTACGCTGTTGTTTTATGCACTGGTATTCTTGGGAGGAAACCCGTTCCGTGTTATACGGCGTGGTCCCTTGATTTACCTAACTTTAAAAATAAAGATTAACTGTTTTAGTTCTCACACCAGTCACATGACTGACCTGGAGTTTATTATTTTAACCTAAACTCTGGGTGCCCTTATTTTCGACACGGGCAGCTAGTAGTTTTGGTTTGGCAGATTTATATTCACAGGATCCTGTTTACAGCTGGAACGATATCCGGAAAGCTTTGTATCCGTATATCTCCTTCAGTTGTGTATTGTATTATTTTCCGCTGCTATGTATTTAAATGTAATTTAAATCTCTGATATTTCTGTGTAAAATTTATTTATACTCTGTATATTCTTGTATCTGATGGAATTGTTGTAATATACAATGAAATGTTCTTCCGTCTGCGTCCTTTTGTGGCTTGTTCTCGAACTATCCGCGCTTTCCTTCACGGGGAAGTTACGGGTTTTTACAAATTGATTGGGCCTCATTCCAATTGGTAAAATAAAGAATATTAGACTATAAAAATAGTCATATGTTGACGATGCTCATGTGTTGAGAATATTCATGTGTTGAAACTATTCATGTGTTGAGTAAAACATTTTAAAAATAAAATTTACATCTTTATCATATTTAAAATTAGAATCTACTTTACGGTTGGAGTCTAATTAAAAATCAAATGATAGATACCATAATTTTATAAAATATATTACATAACAAAAATAGTCATGTGTTGACAGTACTCATATGGTTAGATTAGTCATGTGTAGAAAGAAATATAGATTCATGTGTTGAATAGAATAAATATTCATTTGTTGAATGGAATAACGAATCTATTGAAATATATAAAGCCGTGTTGATTAGAGTTGCGCTATTTTGAAGTAAACGATAATTATATCGATTATATTCGTTTTTAAAACGAATATAGAAAAGAAAGTAATTTCAAAATATAAAGTTTTGAAAATATTATCATTTGTATAGTAATGATATGAAATATTCAATTTTGAGTTGAAATTGAATATAGAGTTGAAATGGTTTTGAAAACGAATTTAAAACGATTTATAAAATACGTTTTAAAAGGAAATCGACAAAATATATAATATATATATATATATATATATGTATATATATTATATATATATATAATGGCCTGAAAAGAACGGGCCGCGCCGCGGTAGTTCGTGAATTTCGACCATTGACTTCGAATTGACATTACGGGAGATCCGACCGTCGGATTCTCCTGAAACCGGAACCATTGTGTTCGTATCGAAAAGGTCTTTCGAATGAATATTAGAAATTTGAAATCTAACGGTTGGATTTGGAATTATGTCCAAATCAAATTTGGAAAAGGTCGCTGTAAGTGCAGTTCGATGGCCGTTGATGGAAATCGACTGTACGAGCCTTGATAAAATTATTAAAAATATCAATAATTAGTTTAAAATCATAAGAAATGATTTGAAAAGAACTGGGATGAAAAACTCCATATTTGAAAAGATAAAAATATATTTTTATCGAGATGAACTAGTTTTGAACTAGAATTAAAATCAATTTATTTTTTTGAAATAAATAAATTGAATTTGAATTGGTTTTGAAAATAACCAGAATTTCCAATATATATAAAGTGGAAGTGGATTTGAATCGAAGTTGTCTTTGGAATATTTCGATGTTGGATTCCGTGATTATACAGATATTGTTATGGGAATTTGAAAGATATATTATATCGATATTTCCAATACGGTATTTGTTGGTTTCAGAATTTGATATTGAATATAAGCCGGTATATTTTCTATTCAGAGCCTTGTATTTAATATCAAATGTGATTTGGGTTTGTCGTGAATCGTGTTTTAGGTGACATTGGTTCTTTAACCCAGTTAAAGACAGGATATTGATTTTTGAGAAGATTAAAACTAAGTGGAGTTTTAATGAATTTTAATTAGATTGAAAGTGAATTGACAATTTAAATTATCAAATCTGAAAAGTGATCGAGGATGGGGTATCACCAATTTTTCTCCAAAGCGATAGTTAAATCTTTATTTAGAATTGAACGTGAAATGGTAATTAATATTTACCGATAACACCGTGGTGTTAGATATGGAGTATTACTAGTTTTCTCCATGGGATAAATAGGTTGGGATTGGGAAATAAAATAAATAATTACTTCGGTGTGGTTCGCTAATCCCGACTAGTCTGGAAAACCATAATACGGTTTGAAATGATATCCAAAGGAAGATTAAAGAATAAATTTAGAAGAAATTATCTTTGATAAAATTAATGGGAACCTTTCCCTAAGAATGTGAAAATTTGAATATAGGAATATTCTGAATTGGAATGAGGCGTATGTTGTGTTTGTGTAACACGTGTTTATTATATACGCGGGTTATTCGGAAAGGCCGGGTTCATACCCATTCTGAATAACCGATTCGACGACAAGTCGAAGATAAAGACGGTGGTTGAAGACCGGAAGTCTTCACATCGTTTGGGTGATTACTGATGATCTTGATTGGGCTGTACACCCAAGATTAGAGAATCAGTTGGTGATCGTCCAGACGTACTTGGAGATCGATGGATATGCGAGGAAAGTGCCTCCGGTTTCGTTCAGACCTAGAACGAACTTGTAAATGGACTGTGTGTTTAATAACCCGGAAATCTGAGTCAATTTAAAATTTTTATTTTGGCAATTTTGATGAATTTTGAATATTTAAAATGAATTATTTTAAATAATATCGATGAGAAATTTATTTTGAATAGAATTTGAACGTGTATATTATATAGATCGTCGTTAGAATATAAATATTTATTTTAAATTATAAAAGGAATTGAAAATGGCGCGGTTGTTCAATAATTCGATTTCAAAATTTAAATGAATGTACCGGGTGCAAAATAAACCGGATTTTAGTGAAACCAAAAATATTTGATTCTAATTGGGAATATCTTTCCAACGAATCCGAAAAATTGAAATTTCATAGCGGGAATCAAAAGATGTGCCCAGTTGAAAATTCAGAATAGTTGCTATTGAATTTCGGCCCTTAAAAATAGTCATTTTGCAAACGACCTCGGATTTCGACGAAACCACTTTTGTTGGATCCGTGATGTCAAGTTATTGCTAGATTCCAATTTTCGTAATTTTTTGAATCAATATGTGAGCGTGGCAAAGGAAAACACGTTTGACCAGTTTTAGTTGATTTTAATCGACTGAAAAATGACCATTTTTCAAACGGTCTCAGAATTCGACGAAACTAGTTTTGTTAGGACCGTATCGTCAATACGAAGCTAGAAAATATTTTTCTGGAATTTTTCGAGTTAGTATGTGACCCCAGTAAATTGAAATGTGCGTTCAAATTCAAAATATAGATTTATATTTTGATTTTGACGAAAACTGATCGTAACGGCCGAATTGGCTTACGGGACATATCCCATTGTGTTCGGAATGGGGGTTATTAACTAGGGGCGACAGTCGGTGGGCCTCGTTTCGAGTTCGAATTTAAAAGCAACTTTTTAGATAATCAGTTAATTAAATAAAATATAAAAAATCCACCTCATCCCTTTCTCTCATACCGAAGTCAACCCCTCCCATTCCCCAATCATTCAAATCGCTTTCAGGAAGAAAAAAAAAACGAAACCGTCGACGATGGAAACCGACCGCCGCCACCCTCTTCATCACCGCGGCCACCTCTCCGCCTCCACGCCCTCGCCCTTCTTCCCCCTCAGCCAATCGAAGCCCCTCCTCCATCGAAGAACCCGCGGACCTTCCCCCAAGCCCCCAGTCGACCTCGCGCCAGCCGTAGACCCCAAATACATCTGCCGCCAGCTCTTGTGGGCCCCGACGCCTACTCCTCCTTCCGCCCCCCCGGTGATGAATGACGATAAGCCCTAGCTGCTGGGCTTCTTCGTGAACAACCGGAATGGGATTTAACATAGAAAGGTTTGATTTTTATTCAAAGAAAGTTTATATTTTTAGAAAAAGAAAGATTATATCTCTAGAATAGAAAAGATTATATTTTTAACATATAAAAGGTTAGATTTTTAATCACATAAAGGTTCGATTTTTATTTATGAAAAGATTGGATTTGTATTGTCACATGAAGGCGGAGAAAAATATGATTTTTATCATATGAATAGCTATAAAAATTTGATTTTTATAATCTAAGTAGCGATATAAAAATATAATTTTTATAATAGAAAAGATTGAATTTTTAGAATAGAAAGGATCGATTTTTTTATAGAAAAGATCATATTTTTGAAGTAGAAAAGATTATATTTTTGAGTAAGAAAAGATTAGATTTTTAGTTATGTAAAGGTATGATTTTTATTTATACCATAGCATAATAAAAATGTGATTTTTATATATGTAGTGGCTACGAACAACGAAAGTGACAAAAGGCGGGAACGACGAAGATCTCCTACATAAGAAAAGCCGTGGCGTTTGGTTTAGCTAATCGGTGAGAACTTCTCATTTTTAATTTAATTTTCTAGTTGAAATATATACTAGGATGCAGACGGTGTTTAGTAGCACCCGACACCCGTCGTCCACAGACCATGGGTGGCTTGTATGCTTGTTTGTTTGATTTTGATGTGTTGTTGATTGTTTGATGTGTAGTTGATTGTGTGATGTGATGTGAAATAAAATATTTATATAGTTAAAATATTTTATAGTTGAAAATAGAATTGTTAACTTGTATTTGAAATGAAATAAATATAAACAAATCGGACGATTTGTTTATATACACACATTTGACTGATATTGATTGGGACGATAAATTTTACACATCGCCCAACTGCACAAATAAAATATGTATTTGGTTGTTTGAAAACCCCACACGGGTATTGGGGTGATATATGACATACACAAATCCCAATAATTAGTTGTATGTCGATCGATCGATTGATAGACTGTTATAAGCGTTAAATATTTATATTTGATGCTTATATAGTGCAGAATGCACTTTGGATGATGGTTGATTATTCATCGTTGTTATTGTATACACGTGTTGTAGAAAATCCATATAATTAACATTATATGGTAATTGATTGGGCCTCATTCCAGTTTTGAAAAATAAATATTTGAATAGAAATATTTGAAAAAGAAATATTTGAAAATAGAAATGTATGAAGCCGTGTTGATTAGATTTACGCCATTTTGACGTGAACTATATTTATACCGATTTTATTCATTTTATTATGAACATCGAAAGTGATTTCAAAATCTGAAATTTTGAATAGAAATGAATTCGAATTGAAATTGAATAGAATTGAAATTGAATAGAAATGAATTCGAATTTAAATTGAATAGAATTGAAATTGAATAGAAAGGAATTCGAATTGAAATTGAATTGAATTGAAAACGAACTGAAAGTGAACTCAAAATCGATTTGAATTGAAATCATTTTGAAATGAATTTAAAACGAATTTGTAAGGGAAAATTAAATTTTGATTTGAATTTGAAAAAGAAGTTGAAATCGTTTTGAAAGGGAATCGATGAAGTATATATAATATATATATAATATAATGGCCTGAATAGAATGCGCCGCGCTGCGGCAGTTCGCGAATTTCGACCATTGACTTCGAACGGATATTACGGGAGATCTGACCGTCGGATTCTCCTGAAACCGGAACCGTTGGGTTCGTATCGAAAAGAGCTTTCCAATTAATATTAGAAATTAGAAATCTAACAGATGGATTTGGAATTATGTCCAAATCAAATTTGGAAAAGGCCGCTATAAGTGCAGTTCGATGGCCGTTGATGGAAATCGACTGTACGGGCCTTGATAAAATTATTAAAAATATCAATAATTTGTGTAAAATCATAAGAAATGATTTAGGAAGAATTGGGATGAAAAACTCCATATTTGAAAAGATAAGAATAGATGCTTATCGAAATGAACTAGTTTTGAACTAGAATTATAATTCTATTTATTCTTAAATAAATAAATTGGATTTGAAATGGTTTTGAAAATAACCAGAATTTCCCATAATTATATTGGAATGGATTTGAATCGAAATTGTCTTCGAAATATTTCGATGTTGGATTTCGTGATTATACAGATATTGTTAGGGAAATTTGAAAGATATATATATCGTTATTTCCAATACGATATTTGTTTGTCGTAGAATTTGATATTGAATATAAGCCGATATATTTTCTATTCAGAGCCTTGTATTTAATATCAAATGTGATTAGGGTTTGTCGTGAATGGTGTCTTCATTAACACTGTTCTTAAGCCCAGTTGAGAAAAAGATTAAATCTTTTTATTTAGATTTAATGAAGTGTACCAATTAAATAATATTTAATTGGAATTGAATTGGTATTGATTTTTGGGTTTATCGTGAACAGTGTTTTAAATAACACTTGTTCTTTAACCCGATAATTAATGGAAGGTGATTTGGGTTTATCGTGAACCGTGTTTTAAATGACACTGATTCTTTAACCCAGTTAAGGATTAAAACTAAGTGGAGTTTTAATGAATCTTTAATTAGATTGAAAAGATCGAGAATGGAGTATCACCATTTTTACTCCAGGCGATAGTTAAATCTTTAATTAGATTTGAACGTGAAATGGTAATTGAATTTACCGATAACACCGTGGTGTTAGATATGAAATATGACCAGTTTACTTCATGGGATGAATAGGTTGGGATTGGGAAATAAAATAAATGATTACTTCGGTGTGGTTCGCTAATCCCGACTAATTCGAATTGATATTCAAAAGGAGATTAAAGAATAAATTTAAAGAATTTATCTTTGATAAAATAAATGGGAACCTTTCCCAAAGTGTAAGAATATTTGAATAAAAGAATATTCCGAATTGGAATGAGGCGTATGTTGTGTTTGTGTAACACTTGTTTATTATATACGCGAGTTATTCAGAAAGACCGGGTTTATCCCATTCTGAATAATTGATTCGACGTGGTGTCAAGAATGAAGACGGTGGTCGAAGAACGGAGGTCTTCACATCGTTTGGGTGATTACTGATGATCTTGATTGGGCTGTACACCCAAGAGGAGGGAATCAGTTGGTGATCGTCCAGACGTATTTGGAGATCGATGGATATGCGAGGTACAAGGTACCTTTGGTTTCGTTCAGACCCAAAACGAATTTGTAAATGGACTGTGTGTCTGACATTGGATTTTAGTCTGTGTGATTGATTTCTATTAAATATACATCTGTTTGGCGGCGGATAATTTATTCTCTTGCTTAACGCTCTTCTCTGAGACATACGAGCTCAGGGGTTATATATTGATGGATATCAATCGCATGGAGTGAATTGCTTGTGTGCCATGCCTAAGTGGCAAATGATCAAGGCTTCTGTTGAAAAGCAAAGTCTTGTGGTTGATGATCAAAGCACCGCCTGTGTGGCATAGCTTTGTGTAGCGTAGATTCGCGAGCCTCACACCCCGGTTGTGAGCCAAAAACGGGAGAAGGATCCAGGGAGGGCATGCGTTTCCTTCTAGCTAGAAGTGGCGTCAGTGGTTTTACACGCCCTGACGAGTTTGACTAATGTGGTTGTTGCTATTGCGAGGCGCCTCGGATATATCGGTCGATCTGGGACCGATGGAGTCATTGGACTCATTGATACCCCAAAGGGTAGGGAAACGCAGTGTTCAGGCATTTTAATCCACATCGGTGGACCGGCCCTGTGGCTCCTAAGGGTCACTCGAGCTCTGATCCTGAGACGCGGGCTAGAGCGTCTCGAATCGGTAGAGGACTATCTTTTGCCTCGGTTCACAGATGGAAATCCAACTTCCAATACGTGAATTTGCGATTTTATTTGTAGAGCCTAGTATGGCGACATAATGGTATGGGGCACTTATGCCGTCTATGATTGATACTTATGATTTGAAGTTGTTTTATACACTATGCACTTATAATAGTATCGAATAATTTGTTTTAAACGTATCAAGCATTCTTGGCTTTTATAAGGTAAAAACCCTATCCTCTGACTTGTGTTGCATTGTGTGATGGGACCTGGGTCTTATAATAGCTTCATTTTTCTTTATTTAGCATTGCGCTGTTGTTATATGCACTAGTATTCTTGGGAGGAAACCCATTCCGTGTTATACGGCGTGGTCCCTTGATTTACCTAACTTTAAAATAAATATTAATAACTATTTTAGTTCTCACACCAGTCCCATGACTGACCTGGAGTTTATTGTTTTAAACTAAACTTTGGGTGCCCTTATTTTCGACACGGGCAACTAGTAGTTTTGGTTTTGCAGATTTATATTCATAGGATCCTGATTTACAGCTGGAATGATATCCGGAAAGCTTTGTATCCGCATATCTCCTTCAGTTGTGTTTTGTATTATTTTCCGCTGCTATGTAATGTGTTGTAACCTCTGATATTTTTCTGTTGTGTAATATTTATTTATACTCTGTATATTCTTGTAATCTGATGGAATTGTTGTAATATACAATGAAATGTTCTTTTGTCTGCGTTCTTTTGTGGCTAGTTCTCAATTCTATCCGTGCTTTCCTTACCGGGGAAGTTCGGGTCGTGACATCTTGGTATCAGAGCTTTGGTTAACAAAGCTCAGAGAACAAGACACATTAGAACCATACGAAAGAATTCATCAGAAATTGGATTAGTAATATCCAATGGGAATGACTCCTTAGAGATGGGATCAGTAGTATCCTAGAACGAGCGTGAAGGGTATATTTTTAAAGTGAAAACAAATCTTGTTTTGAAATTTGAATCAATTATTCGTATTTGATTATTTATTTTGTATTGGATTTGGGCAGTCCAGAATATAAAGATTTTGCATATACGTCTGATCCACGTGCATTTGAAATTTTAATATACTGGATAGATATAGAATTACACTCTAATCGCCCAGAAATGATTTTGATGATGGAGCTCCATCATTAGAATTTATGTTCGAGTGACGAAAGTGGGCTTTCTATATATTTCCTATTGACTGGTGTGAGAACCAAAATTAGATAGGGCCTATTGTTGTGATTTGGCATCAAAAATCTGATTTTTTGACTATGTATCAAAATTATGTATTTGAAATGCTAATCAACTAATTGATTGATGGTTGTGTTGTTTGATGATTGTTTGATTAATTAAATGTTGAACCATTTAGCCAAGTTGAACCAAATAGTGAGTTGTATTGAAAATTGATCGCATTTGCATGCATGTACA
The DNA here is from genome assembly GCA_030737875.1 of Allium sativum. Classification (NCBI taxonomy): domain Eukaryota; kingdom Viridiplantae; phylum Streptophyta; class Magnoliopsida; order Asparagales; family Amaryllidaceae; genus Allium; species Allium sativum. The sequence goes on from CM060918.1 coordinate 229,431,570, forward strand.
TGTACTTACATTGAACAGGTCATAGCTAAGATGCTAGAGCAGAAGAATAAAATTGTATGCCCGACAAATAGGTACATGTTTACCATAATTTACTGTTTTGTTTGGGTGATGATGATTTTATGAGCCGATTAGCTAGCCGCTTGGCTTTTTCTTTTTCTTTTTGAGATCAGAGGGCCTGTATGGCGATTTCGGGATTTTCCTAGTGCTCCTGGTGCAGGGGAGGTTATGGCGAAATTTTTCGGAAATTTAGGGTGTTAGCCAAATTTTTTGAAAAATTTGAAAAGTTCTTAGAAACTGAAAAGTTGAAGAACTTAGGCCGTAGTGAAAATAATGAAAGTTGAGTTGGTTTGTTAAACAACTTTCGGCTTCGTTCCTTTTCGGGGACGAAAAGTTTTAAGTGGGGGAGATTGTAATAACCCGGAAATCTGAGCCAATTTAAAAATTTTATTTTTATTTTTATTTTTGGCAATTTTGAATATTTAAAATGAATTATTTTAAATAATATCGACGAGAAATTTATTTTGAATAGAATTCGAACGTGTATATTGTATAGATCGTCGTTAGAATATAAATATTTATTTTAAATTAAAAAAGGAATTGAAAATGGCTTGGTAGTTCGATAATTCGATTTCAAAATTCAAATGAATGTACCGGGTGCAAAATAAACCAGATTTTAGTGAAACCAAAAATATTTGAATCTAATTGGGAATATCTTTCCAACGAATCCGAAAAATTGAAATTTCATAGCAGGAATCAAAAGATGTGCCCAGTTGAAAATTCAGAATAGTCTTTATGGAATTTCGGCCCTTAAAAATATTCATTTTGCAAACGACCTCGGATTTCGACGAAACCACTTTTGTTGGATCTGTGATGTCAAGTTATTGGTAGATTCCAATTTTCGTAATTTTTCGAATCAATATGTGAGCGTGGCAATGGGAAACGCGTTTGACCAGTTTTAGTTGATTTTAACCGACTGAAAAATGGCCATTTTTCAAACGATCTCAAAATTCGACGAAACTAATTTTATTAGAATCGTATCGTCAATACGAAGCTAGAAAATATTTTTTTGGAATTTTTCGAGTTAGTATGTGACCCCAGTAAATTGAAATGTGCGTTCAAATTAAATATATAGAGTTATATTTTGATTTTGACGAAAACTGATAGTAACGGCCGAATTGGCTTATGGGACATATCCCATTGTGTTCAAAATAGGGGTTATTAACTAGGGGCGACAGTCGGTGGGCCTCGTTTCGGGTTCGAATTTAAAAGCAACTTTTTGGATAATTAATTAATTAAATGAAATATAAAAAAATCCACCTCATCCCTTACTCTCATACCGAAGTCAACCCCTCCCATTCCCCAATCATTCAAATCGGTTTGAGGAAGAAAAAAAAAACGAAACCGTCGATAATGGAAACCGACTGCCGCCACCCTCCTCATCACCGCGGCCACCTCTCCGCCTCTACGCCCTTCTTCCCCCTCAGCCAATCGAAGCCCCTCCTCCATCGAAGAACCCGCGAACCTCCCCCCAAGCCCCCAATCGACCTCGCGCTAGCCCTAGACCCCAAATACAGCCGCCGCCAGCTCTTGTGGGCCCCGACGCCTGCTCCTCCTTCCGCCCCCTGGTGATGAACGACGGCAAGCCCTAGCTGTTGGGCTTCTTCGTAAACAACCAGAATGGGATTCAACATAGAAAGGTTTGATTTTTATTCAAAGAAAGTTTATATTTTTAGAAAAAGAAAGATTATATCTCTAGAATAGAAAAGATTAAATTTTTAACATACAAAAGGTTAGATTTTTAATTACATAAAGATTCGATTTTTATTTATGAAAAGATAGGATTTCTATTATCACATGAAGGCGGAGAAAAATATGATTTTTATCATATGAAGAGCTATAAAAATTTGACTTTTATAGTCTAAGTAGCGATATAAAAATATAATTTTTATGATAGAAAAGATTGAATTTTTATAATAGAAAGGATCGAATTTTTGTTATAGAGAAGATCATATTTTTGAAATAGAAAAGATTATATTTTTATGTAAGAAAAAATTAGATTTTTAGTTATGTAAAGGTATGATTTTTATTTATACCATAACATAATAAAAATGTGATTTTTATATATGTAGTGACTACGAACAACGAAAGTGACAAAAGGCGGGAACGACGAAGATCTCCTACATAAGAAAAGCCGTGGCATTTGGTTTAGCTAATCGGTGAGAACTTCTCACTTTTAATTTAATTTTCTAGTTGAAATATATACTAGGATGCAGACGGTGTTTAGTAGCATCCGACACCCGTCGTCCACAGACCATGGACGGCTTGTATGCTTGTTTGTTTGATTTTGATGTGTAGTTGATTATGTGATGTGATGTGAAATAAAATATTTATATAGTTAAAATATTTTATAGTTGAAAATAGAATTTTTAACTTGTATTTGAAATGAAATAAATATAAAAAAATCGGACGATTTGTTTATACACACACATTTGACTAATATTGATTGGGACGATAAATTTTACACATCGCCCAACTGCACAAATAAAATCTGTGTTTGATTGTTTGAAAACCCCATACGGGTATTGGGGTGATATATGACATACACTAATCCCAATAGTTAGTTGTATGTCGATCGATTGATTGATAGACTGTTATAAGCGTTAAATATTTATATTTGATGCTTATATAGTGTAGAATGCACTTTGGATGATGGTTGATTATTCATCGTTGTTATTGTATACATGTGTTGTAGAAAATCCATATAATTAACATTATATGGTAATTGATTGGGCCTCATTCCAGTTTTGAGAAAGAAATATTTGAATAGAAATATTTGAAAAAGAAATATTTGAAATAGAATATTTAAAAATAGAAATATATGAAGCCGTGTTGATTAGATTTACGCCATTTTCACGTGAACGAAATTTATATCGATTTTATTCATTTTATAATGAACATCGAAAGTGATTTCAAAATCTGATATTTTGAATAGAAACGAATTCGAATTGAAATTGAATAGAATTGAAATTGAATAGAAATGAATTCGAATTGAAATTGAATAGAATTGAGATTGAATAGAAATGAATTCGAATTGAAATTGAATAGAACTGAAATTGAATAGAAATGAATTTGAACTGAAATTGAAATGAATTGAAAACGAACTGAAATTGAATTCAAAATCGATTTGAATTGAAATCAATTTGAAATGAATTTGTAAGGGAAAATTCAATTTTGATTTGAATTTGATAAAGAAGTTGAAATCGTTTTGAAAACAAATTTAAAACGATTTATTAAATACGTTTTAAAAGGTAATCGACGAAGTATATATTATATATATATATATATATATAATATAATATAATGGCCTGAATAGAACGCGCCACAGCAGTTCGCGAATTTCGACCATTGACTTCGAACGGATATTACGGGAGATCCGACCATCGGATTCTCCTGAAACCGGAACCGTTGGGTTCGCATCGAAAAGAGCTTTCCAATGAATATTAGAAATTAGAAATATAACGGTTGGATTTGGAATTATGTCCAAATCAAATTTGGAAAAGGCCGCTATAAGTGCAGTTCGATGGCCGTTGATGGAAATCGACTGTACGGGCCTTGATAAAATTATTAAAAATATCAATAATTTGTGTAAAATCATAAGAAATGATTTGGGAAGAATTGGATGAAAAACTCCATATTTGAAAAGATAAGAATAGATGCTTATCGAAATGAACTAGTTTTGAACTTGAATTATAATTCTATTTATTTTTTAATAAATAAATTGGATTTGAAATGGTTTTGAAAACAACCAGAATTTCCCATAATTATATTGGAATGGATTTGAATCGAAATTGTCTTCGGAATATTTCGATGTTGGATTTCGTGATTATACAGATATTGTTAGGGAAATTTGAAAGATATATATATCGTTATTTCCAATACGATATTTGTTTGTCATAGAATTTGATATTGAATATAAGCCGATATATTTTCTATTCAGAGCCTTGTATTTAATATCAAATGTGATTTGGGTTTGTCGTGAATGGTGTCTTTATTAACACTGTTCTTAAGACCAGTTGAGAAAAAGATTAAATCTTTTTATTTAGATTTAATGAAGTGTACCAATTAAATAATATTTAATTGGAATTGAATTGGTATTGATTTTTGGGTTTATCGTGAACAGTGTTTTAAATAACACTTGGTCTTTAACCCGATAATTAATGGAAGGTGATTTGGGTTTATCGTGAACCGTGTTTTAAATGACACTGATTCTTTAACCCAGTTAAGGATTAAAACTAAGTGGAGTTTTAATGAATCTTTAATTAGATTGAAAAGATCGAGAATGGAGTATCACCAGTTTTACTCCAGGCGATAGTTAAATCTTTAATTAGATTTGAACGTGAAATGGTAATTGAATTTACCGATAACACCGTGGTGTTAGATATGAAGCATGACCAGTTTACTTCATGGGATGAATAGGTTGGGATTGGGAAATAAAATAAATGATTACTTCGGTGTGGTTCGCTAATCCCGACTAATTCGAATTGATATTCAAAAGGAGATTAAAGAATAAATTTAAAGAATTTATCTTTGATAAAATTAATGGGAACCTTTCCCAAAGTGTAAGAATATTTGAATAAAAGAGTATTCCAAATTGGAATGAGGCGTATGTTGTGTTTGTGTAACACTTGTTTATTATATACGCGATTTATTCAGAAAGACCGGGCTTATCCCATTCTGAATAACTGATTCGACGTGGTGTTAAGAATGAAGACGGCGGTCGAAGACTGGAGGTCTTCACATCGTTTGGGTGATTACTGATGATCTTGATTGGGCTGTACACCCAAGAGGAGGGAATCAGTTGGTGATCGTCCATACGTATTTGGAGATCGATGGATATGCGAGGTACAAGGTGCCTCCGGTTTCGTTCAGACCCAGAACGAACTTGTAAATGGACTGTGTGTCTGACATTGGATTTTAGTCTGTGTGATTGATTTCTATTAAATATAAATCTGTTTGGCAGCGGAGAATTTATTCTCTTGCTTAATGCCCTTCTCCGAGACGTACGAGCTCAGGGGTTATATATTGATGGATATCAATCGCATGGAGTGAATTGCCTGTGTGGCATGCCTAAGTGGAAAATGATCAAGGCTTCTGTTGAAAAGCAAAGTCTTGTGGTTAATGATCAAAGCACCGCATGTGTGGCATAGCTTTGTGTAGCGTAGATTCGCGAGCCTCACACCCCGGTTGTGAACCAAAAACGGGAGAAGGATCCAAGGAGGGCATGCGTTTCCTTCTAGCTAGAAGTGGTGTCTGTGGTTTTATATGCCCTGCAGAGTTTGACTTATGTGGTTGTTGCTGTTGCGAGGCGCCTCAGATATATCAGTCGATCCCGGACCGATGGAGTCATTGGACTCATTGACACCCCAAAGGGTGGGAAACACAGTGTTCAGGCATTTTAATCCACATCGGTGGACCGACCCTGTGGCTCCTAAGGGTCACTCGAGCTCTGATCCTGAGACACGGGCTAGAGCGTCTCGAATCGGTAGAGGACTATCTTTTGCCTCGGTTCACAGATGGAAATCCAACTTCCAATACGTGACTTTGCGATTTTATTTGTAGAGCCTAGTATGGCGACATAGTGATATGGGGCACTTATGCCGTCTATGATTGATACTTATGATTTGAAGTTGTTTTATACACTATGCACTTATAATAGTATCAAATAATTTATTTTAAATGTATCAAGCATTCTTGGCTATTATAAGGTAAAAACCCTATCCTCCGGCTTGTGTTGCATTATGTGATGGGACCTGGGTCTTATAATAGCTTCATTTTTCTTTATTTAGCATTGCGCTGTTGTTATATGCACTGGTATTCTTGGGAGGAAACCCGTTCCGTATTATACGGCGTTGTCCCTTGATTTACCTAACTTTAAAATAAAGATTAATAACTATTTTAGTTCTCACACCAGTCCCATGACTGACCTGGAGTTTATTGTTTTAACCTAAACTCTGGGTGCCCTTATTTTCGACACGGGCAGCTAGTAGTTTTGGTTTTGCAGATTTATATTCATAGGATCCTGATTTACAGCTGGAATGATATCCGGAAAGCATTGTATCCGCATATCTCCTTCAGTTGTGTTTTGTATTATTTTCCGCTGCTATGTAAAGTGTTGTAACCTCTGACATTTTTCTGTTGTGTAATATTTATTTATACTGTATATTCTTGTAATCTGATGGAATTGTTGTAATATACAATGAAATGTTCTTTTGCCTGCGTTCTTTTGTGGCTTGTTCTCAATTCTATCCGTGCTTTCCTTACCGGGGAAGTTCGGGCCGTGACAGTGTGTCTAACAATGGATTTTATTCTGTGTTGATTGATCTCTATTAAATATACATCTGTTTGGCGGCAGAGAATTTATTCTCTTGCTTAACGCCCTTCTCTGAGACGTACGAGCTCAGAGGTTGTATATCGATGGACATCAGTCGCATGGAGTGAATTGCCTGTGTGGCACACCTAAGTGGCAAATGATCAAGGCTTCTGTTGAAAAGCAAAGTCTTGTGGTTGATGATCAAAGCACAGCCTGTGTGGCATAGCTTTGTGTATAGCGTGAATTCGCGAGCCTCACACCTCGGTATGAGTCAAAAACGGGATACGGACCATTGGGAGAACACGATGTTTCTTTCTAGCTAGTGGTGATGTCAGTGCTTAAACTGGCTGACATTTATATATACTTTTCACCTGTGTGGTTGTTGGAATGCGAGGTGCCTCGGATATAGGTCAGTTAGGACCGGGAAACGTGTGTTCAGGAATTGCCAATCCTCAAAAGTAAGAGAGGACCGGCCCAACCGATTCCAAGGATCATAGTGGGGTCCTGAGACATTTGCTAGAGTGTCTCGAACGGAGAGGAGCTTGCCCCTTGCCTCAACTCATGACGGAAATCCAATTTCCAATACGTGATATTTCGGTTTTATTTGTAGAACCTAGTATGGCGACATTGTGGTATGGGTCATTAATGTCGTCTATGATTGATATTTATGATTGAAATTGTTTTGACACTATACATTTATTATAGTATCAAATAATGTGTTTTAACGTATCAAGCATGCTCTGGCTACTATGAGGTAAAAACCCTATCCTCCGGCTTGCCTTGCATTGTGTGATTGGACCTGGGTCTTATAATAGCTTCATTTTTCTTTATTTAGCATTGCGCTGTTTGTTTTATGCACTGGTATTCTTGGGACGAAACCCGTTCCGTGTTAAACGGCGTGGTCCCTTGATTTACCGAACTTTAAAATAAAGATTAATAACTGTTTTAGTTCTCACACCAGTCACATAACTGACCTGGAGTTTATTGTTTTAACCTAAACTCTGGGTGCCCTTATTTTCTGCATGGGCAGCTAGTAGTTTTGGTTTTGCAGATTTATATTCACAGGAACCTGGTTTATAGCTGGAATGATATCCGGAAAGCTCTATATCCGTATATCTCTTCTAGTTGTGTTTTGTATTATTTCCGCTGCGATGTAATTTATTGTAATCTCTGATATTTGTCGAATGTATATTTATTCATACTCTGTAAATTCTTGTATTCTAATGGAATTGTTGTAATAAACAATGAAATGATCTTATGTTTGCGTTCTGATTTGTCTTGTCCTCAACGCAATCCGGGCTTTCCTTCACGGGGAAGTTCGGGTCGCTACAGAGTGGTATCAGAGCTTTGATTTACAGAGCTCGAGAACAAGACACATTAGAACCATACGAAAGAATTCATCAGATATTGGATTAGTAATATCCAATTATAATGACTCGTTAGAGATGGGATCAGTAGTTTCCTAGAACGAGTGTGAAGAGTAGATTTTTCGAATGAAAACAAATATTGTTTTGAAAATTTAAACCAGTTTATACGTATTTGAATATTTTATTTATATTGATTTTGGACAATCGAGTATATAAAGATTTTGCCTATACGCATCATGAACGTATATTCGAAGTTTTAATATACTGGATAGATATAGAATCACATTCTAGACACCCGGGGATGATTCTGGTGATGGTGCATCATTATCAATATTCATATTCGAGTTTCGAAAGTGAGATATCTATATATTTCCATTAGGCTGGTGTGAGAACCAAAACTAGATAGATTTATTGTTGTGATTTGGCATCAAAAACTTGATTTTCTGTATATATATATATATATATATATATATATCAAAATTATGAATTTGAAATTCTAATCCCCTAATTGATTGATGGTTGTGTTGTTTGTTTATTTGTTTGATAATTTTGAACCGTTATGCCAAATTGAACCGAATATTGAACTGTATTGAAAATTGTTGAAAATGCATGCATATACATGTACTTACATTGAACAGGTCATAGCAAGGAGGCTAGAGCAGAGAAACAAAATTGTTTGCCCGACAAATAGGTACATGTTTATCATAATTTACTGTTTTGTTTGGGTGATGATGACTTTATGAGCCGATTGGCTTTTTCTTTTTCTTTTTGATTGAAGAAGGCCATGGGAGCCTATATGAAATATCCCGAAGTCCCCGGTGCAGGGGAGGTTATGGCGAAATTTTTCTGAAATTTAGGGTGTTAGCCAAATTTTTGAGAAATTTGAAAAGTTCTTAGAAACTGAAAAGTTGAAGAACTTAAGCCGTAGGGAAAATATTGGAAGTTGAGTTTGTTTGTAAAACAACTTCTGGCTTCGTTCCTTTTCGGGGACGAAAAGTTTTAAGTGGGGGAGATTGTAACAACCCGGAAAATGCGAGCCAATTTAAAAATTTTATTTTGGCGAATTTAGCGAATTTTGAATATTTAAAATGATTATTTTAAATAATATCGACGAGAAATTTATTTTGAATAGAATAGAACGTATGTATTTATATAGATCGTCATTAGAATATAATTATTTTATTTTAATTATAAAAGGAATTGAAAATGGCGCGGTAGTTCGATAATTCGATTTCAAATTTCAATTGAATGTACCGGGTGCAAAATAAACTAGATTTTGGCGAAACCAAAAATAATAGAATCTATTTGAGAATATCTTTGCAACGAATCCGAAAAATCAAAATTTCATAGCGGGAATCAAAAGATATGTCCAGTTGAAATTTCAGAATAGTCGCTATGGAATTTCGGCCTTTAAAAATAGCCATTATGCAAACGACCTCGGTTTTCGACAAAACCACTTTTGTTGGATCCGTGATGTCAAGTTATTGCTAGGTTTCAAATTTCATAATTTTTTGATTCAATATGTAAGCGTGGCAAAGGGAAACGCGTTTGACCAGTTTCAGTTGATTTTAATTGACTGGAAAATGGTCATTTTTCAAACGGTCTCTGAATTCGACGAAACTAGTTTTGTTAGGACCATATCGTCAATACGAAGCTAGAAAATATTTTTCGGGATTTTTAGAGTTCATATGTGGCCCCGGTAAATTAAAATGCACGTTCAAATTCAATATATAGAGTTATATTTTGATTTTGACGAAAACTGATCGAAACGATCGAATCAGCCTACGATACATATCCCATTGTGTTCGAAATAGGGGTAATTAGCTAAGGACGACAGGCGGTGGGCCTCGTTTCGAGTTCGAATGAAAAAGTTACTTTTTAAAATTAAAATAAATTAAATAATATAAAAACCTTTATATCACCTCTCCTCCCCTACCGTTGACTTCCAAATCAGAAACAAAAAAAAAAAGAGAAAGGGGGAGGAGCCGCAGTCGCTCCTCCCACCATCGCGCCTCCGTGCCGCAGGCGCGGCCACCGCCTCCGACCCCCTCCATCCTCCTCTTCTCCTCCCTCCTTTCTCCTTTAAAGCCCCTTGCCCCAACCCATCTGAAAACCCTAGCGCGCCACCCAGAAGACCGCCGCCGCCGCCACATGCCCCTCCTCCGCCACTCGAGCCATCGGCCCCCTGCGCCCCCTTTCTTTTCTCCCTCTTCCCCCAAAAACCGCAGCCACCCAATAACCCACGAGAAAACCCACCGCTCCCCTCGAAGACTACGCCGCCCAGTCGCGAACCCTTCCCCCCTAACCCCCTGTAAGTTTTCTTAATTTAATTTAATTTAATTCATTTATTTTCTATGAACAAAGTATGGACCTGATTTTATATAGGTATAAAACTATATTTTTATAAGTAGAAAAACTATATTTTTATAAGTAGAAAAACCATATTTTTATAAGTAGAAAGATTATATTTTTAAAGTTAAAAAGATAATATTTTTATGAGGAGAAAGGCAAAATTTTTATATAGTATAGAGGATAAAAATATGATTTTTATATCATAGGAAGGATAAAAATATGATTTTTGTACTACAGAAAAAATAAAAATATAATTTTTATAAAGTAGAAGTAATAAAAATATGTTTTTTATTAAATATACGTTGAAATAAAAATGAAATTTTTATAGCAATGATATAAAAATTCGATCTTCATATTAGAAGTAGATATAAAAATATAATTGTTATATTAGAAGGAGCGTTATAAAAATATATTCTTTATGGGAAGAAGAGCGATATAAAAATATAATTTTTATATAGAGAATAGTATGATAAAAATATAATCTTTATTATATGAACACAATTGTAAAAATAGAATTTTTATCTATATAGTAGCGGTGTAAAAATAGAATTTTTATCTATATAGTAGCGGTGTAAAAATAGAATTTTTATCTATATAGTAGCGGTGTAAAAATAGAATTTTTATCTATACAGTAGCGGTGTAAAAATAGAATTTTTATCTATATAGTAGCGATATAAAAATAGAATTTTTATATACATAGCAACAATATAAAAATGTGATTTTTATATATATAGTGGCCACGGGCAATGAAAGTAACAAAAGGCGAGCACGACGAAGATTTCTACAAAGAAGAGTCGTGGTGTTGGATTAGCTTTCGGTGAGAATTTATCACTTTAAATTTTCTTTTCTAGTTTAAATTATATAATAGGATGCAGACGGTGCTTAGTAGCACCCGACACCCGTCGTCCACAGACCATGGACGGCTTGTATGCTTGTTTGATGTGTTGTGAAATTTGTTTGTGATGTTGATGTGAAGTTGATAATAAAATGTAGATGGTTGAAATAAATTAATTATCATTAAAAATATAATTTTTAACGTGAATAAATAAATATTCATTTACAAACCAGACGGTTTGTTTATGTACACCTATTTGAAGGATATTGATTGGGATGATAAATTTTACACATCGCCCAACTGCACAAATAATATTCGGTGTTTGTTGATTTGAAACCCCACACGGGTGTTGGGATGATATTTGGCGTACACTAATCCCAATTAATTAGTTGTATGTCGATCGATTCATCGACAGGGTGTGTAAGCGTTAATTATTTATATTTGATGCTTATGCAGTTGTGTGGTGCACTTTGGATGATGGTTGATTGTTTATAGTTGCTATTATATACATGTGTTGTATGGAATCCATATAATTAACATTATATGGTAATTGATTGGGCCTCGTTCCAATTGGAAAAATAAAAAATATTAGACTATAAAAATAGTCATGTGTTGACGATGCTCATGTGTTGAGAATATTCATGTGTTGAAACTATTCATGTATTGAGTAAAATATTTTAAAAATAAAATTTACATCTTTATCATATTTAAAATTAGAATCTACTTTATGGTTAGAGTCTAATTAAAAATCAAACGATAGATATCATAATTTTATAAAATATATTACATAAAAAAATAGTCATGTGTTGACAGTACTCATGTGTTGAGATTAGTCATGTGTAGAAAGAAATATAGATTCATGTGTTGAATAGAATAAATATTCATTTGTTGAATGGAATAACAAATCTATTGAAATATATAAAGCTATGTTGATTAGAGTTGCGCTATTTTGACGCGAACGATAATTATATTGATTATATTCGTTTTTATAACGAATATAGAAAAGAAAGTAATTTCAAAATATAATGTTTTGAAAATATTATCATTTATATAGTAATGATATGAAATATTCAATTTTGAGTTGAAATTGAATATAGAGTTGAAATGGTTTTGAAAACGAATTTAAAACGATTTATAAAATACGTTTTAAAAGGAAATCGATGAAATATATAATATATATTATATATATAATGGCCTGAATAGAACGCGCCGCGCCGCGCCAGTTCGTGCATTTCGACCATTGACTTCGAATTGACATTACGGGAGATCCGACCGTCGGATTCTCCTGAAACTGGAACCGTTGGGTTTGTATCGAAAAGAGCTTTCCAATGAATATTAGAAATTTGAAATCTAACAGTTGGATTCAGAATTATGTCCAAATCAAATTTGGAAAAGGTCGTTGTAAGTGCAGTTCGATGGCCATTGATGGAAATCGACTGTACGGGCCTTGATAAAATTATTAAAAATATCAATAATTAGTGTAAGATCATAAGAAATGATTTGAAAAGAACCGGGATGAAAAAATCAATATTTGAAAAGATAAAAATAGATTTTTATCGAGATGAACTAGTTTTGAACTAGAATTAAAATCAATTTATTTTTTTGAAATAAATAAATTGAATTTGATAAATAAATTGAATTTGAATTGGTTTTGAAAATAACCAGAATTTTCAATATATATAAAGTGGAAGTGGATTTGAATCGAAGTTGTCTTTGGAATATTTCGATGTTGGATTCCGTGATTATACAGATATTGTTATGGGAATTTAAAAGATATATTTATATCGTTATTTCCAATACGGTATTTGTTGGTTTCAGAATTTGATATTGAATATAAGCCGGTATATTTTCTATTCAGAGCCTTGTATTTAATATCAAATGTGATTTGGGTTTGTCGTGAATCGTGTTTTAGGTGACATTGGTTCTTTAACCCAGTTAAAGACAGGATATTGATTTTTGAGAAGATTAAAACTAAGTGGAGTTTTAACGAATCTTTAATTAGATTGAAAGTGAATTGATAATTTAAATTATCAAATCTGAAAAGTGATCGAGGATGGAGTATCACCAGTTTTGCTCCAAAGCGATAGTTAAATCTTTAATTAGATTTGAACGTGAAATGGTAATTAATATTTACCGATAACACCGTGGTGTTAGATATGGAGTATCATTAGTTTTCTCCATGGGATAAATAGGTTGGGATTGGGAAATAAAATAAATAATTACTTCGGTGTGGTTCGCTAATCCCGATTAGTCTGGAAAACCATAATACGGTTTGAAATGATATCCAAAGGAAGATTAAAGAATAAATTTAGAAAAATTTATCTTTGATAAAATTAATGGGAACCTTTCCCTAAGAATGTGAAAATTTGAATAAAGGAATATTCTAAATTGGAATGAGGCGTATGTTGTGTTTGTGTAACACGTGTTTATTATATACGCGGGTTATTCGGAAAGGCCAGGTTCATACCCATTCTCAATAACCGATTCGACGACAAGTCGAAGATGAAGACGGTTGTTGAAGACCGGAAGTCTTCACATCGTTTGGGTGATTACTGATGATCTTGATTGGGCTGTACACCCAAGATGACAGAATCAGTTGGTGATCGTCCAGACGTACTTGGAGATCGATGGATATGCGAGGAAAGTGCCTCCGGTTTCGTTCAGACCTAGAACGAACTTGTAAATGGAATGTGTGTCTGACATTGGATTTTATTCTATGTTGATTGATCTCTATTAAATATACATCTATTTGGCAGTGGAGAATTTATTCTCTTGATTAACGCCCTTCTCTGAGACGTATGAGCTCAGAGGTTGTATATCGATGGACATCAGTCGCATGGAGTGAATTGCTTGTGTGGCACGCCTAAGTGGCAAATGATCAAGGCTTCTGTTGAAAAGCAAAGTCTTGTGGTTGACGATCAAAGCATAGCCTGTGTGGCATAGCTTTGTGTATAGCGTTAATTCGTGAGCCTCACACCTTGGTATGAGTCAAAAACGGGATACGGACCGTTGGGAGAACACGACGTTTCTTTCTAGCTAGTGGTGGTGTCAGTGCTTAAACTGGCTGACATTTATATATACTTTTCACCTATGTGGTTGTTGGAATGCGAGGTGTCTCGGATATAGGTCTATTAGGACCGGGAAACGTGTGTTCAGGAATTGCCAATCCCCAAAAGTAAGAGAGGACCGGCCCAACCGATTCCAAGGATCTTAGTGGGGTCTTGAGACATTTGCTAGAGTGTCTCGAACGGAGAGGAGCTTGCCCCTTGCCTCGACTCATGACGGAAATCCAATTTCCAATACGTGATATTTCGGTTTTATTTGTAGAACCTAGTATGGCGACATTGTGGTATGGGTCATTAATGCCGTCTATGATTGATATTTATGATTGAAATTGTTTTGACCCTATACATTTATTATAGTATCAAATAATGTGTTTTAACGTATCAAGCATGCTTTGGCTATTATAAGGTAAAAACCCTATCCTCCGGCCTGCGTTGCATTGTGTGATGGGACCTGGGTCTTATAATAGCTTCATTTTTCTTTATTTAGCATTGCGCTGTTTGTTTTATGCACTGGTATTCTTGGGAGGAAACCCGTTCCGTGTTATACGGCGTGGTCCCTTGATTTAACGAACTTTAAAATAAAGATTAATAACTGTTTTAGTTCTCACACCAGTCACATGACTGACCTGGAGTTTATTGTTTTAACCTAAACTCTGGGTGCCCTTATTTTCCGCACGGGCAGCTAGTAGTTTTGGTTTTGCAGATTTATATTCACAGGAACCTGGTTTACAGCTGGAATGATATCCGGAAAGCTCTGTATCCGTATATCTCTTCTAGTTGTGTTTTGTATTATTTCCACTGCGATGTAATTTATTGTAATCTCTGATATTTGTCGAATGTATATTTATTCATACTATGTATATTCTTGTATTCTAATGGAATTGTTGTTATAAACAATGAAATGTTCTCCTATTTGCATTCTGATTTGTCTTGTCCTCAACGCAATCCGGGCTTTCCTTCACGGGGAAGTTCGGGTCGCTACACATTACTACCGGTCCGGAAGTGCAAATGGTAGAATCCTACCCTAGGTATTTCCTCGAGTGCCTTGTCATATTTATCCTGATCAAGCCCCTACATTTTGATTTGACGTTCTCGTATCGCGACGCATCCCTACCCACCGACGTACTGGTGTTGTATATGCAATGTGTACGACAATGTCCATAAACGGCGTAAAGGTAAAAATGTAATCCCACTTACGTTATTTTTATTATATTTACTTTACTGAGTAGACATTATAATAATAAGGTATTATACTGTGTATGTAAATAGGTCAGCGGATCCTAAAGAGATGGATAAATCCCGTAACATTTCTTAAGTTACTGCACCCATGACACTCATGTTATTTCATATTTTATTTGACTAATATGAGAATGATTTAATTCTGCTCCGAGTGTTTGTTGTGTTTTTTTATGCAATACGCTCGGGTCAGATTCGAGTTGCAGTTAGCGAAAATTTCTCGCCTTGGAGAATGAAGACAAAGATTTAGTATATGTATCTATTCTATTTGTGTATTTCCCGCTGCACTTTACTTCCGTTGCATTATTGTATATATTTGTACTAGTGTAACTTTGATAACCAAGAGAAGTGTAACCCAAATGTATATGTTTTAAATGCTTTTTGAACTGTTAATTATTTATTATATGTTATCCTTTCGCTGTGAGATTCTGTTATTTTCTTGTCTTCTTTCTTGCTTTTCTTTTATTTTCCTAATAACTACCTGCATTTGTGATCTGTTTGGGTTGGCATGCGTTGATCATTGTCGATTTGAACGGTCAAAAGTCTAGGTCGTTACAACATTCCTTTACCGACATGGTTCCGTAGATATCTAGAAACTACAACACCTGTCGGAGCACAAGGAGATTTCCCACCCCAGTTGCAGCAGTAGTAGCTCCATCTCCTCCTGTAGTCATCTTTTCTAAGCTTTTTAAGGATTTCTTCGCGATGGGAGGCAAGCCGTTTCGTGGTACTGAGAGTTTTGTTGACGCGTGCAATTGGCTTAGAGAAACGGTGAATGTGTTTGGTCTTCTTGAGCTCGACTATAGGAGAAAGATATAGTTGGTCGCTTGGAAATTGAAGGAGGAAGCTTCATACTAATGGGAGGTGACACGGGCGGGACGACCAGTAGCTACTTGGGATGATTTCAGACAGAGATTTGAGATGAAGTTCTTGTCTCATGCAGAGGAAGGAATGCAGATGGAGAAATTTTTGGCTTTAAAATAAGGAAGTATATCAGTAAAGGAATATTTTAGCAAGTTTAATCAGCTAGCAAGATTCAATTTGGACCTGGTGAACACTCACCATAAGAAGGCTCTTAGATTCGCGAGAGGGTTGAATTAACCTCTCCAAGGACTATCATGGTCACATATCTCGATGGGGGCGACTTTCGAGAGGCTTGTTGACCTGACTTTGATGCACGAGGATAGCAAAGAGGAGAAGGAAGTAAAAACTGAGGAAGTACAACCCAAGATTGAGAAAAAGAAATGGTGACCCAAGAAGGAAGCACTAAAAGAAAGGAGGAAAGCATGACAAAGCTCAGATTAATATAGAGGTTAAGTGCATGGTTGTGGAACTTTGGGACATTTTATGAAAGATTGTAGGAAGGCGATGAAGGCTTGCTTGACATGTGGTCAACTTGGATATTTCGCTAAGCAATTCCCTAATAAGCGAAGATAAGGGGCAAGATTGTCTGGAGGACAAGTTCATGCTCTTAAGGCTAGTGGACCAGATCGAGGTAGGAAAGTCACCGTCGAGGTTTGATTTCGCTTTTTGACTATCCTATTAGGACTCCCTTTGATTTTGGTGATTCTCATTCATTTATATCCAATTCTTTGGTAGATAGTCTACACCTAGATATTAGTATTATTTCTGATCCCGTTGTATTCTCAAACCCAATAGGATGTACTGCTCATCTTTCTATGATATGTAGGGGTTTGAGAATTTCTATCTTAGGCGTTGAGTTTGAATGTGATGCATATGTTCTTGGCTTTATAGGTTATGGGTTGATTCTAGGAATGGACTGGCTAGCCATGTATGATGCAATTCTAGATTTTGAGAGAAGAGTTGTTAGTCTTTTGACATGCCAAGGGAGAACTCTTGAGATTTTGTGGGACCCACATGGGTCAGTTATGCTTCGTTTCCTAGATTTTCTTGATGCTTCTATAGGCGATCTTCAATCAGTACCCATAGTTAGCAGTTTTCCGGACGTGTTCGATGAGGTTAGGAGATTACCTCCAAGGCATGAGATAGATTTCCGGATTACTTAGTGGAAAATGCAAAACCAGTCGCTTTACCAGTGCGCCATTTGACTCCTAAGGAGAGGACGGAGCTCAGCAAGCAAAGGAGCTATTCGAGAAGGGATTCATTAGACGAAGCAAATCAAAGTGGGGAGCTCCAGTTATCTTTGCGACCAAGGCAGACGGCTCACTTCGTCTATGCGTGAACTATGGGGAGTTGAATAAGCCCACCAAGAATAAAAGGCACCCACTTCCGAGGATTGATGACTTGTTTGATCAGCTAGTAGGCGCATCAATTTATTCGCAATTGGATCTAGCCACGGGATTTTACTCAGCTGAGGGTAGCGGATGACAGTATTGATTACATTGCTTTCAGAACCTCGGACAATTTCTTTGAGTGGTTGGTTATGCCTTTTGAGCTGACCAATGCACCCTCATATTTTGTGGACTTAATTTAATGAGAAGGGTGTTTAGGAACTTTCTGAACAAGTTTGTAGTGGACTTCGTGGATGATATTTTGATGTTCTCAAGGAATGAGGAAGAACATGTCGTAGACTTAGGAGAGGTTCTACGCACTCTTAGATCGCATCAGCTCAAAGAAAATTTTTCTAAGTGTCACTTTTGGATAAAGGAAGTAAGGTTCTTAGGGCATGTATTCTACGAGGATGGGACAGCCGTGGACCTAGCTAAATTCGTCGTTGTTCAAGTTTGGAAGGCTCCCAAGAATGCAACGAAGGTGATTAGTTTCCTAGGGTTGGCAGGTTATTATAGGAATTTCATTAAGGACTTTGCAAGGATATCAACCCCGCTCAAAAAATTGACAAAGAAGAACTTGGCTTTTAGTTGGATCATTGATTGCGAGGATGCCTTTCATAGATCGAATAGGGCTCTGATATCAGCCCATGTACTGACTCTTCCCGATGGAATCAAGGTATTTATAGTCTACACAGCAACTTGTGGCACTGGGCTTGGTGCCATGTTGATGCAAGAAAGTAGGGTGGTATGCTATGATAGTAGACAATTGAGCCTTCAAGAGAAAAACTACCCTACCCATGACCTACAGTTGGCTGCTATAGTGTTCGCACTTAAGTCTTGGCGACAATATCTTCTTAGAGAGAGATTTTAGCTATACACGGATCGCAAGTCACTCAAATATTTGTTCTTATAGAAGGACCTCAATTTAAGGCAGTAACGGTGGATTGACTTTCTACGTCTCATGACTTTGAGATAGCTTATACCCCAAGGGTAACACCCCACGTCCATTAATGCCACTCACAAAGGGAATGCATTAACTTTCATGGAGCATTTTAAGTGTATATAGAACAGAAACTTAACAACAAGACAGGTATAAACAATACTAAAACTTTAAAACTTTATTTCATTGCAGCGGAAAATACATAAGTTTGATTACATCATCAAAACCAGAGTCAAAGTACATAATTACCATCTTGACCAACTCAAAGTACATAAATTGAAAGACATAACCCTAGTACAAAATAGCCATAAATAAGAGAGGCTGAACTTTACTTCAGCGATCCAAGCAATCTTCTAAAAGCAAGAAATAGAACTGTCCAAAATCAAGCTCCACTGGTGCTAGTTCCAGCCTGAGCACCTTGGGGGGGGGGGGGGGGAGGGGGAAGGAAGAAAAGAGGAGGAAACAAAGGGGGTCAGACATAAAGTATGGCGAGTGCAATAACTTTAACAATATAATTACCAAAATAACTAGGCTAAGGCAAAAGTTGGAAAATAAGGAAATGACTGTGAACAATTGAGTATGACAGAGTAAACAAGGAAACAAGATGAACAAAGATAACGTTAAAGCGCACCTAAACCACTATAAGATAATTACTATACTGCACCACCACTACTATACTGCACCACCACTAGTCACCCTAAGGATGATCCCACCTACAGAACTTAATAACGATAATGGTAGTTTCGTGCACCCCTAGTTGCCTTCATAGGTGCCGCCTGCCCCTATCTCCACTAGGTGTACCCACTACCCCCATGCGATCGGCTCCCTAACTCGTAGATACCCATGCTATCCCCACAGTGGGGTGTATCACTCCCCAAAGTGGCAACCCGATACCACCAATGATACACGGCTTATACCTACACGATGCAACAACGTCTTACCTACCAGCCCGGGTCCACACACACATATGAACCCGTTGGACTTGCGTTGCCACCGCTAACCCGTTTTGGCCTCTTACAGTCAAGCCCAGTATGCGTGTCCCGTCCTCAACTTGGGTCGAGCCCACAAAGATACGTATGGGTTACTGGTTGAAATGGGTCCCCATTACTTGACACAAGCTATCCACCTAAGCTTGGTTCCCTCTAGTACATCCCACTTAACCCTCTTCTTATTCATGTTCACTTACATGTTTCAAATTTTGGTTAAGTGTTTCTAATCGTATTTCAAATGCCACCCAAGGCACCCACTAGATTCCACATGCCACCCAAGTCACCCACTTAACCCCCTCATGTCCCACTACATGTTTATCTGGTTAAGTGTTTCTTAATTCATTAAGACCGTAACCTCATAAAGACCTCCCACATTAGACTTGCATTTGTGGAAGCTGGATTTATCGGGCGGGTCCGGGTAGTCTGACACCACAAAAGAGCCTAACCTCGTGTCTTTACAATCGTTACGTACTTAATTTATGCCTAAAACCTCCCACATTAGACTGGCATTTGTGGCAGCTGGATTTGTCGGGCGGATCCGAGCAGTCTTACACCACAAAAGAGCCTAACCTCGTGTCTTAGACGATTAATTACTCATAATTAATCATTCCCCAACTTGAATTAATTTCCCTATTCAAATTATCAAATTTAACTATGGCCATAATTGATTCAATTATGTCCATCTATTTATGGTATGTAAAATCATACCAATTTTCATCACAAATTAATTTTAAGCCATTTAAGGCATTTATGCCAATTCTTAATATTAAATCTTTTTAATATTATCCCATTACCCAACGCTGTAGGTTCGTTCGTTTAACGTAAAATATACGTTAGACTCAAATAGTCTAACTCATAGAATAAAGAGAAAACATCACAACATACATATAGATAAAACTAGATCTAAACATAGGGGTGAACTTGCATGTGTGAATGATGTTCTACATCTAAAACTTGCATAGGACAAAGTTACAACTTGCATGAAACTACAAATGTCATACATCCAAATCTAAAGGTGTGAACTTGTTTAGGTAATAGTCACTAACTTGCATAAATCATGTATGTCATAGATCTACATCTAAAGGTGTAAACTTGCATAGGCAATAACCACAAACTTACATAACATGATTCATATTCCAAACTCATATATTTATATAAACTTAAATATGTGATTTATGCAACATAACAATGGTGTTAACTTACATCTAAACATGTAAACTAGCATGTAGAATTTATCATAGAACTCACACATGTCATAGCCTAACTTTAGATCAAATTTTCACATAAACTAGATGTCATGAAACATGTAAGGTTACATATAATTTTCTCCAACTTGCATATGATTCATGCCTAAATCAAAATCTAAACTTGCATATATGATTTATCATATGAATCAACATAACCAAACTAGCATATGAACAACATGATGATTGGATTATACATAAGCCAATCATTGAATTACAACATAGATGGTAGAATCATAACTTTACAACATAGATGATAACATCACAACATAACATCATAGAATTTACAACATATATGATAACATCACAATTTTACAACAAAAATAATAACATGCGGTCAATAATTCACATCATATCCAAATAATCCACATCATAACTTAATCCAATTAAATTGCTAATTATTTTATTAAAGAAATCGAACTCACAACTCAAAGAAGGTCTTGAGTTCTGAATTCTGAGTTCTGAAGTTGTATTAGCTTTCCTTTGAAGTAGATTCGTTGTTAGAGTTGAATAGAATTGATTTAGACTAGCTTTATTCCTCTCTAATTGGTGGCGGCTATTCTGAGTTGCAAGGTGACGACATGGAGGCCATGAGTCTAATTTTATTTTGATTTTAGGGTTTGAGTCTATAGGTGTTTTTATAGAGTTTAGGATTAGTTTAGACCGTCCAATCAACCCAGAATTAATCCCAGCCAATCAGAGCAGATCAGAAATCCTAATGAGTCAGCACACAGTCATTAACAGGTCACTAATCAAATCTGCCTGGGGGACAGGTCGACCCCTAGGTCAACCCTATGATCGACCTGGTTAGGGTAGGTCGACCCCCAGGTCGACCCTATGGTCGACCTGGCCCTAGCGGGAATTTTCCCACCTAGCCCATCTGACTCTGAAATTTGAATTTTCTGAAATCTGTTTTAAATTTTCTGAAACTTCCGATGGCCATAACTTCTTCATACGAAGTCCAATTCACGCAAACTCGGACTCTATTTCAACCAGAATTCCGAGTTGGCACAACCTGTTTCCCTTAATTCTCACATCTGAGATGAGTTATTCTTTAATTTGTGAACATTAATATTAATAGAAATACGGGGTATTACACCAAGAAAGGGTAGTGTAGTGGCGGACACATTAAGTAGGAAGAGGATGACCTTGAGTTCTCTACTCCTAGATAGGCGGAGCTTGGATTATATGTCTACCTTTGATTTTATGTCGTCTACGCATCTTACACCTGCTTTGTTGGCATCGTTGAAGGTACAACCTACTCTTATGGATCATAATGGATCCACATAGAGTAAAGACCAGTTGGTAGCAAATATTTTAGATAAACTTAGTGGCGGAGAGACCTCTAGTTGTCTAAATAGATATTCTATGGACGATAAAGGGTGGCTACAATGAGATGGAAGGCTTTGTGTACCCCGAGTTAGGGATTTATTAAGGACAGTTCTTGAGGTGGCTCATCACTCTCAGACGACTATTCTAATTAATTATATAATTGGGAAGGAGATATAATAGGTAGGCTTGTCCTAGGGACATGTGTAATTATGACGTAATTATAATAAATATGGAACAAGGAACTTATTAATAAACCTTGGTTAAGTGGACTAAGTTAACAAGGAGACTCACAACAGTAGTTGTGATAATAATGTAAGACAAGGTTATAATTAAATAAGAAAGAATAAAGTAGGCTTATTATTGGTATACTTATAATTGGAAGTATTAAGTCTAATACATAGAATAAATAATAAGTGGAAGTCCGCTCCAGCGGCATACGGCTGATTTAATAAGGTAAACAACTAATTGTGCGCTAATAAACCAAGTAACTTGAATAAAAGTAAATATGCAGATAATCAAGTTAATTAGCAAATGTGACGAGGTAAAGACAACACATAACTAGGGATTACACGTAGGATCCAATAATGCAATGGTGTGATGCATGGGAATCAATTCGTACGTGTGGAGATGAAGAAACCAATGGAGTAGATCATCGTGGCGTCTGGGGACACGAGAGAGGCACGTCCAACTGATTATTCTATAGGACTGGAGGGAGGCACGTGGCTTGTGCGGGACATGGCAGGGTACTCCATGATGGTCCTCTATAGTAGGCTTCGAGCTGTAGCCACAGAGGTTTGGTATTGTATGGTACCATCTAGTGAGTATACCTTGACTGCAACTAGTGAGTGGCAGTTAAAGGGATGTGGTAGATGGTGTTGGGAGATTCGGTGATTTTCCTCGCCAGTGGGTGAGATTGGTCAGGACCAAATTGATGATAGTAATCATCGGATACCGGTCATCAACAATCAGTGGGACGCAGAAGACTAGAGCTAAACCGTGAGGCTAATGATCTTTCACTATCGAGACATTGGATGAGGGAAACGCTAAATGGATGCTTAGATTGGTTGTTAGGATCACGTCACTTAGCTCTTGAAGACGTCTTTCATTAGTTGGGGGAGGGGCCAGGGTGGAGCCATCGCCACCATGAAAAGACAGACTATATGTGAATATCTGTATTTTAGTTCTAATGAAGCTGCCCTTTACAGATACTAAAAGCTCTTGACAGAGTTTTGTGCATTGGATGCAGACCTATTACGAGACTCAAGTTATAATAGGCAGTACGTTCGTGTGAGGGTCTAGATACATGCACTGGGTGGTGTATTGTAGACATTAGGGAATTACTCCGTGATGAGATGTGATTCGACCTAGGAGTTCAAATACGATATCCGTACGCTTACATGGCATAGCGATGGCGGTTCTCTGTGATTACGTGGCCTGACATCGGAGATCATACGAGGAGGGTACCATGGGGAGTACATTGAGAAGTTGGGTATAACTACATTTTTACTATATTAGGTTTAATCTGCTGGGAAGTAAATGAGTATGGTGTGAGTGTAGAGCTTTGGGTGCTATTAACCCAATAACCTAGTAATTAAGAAAACGTAACTGAACGGTATATGTAGTGTTATTTCAGAATGTATGATTTGTCCTCTCACTAGAACTTTGTATTCTCTTATCCCCTTCACATTACTGTAACAGCCCGTAAATTTTGACCATTTAAAATATTGAATTTGATTATTAATATAAATATGTTTTAAAATAAAAACTAGGCGATAAACTTAACGTAGAATGTATCTGTTTAGAAATTAAAATATGAAATTGAATTATGCTGAAACATTTATCTTTAAAATTTGTTATTTTCATTTATAAGTGATCTAAACAATTTTATATTGAAACGTCAAAGTTTAGTCGCTCCGTTTGAATTGGTTTTTGACGATTATTTGCAGTAGAGGCAATCGATATATCTCAAATAAAAATGAAAATGTAAAATATATAAAAAATATATTTGAGATGCGTCTAATCAAGCGTAGTGTAAGAATGGATTTCTCGGAAAAATATGCAAGTTTGTCCGTTCGCGCTAATTTAATTAAGGATATAATAAATCGCTACGAATGTAACGTTGTCGGAACTTAAGCGAACTCGAACTAAAAATACTAGACTATATTCTGCAGAGAACGTCATTTTTTGTTTCGTGAAATTCGGGCATACGGACCACCGTATGCATGTCCGTATATTTGATTTTTACATTTAAAGTGGTCCGTAATGCGTTTTTGATTAGAGCGTCATGACACTGAAATTTTGTATTGTTGCGACCGTCTCGTCGCGCTGATTACCATAGTATATTTATTTGTCATTTTCGGTGCTCCATACGCCATAGAATTCCGAAATTGCTTGACCAGTACATCTTGAAGACGGAGTAATTTGAGTTCGACATGTCCTTATTTGAGTTTGTCATATTATTTTTTTGTCATTTTGGATCTGCAAACTTGATTCTTTGTTAACACTTACATATATGCATGCATTCTCGTTTTGTTTTGCCTCTTCATTCTTGGTTAATTTGTTAAGCATGCATGTACGTTACTTCTTTCCATCTTCTCTTTTAAATATTGTTTCTTCCCACCGCACGCATAACTTCAAATTCACATAATCCGTGCATGCATTTCACCCATCCATGCATGCGTGGTCATATTGTCTTCTATAAAAAAATTATATTTTTTGACTGATAGTTCAACCTTGTTTACAAGGTCAGAAAAAAGGAAAAAAAAAGAAAAAGAAAATTTAGAAACAACAGTACTGAATTGGTAAAATTGGTACCCAAGAGACCCGGGAAACATGTGCACGTTCAAACTTCAAAATCACCGTTTGAATCAGTCACTCCACCTTTCCACCGTTCACCGATTATGTTGGATCTGAAGCTCTCTCTTCACTTCTTATTTGTACCGCCCCCTTTCAATTTTTTCCTCTTCATTTTACATCCTCTATCAGCCAAATTAAAATTCCCAATTCCAATTCGATTTTTATGGCCTCCTTCTGCAAGCAAATCCAGCACCCACCGCAGCTGAAACCTCCATCGACCCCTTGCCTGCCTTTCGCTCTGCCGAAGTTGAAGCCATCTCGTCAAACCTGTGATCACCAACCGCCCCTACGTTGCTCCGACGTTCGCTCCTCCTTTGTACCCTCGAGACCGTTTTCTGTCGCCAACCTAAAGTCGCCACCTTGAAGTCAGTCACCACCGTGGAGACTGCAAACCGCAACCACGCCGTCCGTTGCTTCCAATTGAACTGCCACGAGCTTCAGATCTGCACACCGTACAACTCCATCACTGCTCCTTTTTTTTGTGTTTTGAGGTGAGTAAATGCTCACGATTGATTAATTCTTGTTCAAGGATTTTGACTTTGGTATAAACTAAATTAAATGGTAAATCGATTATGTGGTTTGACACTTAGATGTTGTGTTTTCTACTGTTGCTGGAGCATGGCCGTGACCTCAAATTACTTGTTTAGCAAATTTTATTCAAGTTAGTAGACTGGTAACTGAAACAATGTTACACTGGCATGAGAAACACCCTATATTGTCTTGATTTCATACATGCATGAAACTCATAAAATTGCCAGCATGATACTTGTTTTGCATGTATAGTCCTATGTAATTTTGAATGGTGACATATTTTGTTTTCCTTGGCTGCACGTCCTCTTGTTGTGACCATACAAGTACCAAATAGTTGCACTGTTGTGTTTTGTCCTTGATATATGGATGTTTATATACCATGGGGCTTACCATTTTGTCTACTTGGTACCTTATTTGACAGGAAAATAAAACTAAAATACAAGTAAATGGAAGAGAAAAAAACCTAAAGTATCCATTTTATATGCTAGTGTATGCTCATAAGTTTGCGTAAAAATTACCCATATTGCTGATTTTACCGAATTGGTCATGTTGTAATGTTTACCTTCTTCACTGAAATCCAACATACACCATAAATATTCATTGATTACAGGAGTCTGTCTCCTTTATTTAATGTTGCGAGTATGACTGTATGTTCCTGTTGGGCACTCCTTCACAAGTAGAACTTATTTTTAATGATATATAATTATGCTGTGTGCATGCAAAAGAACTTGTTTATATTAGTTGTGATGAACTATGCATTTCAACTGTTCACATAATGAACTACCTAAAATAGCCTAGGCAAACATTACTTGTTCTTGTGTTGGAGTAAAATTGGGCATGTGAGCTTACATTTAAAGGTTTGGGAAAGTATATACATACGTACACTTGATATGTTTAACCGCCAGTTTACGTGAGCAATCACCTTTTGGGATTTTTTTTCCTGTGTATATAAGTGTTTATAGGTATGTATGCTGGGATAATCACTCATATGGTCCATTTACTTGAACTGTCTGAAGTTGAAATGTCTTTTTTTTTTGATAAAAATTCAAGTGGCAATCTTTACCTGGGTTTGATGCCCGAATATATAATGGCTGTTAAGATTTACTATTATATCCAGTTTATAGTGAAGTTAATTTACTTGGACAATGATTATTCCTGATCCGAGTGTTTGTTGTGTTTCTTTTATGCAATATGCTCGGTTCAGATATGAGCGTTGCAGATTTTAAAGAATTCGGCTCGCAACGAAGTGGACAAGCGTAAAGACGCCTGTGGCGCGCTCGACAAAAACCGTAAAGCTTTTATTTATTTTAAAAAAAATCATGTACTCATAATTTATTATTCTTCCGTTGTACGAAAATTGTCAAATTCTGATTTTATGTAAAAAATTCAGCTATGAGATGTTCTGTATCTTTTCTGTGTTATTTTCTGCTTAAACCTGGTAAGCTAAAATAACTACCCATCGTTTTGAACGTTTTGAGTTGGATTAAATACTGACTTAGAGCAGTCAAAAAGGCAGGTCGTTAGAAAGTGGTATCAGAGCTTTGGTTTGACAAAGCTTAGCTTATCGGGTTTAAAAACTCTTTAGAGATAGAGTAGCAATACTCTAGAATGAGTGGAATTTTCACAAGAATCACTGTTGTGAGACGACCCCAAACCCCGTACGGACGGCGGCAAGGGTAATCTTTGGAATATAACACAGAAATAGATAATAGCAGAGTAGAATTAAATAAATACACCAGATAATGAACAATAGAATATACTGGATAAAGGTAATCATTAGAGTTACACAGTATACAGGATCATACTTAGTACAAATGCAGTTCAGATATACATAAATGTCTACAGCGGAAAACAAACATAATGTACAATAAGAGCTGAACAACATAAAAAGAGATAAATGATAGAATCCATCTTCAGCTCCAGCTATCCAGATAAAGCCTGCTAAACCTGAATACAAGGCTGCCCGCGTAGAAAAAGGGGCACCCGAGTTTGAAAGTGAAACAAACTACGAGTCAGTCATGGGACTGGTATGAGAAATCCACTCAACACATTTCAAATATGGCTAATCACTGGACCACGCCACATTCGTGGAACGGGTTTACTCCATTGGATTGCCAGTGCTTTAAAACAATTTTTTTTAAACATCGCAATGCTTTTTCTAAAAATGAAGTCATTATAAGACTCAGTTCCCATCACACAATGCAACGCAAACCGGAGGATAGAGTTTTTACCTTATAACGGCCAAAATATGCTTGATACGAATAAAACAAAAGCATTTGATATTATTGCTAGTGTTTATATGTTTTAAAAACAATTTTAAATCATAACTATCAATCATAGACGGCATTAATGCCCCATACCACTATGTCGTCATATAGAGGTATACAATCAAAACCGCACAGTCACGTATTTGGAAATTGGATTTCCGTCATGAACCAAGGCAAAAGATAGTCCTTACCGAATTCGAGACTATCTAGCCCGAGTCTCAGGTACAGCCGCAACCGTACCTTGGATCGTCAGGGCCGATCCACACGAAGTGGATTATAATGCCTGAACAATGCGTTTCTCCGCACTTTGGGGCGTAAATGAGCCAACAAATGACTCCATCGGACCCAGATCGTCTGATCAAACCGAGGCGCCTCGCAACAGCAACAACCACATAAGTCAAACTCGTCAGGGCGTGTAAAACCACTGATGCCACTTTTAGCTAGAAAGAAAACGCACGTCCCCCTGAGGTCCTGCTCCAGTTTCTGGTTCATACCGGGGTGTGAGGCTCGCGAATTCACGTTATACACAAAGCTATGCCACACAGGTGATGCTTTGATCATCACCACAAGACTTTGCTTTTCAATAGAAGCCCTGTTCATTTGCCACTTAGGCATGCCACACTAGCAATTCATGCCATGCGACTGATGTCCATCGATATACAACCTCTGAGTTCGTGCGTTTCAGAGAAGGGCGTTAAGCAAAAGAATAAATTCTCCGCCGCCAAACAGATGTATATTTAATAGAGATCAATCAACACAGAATAAAATCCAATGTTAGACACACAGTCCATTTACAAGTCCGTTCTGGGTCTGAATGAAACCAGAGGCACTATATACCTCGCAAACCCATCGATCACCACGTACGTCTGGACGATCACCACTCATTATCCATATTTCGGGATGCCTCCCAATCAGGACCTCAGTTACCATCCAAACGAGGTAAAGATCTCCGGTCTTCGACCACCGTCTTTATCTTCGATTTCTTACCGTCGATTCAGTTATTCAGAATGGGATAAACCCGGTCTTTCTGAGCAACTCGCGTATATGATAAACAAGTGCAACACTAACATACAACGCATCATTTCAATTCATTAGTCACTAACCGTCAATCAGTAGGAGAACGATTTCCCAAATATTAACCCCGAAGGCCAAAACCAACATCAGATCAACACCCAGGAAACCATTCGACTTAGCCAACCTTCAGTTAATTTCTAAATCACGTCCATATCATTTATAATATTTTATAATGATTTATCGCTATTTTTATTTATTTTAAAATAGCCAATTTATTTAAAATGGCGCTTCGGGCCATAACGCGACCGTGGCGCTATTTTTCTTCAGATTTGATTTACACATATCTGAAAATCTAACCATTGGATCTTCAAAAAATTTACATCATTAGAAAGATCTTTTCAAAACGAATCCAACGGTTTCAGTTTCGGGAAAATCCGACGGTCGGATCTCCCGGTATAATCGTTTGAAGTTTCGATTTCAAAATACGAACTGCAGCGTCGTTATTCGATTAAATATAGTTATATATATATATATAATGGATTCTGGCGCTGTTTTTCTTATGATTTGGATTGAACATTCCAGACAATCCAACCACTGGATATTTACAAGGTTGGTGCCGTTGGAAAGATATTTCCAAAGCGAACCCAACGGTTGCGATTTCAGGAAAATCCGATGGTCGGATCTCCCGTACTAATCGTTTGAAATCACAGTTTCAAAATACGAATTACAGCGTCGTTATTCGATATATTTTAATTCTATTTATATATATATATTGATTCTTCGATTTCAAAAATATATTCTTTTCATACATTTGATAAAAATGATATTTTTATCTAACAGTCTTCTATTTCAACATTTCACTATTTTTAACAATTCATGTATATATTAAAAATGTGATTTTTATTGTAAAACAATTCATTTCAAAATCCTATTATTTTATATAGTTCATATAGGTAATAATAATAGGATTTTTATTATAAAACAATTTCTTTCAAAATGAGATTATTTTATCTAGTTCATATAGATGATAAAAATGTGATTTTTATTATAAAACAATTTATTTCAAAATATGAATACCATTCAACACATGAATTTCAAATCAACGAATGAATTTCGATTCAACACATGAAGGTTTTCTATAGTTTATATAAATAGATAAAAATGTGATTTTTATATTTAAAACACGAATACCTTTCAACACATGAATTTCAATTCAACGAATGAATATCGATTCAACACATGAAGGTTTTCTATAGTTTATATATATAGATAAAAATGTGATTTTTATATTTAAAACACGAATACCATTCAACATATGAATTTCTAATCAACGAATGAATTTCAATTCAACACATGAAGGTTTTCTATTCAACGAATAAATATAGTTTCAACAAATGAAAATAATTCAAACACATGAATATTATTCAAAATTTCGGCAGCATAACGACAGGGTAGTTAAAACCGGGACCGTCCCTAGTATGGCTCCTCGCTCTACCTTAAAACCTCGCGGTTTTTGACAATGGGGATCATGCATCTAGTTCACACGCAGGCGGCATGTATATTTATTTCATTTCCACAAACTAATCCTATGTGGTTTCAACCAAATATTTCTCAACCACAAACGGGTATTTTTCAACCACAATCAATCAATATCAACCACAAACAATTCCAATCAACCATTCGCTATCAATCAATTTTCACACCAATCACAACCAATAAATATCGTCCATGGTTTGTGGACGAGGGGCGTATATATATATTCATATATAGCAATTCACTTCTATTTCAACACATATATAATTTTTACAACGCATATATAACTTATACATCGAACGTACAACTTATACAATGCTTATACATGAGGTGTACAATGCTTATATAACTCATACATCGACTATATAATTTATACATCGTCGTTTTCCATATCGTTTATAAATTAGAAATCTCACATTGGGTCCCACTCCACCAAAAATAGCAGAAGGCTCAGAAAAATATGCGGTCTCTTCTAGAAGGTAGAAGACGTCCACACGAGTCCACTGTCTCTTGTTTCACTGAATTTCGACAAGAAACGATAAATATATGATTTTTCAAAGTTTGCAATGGTTTTAAACTATAAAAAAACAGTTTTAATTAAACAATCATATACCTCTATTTTTCTTCAAAACTAGGTTTTAGGATTTCTTTCAATCCGCGAAGTTGCAGCTCGATCGGAGGATACAGCGTCGAAGAGCTACGAGAGAGCTTCGCGCGCATGGTGGTGGGGTCAGGCTCAGTGCACCCTGGTGGCGGCGGTGGCGCTCCAAACGCGTCACCTTCCTGGGCTCAATTCTCGATGGATACACAATGGAAAAATCCGATTCTGGTATGGATTTAAAGAGGAGACAGAGCTCTTCAAAATGGATCAAGATTCATGTGATTTCGTTGAGTGGTTGCGGAGAAATCGAAGAGAGAAGGTTCGGATCTCCTTCCGTCGTGCGCGAGGTGCTTACGGGGAGAGAGAAAGTGTTAGCTGGCCAATGAGAGTTTTTCTTTATATTTATAATTTTTTAAATTTCAAAAATACCCCCTTTTCCACACGAACACCAATTCAAACCCAACGACTGTCGTCCCTAGCGTTTTACCCCCATTCCGATCACAATGAGATATGTTTCGTAGGCCCATTCGACTGTTTTAGTCAGTTTTTATTCAATTTAAAATATATAACATTCAATATTCGATTTGAACGTACATTTCAATTTTCCAGTGCCACAAATTAATTCAAAAAATTCCAGAAAAATAAATCTAGCTATGTTTTGACGATACGGTCCCAACATAATTAGTTTCGTCGAATTCTGAGACCGTTTGCAAAAAGGCCCATTTCTGGTCGATCCAATTTAACTGTAATTGACCAAAACACGTTTTCCATTGCCACGCTCACATACTAGCTTCAAAAATTAAGAAATTTGAAACCTAGCAATAACTTCCCATCCTGGATCCAACAAAAGTGGTTTCGTCGAATTCCGAGGTCGTATGCAAAATGGCCAATTTCACGGGCTATATAAATTCCATAGCGACCTTTCTGAAAATTCATTCGGCCATAACTTTTGCTTTCCGCTATGAAAATTCGATTTTTTAGATTCGTTAGAAAGGTATTCACTAACAGATTTAAATATTTTTGGTTTCGCTCAAATCCGTTTTGTTTTGCACCCGGTACAGTCCGACAAAGTTAGAATTCAATTTTTGAAACTGCAGCGCCTTTTCAGGCCTTGTTTATAATTAGAATTAATTATATTCGTTTTCAAACGTCGATTCAAACTCACTTTTCATTGCCATTATTTAAAATATTTATTTTAAATATTTAAAATCCATTATTTTAGCCAATTTAAAAATTTTAAATTGGTTCAGATTTTCTGGGTCGTTACATGTTGGGAGAGCGTATTTTTAAAATATGAATTATTTTGAAATTAAATAAATAGTTTTGAAAAGCAGAATTATTTTGAAATATAATTTATGATAAGAGTTTTGAGTATTTTATTCGACGTCGAGATTGGACTGTTAAGTATGTACGGTTTTTGAATATACGCCTAGCTAACGTATATACAAAGTCCAATATATACGAGACTAATATAGAATAGTCGCTTGGAAATAATTCTGGGGATGATCGCGACATCACTAGTATTCATTTTCGAGTTTCAAAAATGGGATGACTATATGGTTCTGATTTAAACGTCGAGAAATACTTGAAAACAATTATATGAGCATGTTTGGATGAAGTTTAATAAAACGTTTTGATAAATTAATATGAACTGAAATAGATAAGCGAAATTTAAATAAGCGACATATTAAATATTTTGTAAAGTATAAATTGAAATTGCAAATGAATTGCGATGAAATTGGGAATAATTTGAATAAAGATTCAAATAGAAATGAATGTCTCAAAATATAATTTTTTCCGTTTCACTTGTTGTGTTCGTTGGCCTTTGACCTGTCGTTATCGTTCGCCAACCATTCATGCTTAAAATTTTGAAACTGTCAAAATCTTATTCCCGATCCGAGCAATTTAGTCCGAAGTAATTGAATGTAAAGATTCAAATGAATAATGATATTTTGTAAAGTGTAACCTAAATCAAATGTGAATTTTGAAATTTGATTAATTTGTGAATATGAACTAGATTTGAAATGAAATTGAATATTCGAATCAATTATGAAATCATAACTAAATAGGTATTGAAATGGAATTTCGTGAAATCTTATATGATGGAATTAATATAAGAATGATATGTTGAAACATGATTTAGACAGAAAATCTTATGAAAATTGATATTTATGTAAGTGTGATATATGCGAAATGTGAATTGAAGTATTATATATATATATATATAGTATGTATGTTTGAAATGAAGATATGGAAATATCATTTATAAATGAAACTTACTTCATGGAATTGAGAAATCTTACAGATAATTATGTAAGTACGTCGAACTCAAAATTATGACATGATAAAATGGAATTCATACGAGTTATGTTGACATTTACCTATTGAGTTATATGGAAAATGATTTACGAGAGATATTTGAAAATATCAAGAACGAATGTTACTCGAACATGAAACAAATCCAAACGGTAAATTCAAAAATGTTAGAATTTGGAAATTGATAATCTTATATTTATATAAGTGTGGGAATGAAATGGTTTTGAAAGCTATGACTATTAAAATTTTTGAATTCGACAAAGATTCGATATTGAACAATTTGATTCTTATATAAAATTGAAAGTTATATAAGTATGTGGTGAATTTGATATTACTGATTTGAACGAATCCCAAGTGGAAAGGAAGAAAAACTTATGTAAATGGAATTTTATATAAGCACGATATATGCGATGTACGAAATGAAAAATACTATATGTAGTATTATTTGTTTAGAAGTCGAAGATATGGAAAGTACTTTCTATCGAAAATCATGATCCTACTCGATAGGGCTGCGTTGGAACTCCGCAAGGGGTGTCCATCGAAAATCGTGAACCTACTCGGTAGGGGCTGCGTTGGAACTCCACCGACCGAAGTGTCCATCGGAAATCAGGGTCCTACTCGGTACGAACACGTACTAGAATCTCACTCGGTGGGGTCATTTTGATTTATTTATATTCACTTGATGTTTCATAGCGTAATTCGAGGGGCGAGATGCCTACAGTTACAAGCGACTCCACTAGGATAGTGGCGTAACCGCTGCGTAATTGCGATCTATAGCCATAGCAAAATTCGAGGGACAAGATGCCTACAGTTACAAGCGATTCCACTGGGATAGTGGCGTAACCACCGCGTAATTGCGATCTATGACAACAACCATGGCGAAATTCGATGGGTGTGATACCTATGGGCACAAGCGATTCTACTAGGATAGTAGCATAACCGCCGCGTGTCCACGATCCATAGGGGAATGTATTTTCCGTATCTATTTTAAAAGTTTTTAAGTATTTTCACTGGAAGTTGAAACAAGTATATTGAGCACTTGGAGATTTTAGTTGTGCATCTGATCAACTATGTCTAAAACATTTAAGAACGAAAATAAACTTGTTAAGCCTTCGAGTTATAAAGTATTTTGACGTTAACTAACAAATTAATGGCATAAAAGTTTAACATTGTATCACTTCAACATAGTAAAATAAGAAAGAGATTTTAAATGTTTTGCGAGTTCACTGCTTTGAAATAAATCAAAATACTAATTTTCGTCTCCATAAAGGAAAAGAACTAATGGAATGAATATGTAGTTAAACATAAATTATTTTATTCTCATAACAATTCTGATTTAGTTTGAATATAAAATGTTGATTCTAAATAGAATTATTTTCTCGATTCTCGAAGATGGACACTGACAAGAGTTTTTGATGTGAATCTAAAATTTTCTACCATAGTCTATTGTTATGCAAGGAGAATAGAAGTTTCTAATCAAGAAGTCGACTCAAAAGCTCGTATTAGAATGATCGAGTTAACAATACTAATTGTAAGCAAAATTTAATGTTCGAACAAATAATCGAAGTTGATATGCGTATGAATGATATATCGTTTAATTATTAGAGTTACCTATTTTGTTCCTTTTCGAGGATGAAAAGTTCTGTGTGGGGGAGATTGTAACAGCCCGTAAATTTTGACCATTTAAAATATTGAATTTGATTATTAATATAAAAATGTTTTAAAATAAAAAATAGGCGATAAACTTAACGTAGAATGTAATTGTTTAGAAATTAAAATATGAAATTGAATTATAATGAAACATTTATCTTTAAAATTTGTTATTTTCGTTTAGAAGTGATCTAAACAATTTTATATTAAAACGTCAAAGTTTAGACGCTCCGTTTGAATTGGTTTTTTACGATTATTTGCGGTAGAGGCAACCAATATATCTCAAATAAAAATGAAAATGTAAAATATAAAAAAAAATCGGAAAAATATATATTTGAGATGCGTCTAATCAAGCATAGTGTAAGAATGAATTTCTCGGAAAAATACGCAAGTTTGTCCGTTCG
This sequence comes from Allium sativum, assembly GCA_030737875.1. Classification (NCBI taxonomy): domain Eukaryota; kingdom Viridiplantae; phylum Streptophyta; class Magnoliopsida; order Asparagales; family Amaryllidaceae; genus Allium; species Allium sativum. Next base: position 229,466,724 of record CM060918.1, read on the forward strand.
CGCTAATTTAATTAAGGATATAATAAATCGCTACGAACGTAACGTTGTCGGAACTTAAGCGAACTTGAACTAAAAATACTAGACTGTATTCTGAAGAGAACGTCATTTTTCGTTTCGTGAAATTCGGGCATACGGACCACCGTATGCATGTCCGTATATATGATTTTTACGTTAAAAGAGGTCCATAATGCATTTTTGATTCGAGCGTCATGACATTGCAAATTTTGTACCGTTGCAACCGTCTCGTCGCGCTGATTACCATAGTAAATTTATTTGTCATTTTTGGTGCTCCGTACGCCATAGAATTCTGAAATTGCTTGAGCAGTACATCTTGAAGACAGAATCATTTGAGTTCGACATGTCCTTATTTGAGTTTGCCATATTTTTTTTTTGTCATTTTGGATCTGCAAACTTGATTCTTTGTTAACACTTACATATATGCATGCATTCTCTTTTTGTTTTGCCTCTTCATTCTTGGTTAATTTGTTAAGCATGCATGTACGTTACTTCTTTCCATCTTCTCTTTTAAATGTTGTTCCTTCCCAACGCACACATAACTTCAAATTCACATAATCCATTCATGCTTTTCACCCATCCATGCATGCGTGGTTATATTGTCTTCTATAAAAAAAATTATATTTTTTGACTGATAGTTCAACCTTGTTTACAAGATTAGAAAAAAAAGAAAAAAAAAAGAAAAAGTAAATTTAGAAACAACAGTATTGAATTGGTAAAATTGGTACCCAAGAGACTCGGGAAACATGTGCACGTTCAAACTTCAAAATCACCGTTTGAATCAGTCGCTCCACCTTTCCACTGTTCACCGATTATGTTGGATCTGAAGCTCTCTCTTCACTTCTTATTTGTACCGACCCTTTCATTTTTTTCCTCTTCATTTTACATTCTCTATCAGCCAAATTAAAATTCCCAATTCCAATTCGATTTTTATGGCCTCCTTCTACAAGCAAATCCCACACCCACCGCATCTGAAACCTCCACCGACCCCTTGCCTGCCCTTCGCTCCACCGAAGTTGAAGCCATCCTGTCAAACCCGTGATCACCAACCGCCCCTACGTTGCTCCGACGTTCGCTCCTCCTTTGTACCCTCGAGACCATTTTCTGTCGCCAACCTAAAGCCGCCGCCTTGAAGTCAGTCACCACCGTGGAGACTGCAAACCGCAACCACGCTGTCCATTGCTTCCAATTGAACTGCCACGAGCTTCAGATCTGCACACCGTTCAACAACTCCATCACTGCTCCTTTTTTCACGTTTTGAAATGAGTAAATGCTCACGATTGATTAATTCTTGTTCAAGGATTTTGACTTTGGTATAAACTAAATTAAATAGTAAATCCATTATGTGGTTTGACACTTAGATGTTGTGTTTTCTACTGTTGCTGGAGCATGGCCGTGACCTCAAATTACTCGTTTAGCAAATTTTATTCAAGTTAGTAGACTGGTAACTGAAACAATGTTACACTGGCATGAGAAACACCCTATATTGTCTTGATTTCATACATGCATGAAACTCATAAAATTGCCAGCATGATACTTGTTTTGCATGTGTAGTCCTATGCTATTTTGAATGGTGGCATATTTTGTTTTTCCTTGACTGCACGTCCTCTTGTTGTGACCATACAAGTACCAAATAGTTGCACTGTTGTTTTTTGTCCTTGATATATGGATGTTTATATACCATGGGGCTTACCATTTTGTCTACTTAGTACCTTATTTGACAGGAAAATAAAACTAAAATACAAGTAAATGGAAGAGAAAAAAAACCTGAAGTATCCATTTTATATGCTAGTGTATGCTCATAAATTTGCATACAAATTACCCGTATTGCTGATTTTACCGAATTGGTCATGTTGTAATGTTTACCTTCTTCACCGAAATCCAACATACACCATAAATATTCATTGATTACAGGAGTCTATCTCCTTTATTTAATGTTGCGAGTATGTACTGTCCTGTTGGGCACTCCTTCACAAGTAGAACTTATTTTTAATGATATATAATTATGCTGTGTGCATGCAAAAGAACTTGTTTATATTAGTTGTGATGAACTATGCATTTCAACTGTTCACATAATGAACTACCTAAACTAGCCTAGGCAAACATTACTTGTTCTTGTGTTGGAGTAAAATTGGGCATGTGAGCTTACATTTAAAGGTTTGGGAAAGTATATACATACGTACACTTGATATGTTTAACCGCCAGTTTACGTGAGCAATCACCTTTTGGGATTACTTTTCCTGTGTATAGTTTATATGTATGTATGTTGGGATAATCACTCATATGGTCCATTTACTTGAACTGTCTGAAGTTGAAATGTCTTTATTATTATTATTATTATTATTATTATTATTATTATTTTTTTTTGATAAAAATTCAAGTGGCAGTCTTTACCTGGGTTTGATGCCCGAATATATAATGGCTGTTAAGATTTACTATTATAGTCAGTTTATATTTAAGTTAATTTACTTGAACAATGATTAATCCTGATCCGAGTGGTTGTTGTGTTTCTTTTATGCAATACGCTGAGGTTAGATACGAGCGTTGCAAATTTTAAAGAATTCGGCTCGGAACGAAGTGGAGAAGCGTAAAGACGCATGTGGCGCGCTCGACAAAAACCGTAAAGCTTTTATTTATTTAAAAGAAATTCATGTACTCATAATTTATTATTCTTCCGTCGTACGAAAATTCTCAAACTCTAATTTTTATGTACAAAATTCCGCTATGAGATGTTCTATATCTTTTCTGTATTATTTTCTGCTTAAACCCGGTAAGATAAAATAACTACCCGTCGTTTTGAACGTTCTGAGTTGGATTAAATACCGACTTAGAGCGGTCAAAAAGGCAGGTCGTTACAATAACATTCTCTTAGGTTAGATTTGTGGCGGAGATTTGATAGCATTTGGACACTTGTTAGATAGTGTTATTATGTTGGTAAGGCTATATTTGATTATTATATTTTATCTATTCCGTTGTGAGATGTTTTATCGAGCTCTGATATATTTATTATCTCTTTCTTCTCTACAGGATATCAGACAAGCCAATTCGAGCTTCAATATATTGGGATTTTTGAGAAAAATTCGATCTATCGAAATTTGGGTTGTTACGTTTGGTATCAAAACTCAGGTTTAGGATTTCTAAGTATAGATAGTGAGTGAGCATATTTGTATTTTTAAAATATAAATATATTACATATATACACCTAGATCCATAAAGGAACCCACTAAATAAGAAGACTGGCATATAGAAAGAGTTGGGGGTATCAGTTATGTACAATAAAGAAACAATTATGGAAGTTTGAGTATAAGATACCCTTAGGTGGTTTGGGCGGAAAGTATACAATGTGTTTTGTAATGGAAAATGATGCATCCTCTATGTTAGTATCTGAAATGTTAGTATTTCAGATTAGTGGATATGGCTGTAGGGCCTTATAAATTGGGAAAGAGTAAAAAGGAATGGGAATATATATATATATATATATATATATATATATATATATATATATATATATATATATATATAAGAGAAATGACTTTGTGGGAATATTTAGGAAAGTCGTAATGAGTTGGAAAACCCACTTTTAGTCTAGCCCCATTGTTAACTTTTAAGAATTTGAAAATTTAAATTTTTTCGGATGATAGCATATGGTGTTTTTCAAGTTTTGACCTTAAAAGTTAACAATCTTAAAATATGTACCAGTTAAATTGTGTAAAACCATTTTTGGAACAAAAAGAGACACTTTAAATGTTTGAAAAAATGTAAGTAACATTTTGAATAGTACATATTGAGTTTTGGAAAAAAATGGTATATTTTGGAAATGGTGATTTCTTATGAAATTTTTATCTCAAATGAATTCTTTTATATATAGCTCACTAGTTTTAAGCTATAAAGTATGAAAATTTTAAATAATAAAATATTGCATTTTATCAAAAACTAAAATTTTCGATAAGATTTTTTTTTGGAAATCTCTTTTCTTTTAACATAAATTTTTGATAATTGTTTTGACATAAACTTTGAAGGGTGGACAAAGTAAGTTGTTAAAAATTTAGAATAGAGTAAATGTTTGGGATAAGTTTAGAAATTAACACCTAGTTGTAAATGATTGAACTAGCATAGTAAAGATGAGTTGTTGTGAAATTAACTGAGAAATAGTTATCTTTGTGGAATGACCCGGGGAATTTGCGACCTTGGTAATCAACAAAAACTCAATGTCGATTATCCAAGCATCGGAAGTACCAGATAGTTAATAGGAAGAAGTTAGAGGGTGAGAATAGATAAGATAGAAAATTAGAATAGAAGAAGAACATACAATATCAGAGTAAACACGAATCTCACAATGGAACGAATAAAATATAGTATACAACATAACTTGGAAATACAAATATGTCATTTGAGTATAACACTTACATCGCAGCGGAAATAAATAATAACCATATAATCCTGAAGTCTCCTGCTCCAGCTCTCCAAGTATATCTGTAAAAACCTGACTACTTGACTACTCGCACAAAATTGGGCACCCAAGAGTTTAGGGAAAACAAAATAAACTCCGGGCCAGTCATGGGATTGGTATGAGTAAAACCATTTAAACCAATTTGAGCAATCATACGATATCTCATAAGACCACGCATTATAACGGAACGAGTTTTTCCGTTATGAGAATCCAATACACTTGGTCCAACATTCAATAACCTTTTGAAAGGAACGATAATCTTTATATCAAACTCATTTGATATTATAATAATGTCTATCAACCACAATATAATAATCATCTAGCAGAACGCTTTCATCTCACGTTCCACATACATAATATATAATCAAAAACTGCGGGCGCTTACTGGGTAATGAATTCCAACTGGCAAGGTATGGTACCACCTTCCGACAATGTATCTCTAGAGAGGAATACACCGGGTTCAACGAGAACATCTTGTAACCCAGGCTAAACATGACAGGTCACTCATTTCGCTTAAGTGTACCGAATGTATTATCACCAACGATTGGGATCAGCAACCGTTTCCCGAAAGGGACAACATCTAAATAGATTATAGAAGTAAATGGAATTTCTCTAGATGAGGTGACAATATATCCTAATTGGCAGCTAACCACTTAGCCATGCGACCTACCCAATTTTTATACCATTTCCTGGTTGTGAGGCTAGAGGCCATAACGTACAGGTCACATCTTTATTTACTTTGAATGTCACATCGTCATACTTGCCAAATCACAAATTGATTTCTCCAAACATACCACGGGTAAACAGCTAAGAGAAACGAATTACTTCGCCACCAAATGTAAATACGTTTGAAGAGATCAACTTACGCGATATATTAAATATACTTTGTCAGACATTCTTCCATACATGTAGTCCTGGGATTGGACAAACCGAAGGTACTATTCTGTAAATCCATCTTAGGCAATTTCTACCTAGAATCGCTAGAACATCCCTTGCATAACTGCGTCTTCAATTATCTTCATCATATTTGATTTGCAACGCTAACGCCCATACAGAGAGGTTTTCAGATAATGAATCTGCTCCCGGTCTCCCCGTATTGACGATCGAAAAATAGTTAAAAACTTTGATAATCGGTGATTTAACTATCAAAGAAAAACATGTGTACAACAACGGTCGTATTTCCAAATGGAGATCTTACCGGTTAATCATTAATCAACTTTTTCTCTTTTTAAATTAATTCATCATTAATTTATTCAGTTACCCATTTCCATATCACCCCAAATTCTTATTTTCTAAATTTAGAAAATATACCTTATTAACATTGGAAAACGTTTCCATTTCTTATTTACGCTCAACTATCATTTCACATCCATCAGTCTCTAAACCTAAATTAGTAAGAGAACGATTCCCTAAGTATTAATCCAGAAGTCCAAAACCAACATCAGATCGATACCCCGAAAATCATTCAACCTAACTAATCTCTAGTCAGTTTCTATTTTCTTTAACTCTATTTCTTATCTTTTTATCAGATCGTTGCTTACGCAACTCTCGGATTCAGTTTATACATCCTGTTCTTTTATAAAATTGAATAATAATAATTTATTAAATAAATGAATGAATCTTGATTTAAAAATGGAAAGCAAATAGTACCTTCCTACATTCGATGTAATCAAATCCCAATGTATAATTCTCTTTCGAATAAACTATACTCGATTTAACCACTACAAGAAAAATACCCTATTGCAACTAGCTATTTGCAACAGGCAACACACGATAGTTGTAGTTAATGATATTTAGCAACAGACCTTTCGTAGCTGTTGCAATTGATGAGATTTAACAACAGGCCTTTTTTATCTGTTGCGAAAAGCATATTTTTAGCAACTGCACTCCCCTTCCCGTTGCAAAAACATACTTTTAGCAACTGCACTTTCATAACAGTTGCAAAAAACATATTATTTGCAACTGCACTTCGATTCTTGTTGCCAAAAATATATCTTTAGCAACTGTTTTCGCCACTTGCAACAATTGTATCTTTTTACATCTGATAAAGCCAGTTGCGAAAAACATACTTTTAAAAATTGTTTTTTCTCCCACCATTGGTGAACATAATTAATATTAAATACAAAAATACGAAGTAATAAGTCTAATAATTAATATTTGATTTTTAATATAATTTTTAATTGACCAAAAAATTTAGTTATTATAAAGTGAAATTTATAGTTAATAATTAAATAATTAAAATGATAACTAACAGTTAATAAATAATTAAAAATTAATGGCTACTAATTAATATGTACTTAGTTAAATATATTAATAATTGCTAAATAATTAATATTAATTATCTAATAATTAGCAATAATTTTTAAATAATTAAAAGTAATAATTAATAACTAAGACTAATATTTAATAATTGTATATGATAATTAATGTTTATATTTTTTTATTACTTTCTATTTAATAATTATAATTGATAATTATATTAAATACTCAAGAATTTAAATAATTTTAAACTTATAACTAAAATAAGATTACAAACAATTCACAAATTTTAATTCTATATTAAATTCTATATAAGTAATGTAAAATTATAGATAAATAATGTCATTTTTTAGTAAAAAATAGAAAAGATATTATAAAAATATAATAGTTCATTATCAATAACTAGTAAATCATAGTTAACAATTTATATTTGTTTCTAAAAGTTGTAAGTTTCTGTATTAAGTGATATTGCTAATAATATTCAATAACTATTTAAAAAAACTATAATAAATATATTCAATAATAATATTATATTATTAACTTTAGAAACTAATATTTAATCTTTTTCTAAAAAGTGTTCATTTATACGTTCAAAAAATTAAGTGGAGTAGGCTTGTTTGACATCCTTTTCCTTTCATACGCCAAAATTTCGCTCCATGCGCACAAATTTTGGCTCTCCTTTTTAATTTTTGGCTCCATCCGCCAAAATTTCGCTATTAACCCCTTTGTTATCTTCCTTTTCCCCAAAATATTTTTTGCTAAACCTAGATCTGAATGTAAAGGCGGCTCCCTCCAATCAAATCTAGCCCGTCGCCTACTCCTCCGCTCTTTCACTTCCTCCTCTCTACCTGCCTGTCTGCGAGCTCCCCGATGATTCCTAAACCAAAGCGCTGTTCTTGTTAATTTGGAGACGCACTCTTGTCGACACAAATCTTGCGGTTTCCGAGGTTCGTCTTCATAACTTATGGATTTAATGTCTGACGAATTCCAGATCTGTTATGTTATGCCCTCAAATTTTCGTATTTCATCTCTTGGGCTTGTTTACGATTATGGCATGGAACACGAATTTCAGATCTGTTATGTTAATCCCTTAAATTTTTGAATTTTGGGAATATTAGATTCTTGATCTATGTAATTTGGAAATGCGTTTCTTTCGCATCACATATCAGAAAGGATCCGCCTTTGGATCTAAAATGGGTGTGGCTGCAGATTTCATTGTGTATAATTTGGGCAAGTTTTTGGATGAATTTATCAGCTCTGGGTCTCTAGAATCTAATATGTGATGCGAAATAAATCTGTATAAATTTGGGCAAGTTTTTAGATGAATTTATCAGGGGTTAACTTGGGCAAGTTTTTGTATGAATTTATCTGCTCTAGGCAATGTTATTTTCTATCCATTGCAAGTTTTTAATACACGAAAATAATACCTAAAGAAAACAATATCTGTTGTTTTTTTTTAAAAACACTTTTGGCTATAGATGAGCGCGCGGTTTTCGTAGTATTATTTTCGTGTCCCTAAGAATGATTTTTTCATAAACAAACTTACTTCTATTTATTACGTTGTTTATTTGTGTATTAGATATGGAGCAGATTATGATTGTCTTGATTTATTTTGGATAATCTGCTTTATTTGTGCATTTAATCTATGTAAGTGACAATGGAAGACAAAGTAGCAGTAAATTAGTGGTTCTTACTGTATGAAATGATATAAACACATGAAGCAACAGGTATAGATAACACTAATCTAAATGAAGAGAAACACCAGTGGCAGTAGGGTAAATATCAGTTATATGGTAGAAGAGAACTATTTGAAAGAGAAGGATAAATCATGAAACTGGAAACCGAGAGGAACTTCAAAGAACAATTGGTCATTCACACACTATTGCACAACATGGCCACATTTACATACGTATACAAAGTACAAACTCATATAAAATAAGTTATCTTGAAGTTTCTCGATGATACGCATTTGATTACCTTAATTATCAGTACCTTTATTGACTATTATTTATAAATTCGTCGCTATACGCATTGAGTTTAGTTCATTAAGCTAACAATTTGAGTTTAATATTCTTACCACATCTCTTTTTCTTAGTGCACAACATTGAAAATTTAGTTACATTTACTTTATAACTACAAAGTACTTAATTTTATACCACTATAAGCATCTCATCAGCTCATAGTGTTGATATCAGGAATGTACTTGAGTTGATGGTGTTGATAATAGAAAATATTTAATTTATTTCACACGCAAGTGTTGATATCAATGAAATGAGGTTATTGCAATATGTTGGATTATTTGACCTGACAATGTTTCGTTATTTTCAATTAAAGTCAGGAAAGTTCAAGGAACTATAGAGCTACTTGAGTTGAGAGACTTCAAAGAACAATTGGTCATTCATACAATATTGCACAGCATGGCCACATTTACATATGTATACAAAGTACAAGATCATATAAAATAAGTTATCTTGAAGTTTCTGGAATATAATATATAGTTAAAGTTAGTGGATGACTTTGATGATTATAATGGAATAAATAACGTACTTGCAGTTGCTCTTACATTTTAGTATTTATGTAGCTACATGTAGGAGCAGCTTATATTTATGAAGCTTTTTATTATCATTTTATCATTATCTTGGTTCAGTTGCCATTTTTTCTGGAAAAAAAGCCTATACAAGCAACATACATGTTCTCCTCTAAAGTAAAATAGCAACCGTCGTTGACTTCATTTTTCAACACATGCAAGAGAAAGCAAAAGTCGTACAAGCTGGAAATTGAAATAATGGATGCAAGACCAGCCGATGTCAAAATCCAATGGAATGAATGTCAACTGCTCCGACATTTGAAACTGTGTTCGGGTCATTGATGATTCCAAACCTTTCAAAGGTAAGTTTCTAAGCTTTATTCGCTTCTGAAGTTGTTTTGATGTTGTCAGCAGGCTTTTGATGTCTTGCAAAATCATATTAGTTTTAATTTCAGTTGGAGTAATAAAATTACTCAAAACACTCATGTTCCTTTATCAAAAACCATTCCAAATTAATCAAGTGATCGAAACAGTGACAATTTGTTTGTAGGTTAAACAGTCAAATTTATCACTTGCCATTTGTTCAAATTTTTTGTTGATTTCATAACTGTTAATGTTAATTGAATTTATGTACAATGCTATCCCTAAGAGTACATGTACTGATAGTTAAAGAATGAAAATATGATTCCAAAATATAGCTTCAGTCTGAATTAAGTATGACTGATTCACCATGGAGAAAATGTATAGGTGGAGGATGCAAGCAAGGATTTCTATGCTTGTTTTAGTTTGAAGTGCTCTTTTTTCCATAGTATGGGGTATGTTAGTTCTGTTTTAGTTTTATTTTGGTTGTATGCGTTATTATTTTAACCCTATTTTACTTTTTTTTCATGTCAATGATCAGGTAAAAAACCAAGGGTAAAAAGTATTCTCTTTACGAAGATAAGGGAATGTAAACTTGCTGGGAGCTTGAAATGATATCTACTATACTCGGTGTAACGTAACGACTTATTATTAGATAATCTTCTATACTCGGTGTAACGTGACGAATTATTACCAGAAAATATTCGATATGTAAAAAATGTGTTGTATGAGAGAAGAAATTGTTATACATGAATGGTGTATGGAAATTGTAGAAATTTTTGTTGTAATTGTTTGTACTATTAAAACTTTGTTAAAATAAAATTTCTATTTGTTTATTTCATTCTGTGATATACATTATTACTACAACGATTACATTTAATATGTAATATCTATAAGTTATAAATATTTTTTTTACAGATTTATGGTTGATGTATATAATTGCATCAGAATCTATTGCAACGGGCATATATTGTTGCAAAAAACTCTGTTGCAATAGCAAAGGTCAGTTGCAAAAAAGTATACCGCAACATCTTATTGCAACAGGCAAAAACTGTTGCGAAAAGGGACCGACCTTTTGCAACTTCAGCTATATAGACGGGCGCTGGCCCGTTGCAATAGGTCTATTGCAACAGATATGGCCTGTTGCGAAAAGTGTTTTTTGTTGTAGTGAACTCTATTTCGAATAACTAATTTCGATTAACTCTTTTCAAATAACAAATTCGATTAACTCTTTTCAAATAACTAATTCGATTAACTCCTTTCGAATAACTAATTCGATTAACTCCTTTCGAATAACTAATTCAGTTAACTCCTTTTTCAAATGATCTACCTTCAATTTAATTCTCTTTCGAATAACTAATATTCTATTAACTCTCTTCGATTTTCACTGCTAAATTTACAATCTAAATTATCCACTGATAATTATTTTTGATTTATTTATAAACATTGTTTATAAATCACGCTACTTATTTGTATTATTAAACAAGTTATTTATTCCTAGCCATTTGAAATTTCATTTCTATTTGAATTCCTATTTCAAAAATCCGATCTTCTTTATAAATGTTTTTATTTTCAAAACATTTATTTTAATCCATTATTCATATTCAATATGAATAACATTTCATTTATAATCTTTTTTCTTTGCAAAAATACTTGCCTTAATGAATAATATATTCTTTAAATAATTAAAACAGTTTGGTTTCGTACTTAAAATATTATCTTATTTTAAATATTCTATTTATACTTCTATTTATAAACAATTCATATAAAATCTTCTTTTATATTCAACACTTTAATGATTCCATTAATAAGTCTTGTTAACACTATGTTCATATTCAGCTTCAAATATCGATGTTAAAATCGATTCTTACTTCTCTATATAAGTTTTGACTTATATATTCCATTTATCCAATGATAAATATTTTACTTAATTTATAAAATATTATTTATAAATTAATCTGCTTCATTTATCTATTTACTTATTTATATAAGTTCAGACTTATATATCTTGATTTATCAAATGATAAATATTTTCCTTAGTTTGAGAACATTATTCAAAAATCATTCTTCTAAATTTATTTGTTAAAAACATATTTCTATTTGATATATATTATGAATAATTCATTTCATATCTCTATTATTACTCGAAATCCCCTTTTTATGATTCTATTTATTTTTTCCAAATATTTCTTTTTATAAAAACTGTTGACATTATAAAATTCCTTTATCTCAATATTCACCTTGAAATCTCTCTTATAAAATCCCTTGATTTTATATAATAATTTATTTCAATATACACATTGAAATTTCCTTTTTTATAAAATCTGTTGATTTTAAATAATATTCTTATTTCAATATACATATTGAAAATTTCCTTTTTACATCCCAAGGTTTCTTATGATATTTAAAATATCAAATGACAATGATCAGTATCATCCAAACACACATAATCAATAACAGATTATGTGTAACACCCCGTGAATTCTATAACGTTAAGCTTCACAAATTAAAGTATAATTAATTCTAAATAAAAGAATTAAGGGAAATGGGTTACGCCATTGCGTTCGTCTCGGAATTCTGCTTGAGATAGAGTCCGAGTTTGCGCGAATTGGACTCCGTATGAAGGAGTTATGGCCTTTGGAAGTTTCAGAATCAAATTTAAATTCAAACGGCTCAGTTTAATTTCAAAATTTCGAATTTCAGGTTCAAACTGGGCTGGGCGGGAAAATTCTCGCCCAGAGACCAGGTCGACCATAGGGTCGACCGTGGTGTCGACCTGGACACCCCAGGTCGACCACAGTGTCGACCTGGTCCCCCCCAGGTCGACCATAGTGTCGACCTGGCTGTCAACCCGGCTGGTCGACCTAGCTGGCCAGGTCTGGCTCTGGCTCGAATTTCTGAGGCCCTATGTGTCACTAGGGCTGACGTGTCACCTCTTGATTGGCTCTCTGAATTTTGAATGGCCTAGATTCCTCCTATCTTCACCTGACGGCTCAAAACAACTTAAAAATCTATAAATACACCCTAACTCTCAACTGAAAATTCACACAAAAATATGAGAAAGGAGTCGTCATGCTGCTAGGGAGGAATTGAACATAGCCGTCAAGAGAAAAGCCTAGAGACGAATCAAACTAAGAAGAAGATTTAAAGTTTAAAATCAAAAGTTTTCAGCGCAACGTTAGTCTACCCAAAGGAGCGCATTTCAATTTCAGAATTCAGAATCCAGAATTCAAGATTCTGCATTCGTTGTAAGTATAGTGACCTTTCAGAATATGAATAAGAATTGCAATGTGATTTGATGTGAATGAAAATAGAATTGTGTTATTGTATTGTATAAAATTCTATGTAATTTGATGATTCTATCATGACTTGTGTATTGACGTTTGTGGCATAAATTGATTGATGCAAGCCTATTGAACAATACTACGTGAAAACAATGACGCTTGCAAGTTTGTGGCAAAAATTAGAAATTGATCCTTTTATGTATATATCGATTTCATGGACTATGTGTATTCCCTTAGTCTAAATTAGAATTTATGTAAACATACTTGAAACCTTCTATGCCTACATAACCCAAAAGCCTATGTTAACACTTTCATGTCTAATTGCAAGTATAATTGGTTCTATGTTGAGCATCATTTGAGTTTTCATAAATCATGCAAGTTCATGTTTATTTGCAAGAGAAATTGGATCTATGTTAAGTATCGTTTGTGTTTCATAAACTATGCAAGTTCATGTTGAAATAGGCTATGTGATTAAATGTTATAATTGGATCTTTTGGTGAATATACATCATGCTAGTTTTGTGTTTGACATTATGCCAAGTTAAACATGTTTAAACACAAGTTTGTATTAGCCTAAACTATGCCATCTCATATGCCACCTACTTAGTTATACATTGGTTTGAATGCAAGTTCACATGACTCGTATTATATGTTAGTTGAATCGCTAAATTGCAAGTTCATGCGCCACACATCCTTATATGTTGTCAACTATTACATGTTCTTGATTTCTCCTTTTTCTTACGCTTATAAAGTTGGGCTGAATTGTGCCAAGCCCAACATTTGTTATAACGTTGCGAACGTATAAACGGGGGTAATAACGTTGGGTGTAAAACATGAAAATATATGTTGGCATGTTTGGCACATGCCAATGACAATGACATTTAAAGCGGTATGAATTGTTATACCCAAAAATAAAAGATATGACATTTACATATATATTTGAGAAATAATAAAATATGTAAATTTAGAAAACACGACGTGCTTAATCCGAGGTTGGATTGAGTTGTGATGTAAACCTGCCCAGAACCGCCCGGCTGTCCAATAGTCATAACAATACCTATGCAATGTGGGTGGTTAAGCATTAAGCCCAATAAAGACCCGAGGTTAGACTGAGCTACGGTGTAAACCTTCCCGGAACCGACCGGCATATCCAGTAACCGTAGCAATACCTGTCCAATGTGAGAGGTCTGGTGCTCCTAAGAGGCTAAGGACAGGTGGTAGGGTTAAGTCAACTATGACACTTAACCAAATTCAATATGTTAACAAGAATTGATGGGTGGGGGTTAGGTAAATACAGACACTTAACCACTTAACATGTTTGACTAGAAAATCCTGGTAACGAGGGACCCGTTTCAGCAGTAACCCAATTTAGGTATCAACGGTACCCTGAAACTAGGCAAGGTGGGGCACGATTACTGGGCTGATTGTAAGCGGTCAAACGACGGCGGTGGGTGCACAGTGCAGGTCTAACGGGGTGTGGGCGTGCACACACTTCGGAGCAGACAACTAGGGCACTGGGGACACCAGTAGTATAACCTATGCCTTCTAGAATTTGTGTCGGGGCCACCACCATGGGTCTTAATACACCCCATGGTGGGACTAACATCGGTATCTACAATTCTTGTGGGCCGTATGACACATGTTAACGCGAGTAGGAGCCGATCTTTAAATAAAGTTGGGGATCACTTTACCCTCACCATGGGGTGCCAGTTAGAATGAACTCAAGTAGATGCAGAGATATAGTACGGGTGCGATAGTACATTCGACGCTCCCTTAGCTTGTGACACTATCCTATTTTCAGTATATATCTATCATGCCCTTTTCTTATTCACATACTGAAGAGTTACTAGATTTACTCAGGCTTTATGTCTGACCCTATTTTCTTTTCGTCTTCTTTTCTTTCGTCCCCCCCGGTCCATAGGGAGGAAACAACTCAGCTTAGTCAGGCTCTGTTCAAGCTCCAAGAACGTAGATGTATGATTTGGGTCTCTTTTGCTCGGACTATGGCTTTGGATATCACTGTGGGGATTTTTGTCACTTTATTTATGTTTTATGCTTCTTTAATAATCAAGACAGTTACGATGTTGTAATGATGGAAGTATTTTGAGACAATTATGGAATGTTTTGTTTTGAACACGTATTGATGCAATAAAAGTCCGTTGGTTTCCGCTGTTGAAATTATGTGTATTTATATCTGTCTTGAGTTTATCTATGGCTTTTACTTATAAACCTCCACCTAAATTAAGGCATTCCCTTTGTGAGTGACCTTAACAGAGGTGGGGTGTTTCACTTGGTATCAGAGCCTAGGTTTACCAGACAAGATAAAAGTTTTTGAAATTGTTTTCAAAAAGAAAGTTTAAAGAAGCATTTTTCAAGAAAAAGTGTTATATTTATAAAAGACAAAATCCCCCAAAGCCATGTGCCCTATCTATCTCTCTCTATCCTTCGCTTTGAATTTTTCCCTTTCTGTTTCAGCATGTCTGGAGACCTTAACCTCCCGGAAGGAGTGCCGATTCCCGGCTAGTTTAGGAGGTACTTAGAAGCAAGGGCCAATGGCACGGGCCCATCAGACATCACTCCTCCAGTGGTCGCGGTTCCTCCTCCTCCTCCACCTCCTCGTGGAAATGCCTTCGCAAAAACATGTAGAGACTTCAAGGCAATGGGTGGAAAAGATTTTTATGTGACATAATCCTTTGTAGGGGAAAGAAACTGGCTAAAGGAGATTGAGGATCTGTTTGTCATCTTTGGAGTGGATGATAGGCAAAAGATACAACTAGCGGTATGGTTGCTTAAGGATGAGGCTTCCTATTGGTGGGAAGTTAGCAATGCTCAGCGGGTGGTGGAAACATGGGAGGATTTCAGGACGAGGTTTGAGATGAAATTCCTCTCCCAAGCAGAAAGGAGCCTGCAAATGGAAAAGTTCCTAACTCTGAATCTGGGAAGCATAACGATCAAGGAATATGTTAAACAGTTTAACCAGCTGGCCAGATTTGGGTTAGACTTAGTAAACACCCAACACAAGAAGGCACTTCGCTTCGTCAAGGGTTTGAATGAGCCTCTACACAGCCTTGCCATGACCCATGTATCCACGGGAGCGACTTATGAAAGCTTGGTGGACATGGCGTTACTACACGAGGAAGATCACGGTAAGAAAGAAGTTAAGGTGGAAGAGAAGAAAGAGGGTCTAAATGTGTGAGAACCCGTAACTTCACCGTGAAGGAAAGAGCGGATACTTTGAGAACAACACACAAATGAACGCAGACGGAAGAACATTTCATTGTTATTACAATAATTCCATCAGAATACAAGAATATACAGAGTTTGAATGAATAAAATACATTCGATAAATATCAGAGATTACAATAAATTACATAGCAGCGGAAAAACAATAGAAAACACAACTGAAAGTAATACACGGATACAGAGCTTTCCGAGCATCATTCCAACTGTAAACCAGGATCCTGTGAATATAAATCTGGAAAACCAAAACTACTAGCTGCCCATGTCGAAAATAAGGGCACCCAGAGTTTAGGTTAAAACAATAAACTTCAGGTCAGTCATGTGACTGGTGTGAGAACTAAAACAGTTATTTAAACTTTACTTTAAAAGAGAGTAATTCAAGGGACCACGCCGTATAACACGGAACGGGTTTCCTCCCAAGAATACCAGTGCATAGAATAAACAAAGCAATGCTTTTTCGAAAAATGAAGCTATTATAAGACCCAGGTCCCATCACACAATGCAACGCAAGCCGGAGGATAGGGTTTTACCTTATAACAGCCGAACATGCTTGGTACGTTTAAAACAAATCATTTGATACTATAATAAGTGTATAGTGTCAAAATAATTTCAATCATAAATATCATAGCATCCCATGCTACTATGTCGCCATACTAGGCTCTACAAATAAAGCCGAAATATCTCGTATTGGAAATTGGATTTCCATCATGAGTCGAGGCAAGGGGCAAGCTCCTCTCCGCTTCGAGACAATCTAGCAAATGCCTCGGGACTACACACTCTGGGTAACCCCTGGATCTTCAGGGCCAGTCCTCTCTTACGTTTGAGGATTAGTATTCCTGAACACACGTTTCCCGGTCCTTACAGACCTAAAATCGAGGCGCCTCATCCAACAACCACATAAGTGAAAAGTATATAAATGTCAGGGCTGGTAAGTCACAGACACTACCAAAGCTAGAAAGAAACATCGTGCTCTCCCTGCAGTCCTTATCCCGTTTTTAACTCATACCGAGGTGTGAGGCTCGCGAATCCACGCCATACACAAAGCTATGCCACAAAGGCCATGCTTTGATCATAAACCACAAAACTTTGCTTTTCAACTGAAGCCTTGATCCATGCAACTCAGCATGCCACACAGGCAATTCATGCCATGCGATTGATATCTATCGATATATAACCTTTAAGCTCGTACGTCTCAGAGAAGGGCGTTAAGCAAGAGAATAAATTTTCCGTCGCCAAACAGATATATAATTAACAGAAATCAATCAACACAGAATAAAATCCAATGTCAGACACACGATCCATTTACAAGTTCGTTCTGGGTCTGAACAAAACCGGAGGCACTTTCCTCGCATATCCATCCATCTCCAAGTACGTCTGGACGACCACCAACTATTTCCATCCTCTTAGGTGTACAGCCTAATCAGAATCGTTAGTAATTATTCAAACGATGTGAAGACTTCCGGTCTTCGACCACCGTCTTCATCTTCGACATATAGTCGAATCGGTTATTCAGAATGGGTATAAACCCTGCCTTTCCGAACAACCCGCGTATATTAAAAACAAATGTTACACAAACACAACATATGCCTCATTCCAATTCAGAATATTCTTTTATTCACAAAATCACATTCTTAGGGAAAGGTTCCCATTAATTTTATCCAAGATAAATTCTTTAAAATTTATCCTTTAATCTTCCTTTGGATGTCATATCAAACCAAATTATGGTCTTCCTAACTAGTCGAGATTAGCGAACCACATCGAAGTAATTATTTATTTTATTTCCCAATCCCAACCTATTCATCCCATGAAGCAAAACTAGTAATACTCCATATCTAACACCACAGTGTTGTCGGTAAAATTAATTACCATTTCACGTTCAAATCTAATTAAAGATTTAACTATCGCTTTGGAGCAAAACTGGTGATACTCCATTCTCGCTCATTTGCCAAATTTGATAATTTAAATTATCAATTCACATTTCAATTTAATTGCAGATTCATTGAAAACTCCTTTTACTGGGTTAAAGAACTAGTGTCATTTAAAACACAGTTCACGATAAACCCAAATCAATTTTATTTAAAACCCATTGCAAATCCAATTTATTTATTTAAAAATAAATGGGTTTTAATTTCAGTTCAAAACTAGTTCATTTTGATGAAAATCTATTTTTATCTTTTCAAATATGGAGTTTTTCATCCCAATTTTTCCCAAATCATTTCTTATAATTTTACACAAATTATTACTATTTTTAATAATTTTATCAAGGTCCGTACAGTCGATTTCCAACAACGGCCATCGAACTGCACTTACAGCGAACTTTTCTGAATTTGATTTGGACGTATCTCCAAATCCAACCATTAGATTTTAAATTTCTAATGTTCATTAGAAAGTTCTTTTCGATACGAACCCAACGGTTCCGGTGTTAGGAGAATCCGACGGTCGGATCTCCCGTAATGTCCGTTTGAAATACATGGTCGAAATTCGCGAACTGCCGCGGCGCGGCGCGTTCTATTCAGGTCATTATATTATATATATAATATATATAATAAATATTTCGTCGATTACCACTTAAAACAAATTTTATAAATAGTTTTGAATTCGTTTCAAAAACAGTTTCAACCTTTATTTCAAATTCAAATCAAAATTGAATTTCCTATTTTAAATCCTTTTTACTTTCATTTCTATTTGATTTCAATTCAAATCGATTTTAATTCGATTCGAATTCAATTCGTTTTCTATTCAATTTGAATTCAATTCGTTTTCTATTCAATTTGAATTCAATTCGTTTTCTATTCAATTTGAATTAAATTGGTTTTCTATTCATTCAAGCCAAATTCGTTATATATTCAATTGAAATCAAATTCGTTATATATATTCAATTGAAATCAAATTTGTTTTCTATTCAATTCAATTCGAAATCGTTTTATATTCAATTCATTTCGAAATCATTTTATATTCAATTCATTTCGAAATCGTTTTATATTCAATTCATTTCAAAATATTTGATTTCGAAACCACTTTTCAATATTCATTTTAAAATGAATAAAATCGATATAAATATCGTTCACGTCAAAATGGCGTCAATCTAATCAACACGGCTTCATATATTTCTATTTTCAAATATTCTATTCCAAATATTTCTTTCTCAAATATTTCCTTTTCAAATATTTCTATTTTCAAATATTCTATTCCAAATATTTCTATTTCAAATATATCGTTCAACACATGACTAATCTCAACGGATGAGTACTGTCAACACATGAACCTTTATTTTATATTATTCTTAATTTTTCAAATTGGAATGAGGCCCAATCAATTACCATATAATGTTAATTATATGGATTTTCATACATCACACATATATAATAGCATTGAAAAATAATCAACCATCAACCAAAGTGCACTACACTGTATAAGCATCAAATATAGATATCTAACGCTTATAACAGCCTGTCAATCAATCGATCGACATATTTAATCAATCAGGATGAGTGAACTTCAAATTTCATCCCAACACCCGTGTGGGGTTTCAAACCATCAAACACACATTTTAGTTGTGCAGTTGGGCGATGTGTAAAATTTATCGTCCCAATCAATGTCATTCAAATAGGTGTACATAAACAAACCGTCCGGTTTGTAAATGAATATTTATTTATTCACATTCACGTTAAAAATTATATTTTTAACGATAAAACATTTTATTTTAACATATGAATTTCTATTCAGTTCATTCTTTAAATAAAATGATATTTTTATTTTTCTAACTTTTTTTTAGGAAATTTCGGCGGCATAACGGCACGATACTAGTAACGGGACGAGGCCTAGCCTTATCCCCGGTCTAGTGAAGGCCCACGCCATTCACACATCAATCAAATCCATTCCATTACACCAAACAATTCAATTCAAACCAAATAATCTAACTAACTACACAACCAAACAAACAAGTCCATGGTCTGTGGACGATTGTGTCGGGTGCTACTAAACACCGTGTGCAAATAGTATATATATATGACTAGTAAAAGAAATTCAAAGGTGAGAAATTCTCACCAATAGCTATCCAATACCACGACTCTTCTTTTATAGAAATCTTCCTCGTTCTCGCCTTTTTGTCATCTTCGTTGCCCGTAGCCACTACATATATAAAAATCATACATTTTTATATTGCTGTCTTTTTAAAATAAAAAAAACACATTTTTATTTGTTTACTTTCAATTTTGAAAAATCTTATTTTTATAATCACTTCATATATTTAAAAATCGAATTTTTACTATGCTATTCAATATATAAAAATCACATTTTTATTATGCTATTCATATAAAGATGATATTTCTAATATTCCTATCATGTAAAAATTATATTTTTAATTCTCTACCTAAACAAAAATCATATTTTTACATCTTCTACTTAATAAAGATTATATTTTTAATACTTTAAAAATATAAAAATCATATTTTTAATTCTTTAAAAATATAAAAATCATATTTTTATCGCTAATCTAAATATATATATATATATATAAATTCTATTTAATTTTTTTGATGTTCATAGCATAAAAATCCTATCTTTCATATACCCAACTAAATAAAAATCGAAAGAGAACACTCACCGCTTTCTGAACGAGGGAGGAGGGCATCAGTTGCTTGCAGGTGTTCGCGGCGTCGAATCTGAGGTGGCGGGCGGATTTGGGCGTGGTCCCGGTGGTGCTCGTGAATGTGGTGGCTCGGGGTTGGAGTTGAGGGGGCGTAGGGGCGGAGTCGAGGTCGGAGGGGGAAGTGATGCTGGTGGGTTGGGCGGAGCAGTGCGCGGCGATGGTTCTTCACGGGGCAGGGGGTTTTGGGTGGTTTCAGAAGAGGGAGGGAGAAAGGAAGGAGGAGAGCGCGTAGAGGAGGAGGGCGGCAAGCCGCACGGTGGCGGCGGCGACTCTCTGGGGGGGGGGGGGGGGGGGGCGACGAGGTCGCGATTCCCTCCCCCTTCGCTGTATATTTTTTTTCTTTCTTATCGTTTAGATCGAACTGAAGTATAAAGGGGGGGGGGCAGACTAAAGAAGATAAAGGGGAAGAGGGTTTTAAAATTTTATTTAATTATTATTATTTTTTTCAAAAAGTTGACTTTTCCATACGACCTCTATACGAGGCCCACCGCTTGTCGTCCATAGCGTATTACCCCCATTCCGAACACAATGGGATATATATCGTAAGCTGATTCGATCGTTTCGATTAGTTTTCGTCAAAATCAACATATAACTCTATATATTGAATCTGAACGTGCATTTCAATTTACCGGGGTCACATACTAACTCTAAAAATTCCTGAAAAATATTTTCTAGCTTCGTATTGACGATACGGTCCTAACAAAACTAGTTTCATCGAATTCCGAGACCGTTGGAAAAATGGACATTTTCCAGTCGATTAAAATCAACTGAAACTGGTCAAACGCGTTTTCCTTTGCCACGCTCACATATTGATTCGAAAAATTATGAAATTTGGAATCTAGCAATAATTTGACACTACGGATCCAACAAAAGTGGTTCCATCGAAATCCGAGGTCGTTTGCAAAATGTCTATTTTTAAGGGCCTGAATTCCATAGCGACTATTCAGAATTTTCAACTGGACATATCTTTTGATTCCCGCTATGAAATTTTGATTTTTCGGATTCGTTGGAAAGATATTCACGAATAGATTCTATTATTTTTGATTTCGCTTAAATCCGGTTTGTTTTGCACCCGGTACGTTCAATTGAGGTTTGAAATCGAATTATCGAACTACCGCGCCATTTTTAATTCTATTTATAATTATATATAAATATTTATATTCTAACGACGGCGTATATAATTTATACGTTCTATTTATATTCAAAATAAATTTCTCGACGATATTATTTAAAATAATCTATTTTAAATATTCAAAATTCGTTAAAATTGCCAAAATAAAATTTTTAAACTGGCTCAGATTTTCCGGGTTATTACAATAAGCAAAGAAAACAGACTTCAAGAAAGGAGGAAAGATTAATAAGCCCCGTGAGAAGAGAAGATGCAATTTCTGTGGCATTGTGGGCTATATATCAAAAGACTGCCGGAAAAGGAATGCGAAGATGGGTGGTTGCTTTCATTGTGGAGAGACTGGGCACCAAGCTAAGGACTGCCCAAAGAAGTAAGGGCAGGGACAGAAAGCTGGATCCACTTCAGGGGGTCAGGTTCATGCGCTAGTGGTACCTCAGCAAGAAAGAGGTAGTAATATTTCTGTAGAAAGTGCAGTTTATCTTTATGATCATCCAGTTCGTACACTTTTTGACTCTGGCGCATCACTCTATTATTTCCTCTGCCTTAGTAGAATCTCTACATCTAGACACTAGTATGGTAGAAGATCCCTTAGTAGTTTCAAATCCAAATGGGGGCTCCGCTTACTTGTCAATGGTTTGTTTGGGTTTGAAAATCTCTATTCTCAGCGTTGAGTTTAGTTGTGATGCCTTTGTCTTAGGCTTCTCCGGATATGGTTTGATCTTTGGCATGGACTAGTTATCCAGTAATAGTGCCATTCTTGATTGTGAGAAAAGAGTAGTTAGGCTCTTGACTCGGCTTGGTAACACTCTAGAAATTTCTTGTAATCCCTTGAATGCTGTTATGTGAAGTTATCTAGAGTCGCTTGATGCTTCTGATGAGAATTTGTAATCAGTGAGAGTAGTCCGGGAATATCCAGATGTCTTTGAGGAGGTGAAAGGCTTACCTCCGAGGCGGGAAATAGACTTCCGCATATATCTTGTGGATAACGTAAAGCCTGTAGCTTTACCTGTCAGACACATGGCTCCAAAGGAGAGAAAGGAGCTCAGTAAGCAGGTTAAAGAACTTCTTGAAAAAGGGTTCATTAGACGGAGCATTTCGGAATGGGGTGCTCCAGTGGTGTTCGCAACCAAAGCAGACGGTTCGCTTCGTCTTTGGGTCGACTATAGGGAGTTAAACAAATTGACCAAGAAAAATAGGCACCCTCTTCCCTGAATCGACGATTTGTTTGATCAGCTTGTAGGTGCGACGATCTTCTCCCAACTTGATCTGGCAACTGGGTTCCATCAGCTAAGAGTAGCTGAAGATAGTATTGATAAGACATCATTCAGAATCCCAGACGGTTTCTTCGAGTGGCTTCTCATGCCTTTCGGCTTGACAAATGCACCCGCTTATTTCGTAGACCTAATGAGCAGGGTGTTCAGAGAATTCCTCAATAAATTTGTGGTTGTCTTCATAGATGATATCTTAATCTTCTCAAAGGATGAGGAAGAGCATGCCCAACATCTGAAAGAAATCATGGAAACTCTTCGAACTCATCAACTAAAAGCCAAATTCTCCAAGTGTCACTTCTGGAGAAAAGAAGTAAGATTTCTGGGGCATATAGTATCCAAAGAGGGGTTGGCTGTGGACCCCGCAAAAGTGGTGGCAGTGCAAGATTGAAAGACACCAAGAAATGCAACCGAAGTTCGAAGCTTTCTTGGGCTAGCCGGTTTTTACCGAAAGTTTATTAGGGATTTCGCGAAAATCTCAGCCCCACTCATAAGGCTAACAAAGAAGAATCTGGCGTTCACTTGGGATTTGGATTGTGAGTTTGCTTTCCAACGATTAAAAAGGGGTCTCACAACAGCCCCAGTTCCGACTTTGCCAGATGGAAGCAAAATGTTCACGGTATACACAGATGCATGTGGAACGGGACTAGGCACTGTTCTAATGCAAGAAGGATGGGTAGTAGCTTATGGTGGAAGACAATTAAAAGTTCATGAAAAGAACTACCCAACCCACGATCTTGAGTTAGCCGCCATCGTCTTTGCGCTTAAGTCTTGGTGCCATTATCTCCTAGGTGAGAAGTTCGAATTATACACTGACCATAAATCGTTGAAATATCTCTTCTCGCAGAAGTACCTTAACTTGAGGCAGCAAAGATGGATGGACTTTCTTGCCTCGTATGACTTTGAAATTTCCTATACTCCCGGCAAAGGCAACGTAGTAGCAGACACGTTGAGCCGTAAGAAACTGACCTTAAGCCCTCTCTTTGTGGAAAGGTAGAGCTTGGAGTATATAGCCAGTTTTAACTTTAGGCCCTCCTCAGATTTTGTACCGGGTTTGCTAGCATCTCTCGAAGTACGCCCTACTCTCTTGGACTCAATAAGGGATGACCAACATGAAGACCCTCAGCTTGTTGATGTGATTGATAAACTTATTAGGGGTGAGACTTCTAGTCACCTTAGTAGGTACGTCATCGATGATAAGGGTTGGCTGAGGCGAGATGGAAGATTAAGCGTCCCACAAGCAAGGGAGTTGACAAAGAAGGTTCTCGAAGAAGCACATCATTCCAAGATGACCATACACCCCGGCGCGATAAGATGTACAAGGATATAAAAAGGACTTTCTTTTGGAACAGCATGAAACAAGACGTGGCAGATTTCATTTCTAAGTGCATGACCTGCCAACGGGTCAAGGCGGAACAAAAGAAGCCTGGAGGACTACTTCATCCTTTAGAGGTCCCACAGTGGAAGTGGGATAGCATTTCAATGGACTTCATTGATGGACTACCTAGGTCGAGAAAAGGCAACACTAGCATTTGGGTAATAGTGGATAGGCTTACTAAGAGCGCCCACTTCATACCTATCAAGAGTAGAAGGACTGCCGCATATCTAGCATCTCTTTATCTCAAGGAAATAGTTCGACTCCATGGGATACCCTCCAGCATTGTTAGTGACCGAGACCCTATCTTCACAAGCGAGTTCTGGCGGAGTCTGCAAGAAGCTGTAGGCACACAATTATGTTTGAGTACGACCTATCACCCCCAAACCGATGACCAGACGGAAAGGGTGAATAGAGTTTTAGAGGATCTTTTAAGACTTTGCGTTCTTGACTTTGGAGGGACTTAGGAGGATCACCTTCCTTTAGTGGAATTTGCCTATAACAACAGCTACCAAGCTACCATCGGTATGGCGCCCTTCGAATCCTTGTATGGAAGACCGTGCAAATCACCAACTTGTTGGTACGAGTCTATAGATAAGCTTATACTTGGACCAGATATGATTCGAGAGACTTCGGAGAAAGTAGACTTGATACGTAGGAGAATGAAGACTGCCCAAGACCGACAGAAATCCTACGCCGACAAAAGAAGGACCGACCTTGAGTTTAAGGTTGGGGACAGGGTTTTCCTTAAGGTATCACCTTTAAGGAACGTTGTTCGTTTTGGATCCGCCGGAAAGCTAGCACCAAGATTTGTAGGACCGTTTCCTATCATCGAGAAGGTTGGAAAGATGGCCTATAGATTAGAGCTACCCGAGAGACTGGCCGAAGTTCACAACGTCTTTCATGTTTCTCACCTCCGGAAGTGTTTGCATGAGTCAGCGGAAGTGGTGGAACCTAGCATTCTAGAAGAAGCCGAAGTGGAATGTGAAGCAACTGTGAGGAGAGTTCCAACTCGCATATTAGGAACTGAAGTGAAAAAGCTATGCAACCGCGAAGTCAAACTCGATAAAGTTCAGTGGAGCGACGCCGAGGAAGACGCGACTTGGGAAACTGAGGACAGAATACGCGCTGCCTACCCTCTTCTTTTTTAGGGTACATCTTTGATCTCTCTCTTTTTCCTTAAGTTATGCTTTATCTATCTTTTAGGTATATCTCTTCGGTCCTTTTCCTAACTCCTTAGGTAGAAAACAAATGGATGCAAACATGTATTTGAAAACATGTTATGGAAGATGGCAGCAAATGGTTGCTAGTGGTTGCTAGTGGTTGCTCGTGGATGCATATACACACACACCCTAGGTTATAGATCGGCTCAGTCACTTCATATTGCATATGCATATATGTATTCTCATTCGTATATGGTTGAAACTTGATATGCTGTCATATGGTTGTCGCATTTGTATGAATAGTTGTGCACTCATGTAGAATTATAAGTAGGAAAATTTGCATAACGGATTCATGACACTTATATGATTCGCATTAAGGAGGTCAACTGAATCAGTAGACCGCCTGATTTCTGCATTAGATAGGGACATTTACACACACTATGCATATGATCATGAAGCATTAGAAGTCTTTTAAGGACAGTGGATGCCTGTGCTTGTTGGTTGAGCAGATTGACTGTAGGATGGTAGGATATACATTCTTCCTAACTTAAAGATTTTGGGGACGAAATCCTTTTGAGGGGGGGGGGGGAGAATGTAACACCCCATGAATTCTATAACGTTAAGCTTCACAAATTAAAGTATAATTAATTCTAAATGAAAGAATTAAGGGAAATGGGTTACGCCATTGCGTTTGTCTCAGAATTCTGCTTGAGATAGAGTCCAAGTTTGCGCGAATCGGACTCCGTATGAAGGAGTTATGGCCTTCGGAAGTTTCAGAATCAAATTTAAATTCAAACAGCTCGGTTTAATTTCAAAATTTCGAATTTCAGGTTCAAACTGGGCTGGGCGGGAAAATTCCCGCCCAGAGACCAGGTCGACCATGGTGTCGACCTGGTCACCCCAGGTCGACCACAGTGTCGACGTGGTCCCCCCAGGTCGACCATAGTGTCGACCTGGCTGGCCAGGTCTGGCTCTGGCTCGAATTTCTAAGGCCCTGTGTGTCACTAGGGCTGACGTGTCACCTCTTGATTGGCTCTCTGAATTTTGAATGGCCTAGATTCCTCCTATCTTCATCTGACGGCTCAAAACAACTTAAAAATCTATAAATACACCCTAACTCTCAACTGAAAATTCACACAAAAATGTGAGAAAGGAGTCGTCATGCTGCTAGGGAGGAATTGAACATAGCCATCAAGAGAAAAGCCTAGAGACGAATCAAACTAAGAAGAAGATTTAAAGTTTAAAATCAAAAGTTTTCAACGCAACGTTAGTCTACCCAAAGGAGCGCATTTCAATTTCAGAATTCAGAATCCAGAATTCAAGATTCTGCATTCGTTGTAAGTATAGTGACCTTTCAGAATATGAATAAGAATTGCGATGTGATTCGATGTGAATGAAAATAGAATTGTGTTATTGTATTGTATAAAATTCTATGTATTTTGATGATTCTATCATGACTTGTGTATTGACGTTTGTGGCATAAATTGATTGATGCAAACCTATTGAACAATACTATGTGAAAACAATGACGCTTGCAAGTTTGTGGAAAAAAATTAGAAATTGATGCTTTTATGTATATGTCGATGGCATGGACTATGTGTATTCCCTTAGTCTAAATTAGAATTTCTGTAAACATACTTGAAACCTTCTATGCCTACATAACCCAAAAGCCTATGTTAACACTTTCATGTCTAATTGCAAGTATAATTGGTTCTATGTTGAGCATCGTTTGGGTTTTCATAAATCATGCAAGTTCATTTTTATTTGCAAGTGAAATTGGATCTATGTTAAGTATCGTTTGTGAACTATGTAAGTTCATGTTGAAATAGGCTATGTGATTATATGTTATAATTGGATTTTTTGGTGAATATACATCATGCTAGTTTTGTGTTTGACATTATGCCAAGTTAAACATGTCTAAACACAAGTTTGTATTAGCCTAAACTATGCCATCTCATATGCCACCTACTTAGTTATACATTGGTTTGAATGCAAGTTCACATGACTCATATTATATGTTAGTTGAATCGCTAAATTGCAAGTTCATGCGCCACACACCCCTATATGTTGTCAACTATTACATGTTCTTGATTTCCCCTTTTTCTTACGCTTATAAATTTGGGCTGAATTGTGCCAAGCCCAACATTTGTTATAACGTTGCAAATGTATAAACGGGGGTAATAACGTTGGGTGTAAAACATGAAAATATATGTTGGCATGTTTGGCACATGACAATGACAATGACATTTAAAGTGGTATGAATTGTTATACCCAAAAATAAAAGATATGACATTTACACATATACTTGAGAAATAATAAAATATGTAAATTTAGAAAACACGATGTGCTTAACCCGAGGTTGGATTGAGTCGTGATGTAAACCTGCCCGGAACCGCCCAGCTGTCCAGTAGTCACAACAATACCTATGCAATGTGGGTGGTTAAGCATTGTGCCCAATAAAGACCCGAGGTTAGACTGAGCTACGGTGTAAACCTGCCCGGAACCGACCGGCATATCCAGTAACCGTAGCAGTACCTGTCTAATGTGAGTGGTTTGGTGCTTCTAAGAGGCTAAGGACAGGTGGTAGGGTTAAGTCAACTATGACACTTAACTAAATTCAACATGTTAATAAGAATTGATGGGTGGGGGTTAGGTAAATACGGACACTTAACCACTTAACATGTTTGACTAGAAAATCCTGGTAATGAGGGACCCGTTTCAGTAGTAACCCAATTTAGGTATCGATGGTACCCTGAAACTAGGAAGGGTGGGGCACGATTACTGGGCTGATTGTAAGCGGTCAAACGACGGCGGTGGGTGCACAGTGCAGGTCTAACGGGGTGTGAGCGTGCACACACTTCGGAGCAGACAACTAGGGCACTGGGGACACCAGTAGTATAACCTATGCCTTCTAGAATTTGTGTCGGGGCCGCCACCATGGGCCTTGATACACCCCATGGTGGGACCGGCATAGGTATCTACAATTCTTGGGGGCCGTATGACACATGTTAACGCGAGTAGGAGCCGATCTTTAAATAAAGTTGGGGATCACTTTACCCTCACCACGGGGTGCCAGTTAGAATAAACTCAAGTAGATGCAGAGATATAGTATGGGTGCGATAGTAAATTCGACACTCCCTTAGCTTGTGACACTATCCTATTTTCAGTATATATCTATCATGCCCTTTTCTTATTCACATACTGAAGAGTTACTAGATTTACTCAGGCTTTATGTCTGACCCTATTTTCTTTTCGTCTTCTTTTCTTTCGTTCCCCCCTAGGTCCATAGGGAGGAAACAACTTAGCTCAGTCAGGCTCTATTCAAGCTCCAAGAACGTAGATGTATGATTTGGGTCTCTTTTGCTCGGACTATGGCTTTGGATATCACTATGGGGATTTTTGTCACTTTATTTATGTTTTATGCTTCTTTAATAATCAAGACAGTTATGATGTTGTAATGATGGAAGTATTTTGAGACAATTATGGAATGTTTTGTTTTTAACACGTATTGATGCAATAAAAGTCTGTTGGTTTCCGCTGTTTAAATTATGTGTATTTATATCTGTCTTGAGTTTATCTGTCGCTTTTACTTATAAACCTCCACCAAAATCAAGGCATTCCCTTTGTGAGTGACCTTAACGGAGGTGGGGTGTTTCATTATATACTCAGTCATATATCACAATATATGAAAACATTAAAATAAATGTTGAAGAATCCAGTTGGATCCCTCCAAACTGTTTCCCTGCATTCACAGATGTTAAACAATATAATATAACATCTATTTCATTTCAATATGATACATTCTGATAAACAGAATCAATATTTGATTAACGACATATATATATAGTTATCTATAATTTTCGCCAATAAATAAGCAATTCAACCAAACAATCATCACACAACAGTCAATAAGCATTTATCATCACTAGAAGTATGTTATAAAAATATAAACTGGTCAGAGTTAGTGAGTTTTACTCACATTGTTCGGTTTATCATTAAATAACGATAACCGTCGTTGATTCAGTTCAGATAATTTATTTCGCAATAAATTGTAACCGACTCTAATTCACTCTGAATCAGTTCCATTGCATAGCCCTCGTCCAAATGATCCCAACGGATTTGAGCGTTCGTAATTATGACCAGTTATGAGTGAGATATATCATTTACAAGATTGCATATATATTTAATTAAATTAAACTTAAACATTATTTAGTTTGGGCTTTACCTTTCTTGAAAACCGGCTCAATAATCACCTCATTCACCATCTACAGTGTCTCTTCTCTCCTCCTATACACAGCGCATTCGAACGTGCCAATTCATGCCATTTCCAGAGCTATAACCACTTGTCTCTTTCCTTTTACACCATTTAAATTCAAATGACCATAACCATTGTATTCCTCTTCGATTTCCCTACACAATTATCACCACTTCATCAATTAGCTATCATATAACACTTGGTCGCTGCGTCAATGTTACGGCTCTTACAATACCCCACGCCATAGAATAAGGTGCGGCAATTTTCCATCTCGAAATTCATGAAAGTCTGCAATTCGATGTTAAAAACCATGCGAAATCCAAATATCAACACTAATTCGTAAATCGAAGCTCCGATCCTTAGAAATGTCTAACCCTAGCTACTGCAAGCTGCTGCGTCTATTTCCTGAGCTCGAGATCATGGTGTGAGTTTCATAAAACATACATGAATTTGTAGCTAATACCCTCCCAAATCCATATGTACATATACTATGATTTATAGGAGTATATTTGAATTGTTATGAATTTCTAAGAGAGTAATTTCTCACGTTTCTGAAGAAATAGTGGCGGCATTAAAACGTTGATGCTGAATGGAAAGTTTAGGGTTAGAGGATATAAGGGGGTTATTTATAGATTGATTTTTATATTATTTTTATTTTATTTTATTGAATCGCTACCTATATACACTGTTTAAAAGTTCCAACGACCACGTACAATACCCAAATTTGATACAAATGGACATACTGCTGTAGTTCGACATTACAGACCCAACAAAACTTGTTTTGTCGAATTTCAAATCAGTTTGCTCACACAGCGCATTTTTAAAATCGGATTATTGACTGTATGTCACATTAAAATTCCATACGGTCAAATATTGACTCCAAAATCACGAAAAATTGAAATCTAACAATAATTTAATATTCCGGATCCAACAAAATAAATTTCGTCAAAAACGGAGGTCGTTTGCAAAAATGGCTATTTTCTGAGCTCTGTATAAACCAATTTAAATATTTATATATTTAAAAACAATTTAATTTAATATTAATAAATTAATACTATCGTATATATTCACATAGAATATTATCCGGCTCCAAAATAAACATATCGGGATTTATGACTCGATATTTCAAAATCCCAGGTTATATCGATATTCAATTTATATATAAAAATCCTTTTATAATATAAATAAATTGTTATAAATTATGAAGGAATTCCATAGCGACTTTTCAAAAATTTGATTTGGACATAACTCCCAATCTACAAGACGAAATCTCGATTTTTCACTTCCACAAGAAAAATATACTTCACCAGCTCCAAACGTTCCTTGTTTTGAAGAAATCCAACTTAAAATGGATTCTCTCTATTCATTTAAAGTTCGAATAGCCAAATTACGAACTGCCACACCATTTCGAGCTCGATTGTAATTATAATATAAATAATATGTTCAACTGACATTTATAAATAAATTCGTTAATATAATTCAATTTTAAACTGAATTATATATTTTAAATTGTCCAATTCACACAATATTGTCAAATCAATTTAATTCCGATTATTTTGGAATTAAATATATTATTTAATTGTTTATATTAATTAAACATTCAAAGTTATTTAATTCAAACCATTTAAAATTACCAAACCATTATTTAAATAATTAAATTAATTAATTATTAACCGTTAAGACTACGAGACGTTAAACTTTGCCTACTCCAGTATTTATGATTTGAAGAAAGAGGTTTTTTTGCTTTTTTATGAGGTGTCATTTTTTATGGTTTAGGTAAAAAATAAGTTTTAATAAAGAAAATTAATTTTTTTGAAGCTTTTAGTTTTTGAAAAAAAAGGTGATAAAGCCGAACCACATTTTTAAATCATGGAGTGGGAAAGGATTAGTACCTAGAAAAGACGAGGAATATTTTTGAGGCTATAAAGTAGATAACACGAATTATTTTGGAATAATAGTAAATTCCCTTAGTGTGCATAA
The DNA here is from genome assembly GCA_030737875.1 of Allium sativum. NCBI lineage: Eukaryota > Viridiplantae > Streptophyta > Magnoliopsida > Asparagales > Amaryllidaceae > Allium > Allium sativum. The sequence continues at coordinate 229,498,679 of CM060918.1, forward strand.
GCACCATATAGCCTAGGTTGTTGCTTGGAAAAGACTGTTAATACACATCAAGGACTAGTTGGGACAAGTAGATGGTAGAGGGCAAATGATTTGTTTAGATCCAGTGGTTTGGACTTTTCTTTGTCAACGAGGGCATGGTCCTAGTATTCTTAGCCCTTGGTATTGCTGTGTAGTGTGCTTATTTTCCTATTTTAGTTGTAACAACCTGGAAAATCAGAACCAATTTAAATTTTTTAATTTGGCAATTTTAATGAATTTTGAATATTTAAAATGAATTATTTTAAATAATAACAATGAGAAATTTATTTTGAATAGAATTAGAACCTATAAATTTATTTAAATCGAAGTTAGAATATAAATATTTATTTTAATTATAAAAGGAATTGGAAATGGCGCGGTAGTTTGAAAATTCGATTTCAAATTTCAAACGAATGTACATGATTCAAATTAAACCGGATTTTAGTAAAACCAGAAATATTTGAATCTGTTTGAAAATAAATGAGACGACCCCAAACCCCGTACTGACGGTGGCAAGGGTAATCCTTGGAATATAACACATAAACAGATAATAGCAGAACAGAGTTAAATAAATACACCAGATAATGTACAAATAATACACTGAATAAACGTAATCATCAGAGTTACACAGAATATAGGATCATATTTAGTACAAATACAGTACAACTATACATAAATGTCTACAGCGGAAACAAACATAATATGTACAATAGGAGCTGAACAACATAAAAAGAGATAAATGATAGAATCCATCTTTAGCTCCAGCTATCCAGAAAGAGCCAGCTAAACCTGAATACAAGGCTGCCCATGTAGAAAAAGGGGCACCCGAGTTTGAAAGTGATACAAACTACGAGTCAGTCATGGGACTGGTATGAGAGATTTACTCAACACATTCAAAATATGGCTAATCACAGGACCACGCCACTTTCATGGAACGGGTTTACTCCATCGGATCACTAGTGCTTTAAAAACAAATCTTTCTTCTAAACATCGCAATGCTTTTTATAAAAATGAAGCCATTATAAGACTCAGTTCCCATCACACAATGCAATGCAAACCGAAGGGTAGAGTTTTACCTTATAATGGCCAAAATATGCTTGATACGAATAAAACAAAAGCATTTGATATTATTACTAGTGTTTATATGTTCCAAAAACGATTTCAAATCATAACTATCAATCATAGATGGCATGGGTACCATATATCATGTCCCATATATATATATACAATCAAAACCGCACGATTTTGTATTTGGAAATTGGATTTCCGTCATGAACCAAGGCAAAAGATAGTCCTTACCGAATTCGAGACAATCTAGCCTACCATGTCTCAGGAACAGCCGCAACTGCCCCTTGGATCGTCAGGGCCGGTCCACCGATGTGGATTATTATGCCTGAAATATACGTCTCCTCGCCCTATGGGGCGCAAATGAGCCAACGAATGACTCCATCGGACCCGGATCGTCCGATCTAATCGAGGCGCCTCGCAACTATAACAAACACATAAGTAAATTGTCAGGTCGTGTAAAAACACTGACATAACTCCTAGCTAGAAAGAAACGCATGCCCTCCCTGAGGTCCTTCTCCCGTTTCTGGTTCATACCGGGGTGTGAGGCTCGCGAATTCACGTTATACCCAAAGCTATGCCACACAAGCGGTGCTTTGATCATCACCACAAGACTTTTCTTTTCAACAGAAGCCCTGATCATTTGCCACTTAGGCATGCCACACTAGCAATTCATGCCATGCAACTGATGTCCATTGATATACAACCTCTGAGCTCGTGTGTTTCAGAGAAGGGCGTTAAGCAAAAGAATAAATTCTCCGCCGCCAAACAGATGTATATTTAATAGAGATCAATCAACACAGAATAAAATCCAATGTCAGACACACAGTCCATTTACAAGTCCGTTCTAGGTCTGAACGAAACCGTAGGCACTATATACCTCGCAAACCCATCGACCACCACGTACGTCTGGACGATCACCACTCATTATCCATATTTTGGGATGCCTCCCAATCAGGACCTCGGTTACCATCCAAACGAGGTGAAGATCTCCGGTCTTCGACCACCGTCTTCATCTTCGATTTCTTATCGTCGATTCAGTTATTCAGAATAGGATAAACCCGGTCTTTCTGAGCAACTCGCGTATATAATATACAAGTGCAACACTAACATGCACACGCATCATTTCAATTCATTAGTCACTAACCGTCAATCAGTAAGAGAATGATTTAGCCAACCTTTAGTTAATTTCTAAATTTCACATCCATATCATTTATAATATTTTATAACGATTTATCGCTATTTTTATTTATTTTAAAATAGCCAATTTATTCAAAACGACGCTTCGGGCCATAACACGACCGTGGCGCTGTTTTTCTTCAGATTTTATTTACACATATCTGAAAATCTAACCATTGGATCTTCACAAAATTTACATCATTAGAAAGATCTTTTCAAAACGAATCCAACAGTTCCAGTTTCGGGAAAATCCGACTGTCGGATCTCCCGGTATAATCGTTTGAAGTTTCGATTTCAAAATACGAACTGCAGCGTCGTTATTCGATTAATTATAATTATATATATATATATATATGTATATATATAAATATAATCGATTCTGGCACTGTTTTTCTTCTGATTTGAATTAAACAGTCCAGACAATCCAACCGTTGGATTTTCACAAAGTTGGTGCCGTTGGAAAGATATTTCCAAAGCGAACCCAACGGTTGCGATTTCAGGAAAATCCGATGGTCGGATCTCCCGGTATAATCGTTTGAAATTACGGTTTCAAAATACGAACTGCAGCGTCGTTATTCAATATATTTCAATTCTCTCTCTCTCTCTCTATATATATATAAATATATATATATATATATATATCGATTCTTCGATTTCAAAGCTATATTCTTTTCATACATTTGATAAAAATGATATTTTTATCCAACTGTCTTCTATTTCAACACTTCACTATATTTAACAATTCATGTATATAATAAAAATGTGATTTTTATTGTAAAACAATTCATTTCAAAACACTATTATTTTATATAGTTTATATAGGTAATAAAAATAGGGTTTTTATTATAAAACAATTTCTTTCAAAAGGAGATTATTTTATGTAGTTCATATAGATGATAAAAATGTGATTTTTATATTTAAAACATGAACACCATTCAACACATGAATTTCAATTCAACGAATGAAAATAATTCAACGAATGAAAATAATTCAAACACATGAATATTATTCAAAATTTCGGCAGCATAACGACAGGGTAGTTAAAACCGGGACCCTCCCTAGTATGGCTCCTCGCTCTACCTTAAAACCTCGCGGTTTTTGACAATGGGGAATCATGCATCTAGTTCGCACGCAGGCGGCATGTATATTTATTTCATTTCCACAAACTAATCCTATGTGGTTTCAACCAAATATTTCTCTACCACAAACGGGTATTTTCCAACCACAATCAATCAATATCAACCACAAACAATTTCAATCAACCATTCGCTATCAATCAATTTTCACACCAGTCACAACCAATAAATATCATCCATTGTTTGTGGACGAGGGGCGTATATATATATATATATATATATATATATATATATATATGATTATATATAGCAATTCACTTCTATTTCAACACATATATAATTTTTACAACGCATATATAACTTATACATCGAACGTACAACTTATACAACGCTATACATGAGGTGTACAACACTTATATAACTCATACATCGACTATATAATTTATATATCGTCGTTTTCCATATCGTTTATAAATTAGAAATCTCACATTAGGTTCCACTCCACCAAAAATAGCAGTAGGCTCAGAAAAATATGCGGCCTCTTCTAGAATATAGAAGACGTCCACACGAGTCCACTTTCTCTTGTTTCACTGAATTTCGTCAAGAAACGAAAAAGATATGATTTTTACAGTGAAAACAAAAACGGTAGCGCTTTAAACTGCTATTAAATAGTTAAAAATAAAAATAGCCGTACCTTCACAGTTTCGTTCAAAACTAGGTTAGGGATTATCACCAAATCCGAGCAACTAGGGGATAATCGGCCGATGCCACGACGTAGGGCTTCGAACGGCGCACCAGGGGGAGGGGACCGCGTCAAGCACGGTGGGGAGTGTTGGTCGTGACGGCGCTCCAAAGGTGACGCCTTCTCGAAGGTGATTCTGCCTCCTCGCTCAACGATAATCAACAAATCTTACATGGATGTGAAGCTTGAGGGGTGCTCTGCAAAATCCCTACCTGGAGCACTTGATTTTACTGAGTGTGGAAGGAGAAATCGAGGAGAGAAGGAAGAAAGGGGTAGCCGCCATTCGAATCGGGGAGAGAGAAAAGTATTTTTTTTTTTACAAAAAATCCTATTGGCTGGTGGGTTTTAAAAGGGGTTTTCTGACACGACCACCAATCTAAACCCAACGACTGTCGTCCCTAGCGTTTTACCCCCATTCTGAACACATTGGGATATGTTTCGTAGGCCCATTCGACTGTTTCAGTCAGTTTTCCTTCAAATTAAAATATAAAACATTCAATATTTGATTCGAACATGCATTTCAATTTGCCAGGGCCATAAACTGATTCGAAAAATTCCAGAAAAATAATTCTAGCTATGTTTTGACGATACAGTTCCAACAAAACTAGTTTCGTCGAATTCTGAGACCGTTTGCAAAAAGGCCCATTTCTGGTCGATCCAATTTAACTGTAATTGACCAAAACACGTTTTCCCTTGCCACGCTCACATACTAGCTTCAAAAATTATGAAATTTGAAACCTAGCAATAACTTCACATCCCGGATCCAACAAAAGTGGTTTCGTCAAATTCCGAGGTCGTTTGCAAAATGGCCAATTTCACGGGCTATATAAATTCTATAGCGACCTTTCTGAAAATTCATTTGGCCATAACTTTTGCTTTCCGCTATGAAACTTCGATTTTTCAGATTCGTTAGAAAGGTATTCACTAACATATTTAAATATTTTTGGTTTCACTCAAATTCATTTTGTTTTTCACCCGTTACAGTCCGGCAAAGTTTGAATTCAATTTTTGAAACTGCAACGCCATTTCAGGCCTTGTTTATAATTAGAATTAATTATATTCGTTTTCAAATGTCGATTCAAACTCACTTTTCATTGCTATTATTTAAAATATTTATTTTAAATATTTAGAATCCACTATTTTAGCCAATTTAAAAATTTTAAATTGGTTCAGATTTTCTGGGTCGTTACAATCTCCCCCACTTAAAACTTTTCGTCCCCGAAAAGGAACAAAGTCGAAAGTGGTTTGATTAATCAACTCTACGTTCAATTTGGCTTCCATTCTCCAACTTTTCAGTTTCTGAGAATTTTCAGATTCTTCAAAAATTTGGCTAACACCCGGAATTTTCGAAAAATTTCGCCATAACCTCCTTTGTACGGGGAGAGGTTTGGAAATTTATTAGGCCGTATTAGGTACCCAATAAATCCTAATAAGCATACACATATTTATAGTGATATATTCTGGTGTTTACAGGGGAGCGTGTATTGATAATAACTCCAGAGAATAAATTCTCGTCACCTTGTCAAAGCCTGAGGGAGTGTGTATTTTAAATGCTCCAGAGGATAAATCATCGTCACCTCGTCCCGTGTGGGAAATAAATAGTCCATGTGCCGTATATAATAACTAGAGAGATGTGATTATTGTCAACTCCAGACCCATGTGGGGTTTTTTAATTAATCTGGCAATTTTATCGTTACAATTTAAATAGTCCATATCAGTCATCAGTTCAACCTGTAAAATATAGTCATCGCCATACAAGCCTCTCGCTCATATGGTAAATCTTCCACCTCGTCACACAAGCTCCAAATGCTTATGTGGTATATGATGAAGTATGCCTATCTTCAGAAGTATGCCATGTAATGTAGTTCAAAATTAATTGTTACTATCCTATGGCGATATTTCTTATTTCACACAGAACAACCAGCACTCTGCATCCAATGGCATTCACAGGAGTTGATATAATAATATTTCGCATCCAACACATTAAGGTTTACCTATTTGTCGGGTATGCAAATAAAATCTTTACTCAACAGCTATCCATTTACCTGTTCAAACATATATAATGCACATGTATATATTTCTATCTATTTTCTAACCAGTCCAATGTGTGATTTAATCGAATAAATTCTACAATTTATCCTATTATTGATTAAATTAACTACCGTTTTAATAATTTTAATTAATCAAATCTACTATCACACAACACAACAACAATCAATTTCTATACTCTTTAAAATCATTCGGACTATAGAATTAAAAGTGCACATCCATGGAAAGAAAATAACAACAGAGTAGAGAACTAATTGGTAATGCAAAGTATGGTAAATGTACCTTGCACCAGAGTCAATCAGAGATATCTACTCGGCATCTAGGATAGGCTTTCTGAATGCTCTCCTCAGTTTCCCAAGTACAATCTCGCGGATCTCCACTCCATTGCACTTTGACTAAGTGAACTTTCTTGTTCCTCAGCTCTTTGGTTTCTTTGCCGATAATCTTTAGCGGCTCTCTTCTCACAGCTAGTTCTGGAGTAATTTCAATATCCTGTTGATCTGCTTCTTCCACGATCAAGTCTGGATTATGAACGTGCTTTCGAAGTTGAGATATGTTAAATACATCATGAACTCCAAGCAACAAATCAGGCAGTTTAACCTTGTAAGCGAGAGTTCCGATCCGTTCCAGAATAGAAAACGAACCAATGAATTTGGGTGCCAACTTTCCAGTTTTACCAAACCGGATAACTCCTCTCATCGGCGATACTTTCAAATATACATAGTTGCCAACATCAAACGATATATCTCTTCTTCTCCTATCGGCATAGCTCTTTTGTCGGCTTCGAGCGGCGAGTAATCGCTTCTTAATAAAGTCGACTTTGTCGGCAGCTTCTCGGATCATATCTGGCCCCAATACAAGTCTATTACCGGGTTCGACCCAACAGGCAGGAGATCGGCACGGTCTACCATATAATGCTTCGAATGGCGACATTGTCAGGCTCGCCTGGTAGCTGTTATTATATGAGAATTCAACCAAATGCAGATGGTCTTCCCATGATCCACCGAAATCTAGAACACAAGCCCGCAATAGATCTTCTAAAATACGATTCACCCTCTCAGTCTGACCATTTGTCTAAGGATGATAAGCGGTGCTTAGATTCAGCTTTGTTCCCAGCTCTACTTGAAATGCCTCCCAGAATTTACTAGTGAATATTGTATCTCTATCACTGACAATACTGAGCGGCATTCCATGTAGTCTAACTATTTCCTTGAAATATATCTGCGCCAGACTCAGAGCATTTCTGTTTGATCTGACAGGTATGAAATGAGCGGTCTTCGTGAAGCGATCTACGATCACCCAAATACTGTCGTTTCCTTTTCTGGTTCTGGGCAAACCATCAATGAAGTCCATGGAAATATGTTCCCACTTCCAACCTGGGATGTCTAGCGGTTGCAATAATCCAGCCAGTTTCTGTTGGTCGCTTTTGACTAGCTGGCAAGTAGGGCATCGGCTAACATATAGAGAAATGTCCCTCTTCATCGACCTCCACCAAAAAGTGCGTTTGATGTCATTATACATTTTGCTTACTCCCGGATGGATACTAAGTTTTGACTTGTGGCATTCATCCAGTACTTCCTTTCGGAGCTCAGGAATGTTAGGGACACAAATTCGACCTTTCAGCCTTAGGATCCCCTCATTATCTACTTGGAAACTCGAGGGTTCACCCTTTTGAATTATCTCCTTGATCTTCTGAATGAAGTGATCATCCTTCTGAAGAGCAGATATTTTATCTACCAATGAAGTTGTGATAATAAAACTGGCGATCGTTTCATTTTTTCGGCTTAACGCATCGGCCATGACATTGGCTTTCCGTGGAGTGTATATAATCTCAAAATCGTATGTGCAAGGAACTCTAGCCAACGTTGCTGCCTCAGATTCAAGTCCTTCTGGGTGAACAGATACTTTAACGACTGGTGATCTGTAAACAGTTCAAATCTCCCACCCAGAAGATAGTGCCTCCAGATTTTCAAAGCGAATACTATCGCCAATAACTCAAGATCATGAGTGACGTAGTTTTTCTCGTGCGGCTTCAGCTGACGGCTAGCATAAGCAATCACTTGACCTCTTTGCATTAACACTGCGCCAAGGCTTTCTCTAGAAGCGTCACTCCAGACTTTCAAATCCTGATTGCCATCGATGATGGTTAACACTGGAGCTATCATTAACCTTAACTTTTTCTCTTCGAAAGCCTCCTCACTTTCTGGAGTCCATTTGAATTTAGAGTGTTTCTTTGTAAGCTTCGTTAAGTGACCAGATATCTTCGAAAAGTTTTTAATGAACTTCCGGTAATTACTAGCCAATCCGAGAAAACTACGGACTTCTGTAGGGGTACTGGGCTGTTTCCAGTTTTGAATAACTGTGATTTTACTTGGATCCACAGCAATTCCTTCTTTCGATACGACATGGCCCAGAAATTTCACTTCATTTTGCCAGAATTTACATTTGGATAGTTTGGCTTTTAATACATTCCTTCTGAGGATTTCCAGAACCTGTTCCAAATGCTTTTCATGCTCGGTCTTTGATTTAGATAAGATTAGAATATCGACAATGAAAACCAGAACAAATTTATTGAAAACTCCTCTTAACACTCTATTCATCAAATCGACGAAGTATGCTGGAGCGTTACATAAACCGAACGACATTACTAACCACTCATAAAATAAGTCAGGACCTCTGAATGCTGTCATTGGAACACACTCTTCAGCAATTCGAAGCTGATGGAAGCCTGTAGCTAGGTCCATTCTTGAGAATACTTGTGCTCCATTTAGACGATCCAATAAATCATCAATTCGCGGCAATGGATATTTGTTCTTTATTGTCTGCTTGTTCAAATCCCGATAATCCACACATAGCCGTAGAGTACCGTCAGATTTTGGGACAAACACCACTACTGCTCCCCAATCAGAGAAACTAGGCCTGATCAGGCCCTTCCATACGAGTTGTCGTGTTTGATTGTCTAATTCCTCTTTCTCTTTCAAGGACATTCTTCGAATAACGTGTACTACCGGCCTTGCATTAGGAATTAAAGCAATTTTGAAATCTATTTCTCTTTGCGGAGGTAAGCGAACAACTTCTTCAAACACATCCGCATAATTTTTAACGACAGGAATGTCTTTGATGAGGTCAGGAATATCCTCTGTGACTTCAGGGATATTTTCTATTTGGTCTGGAGAAACATCCAAAGCTGCCCAGAAGTCCCTTCTATTAGCATTCTGGCCTTCACATGGGATGGTTATATAATCACCTGATTTAATCTTCGCCTTAACGACTCTGTCGGTGCATTTAACCTCAGCTTCATACTTGGTCAACCAGTCTAACCCCAAGATAAGATCAAACTCTGTGAAATTCATGACGGCTGCAATGGTAGGGAACCGATAACGAGAAAAGGAAACCGACACTCCACAAACCCAACTGAGATCAATGGAACCCCCAACCGGATTCTGGACAGTCATTGGTTCCTTGAGCTTTTTCAAATTCAAATCCAGCTTCCTAGCTGCATTCTTTGCAACAAAGCTTCGCGACGCGCCGATGTCAAACAGTACTTTAACTGGGATATCTTTGACCGTGAGCGTGCCTTCTAAAACATCTGGCCTTTCCGGAGTAGACGAAGATGCAGGCCCTTCTATCACTTCATTTACCTTAGCCTCTTTAGTCTTTTTCAATAGCCAGCAATCCTGCTTTACATGACCAGCCTGTTGGCATTGACTGCACTTTCTATTCTCTTGAAAATTCATCCCGGATTTAGACCCATCACCCTTTCGTCTGTTCGAAGATCTACAGTTTCTCATCGAATGCCCTTGCTGATCGCATTTTAGACATACGACTGTCTTTACCTTTTTCTGATTGATCTTTGGCCTCTTTTTGACTTCAGCCTTCGTACTGGCCTCAGGCTGCACACTTGTCTCTTGGCTATCAGCTTCAAATTTTCTTTTGCTGCTAGAACTGATTTCTTCTTCGTCTCGCAACTTACCTTTCTTGTCTAGATCTTCGTACTAGTAAGCCATGTAAATCATTTCTGAAAAAGGAAGCTTCACACTCCTCATCACACTATTCTGATATTTTCTTTGCAGGCCATGAATAAATCTCAGATTCTTCCTCTTTGGGTCTTTAATCAGACGAGGGGCAAAATGAGCGAGTTCGTTGAATTTCTTATGATATTCAGGAATGGTCATATCTCCTTGTATCAGATAAGAGAATTCATCGCATAATCGCTCAGTTGCTTCTGGAGGAGTAAATCTTTCTAAGAAAATCACTTTGAATCTGTCCCAGGTGATATCACCTTCTGGATTATTCTCAATAACTGAATCCCACCAGAACAAAGCTTCATCTTTGAGTGCCCAGGATGCCAGTAATCTTTTCTGGTCATCCCTCAACTTTAAACCCTCAAAGATTTTCTTAGCAGAACGAATCCAAGCCTGTGTCTTCATAATAGATTCTTCACCAGAGAGCGGTATTCCACCCATATTTCGATATTTGATTAATAGGGCCTCAATATCCGGTTCTGCATTCCTTCTGTTTCTGACACTCATTTTCTAGTACTTCTGCAAATAGCAGATCAAGTGTCAGGTCACAGAAAAGATATTTCAAAATATAGAGACAAATACTTCAAATGTAAATGTGTCTATCGAGGTGTAATTTTATTCTGCCTTACTCATACTAGGATATTACTGATCCTATCTGTATAGAGTTACCCGTCCTAGAACACTACTGGTTCTATTTCTGACGAGTTTGTTATATGTTATATTCCAGAACTAAGCTTAACCAAAGCCCTGATACCAAATGAGATGACCCCACACCCCGTACTGACGGTGGAAAGGGTAATCCTTGGAATATAACACATAAACAGATAATAGCAGAACAGAGTTAAATAAATACACTAGATAATGTACAAATAATACACTGAATAAACGTAATCATCAGAGTTACACAGAATACAGGATCATACTTAGTACAAATACATTACAGCTATACATAAATGTCTATAGCGGAAACAAACATAATATGTGCAATAGGAGCTAAACAGCATAAAAAGAGATAAATGATAGAATGCATCTTCAGCTCCAGCTATCCAGAAAGAGCCAGATAAACCTGAATACAAGGCTGCCTGTGTAGAAAAAGGGGCACCCGAGTTTGAAAGTGAAACAAACTACGAGTTAGTAATGAGACTGGTATGAGAGATCTACTCAACACATTCAAAATATGGCAAATCACAGGACCACGCCACTTTCGTGGAATGAGTTTACTCCATCGGATCACCAGTGCTTTATAAACAAATCTTTCTTTTAAACATCGCAATGCTTTTTATAAAAATGAAGCCATTATAAGACTCAGTTCCCATCACACAATGCAACGCAAACCGGTGGATAGAGTTTTACATTATAATGGCCAAAATATGCTTGATACGAATAAAACAAAAGCATTTGATATTATTACTAGTGTTTATATGTTTCAAAAACAATTTCAAATCATAACTATCAATCATAGACGACATGGGTACCATATATCATGTCGCCATATATATATACAATCAAAACCGCACGATTTCGTATTTGGAAATTGGATTTCCGTCATGAACCAAGGCAAAAGATATTCCTTATCGAATTCGAGACAATCTAGCCTACCATGTCTCAGGAACAACCGCAACTGCCCCTTGGATCGTCAGGGCTGGACCACCGATGTGGATTATTATGCCTGAACAATACGTCTTCCCGCCCTATGGGGCGCAAATGAGCCAACGAATGACTCCATCGGACCCGGATCGTCCGATCTAATCGAGGCGCCTCGCAATGGTAACAACCACATAAGTAAAATGTCAGGCCGTGTAAAAACACTGACACAACTCCTAGCTAGTAAGAAACGCATGCCCTCCCTGAGGTCCTTCTCCCGTTTCTGGTTCATACCGGGGTGTGAGGCTCGCGAATTCACGTTATACCCAAAGCTACGCCACACAGGCTGTGCTTTGATCATCACCACAAGACTTTGCTTTTCAACAGAAGCCCTGATCATTTGCCACTTAGGCATGCCACACTAGCAATTCATGCCATGCGACTGATGTCCATCGATATACAACCTCTGAGCTCGTGTGTTTCAGAGAAGGGCGTTAAGCAAAAGAATAAATTATCCGCCGCCAAACAGATGTATATTTAATAAAGATCAATCAACACAGAATAAAATCCAATGTCAGACACAGTCCATTTACAAGTCTGTTCTGGGTCTGAACGAAACCGGAGGCACTATATACCTCGCAAACCCATCGACCACCACGTACGTCTAGCCGATCACCACTCATTATCCATATTTCAGGATGCCTCCCAATCAGGACCTCGGTTACCATCCAAACGAGATGAAGATCTCCGGTCTTCGACCACCGTCTTCATCTTCGATTTCTTATCGTCGATTCAGTTATTCAGAATGGGATAAACCCGGTCTTTCTGAGAAACTCGCGTATATAATATACAAATGCAACACTAACATACACACACATCATTTCAATTGATTAGTCACTAACCGTCAATCAGTAAGAGAACGATTTAGCCAACCTTCAGTAAATTTCTAAATTTCACATCCATATCGTTTATAATATTTTATAACGATTTATCGCTATTTTTATTTATTTTAAAATAGCCAATTTATTCAAAACGACGCTTCGGACCATAACACTGCCGTGGCGCTGTTTTTCTTCAGATTTGATTTACACATATCTGAAAATCTAACCGTTGGATCTTCACAAAATTTACATCATTAGAAAGATCTTTTCAAAATGAATCCAACGGTTCCAGTTTCGGGAAAATCCGACAGTCGGATCTCCCGGTATTATCGTTTGAAGTTTCGATTTCAAAATACGAACTGCAGCGTCGTTATTCGATTAATTATAATTATATTTATATATATGTAAAAATATAATCGATTCTGGCGCTGTTTTTCTTCTGATTTGAATTAAACAGTCCAGACAATACAACCGTTGGATTTTTACAAAGTTGGTGCCGTTGGAAAGATATTTCCAAAGCGAACCCAACGGTTGCGATTTCAGGAAAATCCGATGTTCGGATCTCCCGGTATAATCGTTTGAAATCACGGTTTCAAAATACGAACTGCAGCGTCGTTATTCGATATATTTCAATTATATATATATATATATATATATATATATCGATTCTTCGATTTCAAAGCTATATTCTTTTCATACATTTGATAAAAATGATATTTTTATCCAACTGTCTTCTATTTCAACACTTCACTATATTTAACAATTCATGTATATAATAAAAATGTGATTTTTATTGTAAAACAATTCATTTCAAAACACTATTATTTTATATAGTTCATATAGGTAATAAAAATAGGGTTTTTATTATAAAACAATTTCTTTCAAAAGGAGATTATTTTATGTAGTTCATATAGATGATAAAAATGTGATTTTTATATTTAAAACATGAACACCATTCAACACATGAATTTCAATTCAACGAATGAAAATAATTCAAACACATGAATATTATTCAAAATTTCGGCAGCATAACGGCAGGGTAGTTAAAACCGGGACCGTCCCTAGTACGGCTCCTCGCTCTACTTAAAACCTCGCGGTTTTTGACAATAGGGAATCATGCATCTAGTTCGCACGCAGGTGGCATGTATGTTTATTTCATTTCCACAAACTAATCCTATGTGGTTTCAACCAAATATTTCTCAACCACAAACGGGTATTTTCCAACCACAATCAATCAATATCAACCACAAACAATTTCAATCAACCATTCGCTATCAATCAATTTTCACACCAATCACAACCAATAAATATCGTCCATGGTTTGTGGACGAGGGCGTATATATATATATATATATATATATATATATAGCAATTCACTTCTATTTCAACACATATATAATTTTTACAACGCATATATAACTTATACATCGAACGTACAACTTATACAACGCTTATACATGAGGTGTACAACGCTTATATAACTCATACATCGACTATATAATTTATACATCGTCGTTTTCCATATCGTTTATAAATTAGAAATCTCACATTGGGTTCCACTCCACCAAAAATAGCAGAAGGCTCAGAAAAATACGCGGTCTCTTCTAGAATGTAAAAGACGTCCACACGAGTCCACTATCTCTTGTTTCACATAATTTTGTCAAGAAACGAAAAAGATATGATTTTTATAGTGAAAACAAAAACGGTAGCGCTTTAAACTGCTATTAAATAGTTAAAAATAAAAACAGCCGTACCTTCACAGTTTCGTTCAAAACTAGGTTAGGGATTATCACCAAATCCGAGCAACTAGGGGATAATCGGCTGATGCCATGACGTAGGGCTTCGAACGGCGCACTAGGGGGTGGGGACCACGTCAGGAGCGATGGAGGGTGTTGGTCGTGACGGCGCTCCAAAGGTGACGCCTTCTTGAAGGTGATTATGCCTCCTCGCTCAACGATAATCAGCAAATCTTACATGGATGTGAAGCTTGAGGGGTGCTCTGCATAATCCCTAACTAGAGCACTTGATTTTACTGAGTGTGGAAGGAGAAATCGAGGAGAGAAGGAAGAAAGGGGTAGCCGCCGTTCGAATCGGGGAGAGAGAAAAGTATTTTTTTTATACAAAAAATCCTATTGGCCGGTGGGTTTTAAAAGGGGTTTTCTGACATGACCACCAATCTAAACCCAACGACTATTGCCCCTAGTGTTTTATCCCTATTCCGAACACAATGGGATATGTTTCGTAGGCCCATTCGACTGCTTCAGTCAGTTTTCCTTCAAATTAAAATATAAAACATTCAATATTTGATTTGAACGTGCATTTCAATTTGCCAGGGCTACAAACTGATTCGAAAAATTCCAGAAAAATAATTCTAGCTATGTTTTGACGATACGGTTCCAACAAAACTAGTTTCGTCGAATTCTGAGACCGTTTGCAAAAAGGCCCATTTCTGGTCGATCCAATTTAACTGTAATTGACCAAAACACGTTTTCCCTTGCCACGCTCACATACTAGCTTCAAAAATTATGAAATTTGAAACCTAGCAATAACTTCACATCCCGGATCCAACAAAAGTCGTTTCATCGAATTCCGAGGTCGTTTGCAAAATGGCCAATTTCACGGGCTATATAAATTCCATAGCGACCTTTCTGAAAATTCATTTGGCCATAACTTTTGCTTTCGACTATGAAACTTCGATTTTTCAGATTTGTTAGAAAGGTATTCACTAACAAATTTAAATATTTTTGGTTTCACTCAAATCCGTTTTGTTTTGCACCCGGTACAGAATTCAATTTTTGAAACTGCAGCGCCATTTCAGGCCTTGTTTATAACTAGAATTAATTATTTTCGTTTTCAAACGTCGATTCAAACTCACTTTTCATTGCTATTATTTAAAATATTTAAAATCCACTATTTTAGCCAATTTAAAAATTTTAAATTGGTTCAAATTTTTTCGATCGTTACAATAACTTTCCAAAGAATCTGAAAAATTGAAATTTCATAGCGGGAATAAAAAGTTATGTCCAGTTGAAAACTCGGAATAGTCGCTATGGAAATACAGCCCTTAAAAATAACGATTTTGCAAACGACCTCCGTTTTCGATGAGACCACTTTTGTTGGATCCCGAATGTCAAATTATTGCTTGACTACAATTTACATCATTTTTGGAATCAATATGTGAGCGTGGTGGATTTAAACGTGTCTGAACAGTTTCAGTCAATTTAGATCGACCAGAAAATGACCATTTTTCAAACGGTCTCTAAATTTGACGAAATTAGTTTTGTTAGGACTGTATCGTCAATACAAACCTAGAAATAATTTTTATGGAATTTTCGAGGTCAGTATGTGGCTCCAGTAAATTGAAATGTACGATTAAATTCAACATACTGATTTATATTTTAATTTTGATGAAAACGGATCGTAACGATAAAATTGGCTTACCAGATATACCCCATTGTGTTCAAAATGGGGGGTATTTAGCTAAGAACGATCTTTATTGGGTTCGATTTTGGATTTGAATGGAATGGTAACTTTTTGGGAAAAAAATAAAATAATAAACAAAATATATAAATTATCTAATAGCCCCTACCTTCCTTTTATCACCTTCAGTGAATGACCTTTCAAAATAAAAAAAAGGAAAAACCCGCGGTTGCTCAGCCCCGTCGCCCTTGTTCCCACGCCACCACCGTTGCCCCCATGGCCAGCGCCCCCTCGCACCACCTCCCCCTTCCTACACTGCCCCCTCTTCCTTCTCCCTCCTCCTCTGAAAATAAATAACCCCCTAAACCCCAAACTGCCACTTCCAACGAAACCCTAAGCGCCACCAACCCTTCCCCGGCCACTACCCCGCCTGCTCCACATCCAACGCCCCATTCCGACGTCGTGGGTCCCTCCACAACCCCAAACCACCCATACATCCACCGAAAACTGCTGCAACACGCCGGAGCACCACCCCGACCATCCCCCGACCACTAGTAAGCCTCGGTGCCCCTCTGACCGCCACCAACGACCACCGTGGACCCCTCCGATCATAAAAATGCCAGTTTTTATAATTTTTAATTATAAAAATAGGATCTTTATTAGGTGAATGACATTATAAAGGTTGGATCTTTTTTATTTATGAAGTAACAAGTATAAAAATTTTATTTTTTTAATGAAATAGCGAATAACAATATGATTTCTACTGTTTGAATAATAATATAAAAATACGATCTTAAGTTATATAAAGACGAGATTTTTAACGACGTAAAGACGAGATTTTTAACGATGTAAAGACGAGATTTTTAACGATGTAAGGATTGGATTTTTTAATTAGAAAAAGATAGGATTTTTAGTTATGTAAAAATCTGATTTTTAATTATATAAGCCATTAGTATAAAAATATGATTTTTATATAAATGATTATAGAATAAAAATATGATCTTTACATATGTAGTAGAGATATAAAAATACGATCTTTATATATAAAAATGTGATTTTTATATAGAGAAGGGCGAGGGAAAAATTCGATTCTTTAATATATAATCATCATATTAAAAATGTGATTTTTACTATGAACAACATGAAGAAGATTGCGTTGGAATTTAGGAAAAATCCAAACGGTTTAGAAATAAAGAACGGCGGATTGGAAACCCAAGATGAGAACTCCTCACTATAATTTTCTTTGTACAGTTATTTATTTTATAACTGCATATATGAACAACTCCCCGTCGTCCAAAAACCATGGACGACTTGTTTGATTGTTTGTTTTGGTTGATTTATTTGTTTGGATTGGTTTGGGATGTGAAATGAATTGATATGATTTGGTTTGTGCATGGCGCGACCATTACTGGGCGAGGGATAAGGCTAGACCTTATCCCGATTCTAGTATCGCGTCGTTATGCCGCCAAAATTTTCTAAAACCTGTTAGAGTAATAAAAATATCATTTTTATTGTGTAAATGAACCGAATAAATATTTTATCGTTAAAAATATAATTTTAACGTGTATATGAATTCAATAAGTATTCATTTATAAATTATACGATTTGTTTATGTATACCCATTTGACTGATATGGATTGGGGCGATAAAATTTTACATATCGCCCAACTGCACAAATAATATTCAGTATTTGTTGGTTGAAACCCCACACCGGTGTTGGGATGATATTTGATGTACACAATCTCAATTGTTTAGTTGTATGTCGATTGATTGGTTGACATGCTGTTGTAAGCGTTAAATATTTATATTTAATGCATATACAGTGTAGGACGCACTCTGGTTGATGGATGATTATTTATCAGTATTGTTGTATGCATGTGTTGTATAAAATCCATATAATAACATTATATGGTAATTGGTTGTGTCTGATTCCAGTTCAGAAAGAATAAATATTTTAAAAGAATGAATATTTAAAAAAACAAATATTTTAGAATAATGAATATTTTAAAATAATATTCAGTAAAAGATCAAAATCTGATTTGATGTTCGATTTGGGATGGACACGAATATATTTAAATATACATAGCCGTGCTGATTAGATATGCGCCATTTTGACGCGAACAATATTTATATCGATTTATTCATTTTTATAATGAATATCGAAATGAAGTGATTTCAAAATCTGATGTTTGAAAATATTATCATTTATATGTTAATGATATGGAATATTCAATTTTTATTTAAAATTGAATATGAAGTTGAAACCGTTTTTATAAACGAATTTAAAACGATTTATAAAATACGTTTTGAATGGAAATCGATGAAATATATATAATATATATTAATGGCCTGAATAGAACGCGCCGCGCTGCGGTAGTTAGCGAATTTCGACAATTGACTTCGAATTGACGTTACAGAAGATCCGACCATCGAATTCTCCTGAAACGGGGACCATTGGGTTCGTATCGAAAAGAGCTTTCTAACGAATATGAGGGATTTGAAATCTAACGGTTGGATTTGGAATTATGTCCAAATCAAATTTGAAAAAGGTCGCTGTAAGTGCAGTTCGATGTTCGTTTATGGAAATCGACTGTACGAGCTTTAATAAAATCATTAATAATATTAATAATTTGTGTAAAATCATTATAAATGATTTGGAAAGAATAGGGATGAAAAATTGCATATTTGAAAAGATAAAAATATATTTTTATCGTAATGAACTAGTTATGCACTAGAATTGTAATCCAATCTTTTTAAACAAATAAATTGGATTTGAAATGGTTTTAAAAATAACCAGAAGTTCCAATATATGAACTGGAATGGATTTGAATCAAAATTATCTTTGGAATATTTCGATATTGGATTCTGTGATTATATGGAACTTGTGGAGGAATTTGTAAGATATATATATATATCGTTATTTCAATACGATATTTGTTGATTTCAGAATTTGATATTGAATATAAGCCGATATATTTTGTATTCAAAGCCTTGTATTTAATATTCAAAGCCTTGTATTCAAAGCCGATATATTTTCTATTCAAAGCCTTATATTTATTGATACGTTTTCATGAAGATTCCATTGTTAATTGAATGAGATTTTGGGTTTGTCATGAGCGGTGTTTTTAAAGACATTAATTCTTTAACCCAGTTAAAGATAAGATTAATTTCTTAACTTTGAATAATCATTAAGTAATGATTTTTGGAAATTAAAACTTAATTAGAGTTTTAATAAATCTTTATATAGATTGAAAGGTGAATTTGATAACTAAAATAATCAAATTCAAGAAATGATCAAGAATGGAGCACCACCAGTTTTACTCTAAGCGATAGTTAAATCTTTAATTAGATTTGAACGTGAAATGGTAATTGAATTTACTGATAACACTGCGGTGTTAGATATGAAGTATTACCAGTTTTGCTTCATGGGAGGAATAGGTTGGGATTGGAAAATTAAATAAATGATTACTTCAGTAAGGTTCGCTAATCCCGACTAGTTTAGATAAGCCATAATTTGGTTCGAATTGATATCCAAAGGAAGATTAAAGAATAAATTTAAAAAATTTATCTTTGATAAAATTAATGGGAAACTTTCCCAAAGGATATGAATATTTAAATAAAAGAACATTCAGATTTGGAATGAGGCGTATGTTGTGTTTTTATAGCACTTGTTTATTATATACGCGAGTTATTCAGAAAGACCGGGTTTATCCCATTTTGAATAACTGATTCAGCAATGAGTCGAAGATGAAGACGGTGGTTGAAGACTGGAGGTCTTCACATCGTTTGGATGATTACTGATGTCTTGATTGGGCGGTACACCCAAGACGAGGTAATAAGTTTTGATCGTCCAAACGTACTTGGAGGTCGGCCGGATATGCGAGGACCTCTCTCCTGTATTGGACATATGGGATGAGGAATCCTCCGGTTTCGTTCAGACCCAAAACGAACATGTAAATGGATGTGTGTATGACGTTGGATTTCATTCTCTGTCATTGATAGACATCGGTTGCATGGCGTGAATTGCCTGTGTGGCATGCTGAGATCCAAATGATCAAGGCTTCTGTTGAAAAGCAGAGTCATGTCGTTGATGATCAAAGCACGGCTTTAATATCGCATAGCTTTGTGTATAGCATTAATTCACGAGCCTCACACCCCGGTGTGAACCAGAAACGAGAGAGGACATCAGGGAGGAAATGCATTTCCTTCTTGCTAGGAGTGGTGTCTGGGTTTTGCACGCCCAGACGCTTTACTTATGCGGATGATGGATAGCGAGGCGCCTCAGATATATCGGCACTGCGGGGCCGATAAATGGTATGGTCTTTATACAGATCTGATTGACGCCCTATAGGGCGGGGAAACATAGTGTTCAGACGTTTTAATCCACATCGAGTGGACCAGCCCTGATGATCCAAGGGTCACTCGAGCTCTGATCCTGAGATACGGGCCTGAGCATCTCGAAGCGGTAAGGATGAGCCCATGCCTTGGTTCACAGACGAAAATTCAACTTCCAATATGTGACATTTCGGTTTTATTTGTAGAGCCTAGTATGGCGACATAGTGGGATAGTGTACTATGCCATCTATGATTGATACATTTATATTTGAAGTTGTTTTCATACACTTTACACTATAATAGTATCAAAATGATTTGTTTCAAACGTACCAAGCATGTTTGGCTGTTATAAAGTAAAACTCTATCCTTCGACTTGCGATGCATTGTGTGATGGGACCTGAGTCTTATAATAGCTTAATTTTTCCAAAAAGCATTACGTTGTTTTGTTATACGCACTAGTATTCTTGGGAGGAAACCCGTTCCGTGTTATACGGCGTGGTCCCTTGATATATCTGATTTTAAAGTAAAGTTTTAAATAACTGTTTTAGCTCCCACACCAGTCACATGAGTGACCTGGAGTTTATTGTTTTAACCTAAACTCTGGATCCCCCTATTTTCCACATGGGCAACTAATAGTTTTGGTTTTGCAGATTTATATTCACAGGATCCTGGTTTACAGATGGAATGATATTCGGAAAGCTCTGTATCCATATATTCTTTTCAGTTGTGTTTTGTATTATTTTCCGCTGCATTCTAACTTGTGAATCTTTGATATTTATCAAATGTATATTATTTGTTCATACTCTGTAAATTCTTGTACTCTGATGTAAATTGTTGTAATAAGCAATGAAATGTTCTTCTGTTTATGTTCTGATTCATCGTGTTCTCAACTCAATCCGGGCTTTCCTTTACGGGGAAGTTCGGGTCGTTATATTTTGGTATCGGAGCTTTGGTTTACAGAGCTCGAGAACAAGACATGTTAGAACCGAACGAAAGAATTCATCAAAGATTAGATTAGTAATATCCAATGAGAATGACTCGTTAGAGATAGGATCAGTAGTATCCTAGAACGAGTGTGAAAAGTGAAATTTTGAAATAAAAATGAAAACAAAATTTGTTTTGAAGATTTAAACCTTATTATACGTATTTGAGTATATTATTTTATTTCAAATTTGGACAATCCAGTATATCAGATTTTGCATGTATGTGTCATGAACGTATATTTGAAGTTTTAATATACTAGGTAGATATAGAATCACACTCTAGTCACCTGGAGACGGTCCTGATGAATATTATAGTATCATTAGTATTTGTGTTCAAGTTTCAAAAATGGGATTTCTTTATATTTCCAATTAACTGGTGTGAGAACCAAAACTAGATAGGGTATATTGTTGTGATTTGGCATCAAAAATACAATTTTTGTATATATATATATATATATATACATATAAAAGTTATGTGTTTGAAACGATAATCAACTAATTGATTGCTGATTGTGTTGTTTGATTATTGGTTTGACTAATTAAAATTTTGAACCATTTAGCGAAATCGAATCAAAATATTGAACTGAATTGAAAATTGTTTGATATTGCAAGCATATACATGTATATACATTGAACATGTCATAGCAAGGAGGCTAGAGAAGAGGAATAAAATTGTGCGCCTGACAAATATGTACACGGTTACAAATTTATTCGGTTTGGATGATTTTATGAGCAGATTGGCTAGCCGCTTGGCTTTTTCTTTTTCTTTTTGAAATGTGAGAGCCTGTGTGGAGGTTTGGGGATTTTCCCGACGCTCCCCGTACAAAGGAGGGTATGGTGAAATTTTTCTTGGAGAATGAAAGCCAGAATGAAAGTTGAGTTGATTAGTTAAACAACTTTCAGATCAGTTCCTTTTCGAGGACAAAAAGATTTTAAGTGGGGGAGATTGTAACAACCTGGAAAATCAGAACCAATTTAAATTTTTTATTTTGGCAAATTTAATGAATTTTGAATATTTAAAATGGTTTATTTTAAATAATAACAACGAGAAATTTATTTTGGATAGAATTAGAAACATACAAACTTATTTAAAGCGAAGTTAGAATATAAATATTTATTTTAATTATAAAAGGAATTGGAAATGGCGCGGTAGTTTGAAAATTCGATTTCAAACTTCAAATGAATGTACAGGATTCAAAAAAACCGGATTTTGGTGAAACCAGAAATATTTGAATTTGTTTGAAAATATATTTCCAATGAATTTGAAATGTTGAAATTTTATGGCGGGAATAAAAAGTTATGTCCAGTTGAAAATTCAGAATAGTCGCTACGGAAATATAGCCCTTAAAAATAGCGATTATGCAAACGACCTCCATTTTCGACGAGACCACTTTTGTTGGATTCGGAATGTAAAATTATTGCTTGATTCCAATTTTCATAATTTTTGGAATCAATATGGGAGCGTGGTGGATTTAAACGTGTTTGAACAGTTTCGGTCAATTTGGATTGACCAGAAAATGACCATTTTTCAAACGGTCTCTAAATTTGATGAAATTAGTTTTGTTAGGACCGTATCATCAATATGAAGATAGAAATATTTTTTCTGGAATTTTCGGGGCCAGTATGTGGCCCGATAAATTGAAATGTACGTTCAAATTCAATATATTGATTTATGTTTTAATTTTGATCAAAACTGATCGTAACGATAGAATTGACTTATCGGACATATCCCATTGTGTTCGGAATGAGGGTATTTAGCTAAGGACGATAGTCATTGGGTTCGATTTCGGATTCGAATGGAAAGGTAACTTTATAGCCCCTACCCTCTCCTTATCTCCTTCAGTCAAAGACCTTTCAAAATAAAATAATAAAGAAAAAAACCGTGGTTGCTCAGCCCTGTCGCCCTCGTTCCCAAGCCACCACTGTTGCCCCATGGCCAGCCCTCCTCCCCCCCCCCCCCCCGCGCCACCTTCCGCCTTCCTCCAAGTGAAACACCCCACCTTCGTTAAGGTCACTCACAAAGGGAATGCATTAACTTTGGTGAAGCATTATAGGTAAAAGATACAGATAATTTTCAAGACAGACATACAAACAGCGGAAAAACTGAAATCATTTCATAAGCAGCGTGGTTCAGTCAAAACATTATAACAATTGTCTCAAAACCCGACTTCCAAATCATTACAATAAAACCTCCGTCTTGATTCAAAACTTCAAATACATAAAGAAGCATAAAATAGTAGTAAGGTAGCATAAATCCCCAATAAAAGTATAACCACAGCCATAGTCCAAGAAAAGAGAATCCAAGCAATACATCTACTCTCTTCAAGTTGGAAAAGGTTTGAACTAAGCTAGAGTATTCCCACCCTGAGGGGGAACAGAAGAAAAGAAGACGAAAGAAAACAGGTCAGACATAAAGCCTGGTAAGTGCAGTGATTTTCAGCATGTAAACAAGAAAAAGGATCATGACATGAATAAACCGAATATAAGACATACCATAGTAACAAGATAACATAAGACAAGATAAGGCAAGATAAACTGAATATGCTATCGCACCCATTTCTATTTCTCAACACCTACTAACAATTGTTTCAACTAGCCTCATGTGTTCATAATAAAATGATCCCTTTATCGATCGGCTTCTACTCGCATGTATTTATTACTTGTGTCATTCGACCCTGCTTGTTTGTAGATACCTGTGCTGGTCCCATCATGGGGTGTATCAATCCCTATGATGGAGACCCGAACCAATTCAAGATGCATAGTGTATAACTACTGATACCTAATGCTTGATTTTTCCACTCCGGAGTACGTGCACGCCCGTACCCCATCGGAACCTACACTGATGCACCACCTGCCGCTATTTTGACCGCTTATAATCAACCCAGTAATCGTGCCCCACCCTGCCTAGTTCAGGGTACCGTGATACATCTATGTGGATTACTGCTGAAATGGGTCCCCATTGCTGGGGTTTCCTAATCAACATGTTATAACGGTTAAGTTTTCTCAATTTAACCTAACCCCACCCATTTGTTTAATTAACATGTTGCATTGGTTAAGTATCGCCTATTCATATGTTACTTAACCTTACCATTCTTAGCATGTCTGTTCATTGGCATTAATTAATTTATTAATGTACCAACCTCTCACATTAGAACTATTGTTTGCGGTTGCTGGATGTGCCAGGCTATTCCGGGCAGACTTCTATCGCAAACTCACTCTAACCTTGGGTTTTGGACTTGATGTGCTAACCTCTCACATTAGAACTGTTGTTGCGGTTGCTGGATGTGCCGGATGGTTCTGGGCAGTCTTACACCGCAACTCAATCTAACCTCGGGTTAGGCATGTTCACCTTTTATCCAATTTACATATTTACCATTCATGTCTAAGTCTAGATTTTTGTATGCCAATTATCCACAATTGTAGTCAATTCAAGTTATGACCAATATACTTGTTATATCCAAGATTATTCCAATAAGTTATACCAAATTCCCCACGTTACAATCGCACGTACAACAAGATTCAACAAGGTTTCCAAATTCCAAGTACTCATAAAATAAAACGGAACGGGAATAGAGAAGAAACAAAAGAATTGACATAAGGGAAAATAGGCATGTAAAGGTGTACCAAACACAAGAATCATGGTTCCAATAGGCATGTTGTACGTTAACAACGAATATGAGCAAACAAAGGAAAATACATCATAGGTATGCAGATTCGATAGGATTGAACATAAAGAAATTACTAATTTGATGTACAACATGATAGGTTCAATCATAACCGTCTCATAGGCAAGGTAATTTCAGATTTGACCAAAGAATAAGCATGAATCAGAATTGATTATCTTACAATTAGGCATAGTTCTAGAATTGATTCATTACATTCATGATTTCTATTATGTGTTCAAATATGAACAATAACTGAACTTACAGCGATAGGATTACAAAAAGAGAATTAGTTGACATTGTAGCGATTCTAATCTTTCTTTGTTGATTGAAGTGGAAAACCTTTTCTTCAATTTGAAGCTTTCTAATTTGATTTCTAGTTTGGAGAAGAAGGAGGCTATGCTAGTTTAGAGATGGACAGCATGGAGGCACCATAGAATAGGGTTATGAGGCTAGGGTTAAATTTAGATATGTATTTATAGATGTGTTAGACAAAATATGGCCTTTAAATTAGCATAAGAGTCATCAGAGCCATCCAAACCAAAGAGATACGTCACCCAGCCAACCATAGTGCGACACATAAGCCCTAATCCTTCAAAATTTGTCACCTAGATCTGGGAAGATAGGGGTCGACACCTCTAAAGGGGGGGTCAACACTCCTATCGACACCCCAATAAGGGGGTCGACACCTATGTCGACACCCCTTGGGGGGTCGACACCCTCGGGCAGGTTTTTTTCCACTCATCGTTTATTGGCTGATTTTCGAAATTTGAATTTGTTTTCTGATTTTTAATTATTATTTAATTTAATCCTGCTTTGAACTGAAATCTTCTAAGCTTCATAACTTCCTCATATGGAGTCCGATTTACGCAAACCCGGACTCTATTCCAACCAGAATTCCGAGATGAACGTAATGGCTCTACCCATTTTACTTAATTCCCACCTTTAAAATTAAGTATTCTTTAATTCGTTATCTTAATATTCATAGAAAATACGGGGTGTTACATTCTCTCCTCCTTAAAGGATTTCGTCCCCGAAATCTCTAAGTTAAGAAGAATGTATCCTAACATCCAACATCCATCTACTCAACCATCAATCACAGGCATCCATAGTCCTAAAAAAAGATTTCTAATGCTTTCATGATCATATGCATAGTGTGTGTATATGTCCTTATCTAGTGCAAAATCAGGCTGTCTACTGATTCTGTTGACCTCCTTAATGCGAATTATTTCAGTGCCATGAGTCCATCATGTGTGCAATTATTCCTAATCGTACTTTATAACTTCTACATAGTGCACAATCATTCATACAAATGCAACATCCATATGATAACACATCAAGTTTCAATCCATATACAAATACATATATGCGTATGCAATATGAAAGTGACTGAGCCGATCTAGTACCTAATGTGTGTGTATATGCATCCACGAGCAACCACTAGCAACCACTTGCAACCACTCTCAACCATCAATCATAACATGTTTCAAATACATGTTTACATTCATTAGTTTCTACTCAACGATCAAGAATAGGACTGAGGAGATATACTTAAAAGATAGATACAAGCATGCATAAACTTATGAAAAAGAGATCAAGGATGTACCTTCAAAAAGAAAAGGGTAGGCTGCGCGTATCTTGTCTTCAGTCTCCCAAGTCTCGTCTTCTTCAGTGTCACTCCATTGTACTTTAACTAGCTTGACCTCACGATTGCGTAGCTTCTTAACTTCTGTTCCCAAGATACGAGTTGGAACTCTTCTCACCGTTGCTTCTCGTTCCACTTCTACTTCTTCTAGTATGCTCGGCTCCACCACTTCCGCAGACTCATGTAAGCACTTTCGTAGATGAGAAACATGAAAAACATTATGAACTCCAGCCAATCTTTCGGGCAACTCTACTCTATAAGCCATCGTTCCAATCCTCTCGATGATAGAAAATGGCCCTACAAATCTTGGTGCCAATTTTCCTACGGATCCAAAGAGAACGACATTCTTCAAAGGAGATACTTGAAGGAAAACCCTGTCTCCAACCTCAAACTCAAGGTTGGTCCTTCTTTTATCTGCGTAGGACTTCTTTCTATCTTGTGCGGTCTTCATTCATCTTCGTATTAAGTCCACCTTCTCCGAAGTCTCTTTGATCATGTTGGGCCCAAGTACAAGTTTGTCTGTAGATTCCCACCAACAAGTTGGTGATCGGCATAGTCTTCCATATAAAGCCTTAAAGAGTGCCATGCCTATGGTGGCTTGGTAGCTATTGTTGTAGGCGAACTCCACCAAAGGAAGATGATCTTCCCACGTTCCTCCAAAATCAAGAATGCACAATATCAAAAGATCTTCTAATACTCTCTTCACCCTTCCAGTCTGACCATCGGCTTGAGGGTGATAGGCAGTGCTTAAGCATAGCTGTGTGCCTACAGCTTCTTGCAAACTCTTCCAAAACTCACTCGTAAAGATAGGATCTCGATCACTTGCTATGCTAGAGGGTATCCCATGCAGTCGAACTACTTCTTTAAGATAAATGGGTGCTAGTGATGAGGCAGTCATTAACAGGTATAAAGTGAGCGCTTTTAGTGAGCCTGTCAACTATTACCCAAACACTGGTATTGCCCCCTTCATGACCTAGACAACCCATCTATAAAGTCCATCAAAATGCTATCCCATTTCAACTGTGGGACCTCTAGAGGATGAAGCAGACTATCAGGCTTCTTTTGCTCCGCCTTGACTTGCTGGCACATTAAGCACTTAAAGACGGATTCAGCTACGTCCTTCTTTATGCCATTCTAAAAGAAAACCCGTTTTATGTCTTTATACATCTTATCTCCACCAGGGTGTATGGTCAACTTAGAATGGCGTGCCTCTTCAAGAACTGTCTTCACCAAATCCCTTGCTTGTGGGACACATAGTCTTCCATCTTGTCTCAACCAACCCTTGCCATATATGGAGTATCTATTGAGATGACTAGAAGTCTCGCCTATAATTAACTTATCCATCACATCAACTATTTGAGGGTGTTCACGTTGCGTGGCTCCTATTGAGTCCAAAAGTGTAGGCCACACCTCTAGCGATGCTAACAAACCAGGTACAAACTCAAAGGAGGGTCTAAAGTCAAACATTGTTATGTACTCCAAGTTTTGCCTTTCTACAAAGAGAGGACTTAAGGTCAGCCTTTTCCTACTTAAGGCGTCTGCTACCACATTACCCTTGCCAAGGACATAAGCAATCTCAAAATCGTATGAGGAGAGATATTCCATCCACCTTTGCTGTCTTAAGTTAAGTTCTTTTTTACGAGAAAAGGTATTTTAATGATTTATGCTCAGTAAACAATTCAAACCTTTCTCCTAGGAGGTGATGATGCCATGACTTAAGAGAGAAAACAATGGCAGCTAGTTCCAAATCATGAGTTGGGTAGTTCTTTTCATGTACCTTCAATTGCCTTCCTCCATAACAAACTACCTTATCTTCTTGCATCAAGACAACGCCTAACCCCGTGTCGCATGCATCTGTGTATACTGTAAACATCTTACTTCCATCAGGCAATGTCAGAACTGGAGCTGTTGTTAGAGCCCTCTACAATCGTTGGAAAGCAACATCACAGTCCATATCCCAAGCAAAAGTTAGGTTCTTCTTCGTCAATCTAGTAAGTAGGGCTGAGATCTTCGCAAAGTTTTTAATGAACTTTTTGTAATAGCCCGCTAGTCCGAGAAAACTTCGTACTTCGGTTGCATTCCTTGGAATCTTCCAATCTTGCACCGCCACTACTTTTGCGGGATCCATAGCTATCCCTTCTTTGGACACCACATGTCCAAGAAACCTTACTTCTTCTCTCCAAAAATGGCATTTGGAGAATTTTACTTTAAGCCAATGTGCTCGAAGAGTATCCATAACTTCCCTTAAATGCAAAGCATGTTCTTCCTCACTTTTTGAGAAAATCAAAATGTCGTCCATGAAGACTACTACAAATTTATTAAGGAACTCCCTAAACACCCTACTCATTAGGTCTACGAAATAGGCGGGTGCATTTGTCAAACCGAAAGGCGTGACAATCCATTCGAAGAAACCATCTGGATTCTTGAACGTAGTCTTAGCTATGCTATCTTCAGCCACTCTTAGCTGATGAAATCCGGTAGCCAGATTTACTTGGGAGAAAACTGATGCACCTATGAGTTGGTCGAACAAGTCGTCTATTCTTGGAAGTGGGTGCCTATTCTTCTTGGTTAGCTTGTTTAGCTCCCTATAATCCATGCATATGCGAAGTGAACCATCCGCTTTGGTTGCGAACACTACTGGAGCACCCCGTTCATAAATACTCTGCCTTATGAACCTCTTTTCGAGCAACTCTTTAACTTGCTTGCTGAGCTCCTTCCTTTCCCTTGGAGCTATGTGTCTAACGAGTAAAGCAATTGGTTTTGCATTATCAACTAGGTATATGCGGAAATCTATCTCTTGCTTTGGAGGTAAACCCTTCACTTCTTCAAAGACATCCGAGTACTCACGGACTCGCTAACAGATTGAAAATTTTCAACAGACGCATCTAGAGATTCTTGGTAGCTAAGCGTAACAGAATTCATAGGATTATAAGAGATTTCGATAGTATAACCGAGGCGAGTCAAAAGTCTAACAACTCTCTTTTCACAATCGAGGATGGCACCATTACTGGATAACTAATCCATGCCTAGAATCAACCCATAGCCCGTGAAACCCAAAACATAAGCATTACATCCAAACCCAACGCTTATTATAGAAATTTCCAAATCCAAACAAATCATTGATAAATGAGCCGAACCCCTAATTGGATTTGAAACAACCATGGGATCCTCTACTACACTGGTATCTAGGTGCAGAGAATGAACTAAAGCAGTAGATATAAAAGAGTGCGATGCGCCCGAATCAAAAAGAGTACGAACATGAAGATCAGAAAGATAAACTAAACTCTCAACAGAAATATTTCTACCTCTTGCTTGCGTAGGTGTTGTGAGAGCGTGAATCAGCCCTCTAGAAGTAGATCCTGTCCTCTGCCCTTGCCCTTGCCTTCTTGGGAAATCCTTAGCCATGTGTCCTGCCTCACCACACTGAAAACAACCAACCATCTTCCTCTTCTTCTTTCTACGGTCCTTAATCCGATGTCCAGGTATGCCACAAAAATTACACTTCCTCTTGTCACGGGGTTTGTTATTCTTTCCACCCTTCTTATAATCCGCCTTCTTATTCTGCGATTCCTCCACTTTCTTGTTTAGAGGTTCTTACATCTTCACCTCTTTCTTCTCGCCCTTGCTTTCCTCATGTAACAGTGCCATGTCCAGCAGTCTCTCATAAGTCGCGCCCATAGATATATGGGACATAGTGAGGCCGTGTAGTGGCTCATTTAACCCTTTAGTGAAACAGAAAGCCTTTTTATGTGGAGTGTACACCAACTCCAGTCCGAATTTAGCCAACTGGTTGAACTTGTTGACGTATTCCTTAACCGATAGGCTTCACTGTTTGAGTGCTAAGAACTTCTCCATCTGTAGGCTTTGTTCAGCTTGCGAGAGGAATTTCATCTCAAACCTCATTCTGAAGTCCTTCCAAGTCTCAACTGGTCTCTCAACATTAGTAACTTCCCACCAGAAAGAGGCTTCATCCCTAAGTAACCATACAGCCAGCTGTATCTTTTGCCTATCGTCCACTTCAAAGATAACAAACAGATCTTCTGTTTCCTTGAGCCAGTTTCTTGTTTCCATGAATGATTCAGTCCCATTAAAGTTCTTTCTGCCCACAGCTCGAAAGTACCAACATATCTTCGAGAAAGCATTCGGACATGAAGGAGGAGGAGGAACGGCATCCGCAGCTGGGGGAGGAGGGGGAGCAACATCTGTGGCTGGGGGATGAGGAGTGTCCGCTTGTCCTTCGGCGGGGGCATAACCTATAAATACCGACGGAACCAGGCAGGTACTTGCACTCCCTCTGGAAGATTAAGATCCCCAGACATTCTGAAACGAAAAGAAAAAGATTCAAAACAAAGGATAGAAAGATAGTGCATATGGCTTTGGGGAATATGCCTTTAAAATAAAACAACACTTTTCTTGAAAATGCTTCTTTAAAACTTCTTTTTGAAAAAATAGTTTTCAAAAACTTTTATTTGGTGTGGTAACCATCAACTCTGATACCAAGTGAAACACCCCACCTCCGTTAAGGTCACTCATGAAGGGAATGCATTAACTTTGGTGAAGCATTATAGGTTAAAGATATAGATAATTTTCAAGACAGACATACAAACAGCGGAAAAACTGAAATCATTTCATAAGCAGCGGGGTTCAGTCAAAACATTACAACCATTGTCTCAAAACCCAACTTCCGAATCATTACAATAAAACCTCTGTCTTGATTCAAAACTCCAAATACATAAAGAAGCATAAAATAGTTGTAAAGCATCATAAATCCCCAATAAAAGTGTAACCACGGCCAAAGCCAAAGAAAAGAGAATCCAAGCAATACTTCTACTCTCTTCAAGCTGGAAAAGGTCTGAACTAAGCTCAAGTATTCCCACCCAGAGGACTTGGGGGAGGGGGAACGGACGAAAAGAAGACGAAAGAAAACGAGTCAGACATAAAGCT
Organism: Allium sativum; assembly: GCA_030737875.1. Taxonomy (NCBI): domain Eukaryota; kingdom Viridiplantae; phylum Streptophyta; class Magnoliopsida; order Asparagales; family Amaryllidaceae; genus Allium; species Allium sativum. The sequence continues at coordinate 229,530,287 of CM060918.1, forward strand.
TGGTAAGCCCAGTGATTTTCAACATGTAAACAAGAAAAAGGATCATGACAGGTATAAACTGAATATAAGACAATACCATCGTAACAAGATAACATAAGACAAGATAAGGCAAGATAAACTGAATATGCTATCACACCTATTTCTATTTCTCTGCACCTACTAACAATTGTTTCAACTAGCCTCATGTATTCATAATAAAATGATCCCTTTATCGATCGACTTCTACTCGCATGTATTTATTACTTGTGTCATTCGGCCCCGCTTATTTATAGATACCTGTGTTGGTCCCACCATGGGGTGTATCAATCCCTATGATGGCGACCCGACATAATTCAAGATGCACAGTTATAACTACTGATGCCCAGTGCCTGATTTTTCCACTCCGGAGTACATGCACGCCCGTACCCCGTCAGAACCTACACTGATGCACCACATGCCGCTGTTTTGACCGCTTATAATCAGCCCAGTAATCATGTACCACTCTGCCTAGTTCAGGGTACCGTGATACATCTATGTGGGTTACTGCTGAAATGGGTCCCCGTTGCTAGGGTTTCTTAATCAACATGTTATAACGGTTAAGTGTTTTCAATTTAACCTAACCCCACCCATTTGTTTAATTAACATGTTGCATTGGTTAAGTGTCGCCTATCCATATGTTACATAACCTTACCATTCCTAACATGTCTGTTCGTTGGCATTAATTAATTTATTAATGCACCAATGTCTCATATTAGAACTGTTGTTTGCGGTTGTTGGATGTGTCGGGCGGTTCCGGGCAACTTCTACCGCAAACTCATTCTAACCTTGGGTTTTGGGCTTGATGCGCTAACCTCTCACATTAGACCCATTGTTGCGGTTGTTGGATGTGCCGGGTGGTTCCGGGCAGTCTTACACCGTAACTCAATCTAACCTCTGGTTAGGTTTGTTCATCTTTTATCTAGTTTACATATTTACCATTCATGTCCAAGTCTAGGTTTTTGTTTGCCAATTATCCACAACTGTAGTCAATTCAAGTTATGACCAATATACTTGTTATGTCCAAGATTACTCCAATAAGTTATATTCAACTCCCCGCGTTACAATCACACGTACAACAAGATTCAACAAGGTTTCCAAATTTCAAGTACTCATAAAATAAAATGGAACAGGGATAGAGAATAAACACAAGAGTTGACATAAGGGAAAATAGGCATGTAAAGGTGTACCAAACACAAGAATCATGGTTCCAATAGGAACGTTGTACATTAAAAATGAATATGAGCAAACTAAGGAAAATACATCATAGGTATATAGATTCGATAGGATTGAACATAAAGAAATTACTAATTTGATGTACAACATGATAGGTTCAATCACAACCGTCTCATAGGCATAGGTAAATTCAGATTTGACAAAAGAATAAGCATTAATCAGAATTGATTATCTTACAATTAGGCATAGTTCTAGATTCGATTCATTACAGTCATGATTTCTATTATGTGTTCAAATCCGAATAATAACTGAACTTACAGCGATAGGATTAGAAAAAGAGAATTAGTTGACGTTGTAGTGATTCTAATCTTTCTTTGTTGATTGAAGCGGAAAACCTTTTCTTCAATTTGAAGCTCTCTAATTTGATTTCTAGTTTGGAGAAGGAGGCTATGTTAGTTTAGAGATGGACGGCATGGAGGCACCATAAAATAGGGTTATGAGGTTAGGGTTAAATTTAGATATGTATTTATAGATGTGTTAGACAAACTATGGCCTTTAGATTAACATAGGATTCATCAGAGCCATCCAAACCAAAGAGACACGTCACCCAGCCAACCACAACATGACACATAAGCCCTAATCCTTCAGAATTTGTCACCCAGATCTGGGAAGATGGGGGTCGACACCCCTATAGTGGGGTCGACACCCCTTTCGACAACCCTATAGGGGGTCGACACCTATGTCGACACCCCTGGGGGGGGGGTGACACCCTCGGGCGGGATTTTTCCTGCTCATCTTTTATTGACTGATTTTCGAAATTTGAGTTTGTTTTCTGATTTTTAATTATTATTTAATTTAATTCTGCTTTGAATTGTAATCTTCTAGCATTATAACTTCCTCATACGGAGTCCGATTTACGCAAACTCGGACTCTATCCTAACTAGAATTCCGAGATGAACGCAATGTTGCTACCCATTTTACTCAATTCCCACTTTTAAAATTAAGTAATCTTTAATTCGTTATTTTAATATTCATAGAAAATACGTGGTGTTACATCCCCCGCCCCCTCTCTTCCTTCTCCCTCCTCCTCCAAACCCGAAGAACCCCCTATACCCCAAACCGCCACTTCCAACGAAGCCCTAGGCGCCACCAACCCTTCCCCGGCCACTGCCCCGCCTGCTCCACATCCACCGCCCCATTCCGACGCCGTGGGTCCCTCCACGGCCCCAAACCGCCCCTACATCCAACGTGGACCGCTGCAGCAGGCCGGAGTACAACCCCGACCATCCCCCGACCATCCCCCGACCACCAGTAAGCCCCGATGCCCCTCTGACCGCCACCAACGACCACCGTGGACTCCTCTGATCATAAATATGTGAGTTTTTATAATTTTTAATTATAAAAATAGGATCTTTATTAGGTGAATGACATTATAAAGGTAGGATTTTATTTATTTATGAAGTAACAAGTACAAAAATTTGATTTTTTTAATGAAATAGAGAATAAAAATATGATTTTTATTGTTTGAATGATAATATAAAAATACGGTCTTTAGTTATATAAGGATGAGATTTTTAACAATGTAAAGAGGAGATTTTTAACGATGTAAAGATGAGATTATTAACGATGTAAAGATGAGATTTGGATTTTATTTATTTATGAAGTAACAAGTATAAAAATTTGATTTTTTAATGAAATAGCGAATAAAAATACGATTTTTATTGTTTGAATGATAATATAAAAATACAGTCTTTAGTTATACAAAGACGAGATTTTTAACGATGTAAAGACGAGATTTTTAACGATGTAAGGATTGGATTTTTAATTAGAAAAAGATAGGATTTTTAATTATGTATATATCTGATTTTAATTATATAAGCCATTAGTATAAAAATATGATTTTTATAGAAATGATTATAGAACAAAAATATGATCTTTACATATGTAGTAGAGATATAAAAATACAATTTTTAGACTTTTATATAGAGAATAGCGAGGGAAAAATATGATTTTTTAATATATATAAACATCATATTAAAAATGTGATTTTTACTATGAACAACATGAAGAAGATTGCGTTGGAATTTAGGAAAAATCCAAACAGTTCAAAAATAAAGAATTGCGGAGTGGAAACCCAAGGTGGGAACTCCTCACTATAATTTTCTTTGTACAGTTATTTATTTTATAATTGCATATATGAACTGCTCCCCGTCGTCCACAAACCATGGACGACTTGTTTGATTATTTGGTTTGGTTGATTTATTTGTTTGGATTGGTTTGGGAAGTGAAATGAATTGCTATGATTTGGTTTGCGTATGGAGCGAGCCATTATTGGGCGAGGGATAAGGCTTGACCTTATCCCGGTTCTAGTATCGCGTCGTTATGCCGCCAAAATTTTATAAAATATGTTTGAACAATAAAAATATCATTTTAATTGTGTAAATGAACCGAATAAATATTTTATCATTAAAAATATAATTTTTAACGTGTATATGAATAAAATAAATATTCATTTACAAATCATATGATTTGTTTATGTACACCCTTTTGACTAATATGGATTGGGATGATAAAAATTTACACATCGCCCAACTGCACAAATAATATTTGGTATTTGTTGGTTGAAACCCCACAAGGGTGTTGGGATGATATTTGACGTACACTAATCCCAATTGATTAGTTGCATGTCGATCGATTGGTTGACATGCTGTTGTAAGCGTTAAATATTTATATTTAATACTTATACCGTGTAGAACGCACTCTGGTTGATGGATGATTACTTATCACTGTTGTTGTATACATGTGTTGTATGAAATCCACATAATAACATTATATGGTAATTGGTTGTGTCTGATTCCAGTTCGAAAAGAATGAATATTTTAAAAGAACGAATATTTTAGAATAATGAATATTTTAAAATAATATTCAGTAAAAAATCAAAATCTGATTTCGATGTTCGATTCGGGATGGACATGAATATATTTAAGTAGATATGGTCGTGCTAATTAGATATGCGCCATTTTGACGCGAACGATATTTATATCGATTTTATTCATTTTTATAATGAATATCGAAAACGAAGTGATTTCAAAATCTGATGTTTGAAAATATTATCATTTATATGTTAATGATATGGAATATTCAATTTTGATTCAAAATTGAATATTAAGTTGAAACCGTTTTTTTAAAACGAATTTAAAACGATGTATAAAATACGTTTTGAATGGAAATCGATGAAATATATATATATATATATATTAATGGCTTGAATAGAACACGCCGCGCCGTGGTAGTTCGCGAATTTCGGCCATTGACTTCGAATTGACGTTATGGAAGATCCGACCATCAGATTCTCCTAAAACCGGGACTATTGGGTTCGTATCGAAAAGAGATTTCTAAGAATATGAGGAATTTGAAATCTAACGGTTGGATTTGGAATTATGTCCAAATCAAATTTGGAAAAGGTCGTTGTAAGTGCAGTTCGATGACCGTTTATGGAAATCGACTATACGGGCCTTGATAAAATTATTAAAAATATTAATATTTTGTGTAAAATCATAATAAATGATTTGGAAAGAATTAGGATGAAAAATTCCATATTTGAAAAGATAAAAATATATTTTTATAGAAATGATCTAGTTATGAACTAGAATTTTAATCTAATCTTTTTAAACAAATAAATTTGATTTGAAATGGTTTTAAAAATAACCGAATTTCCAATATATGAATTGGAATGGATTTGAATCAAAATTATTTTCGGAATATTTTGATATTGGATTCCGTGATTATATGGCCATTGTGGAGGAATTTGGAAGATATATATATATATCGTTATTCCAATATGATATTTGTTGATTTTAGAATTTGATATTGAATATAAGCCGATATATTTTCTATTTAGAGCCTTGTATTTGATATCAAATGGGATTTTGGGTTTGTCGTGAACGATGTCTTCACTAACACTGTTCTTAAACCCAATTTAGAAAAGATTGAATCTTTTTGTTAAGATTTAATGAAGTTACCAATTAATTTACATTTAATCGGAATTAAATTGAAATTAGTTTTTGGGTTTATCGTGAACGGTGTTTTAAATAACACTTGTTCTTTAACCCGATTAACAGTGGAATGCGATTTTCGGTTTGTCGTGAATGGTACCTTTAATAATACTGTTCTTAAACCCAATGGAGTTAAGGAAATTAGAAACTAATTAGAGATTAGCTAAGTTGAATGGTTTCCTGGGTATTGGTCTGATGTTGGTTTCGGCCTTTGGGATTAATGCTTAGGGAATTGTTCCCTTTCTAATTTATGGTTAGAGATTGATGGGATGGGGTCTTTAGTAATACTGTTCTTGAACCCCGTGTGAAAAGAATAAATCTTTTAATTAATATGTAGAGAAGAATTACCATTTAATTGGATTTGAAATGGAATGTGAATTGGGTTTATTGTGAACTGTGCTTTTTTAACGACATTCGTTCTTTAACCGATTTACAGTGAAATGTGATTTGGAATTTATAAATCTTTTGTTAAGATTTAAAGGATATTTTCCAAAGTAAAGTTTTCTAATTTAACATATTAAATTGGAATTGAATGGAATTCGATTTGGTAATAATCGAAGTGAGCTTCTGTAGAGGAAGACTATTAATATATATATGGAATTAAAAAGGCTTTTCCGTTATTCCATTTATATTATCGGTTGGATATGGAAGTTTTATCGATTATATATATTGATCTGTTTTCCGTGAAGATTCCATTATTAATGGAAAGAGATTTTGGGTTTATCCTAAGCGGTGTTTTAAAAGACATTAGTTCTTTAACCCAGTTAAAGGTAAGATTAATTTCTTAACTTTGAATAATATTAAGTAATGATTTTTGGAAATTAAAACTGAATTAGAGTTTTAATGAATCTTTAAAAAGATTGAAAGGTGAATTTGATAACGAAAATTATCAAATTCAAGAAATGATCGGGAATGGAGTACCACCAGTTTTACTCCAGGCGATAGTTAAATCTTTAATTAGATTTGAACGTGAAATGGTAATTAAATTTACCGATAACACCGTGGTGTTAGATATGAAGTATTACCAGTTTTGCTTCATGGGATAAATAGGTTGGGATTGCAAAATTAATCAAATGATTGCTTCGGTAAGGTCCGCTAATCCCAACTAGTTTGGATAAACCATAATTTAGTTCGAATTGATATCCAAAGGAAGATTAAAGAACAAATTTAAAGAATTTATCTTTGATAAAATTAATGGGAACCTTTCCCAAAGGATATGAATATTTAAATAAAAGAATATTCATAATTGGAATGAGGCGTATGTTGTGTTTTTATAGCACTTGTTTATTATATATGCGAGTTATTCAGAAAGACCGGGTTTATCCCATTCTGAATAACTAAATCAACGATGAGTCGAAGATGAAGATGGTGGCTAAAGACTGGATGTCTTCACATCGTTTGGATGATTACTGATGTCTTGATTGGGCGGTACACCCAAGATGAGGTAATAAGTGGTGATCGTCCAGACGTACTTGGAGTTCGATCGGATATGCGAGGACCTCTCTCCTGTATTAGACATATGGGACAAGGAATATGGTGCCTCCGGTTTCGTTCAGACCCAGACCGAACTTGTAAATGGATGTATGTCTGACATCGGGTTTCATTCTGTGTGATTGATAGACATCGGTTGCATAGCGTGAATAGCCTGTGTGGATGCTGAGATGCAAATGATCAAGGCTTCTATTGAAAAGCAGAGTCTTGTGGTTGATGATCAAAGCACGGCTTTAATATAGCATAGCTTTGTGTATAACGTTAATTCGCGAGCCTCACACCCCGGTGTGAACTAGAAACAGGAGAGGACATCAGGGAGGACATGCGTTTCCTTCTAGCTATGGGTGGTGTCTAGATTTGCATGCCCAGACATTTTACTTATGTGGATGATGGATAGCGAGGCGCCTCAGATATATCGGCACTGCGGGGCCGATGGATGATATGGTCTTTATACAGACCAGATTGACGCCCCATTGGGAGGGGAAACATAGTGTTCAGGCATTTTAATCCACATCGAGTGGACCGGCTGTAACACCCCGTGTATTCTTTAACAGTAAAATTCACAAATTAAAGTATAATTAATTTCAAATCAAAGAATTAAGGGGAACGGGATACGCCATTGCGTTCGTCTCGGAATTCTGCTTGGGATAGAGTCCGAGTTTGCGTAAAACGGACTCCGTATGAAGAAGATATGGCCTCCGGAAGTTTCAGAATTCAGTTTAAAATTCAAACAGACCAAAACAGCTTAGGAAACAAATTTAAATTTCAAAAATCGGGCCGGATTGGCCAGGGCAGGAATTTTCCCGCCCAAGACACCCAGGTCGACTGGGTAGTCGACCTGGGGCACCCAGTCGACTACATAGTCGACCTGGGGGTCGACTGGGGGGGTCGACCTGGCCCCTGAGCCAGGTCGAACCCAGCCCCCCTGGTTGGCCTGGTCTATGTTTGGTCGATTTTCTGAGCCTTGCCTTGTCACTGGGGCTAGGTGTCAGCTCCTGGTTGGTCCCTCCTTCAAACGAACGGCTATTATTAAACCAAGCTCCATCGACGGTCCAAATCAACTCACAAACTCTATAAAAAGGACCTAAGACTCACCCTAATTCACACAAACAAAAATGGAGATGAGACTGTCATGCTGCTGAGGAAAAACTAGGAATAGCCGTCAGAAATTGAGAGACAATTAGGAGATAATTCGAAAGCTTAAAGCAACGTCAATTAAATCAAAACAACGCCTACAACAAAGGATAGCATCTCCAAATTCAGAATTCAGATTCCTGAATTGAAGATTCGTCATACGTTGTAAGTAGAGTGCTATTCCGATGTGAATAAATAATTGTGTTTTGATTTGTGTAAAGTGAGAAATGGAATTGTGGAGATAATAATCTATATTTGTATGTTGCTTTGATTCTAACGGATTTGTAAATGTTGTGGTATACGATTGGATATTTGCAAGTATGTGATTTATGTTGGAAGTTAACAACCATATGTTGTGGTATTTTATTTGGGATTCATACAAGTATATGATTCACCATTATGCCAATATGATGTACATAATTTTATGATCACTTTTAGTGTGTAATCGGATTCAACTAAGTACTATGGGTTGTATGAATCTATGTTGGAATTGGCAAATCATACTTTTGTATTAGAGACAAAAGTAAGCATCTTTATGAACATGACTAAACTATGTTTGGTGTTATGCTTAGTTGAAACCATGCTTTAGGCCTCTGTTGTTATAAAAATCATATGGTGATATATGCAACATTAAGTTAGATTTATATTCCAATTGCAAGTTTACATGAATAGATTAAAAACCATGATTCATGTTTAGGTATGTTTATGCTATGATCATATGAATAGAATGATTCATGTTTAAGTATGTTTATGCCATGACTATATGCTATTACCATGCAAGTTCACATATGCCTAATTCATGTTAATTGGATCGTTATGTTGCAAGTTCATGCGTTCACACTCCCCTTTTTATGTCACCTAGAATATATAAACACCATGTTATAATCCTCCCCTTTTTCATGTGGCTAAGTTGGGTTTAAATGTTAAACCCAACATATGTTATATTTTAGTGAACGTATAAAACGGGGGTAATGACGATGGGGTTAAAACATAGAACATATGTGTTGGCATGTTCGACGCATGCCAACAACCATGAAAAACAATTAAGTGGCATAAATAAATTTTTACCCAATAAAGATGAATTTGAATAATGGGCCGCAAATATTTACATATAAAAAGAAAAGAGACAAAATATGTAAATGTAGAAAATACGATGTGTTTAACCCGAGGTTGGATTGAGTTGTGATGTAAACCTGCCCGGAACCGCCCAGCTGTCCAGTAGTCACAACAATACCTATCCAATGTGGGTGGTTAAACACGGAGCCCAATAAGGACCCGAGGTTAGACTGAGTTGTGGCGTAAGACTGCCCGGACCCAACCGGCAACCGGCAGCCACAACAATACCTGTCTAATGTGAGAGGTCGAGGCTTTAATAAGACAATTAAGGCTGAGTCAGGATTGATAGGATTAAGTAAATTAAATTAATAATTAATCAGAATGGAACATGCTAAACTATATAGACTGATTGGGGGTTAGGTTTACAAAACACTTAACCAACTTAGCATGTTGGCTAGAAATAGAAAACCTAGTAGCGGGGGACCCTTTTCAGTAGTAACCCTACAAGGTGTATCAGGATACCCTGAACTAGGCAGGGTGGGGCACGATTACTGGGCTGACTGTAAGAGGTCAAATCGACGGCGGTGGTGCAGCAGTGTAGGTTCTAACGGGGTGCGGGCGTGCACACACTCCGGCGCAGAAAAATAAGGCACTGGGCACCAGTAGCATTCCTGTGCATTCTAGGGTTGTGTCGGGCCGCCACCATGGGACTTAATACACCCCATGGTGGGACCAGCATAGGTAACTACAACATCGGGGGCCGTAAGACACATGTAACTATGCGGGTAGGAGCCGATCATTAGAAACGAATCACTTCACCCTGATTATGAGATGCCTGTTGGGAACCAGTTTATATGGGTGTAGAGATCAATATGGGGTACGATAGTATATTCAACTCTAGACAACTTAACTTAGTTTATGGTGCTTTCCCATTTCCAGTTTATACTTATCATACCCAGTCCTTTATTCATAGACTGAATAGTCCTAGACTTACTCTGGATTTATGTCTGACTCTACTTTTCTTTCGTCTTCTTTTCTTCCGTTTCCCCCCCAGGTCCACAAGGAGGGAATACCGCAGCTTGACCAGTTCTCACATCCAACTTTTGAAGAGAAAGAATGTATTGCTTGGATCTTTTTCGTTTTGGGACTATGTCCTTGGGACAGCAATTATGGGACTTATGCAATTTACTTATGTTTTTATGCTTCTTTAAATAATGTGATCAAGACAGTTATGAAGATATAATGGTTTATTTTGGAAGTATTGTAAGACAAGTTATGACGTGGTTTGTGTAACACGTATTTTGTTGAAATAAAAATTGCTATTGTTTTCTGCTGTTCAAGAATATGTGTATTCATATCTGTCTTGTATATCTGTGACTTATACTTATAAACCTCCACAAAAATTAGGGCATTCCCTTTGAGAGTGACCCTAACGGAGGTGGGGTGTTTCACTTGGTATCAGAGAATAGGTTTACCAGATAAGATAAAAGTTTTGAAAATTTATTTTCAAAAGAAAATTTAAAGAAGCATTTAAAAAAAAGATAAAATATTATTTTATTTTAAAAAGGCAAAGTCCCCCAAAGCCATAGGTACTATCTTTTATCCTTCGTTTTGAATCTATCCTTTTTGTTTCAGCATGTCCGAAGAACTTAACTTGCCAGAGGGTATACCAATACCTGGTTGGTTTAGACGATTCCTAGAAGCAAGGGCCACTCAGCCAGGTCCTACCGTTCCTCCTCCCCCAGCTGCAGGAAATCATCCCGCTGCAGCAGCACCTCTTCCTCCACCTCCTCCGCGGGGAAATAATTTTGCTAAGATATGTAAAGATTTTAAAGCTATGGGAGGAAAGGACTTTCATGGAACCGAGTCCTTCGTGGTAGCCAGGAATTGGCTGAAAGAAACCGAGGACTTATTCGTCATCTTTGAGGTAGAAGATAGGCAGAAGGTACAACTGGCAGTATGGCTACTTAAAGGCGAGGCTTCCTACTGGTGGGAAGTCACTAATGCAGAAAGACCAGTGGCAACATGGGGGGACTTTAGGACAAGGTTTGAGGCTAAATTTCTCTCAGAAGCTGAAAGGAGTCTTCAGTTGGAAAAATTCTTATTTCTTAAGCAAGGGAATATGACAGTCAAACAGTATGTTAACCAGTTTGATCAGCTGGCTAGGTTCGGACTGGACCTAGTCAACACCCCGCACAAGAAGGCTCTCCGCTTTGTCAAGGGGTTGAATGAGCCATTACAAAGTTTGGCTATGACCCATATACCCATGGGAGCTACGTATGAAAGGTTGGTGCAGATGGCATTGCTGAACGAAGAAGATAAGGGAAAGAAGGAGACAAAGGCAGAAAGCTCTCAAGGGAAGAAAGAGGGCTTGCAGCCTAAGAAGACAGACTTTAAGAAGGGCGGGAAAGACAACAAAGAGAAAAGGAAGTGTAATTTCTGTGGCAAAGTGGGGGCACTTAGTGAAAGATTGCCGGAAAAAGAAGGCCAAGATGAATGGTGAGTGCTTTTCTTGTGGTGAGACAGGCCACCTGGCTAAGGATTGCCCAAAGAAGCGAGGGCAGGGGCAGAGGGCTGGATCAACCTCAGGGGCACAAGTTCATGCGCTAGAAGCACCACCTCTGCAACAGAGAGGTATAAATACTTCTGTAGAAAGTGTAGTTTATCTTTATGATCACCCAGTTCGCACTTTATTCGATTCTGGCGCATCACATTCCTTTATCTCATCTGCTTTAGTAGAATCTCTGCACCTAGAAACTAGAATGGTAGAGGACCCCTTAATTATTTCAAATCCAATTGGGGGCCCAGCTCATTTATCTATGATCTGTATGGGATTGAAAATTTCTATTCTAAGCGTAGAATTTAAATGTAGTGCCTTTGTTTTGGGCTTTTCGGGATATAGTTTGATTTTGGGCATGGATTGGTTATCCAGTAATGGGGCCATCCTTGATTGTGAGAAAAGGGTTGTTAGGCTCCTGACCCAACTCGGTAACACTTTGGAAATTACTTGTAATCCCTCATATGCGGTTATGCTTAGTTATCTTGAATCGCTAGATGCCTCTATCGACAGTTTGCAATCGGTTAGAGTGGTCCGGGAATATCCGGATGTCTTCGAAGAGGTAAACGGCTTACCTCCGAAGCGGGAAATAGACTTCCGCATATATCTTGTAGATAATGCAAAGCCTGTTGCATTGCCCGTTAGACACATGGCTCCACGGGAAAGGAAAGAGCTCAGTAAACAGATTAAAGAACTTCTAGAGAAGGGGTTCATTAGAAGGAGCATTTCAGAATGGGGCGCTCCAGTGGTGTTCGCTACAAAGGCGGATGGTTCACTCCGTCTGTGCATTGACTATAGGGAGCTCAACAAACTAACAAAAAAGAATAGGCACCCTCTCCCCAGAATTGACGATCTGTTTGATCAGCTTGTAGGAGCGTCTGTTTTCTCCCAACTCGATTTAGCGACCGGATTTCATCAACTAAGCGTGGCTGAAGATAGTATCGATAAGACAGCATTCAGAACCCCAGATGGCTTCTTTGAATGGTTTGTCATGCCTTTCGGCTTGACAAACGCACCCGCTTACTTCGTGGACCTAATGAGTAGGGTGTTCAGAGATTTCCTCAATAAGTTCGTAGTGGTCTTCGTAGACGATATCTTGATCTTCTCGAAGAATGAAGAAGAGCATGCTTAGCACCTAAGGGCAATCATGGAAACCCTGCGAGTCCATCAACTAAAAGCCAAATTCTCCAAATGCCACTTTTGGAGAGAGGAAGTAAGATTTCTTGGACACATAGTATCCAAAGAAGGGTTAGCAGTAGATCCGGCTAAGGTAGTAGCGGTGCAGGACTGGAAGACACCAAAGAACGCAACAGAAGTCCGAAGCTTTCTTGAGCTAGCAGGCTTCTATCGGAAATTCATCAGAGACTTTCTAAAGATATCAGCTCCTCTCACAAAGCTGACCAAGAAGAATCTAGTGTTCAATTGGGACTTGGATTGCGAGTTTGCTTTCCAACGACTAAAAAGGGCTCTTACAACAGCCCCAGTTTTGACGTTGCCAGATGGGAGCAAGATGATCACAGTTTATACAAATGCATGTAGGACAGGGCTAGGCGCTGTCTTAATGCAAGAAGGAAGGGTAGTAGCTTATGGTGGAAGGCAATTGAAAGTGCATGAAAAGAACTACCCGACCCACGATCTTGAGTTAGCTGCCATCGTCTTTGCACTCAAGTCTTGGCAACACTATCTCCTAGGTGAGAAGTTCGAACTTTACACTGACCATAAATCGTTGAAATATCTTTTCTCGTAGAAAGATCTTAACTTGAGGCAACAGAGATGGATGGAGTTTCTTGCCTCATACGATTTCGAGATCTCCTACACTCCGGGCAAAGGCAACGTAGTGGCAGACGCGTTGAGCCAAAAGAAACTAACCCTAAGCCCGCTGTTTGTTGAAAGACAAAGCCTAGAGTTTATAGCCAGCTTGACTTTAGGCCCTCCTCTGATTTTGTACCAGGCTTGCTGGCATCTCTCGAAGTACGCCCGACTTTAGTAGACTCAATAGGGACAGCACAACGCGAAGACCCTCAGCTTGTGGAGACGATTGATAGGCTCATTAGGGGTGAGACTTCAAGTCACCTCAGCAAATACTCCATCGACGACAAGGGTTGGCTAAGGCGAGACGGAAGACTATGCGTCCCACAGTCAAGGGATTTAGTAAAGAAGGTTCTCGAGGAAGCACATCACTCCAAGATGACGATACACCCAGGCGGGTATAAAATGTACAAGGACATAAAGAGGACTTTATTTTGGAACGGCATGAAGAAGGACGTGGCAGATTTCGTTTCTAAGTGTATGGTGTGCCAATAGGTTAAGGCGGAACAGAAAAAGCCTGGCGGTCTGCTCCATCCTCTAGAGGTCCCGCAGTGGAAGTGGGATAGTATCTCAATGGACTTCATTGATGGGCTGCCTAGGTCTAGAAGAGGCAACACTAGCATTTGGGTAATAGTGGATAGGCTTACTAAAAGCGCCCACTTCTTACCTGTCAAGAGTAAAAGAACTGCCTTATCCCTAGCATCTCTTTACCTCAAGGAAATTGTTCGACTCCATGGAATACCATCCAGCATTGTTAGTGACCGAGACCCTATCTTCACAAGTGAGTTTTGGCGGAGTCTGCAAGAAGCAGTAGGCACACAGTTATGCTTAAGCGCAGCCTATCATCCCCAAACCGACGGCCAAACAGAAAGAGTGAACAGAGTTTTGGAGGACCTTTTAAGACTGTGCGTCCTTGACTTCGGAGGGACGTGGGAAGACCATCTTCCTTTGGTAGAATTTTCCTACAACAACAGCTACCAAGCAACCATCGGAATGGCGCCCTTCGAAGCTTTATATGGAAGACCGTGCCGATCGCCCACTTGTTGGTGGGAGTCTACTGACAAACTCATACTTGGACCGGATATGATCCGAGAGACTTCAGAAAAAGTAGACTTAATACGGAGAAGGATGAAGACAGCCCAAGACAGACAAAAATCCTACGCCGACAAAAGGTGAACCGACCTTGAATTTGAGGTTGGGGACAGAGTTTTTCTTAAGGTATCTCCGCTAAGGAACATTGTTCGTTTTGGAACCACAGGAAAGCTAGCACCAAGGTTCGTAGGGCCATTTCCTATCATCGAGAAAATTCGGAAAATGGCCTATAGATTAGAGCTACCCGAAAAATTGGCCGGAGTTCACAACGTTTTTCATGTTTCGCACCTCCGAAAATGTCTACATGAATCTACTGAAGTGGTAGAGCCAAATATTCTAGAACAAGCTGAAGTGGAACGCGAAGCAACCATGAGGAAAGTTCCAACCCGCATATTAGGAACGGAAGTGAAGAAGCTACGCAACAGCGAAGTCAAGCTCGTCAAAGTTCAGTGGAGCGACGCCGAGGGAGATGCAACTTGGGAAACTGAAGCTAGAATACACGCAGCCTACCCTTTTCTTTTCGAGGGTACATCTTTGATCTTTCTTTTTCCTTAAGTTGGGCTTTTATCTATCTTTTTAGGTATATCTCCTCGACCTTATCTTTTAGGAAGAAACCCTTTGGATAAAAACGGGTAATTGAAACATGTTATGGATGATGGTTGCAAGTGGCTGCAAGTGATTGCTAGTGGTTGCTCATGATTGCATATACACACACAATCTAGGTTTTAGATCGGCTCAGTCACTTCATGTTGCGTATGCATAAATGTATTTATTCGTATATGGTTGAAGTTTAATGTGTTGCCATATGGATGTTGCATTTATATATGAATGATTGTGCACTCATGTAGAATCATGAATAGGAAAATTTGCATACATAATGGATTCATGGCACTTACATAATTTGCATTAAGGATGTCAACTGAATCAGTAGACCGACTGATTTTGCATTAGATAAGTACATGTACACACACTTCGCATATGATCATGAAGCATTAGAAGTCTTTTAAGGACAATGGATGCTTGTGTTTGATGGATGAGTAGATGGATGTTTGGATGTTAGGATGTACATTCTTCCTGAACTTGAAGATTTCGAGGACGAAATCCTTTTAAGTGGGGGAGAATGTAACACCCCGTGTATTCTTTAACAGTAAAATTCACAAATTAAAGTATAATTAATTTCAAATTAAAGAATTAAGGGGAACAGGATACTCCATTGCGTTCTTCTCGGAATTCTGCTTGGGATAGAGTCCGAGTTTGCATAAAACGGACTCCGTATGAAGAAGATATGGCCTCCGGAAGTTTCAGAATTCAGTTTAAAATTCAAACAGACCAAAACAGCTTAGGAAACAAATTTAAATTTCAAAAATCGGGCCGGATTGGCCAGGGCGGGAATTTTCCCGCCCAAGACACCCAGGTCGACTGGGTAGTCGACCTGGGTTGCCCAGGTCGACTACATAGTCGACCTGGGGGTCGACTGGGGGGTCGACCTGGCCCTTGAGCTATGTCAAACCCAGCCCCCGCTGGCTGGCCTGGTCTGTGTTTGGCCGATTTTCTGAGCCTTTCCTTGTCACTAGGGCTAGGTGTCAGCTCCTAGTTGGTCCCTCCTTCAAACGAACGGCTATTATTAAACCAAGCTCCATCGACGGTCCAAATCAACTCACAAACTCTATAAAAAGGACCTAAGACTCACCCTAATTCACACAAAAAAATGGAGATGAGACCGTCATGCTGCTGAGGAAAGACTAGGAATAGCCGTTAGAAATTGAGAGACAATTAGGAGACAATTCGAAAGCTTAAAGCAACGTCAATTAAATCAAAACAACGCCTACAACAAAGGATAGCATCTCCAAATTCAGAATTCAGATTCCTGAATTGAAGATTCGTCATACGTTGTAAGTAGAGTGCTATTCCGATGTGAATAAATAATTGTGTTTTGATTTGTGTAAAGTGAGAAATGGAATTGTGGAGATAATAATCTATATTTGTATGTTGCTTTGATTCTAAACGATTTGGAAATGTTGTGGTATACGATTGGATATTTGCAAGTATGTGATTTATGTTGGAAGTTAACAACCATATGTTGTGGTATTTTATTTGGGATTCATACAAGTATATGATTCACCATTATGCCAATATGATGTACATACTTTTATGATCACTTTTAGTGTGTAATCGGATTCAACTAAGTACTATGGGTTATATGAATCTATGTTGGAATTGGCAAATCATACTTTTGTATTAGAGACAAAAGTAAGCATCTTTATGAACATGACTAAACTATGTTGGGTGTTATGCCTAGTTGAAACCATGCTTTAGGCCTATGTTGTTATAAAAATCATATGGTGATATATGCAACACTAAGTTAGATTTACATTCCAATTGCAAGTTTACATGAATAGATTAAAAACCATGATTCATGTTTAGGTATGTTTATGCTATGATCATATGAATAGAATGATTCATGTTTATGTATGTTTAGGCCATGACTATATGCTATTACCATGCAAGTTCACATATGCCTAATTCATGTTAATTGGATCGTTATGTTGCAAGTTCATGCGTTCACACTCCCCTTTTTATGTCACCTAGAATATATAAACACCATGTTATAAGCCTCCCCTTTTTCATGTGGCTAAGTTGGGTTTAAATGTTAAACCCAACATATGTTATATTTTAGTGAACGCATAAAACGGGGGTAATGACGATGGGGTTAAAACATAGAACATATGTGTTGGCGTGTTTGATGCATGCCAACAACCATGAAAAACAATTAAGTGGCATAAATAAATTTTTACCCAATAAAGATGAATTTGAATAATGGGCCGCAAATATTTACATATAAAAAGAAAAGAGACAAAATATGTAAATGTAGAAAATACAATGTGTTTAACCCGAGGTTGGATTGAGTAGTGATGTAAACCTGTCCGGAACCGCCCGACTGTCCAGTAGTCACAACAATACCTATCTAATGTGGGTGGTTAAACACGGAGCCCAATAAGGACCCGAGGTTAGACTGATTTGTGGCGTAAGACTGCCCGGACCCAACCGGCAACAGGCAACCACAACAATACCTGTCTAATGTGAGAGGTCGAGGCTTTAATAAGACAATTAAGGCTGAGTCAGTATTGATAGGATTAAGTAAATTAAATTAATACTTAATCAGAATGGAACATGCTAAACTATATAGACTGATTGGGGGTTAGGTTTACAAAACACTTAACCAACTTAGCATGTTGGCTAGAAATAGAAAACCTAGTAGCGGGGGACCCTTTTTAGCAGTAACCCTACAAGGTGTATCAGGATACCCTGAACTAGGCAGGGTGGGGCATGATTACTGGGCTGACTGTAAGAGGTCAAATCGACGGCGGTGGTGCAGCAGTGTAGGTTCTAACGGGGTGCAGGCGTGCACACACTCCGGCATAGAAAAATAAGGCACTGGGCACCAGTAGCATACCTGTGCATTCAAGGATTGTGTCAGGCCGCCACCATGAGACTTGATACACCCCATGGTGGGACCAGCATAGGTAACTACAACATCGGGGGACGTAAAACACATGTAACTATGCGGGTAGGAGCCGATCATTATAAACGAATCACTTCACCCTGATTATGGGATGCCTGTTGGGAACCAGTTTATATGGATGTAGAGATCAATATGGGGTATGATAGTATATTCAACTCTAGACAACTTAACTTAGTTTATGGTGCTTTCCCATTTCCAGTTTATACTTATCATACCCAGTCCTTTATTCATAGACTGAATAGTCCTAGACTTACTCAGGCTTTATGTCTGACTCTACTTTTCTTTCGTCTTCTTTTCTTCCGTTCCCCCCCAGGTCCACAAGGAGGGAATACCGCAGCTTGACCAGTTCTCACATCCAGCTCTTGAAGAGAAAGAATGTATTGCTTGGATCTTTTTCGTTTTGGGACTATGGCCTTGGGACAGCAATTATGGCACTTATGCAATTTACTTATGTTTTTATGCTTCTTTAAATAATGTAATCAAGACAGTTATGAAGATGTAATGGTTTATTTTGGAAGTATTGTAAGACAAGTGATGACATGGTTTGTGTAACACGTATTTTGTTGAAATAAAAATTGCTATTGTTTTCTGCTGTTCAAGAATATGTGTATTCATATATGTCTTGTATATCTGTGACTTACACTTATAAACCTCCACCAAAATTAGGGCATTCCCTTTGAGAGTGACCCTAACGGAGGTGGGGTGTTTCACCGGCCCTGACGATCCAAGGGTCACTCGAGCTCGATCCTGAGATACGTGCTAGAGCGTCTCGAAGCGGTAAGGACGATCCCTTCCCTTGGTTCACAGACAGAAATCCAACTTCCAATACGTGACATTTCGTTTTTATTTGTAGAGCCTAGTATGGCGACATAGTGGGATAGGGCACTATGTCTTCTATGATTGATGCATTTGTATTTGAAGTTGTTTTCATACACTTTACACTAAAATAATATCAAAATGATTTGTATTAAACGTACCAAGCATGTTTGGCTATTATAAGGTAAAACTCTATCCTCCGGCTTGCGTTGCATTGTGTGATGGGACTTGAGTCTTATAATTGCTTCATTTTTTCAAAAAGCATTGCGCTGTTTTGTTATATGCATTAGTATTCTTGGGAGGAAACCCATTCCGTGTTATACGGCATGGTCCCTTGGTATATCTGATTTTAAAGTAAAGTTTTAAATAACTGTTTTAGTTCTCACACCAGTCACATGACTGACCTGGAGTTTATTGTTTTAACCTAAACTCTAGGTTCCCCTATTTTCCACACTGGCAGCTAGTAGTTTTGGTTTTACAAATTTATATTCACAAGATCCTGGTTTACAGCTGGAATGATATTCAGAAAGCTCTATATCCGTATATTATTTTCAGTTGTGTTTTGTATTATTTTCTGCTGCATTGTAACTTGTAACTCTCTGATATTTATCAAATGTATATTATTTGTTCATACTCTGTATATTATTGTACTCTGATGTAAATTGTTGTAATAAGCAATGAAATGTTCTTCTATTTGTGTTCTGATTCATCGTGTTCTCAACTCAATCCGGGCTTTCCTTTACGGGGAAGTTCGGGTCATTACATTAGTTTTGAAAGAATTAGAAGACTTATTTAAAATTAAGTTAAATAAGCTAAGGACAAGGTGATGGTATAACTAAAAGAAAACAAACAATGATGACAACCTTTAAAATAAAAAACAATAAAGGAGAATGAACTCTTCCAAAGTTAGTTTGGAAAACTGAAAATAATTTTTTTCATATGTAAACCATTATTGGAATAAAAAATAGCATTAACTATTTTTTATAAAATTAGCAATTAAGTTTTCCGAGTATGGGGGAAAAGGTTACGTAAAAGTGGATGGAAATTATGTAATTTTTCATCTTATACCTATTTATGGCGTATGAAATCGAAATCAGAAAATTAGACTTTTTTGTAATTCACAAATCTAAAGTGGTTGGTATGGTTCTGATGCAAAAATTGGATGAACTATTCTCTTGCTCTGTAAGTGTATAGGAAAAATTGGATGCAAAATTATTTTTTATTTTCAAACTATTGCATTCATATAGAAATTGCCTGTATATTTAAAAGGTGTGCATCATGTTTTCAAAATGTTATTAAGAAAAACTGCATTTATGTAAGAGGTACCGCTTAGGCATTTATTGCATTCATGTATTATTATGTTGTGTTACCCTTTGCACAAGTGCATATATGGTTGCAAAAATGGGATACACCCATGATGGTTGTAAATTATATGAGGGATAGCATAACTATACCCTTATCAAATTTCGGGGATAGAATTTCCTGTGGGGAGAATCTAACACCCTATATTTTTATAAATATTTAATTAGTTAATGGAAAATATTTATAATTTATGATTTTAGAATTTAGCCCCGAAATATATACTATTGTGTTCGTGGCAATTTTCTGATTCATTTTCATATATGGCTTTCTTCAAACGGAGTCTGTAAGGGGAAGTTATTAATGAATAAAGATTTAAAAAGTTATACGCATATGTATATATATGCGCATAAGTTTGAAATTTGAAATTGGATATGAGTTATAAATAGGAAGAAATAATTTATATAAGAAATATTTCGAAATAAGACAAACATTAACACACAACGTTAAACAAAATTATTAATCGACAAAATCAACGTTCTTGACCTAGTAACTGGGTCGACCTAGGCAATATATGGGTTGACCCATACTAAAGCTGGGTTGACTCGGGTGGCGACTCATTTGGGTATCGGGTCGACCCAATACAGGTAATAATGACATTGTTTTCTTGAATTGGACCATGCAGATTTCATTTTATCCGATGAATGAAATCTTATGTGCACCTATAAATAGACTACCAGAGCCTAACCTCTAACTCATATTTTCTGAGAAGATGCCAAGGCTCTACCATTTTCTTCATCTCCATATCTTTCAGAAATTAGAATATTATCTTTAAGGAATTCTAATTCTAGATTTGAAGACAAAAATGTAGATCTATGATATAAGTGTTCAAATTCTTGTCTACGTGAGGTAAATTCTACAAATTTGAATTATTAAGTTTCATTCTTTATAACAACCCGAATTCCGACAGACCGTTTTTTTTCTTCAAAAACTCCAATCTACCGAAACTCAAATTGGCTTGTCTGGTATCCTGCAGAAAGGACAAATTCATAAAATATATCAGAGCTTAGAAAACATCTCATAGCGGAATGGAATAAAATATAATACAATCAAATATAGCCTTACCAAGGTAATAATATTGCCTAACCGGTATCGAAATCTACCGTATCCCTGCGATAACCCTAACCTACGAGTGTGTTATGAGGAAGAGGTCAGAACACAAATTCTAGTGACTGGACTAAATTACACATTCTGAAATAACCCTACATATACCATTAAGTTATGTTACTTATTTATTAGGTTGTTTAGGTTAATAACACTCAAAGCTTTACACACACGTTGCACCAATCTACCTCCCAATAAATTAACATAATATAACATATATGTAGCTACCCCCAATATCAAGGTACTTCCCATGGTACCCTTCATGCACGATCTTCGTTATCATGCCATGGAAGCGTCTGCAACTCTCATCCTATGTTGAAGCGACATACAAACCTCTATAAAACTACAACACGATCCGCATAGGACTACCATCACCATGCTACGTAAGCATACCGACTGCTATTTCCAATCTCCTTGGTCGAATCTAGTCTTGACTCGGAGTAATGCCCTAGTGTCTGCGATACACTACTTGGCGCGACATGCATGTATCCGGATCATCATACGTACGTACTGTGTAACACCCCGTGTATTCTATAACTGTGAAATTCATAAATTAAACAATAAATAATTTTAAATTAAAGAATTAAGGGAAACGGGATACGCCATTGCGTTCGTCTCGGAATTCTGCTTGAGATAGAGTCTGAGTTTGCGTAAAACGGATATCGTATGAAGAAGTTATGGACGAACGAAGTTGGGTGAAAAACCGGAAAACGGGTCAGAATGCACTGGCGCACTTGGGAAGTGCGCCAGAACAAAAATGCACTGGCGCACTTGGGAAGTGCGCCAGTACATTTTTGACCTGGCGCACCTGCCAAGTGCGCCCAGGTCAAAAATGACATGCTGGCCAGGTCTGGTCTAGTCCTGGCTGGCCAGGTCTGTGTTTGGTCGATTTTCAGAAGCTTGCTTTGTTATTAGGGCTAGGTGGCAGGCTCTAATTGGTCTCTCTTTCGAATGAATGGCTACGATCAATCCAAGCAACATCGATGGTCCTAATCAGTTCATAAACTCTATAAAAATGACCCTAGACTCTACCTAACCTATTCATTCAAAAATAAGAACAAAGCCATCATGCTGCTGAGGAACGACTAGGAGTAGCCACCAAATTGGAGAGAAGATTAGGAGGCAAATTCTAAAGCATAAAGCAACTTAGACAAATCAAATCAACGCCTACGTCAAAAGGAGACGCATCTCCAAATTCCTAAATTGGAGAATTCGCCACACAATTGTAAGTAGAGTATTATTTTGGTATGAACAAATGACTGTGTTGGTTTGTATACTTGATTTGTGGTGATAAAGTAATCCATATTTGTGCGTTACTATGATTCTTATCGATTTGGAATATTGTATACGTTTGGATATTCTCAAATTATGTTATTCATTATAAAAACTACATGTTTGCGGTAGTTTTATGCAAGTATACGTTTGGATATTCGCAAAGCATGTTATTCATTATAAAAACTACATGTTCGCGGTAGTTTTATGCAAGTATACATTTGGAATATTCGCAAATTATGTAATCCATGTTGAAGCTACATGTATGTAGTTGTTTAATTGAAATTCATGCAAGTTTGGGGTTTTGCTACTATGCAATCATAATGTGTATTTTTATACAAAAATCATTTTGAGAGTAATTGGAGCAAATTTGGGTTATTATAATCCATATGAAATTATGTTGAAAATTTGGCATCATGATCTATGTATTAAGCCATACTTTTGTACTAGAAAACCTCTTTGTGAACTTACGAATATGACTAGGCTATGATTGATATTTTGCATAATTGAAAACCATGTTAGGTCTATATTGTTAACAAGAATTATATGATGACATATGTGGTACATAGCTAGGTTAGATTCAAAATCCCATTTGCAAGTTTGCATGACTAAAGTAAAAATCATGATTTCATGTTAGAAATATTTATGCCATAAGTATATGTGTGCCATGGTTATGTGAATAGATTTAGAATCATGATTAAGTTGGATTAATTCTAGTTGAATTATACTTTTGTATTAGTCACAAAAGTAAGCACCTTTGTAAACATGTAGAAATCTTATAAACATGACTTGCTTATGTTTGACATTATGCCTAAATAAAATATAGGTTTATGTTGCCGTTAAGCCTATGTGTCAATAGTGATATTCTTAACTTAACTACAAGTTTACATGGTTTGATTCATGTCACTTATGCTTTATGACCAAAGTATATGTTACTACTATGCAAGTACACCAGTTTCTATTTTGTAGTTCCAACGTCACGTTGCAAGTTCATGCGTTCACATTCCCCTTTTTGTGTATGTAATCACGCTTTAAGCCTCCCCTTTTCGCATGGCTAGGTTGGGCTTAAAAAGGCTAAGCCCAACATATATATAATAAACGGACGTATTAAACGGGGGAAAATAACGTTGGGTTAAATTTATTAATAAATGAAAATATAAAGAAAAGGGGCCCAAATTCAAGTATGGGTTGGGCCCATGATTGGTGTGACCTTCACACCATTGATTTTTAATGGGCCGCAAATATTTACATATAAGAAAAATAAAGAAGAAAGACAAAATATGTAAATGTAGAAAATACGATGTGTTTAACCCGAGGTTGGATTGAGTTGTGATGTAAACCTGCCCGGAACCGCCCGGCTGTCCAGTAGTCACAACAATACCTATCCAATGTGGGTGGTTAAACATGGAGCCCAATAAGGACCCGACGTTAGACTGAGTTGTGGCGTAAGACTGCCCGGAACCAACCAGCAACAGGCAGCCACAACAATACCTGTCTAATGTGAGAGGTCAAGGCTTTAATAAGACAATTAAAGCTGAGTCAGGATTGTTAGGATTAAGTGGACTAAAGACTTAATCAAAATGGAACATGCTAAACTAAACAGACTGATTGGGGGTTAGGTTATAAAACACTTAACCAACTTAGCATGTTGGCTAGAAATAGAAAACCTAGTAGCGGGGGGCCCTTTTCAGCAGTAACCCTATAAGGTGTATCATGATACCCTGAAACTAGGCAGGGTGGGGCACGATTACTGGGCTGATTGTAAGAGGTCAAATCGACGGCGGTGGTGTAGCAGTGTAGGTTCTAACGGGGTGCGGGCGTGCACACACTCCGGCGCAGAAAAATAAGGCACTGGGCACCAGTAGCATACCTGTGCATTCTAGGGTTGTGTCGGGCCGCCGCCATGGGACTTGATACACCCCATGGTGGGACCAGCATAGGTAACTACAACATCGGGGGCCGTAAGACACATGTAACTATGCGAGTAGGAGCCGATCATCATAGAATGGATCACTTCACCCTGATTATGGGGTGCCAGTTGGGAACTAGTTTATATGGGTTCAAAGATTAATATGGGGTACGATAGTATATTCGACCCTAGACAACTTAACTAAGTTTATAGTACTTTCCCACTTCTTGATTATACTTATTATACCCAGTTCTTTATTCATAGACAGAATAGTCCTTGACTTACTCAGGCTTTATGTCTGACTCTACTTTTCTTTCATCTTCTTTTCTTCCGTTTCCCCCCCAGGTCCACAGGGAGGGAACACTGCAGCTTGACCAGCCTTCATATCCAGCTTGAAGAGGAAAAATGTATTGCTTGGACCTTTTCGTTTTGAACTATGGCTTTGGACAACCACTATGGGGCTTTTGCAGTTTATTTATGTTTTTTTTATGCTTCTTTAAATAATGTAATCAAGACAGATTATGAAAGTGTTATGTTATGTTTTTGGAAAGGATGTAAGACAATCATGGTAATGTTGTTGTAACACGTATTTGCTTTTATGAAATAAAAGTTGCTGTTTTTCTGTTGTTTACAAATATGTGTTCTTATATCTGTCTTGTATATCTGTGACTTATACTTATAAACCTCCATCAAAATTAGGGCATTCCCTTTGAGAGTGACCCTAACGGAGGTGGGGTGTTTCATACTGTCTACTGTACCCGAGTTCCGTAATAGGGCTGCATCTGAATGCACGAAACTCAATCGAGAGCTTTTCCATATTTGTACAGGTCTGCTAAAGACACCGAAAGTACAGATATCTTAACTTTGGTCTGCATTTCTATGGTGGCTATGGTCCCACCTCCACTCCTCCCTCAACTAGTGAAAGACTACATCAAAAGCTAAGTGATGTTCCCCTAGCAAACATTCTACATCAAAATCGGTGTGTCCTGCAACCAAGTCTCCATAGTGAAAGATCGATGGTCTATAAATTTAGCTTTAGTCTTTCCGCGTCACACTGCCTGCTGATGACACGTACTCGACGATTACTGCCCTTTATTTGGTCCTGATCAACCTATATGTAGGAAAATCGTCGAATCACTCCAATGCCATACCGCCATAGCCTTCTGACTGCCAAACTACAGTTGTAGTGAAGGTATACTCACCAGGCGATAACGCGCATACCCAACCCCTACGAGTATAGCACGAGCATGCACCCCAACATAGGACCACCACAAAATACCCTATCACGTCCCTCGGAAGCCGTAGTCTTCCTTCCAGTCCTACAGAGCCAACAAGCAGAATATCAGTAGAGTAATCAGATGGACGTGCTCCTCTCGTGCCTCTAGACACCACGATGATCTACCTCGTTAGGTTCTTCACGTTCAAACATGCGAATTGGTCCAACCGCATCATGCTAACATGTTTTTAGACCCTATGTCTAAACGTTTAATTACACGCTTGCTCTACCTCATCCGATTTCCAGTTAACTTGGTTATTTTAAACATGTTAACTTCTTATTCAAGTTACCAAGTTCTCTACGAGCCCCTTATATCTCTAAGGAATGGATCTCTCTCACTTATTAATTTCAGTTATATAACTTAACCCATTTAAGTCCATTAATAAACCCCTAACATGTTATTCTCTAGATTCTATATCAAGGTCTATAATCTATAATCTTCTTACATTATTATCTTGTCATTCATTGTCCAATTTCAGGTTACAATAACATGGTATACTTAATGTATAATTAAGTATATCTTACCCCTTTTCACATGTTTTCTATCAACATTTTACATTAATATATATATTTAAATATAACTTATTTCATCTCATAAGTCTAACTCATTCTTTCCTATTTAATCATAACCTCATCTTACACTATCATTACACCATCTTGTGGTTTACTTATTAACTTAGTTCTCTTAACTAAGGTATATTAGTAAGTTTCCTTTCCATGTATTATAACCTATGTTATAATTTTCACTTGTCCCTAGGAGAAGCATACATATTATATTCCATTCTCATTTATATAATTAATTATAATAGGTTATATCCCTGTTTATCACATTTTTCTTGGGTCCTTTATGTTAACCAACTTTTATTGTTGTGACATTTATCTCTTTACAGTATTGTGAATTTTCCACACACATTCTATTTATGTACGTATATTTAATGTATTCACAATACCCTTCACAATATTATATTCCATTCTCATTTACAATATTTATGTTTAGGCACCAGACCCTTCACATTAAATTGACCACTTATAGATGTTGGATTTGCCGTGTGGTTACGAGCAGGCTTCTACCATAAGTTGAATTTAACCTCGTGTCTTAGTGCGGTTAAAATTTCCTAATTACTGTAAACTTTTCATCCAGTTTAGGCATATATATTCTTCCAAATTTTACTGTAATTCTATTTACAACCTTTTGTCATTAGAATATTCTTAAGAATATGTTCACGTTTATCACAAGTTCCATAATTATAACATTTACAGTTATTTCTCATTCAAACAGATGTTTAATGGAAACAAACTTAGATGACAGAAATGTTCTCAGCAGATTTAGCTTCAATTACCACAATTATTCGCAATTTCATTGTGACTTGATTTACAATATCCAATTAATAGGTTCTTTGGATGATTCTATATACAACAATAATCTTTTTAACATGTCCTAAACAATTTTAAATACCCATTTTCCATAATTATCAATTGTTTAACATACTAAATATAAGGGGAAATACGAACGATAGATATACCGTTATTTAGAATGGTATAATTTAGATCCACTCACCTAACAGCTTTCCAATCTATGAATCTGATCCAGATCTGTTATTCCATATCCTTCCTAACTGAATCTATAATCCAAATAATCGTAGATTCATAAATCCGATACCAAACAAAGGGAAAAGAGAAAGAAACCTATATAAACCGGATTCAAGGACTTACCTCACGCTGATCAGAAATCTAAATACTATTTGTAGATCTATACTCTTTCTCTTGAATCAGAATCACCTAAAACTAATATTCTAATTTTCTGAAAAGATTTGGGGAGAAAAGAAAATGGCAGAGCCTGGGTAGCACTTCAGAAAATATGAGATTTAGGCTAGGCCGTGCTAGTCGATTTATAGGTGTACGAGAAAGTCTAAACCATCGGATTTAATTTATTAAAATCCGAACCGCACACATAAGCAAAACCACATCACAAAATATATCTGGACCCGCCCTGAGTCGACCCTTGAGTCAACACGTAGGTCGAGCCAGCCACCATGTGTCGACCCATAGGTCAACCTAGGCACAATTTGGGTCGACCCATCTGGGTCCAGGCGCGACATTAGTTGTTGTAGTTAACGTTTTTATTTAAACATTTGATTATTTTCCCATTTTTTCTTCCTTTGGTTTATCTTATGCCTTTTATACACCACTATTAAGTTTAAATTTCAAATCTATGCGTGTATATACATATGTAATCTTTCAATTCCTAGCCCGTTAATTAATGCAATTAATACTGCCACCAATTAGTTGTTTTATACCTTTTATTGCACTCTGATTTCAAAGGCAGTTAACATCTTTGTTTGTTTTCCACTTATTATGCATTAATTATATTCATCTCTTTATCTTGCACAATTTGTCTCAGTATTTGAATTTATGTGTATATTTATATGCGCAATTTTTATTTCATTTTCAAAATTCAAATTGCGTTATGCCGTCATTTAATTCTTACCTATTTTCATTGATTGCAGGTTTATTTTGGATTTCTTTTTCATATATATATATATATATATATTTACATACTTACATACACATATATTTACGTATGCATGTATACATATATTTTTATACTCACTTTTATTTATAATTTTCCTTATATGTGCATTTTTACATATTTTCCTCTTAGAACATGTATTATTGTAGTCATTCCTCTCAAATAAAAATATGGCGCCAGCAGGACTCGAACTTGATCCACTCACTAGGGAGAGACATGTCTTTACCAACTGAGCTATATAGGCATTTGTTAACAAAACTACAAACAATGGTAGCCATTGTTCATTTAGGAGGTTTGAAATTCCCTCATTTTTGTTCATTTCCATTAAAAATTTACAACTCTTGTAGTTTACAATTTGATTATAGGAGAAGTAAAGTTGGCTGTACATGTTATGAATTTGTGTCAAGCAAACTAAGAGGCTGAAACTGGCAATGAAGTTGCATGCTTAACTCTGGTTGCTCTACTTTGTCTACTTGCTAACAAAAAAGCATTTAACAATATTTCATTGAGGCATCATTTGTTCTGCATTTTGCAGATTGTTTCTGAGAGGTTAGTACATTTTTCCTTCTTACTTTTTTTTTCATTGGTGTTTTGACATAGTTCATTTATATGTGTCTAATATATGTTGCTATGTTCGCTGTTGGTATTGATAATGATTTCTAGTACAATAAACATAATTCAACTTTAACATGATGATGCATTGCCTTTTATTTCCCAAACATATTTTACACTGGTACATTTTCATTTTATTCAATTTACATCCCAAAATAGTCAAAGAGGGGATATAATTTATATTTTCCATACAATCACATTTCCTGCTTCGAGTGTTAATTTGGATCTAGCACTTATTTGGTGCTTAGATATAAATATTAGTTTTCACTGTACTTATTGCACAGTGATATGTATTAAATCATTATACTGCCTATAGAATCCATTCTTCACTGATTTTTAATTATTACAGTTTATTTTTTCTTTTTTTCTTTTTTATTATGAAGTATAATGTATGAATTGTTTCTCAGGCCACCAACTCTATATGGTAAACCTAAGCAACTATAATCATCTAGGATCTCTTCGGATGCTGCCGAAGCATTAAGCGATCAACAGACAAAACCTACTTCAATAAAGCTGCATATGGTGTCAAAATATTTAGAAGCTTCTCCAGTCTTAAACATGACTAACATCTCTTCACAAACACATCCCCAACTCAGTACTGAAACTACTGACTTTGCAATTGAGGCTGACAATGTTTCAAGCTCTAATGACAATGTATTCTTGAAGTAAAATCCGAATGCAGTATTTTGGTTTCACCTTTTTCCACATAGATAAATCTCTTTTCCTATTTAAATTGTCTATTAACATTCAAGACAGTGTTATCATACGTTTCGTTCTCCATGGCTATTGCGGCTGTTTACTACAGATTTCACTGGCAAAAGGAGGTTGTTCATCGTATATTCTTTTTACTTTCAACTATAGACCGCTGTATTAATTAACTTTGAGGAATGTTTTACAGGGAGCAGAAATTCCAATGACTGAAATGCTCGGAAATTTCGCCTTGTCCATAGGTGTAGCCTTAAGTATTTTCTCAGTTCAAACTGTTTGTGCGTAACAGCAGTAAATTTGTCTTGTAAATATGCTAATATTGGGTATAAGTGGGGATAGAGTTCTGGGCGAGATAGGCGCACAAAGCATTGTGGAATGACTTGCTGTGGCACATGCACGAGTCGCATTGTAAGCCGAAAGACGGTTCATTCGAACTCAATGACGTATTCACTATCACCAATGTTGTTTCGGCTATTCTTCTTCATTCCTACGGTTTCTTCAACCGTGGATTTGCTCCTGTACTCTGCTTTGGTGCTGTATGTTTCCTTCTATTTTTTACTTCAGTGTAGTTTATATGACTATTATTTATCATATATGATGATATAAAACAGAGACTTGGTATAATGCTCTTTGGTATCGCGTACATGTATGTGTATGACGGTTTAGTCCATAAAAGATTTCTAGCTGGACCCATCGCCGACGTTCCCTACTTCCGAAGAGTTGCAGCTGCTCATTTCATATGTTCTATTTAACATTTATGCTTTTATGAACTGAAAATGAAATGTTTGTTGAAACTAATGTGAAGACTTGGCTCATGCAGATACACCACATGGAAAGATTCGAGGGAGTACCATATAGGATGTTTCTTGGTCCGAAGATCAGTACTACGAGCTTACTTTTGTCGTTTTCATAGTTTAAGAACACAATTGGGAGATATGGTCAAAAAATTACATCTTTTCCTTTGTCTTTTGTACATGATGTTAATAATTTATAAATGCAAAATTGTGGTGTGCAGGAATTGGAGGAAGTGGGAGGTGGAGAAGTGCTGGAGAAAGAGATACAAAGAATCAGGCTTGGTAGCAAGGGATGAATGCCAAATTGTTGCCTCTTTTGTATCTTTCTTATTCATTTTTTTATGGTCGTAGCAAGGGAGAAGCGTCCGAAGTATAGTGGGTGGTCATGCGTCAGTGATGTGTGTTTCCATTTTATAGGGAGATATGGAAAACTTGAAGAGGTTGCTGGGTTAGTGGAGTTTCTTTCTTTATCGCTTGCTTCAGGTTATATTACTGGACAGGTAAATTTTCCTTACGTCATTGGTTCAATTTTATGAACAGTTAGGCCATCAATTGTTTGGGCAATTGAATTACTAAATTTTAGATAACTAGGGGGCTAAAATGTTGCTCAATTGTCAAGTGGGTTCTATCAATTTTGCTAGATATAAATGCGTCCATTTATGTCTTTCTTGAAATTGATTTGACGGTTTGCTAGTGAGAGCAGTTGCTCGTAGCCATAAAGATGACAGTTAAAAATACATGTAGGTATTTTTAGCTTTCTACAGTAGCTTGATGGAAACAAAAGTAATACAATTGCCCTTTTTTGGTGCACTCATGACTTAGCCTATATTTTCATTCATCCTCCTTTAGAAATTTATATATGTACTGTATACTGCTATGTTTTATTATACACGTAAAATCATATGTTATCATCTATTGGTAATTTTATACGTTAGTAAACAATTACCACCACTTCTTTTAGAACACCAATTAGAGTATATGCAGTATATGTACTGTAGTTGCAGTCAAGTTGTGTCGTGGACCTACGAAGCTAGATTTCGTCGAAGAGGTAACCATAAATCAGGGGTTACCTCTATAAGTTACACAATTTTTTACCTTTTTTGTTATTCATATGCAACATTCACACTAAGGCTTTCCAAGATGTATGTTTGCCCTTGATTTTTGTTCCAACCTTCATTGCTGGCTAATGCTGCTATATACACTGCTCAATGCAGTATCAAAGGATTTGATTTTTGGACGAGGACTTGTGAGTAGTACACCATGTACACCGAAGATCAACTTCTGTAAATTACATTTACTGAAAGGGAAGAACAAAACTGACAGTTGATACTTTGACTTGGAAGTTTTATTTTTATGTTTCAAACTTATAAGGAATGCTCAAGGATGTTGGTAGGATTTCACAGAAATCCAGGATCAGGGAAACAAATGGGGGTGTATAGAACAAAGAATTACGGTTAATCAAGCGTTTTGTAAGTACTAGTAAGGTATAACATTTTCATTGTACTAGATGTGTAAATTTGTATATCAATGACTCTTGTATGCGAGTTTGGTCACTTACTCAGAAAACTATTCTATTGAAATGGTTATGCATATTCTATTTGATTATATGGTTAATTGTTTGAACATAATGATTATGTGTGATTATTGATTGATATATTGTAGAAACAAAATAGAGTATTAACAAGAAATAATTGCATGAAAAAATACAGCAAATTAATCAATAATTTTTAGTAGCGTTTTAAAAACGCTACAGAAATACATGTAGTGACGTTGAGTAAATGCAACCATAAATTAGGGGTAAAACTAGAATTTCTTTAGTGGAATCAAAAAGATTTTTTATGGCGTTTTCAATGTGCAACATAAATATTTATGGTCTCGTTTGGAAAACGTTACAATAAAAGTGTTTACAGTGGCGTTTATTAAAAGTGCTATAAATATTTTTTATTTTTAATGGCATGTTTTCTCGTAACGATTATCGAAACGCTACCAAAAATGATTGGTGGTGTTTTTTGAGCGCTACAAAAAATCATTTTTCTTGTAGTGTCATGTTTGTTGTAATATTTCATTTAAAGATATTTTTCATCTTAAATTCATTTCCTACAAACCATAGGTCTAAATTGATCAAAAAATCGCTACGGGTGCAATGACACTACTTCCGTGATGAAATTCTGAACGTTTTTCAAATCTTATTTTTTATTATTAAATCTAAAAAAGCGGGGTGTATCCAATGCAATATTTTGAAATTCAAAATTCTTTTTCATCTAATTTTTCCTATACTCTTATAGAGCAATAATGTAGTTCATCCAATTTTTGCATCCAAACCCTACCAAACAACCTTAAATTTGGGAATATAGGAAAATCTATTTTTTTGAATTCAATTTCTTATGCTATAAAAATGTGGAAAATGGAAAATTTTACGTTTGTCTTTCTTGTTTGTACCTTTTATATCTGCACTTGTATTTTATACAACTACTACATAAATGTTCCCTATCTTCCTATTCAAGCACAATTCTCATAAGAAAACTTACTTTATTATAAAATTTCTTTTCCAACATACTTTGGAAAAATCCAACTTTTTTTTCAACTTTCATGTTTGTTGCTTTACTAGATTTGTTGTTTACTTTTTAGTTATGTCATTACTCTTTTCTTAGCTTATTTAACTTAATCACTGATCTAAGTTTAGTTTTTCGAATAAGCCTTCTAATTATTAAACTAAAATAGGAAAACATGCACTCTACACATCTACTACCAACGGCTAGGTATCCTAGGACCATATCCCCTCCGACAAAGAGAAGTCCAAACCAAAGGATCTAAAAACTTACTCTTTGCCATCTAGTGGTCACCACTAGTCATTGTTGTGTACTTAGTCTTTTGCAAGCAACAACCTAGGCTCTATAATGATTACGCATTCTATGGGAACTTGCCCCTATTTCCAAAACAGTTGTTATTTACTTCATATCCCCAAAATATTTCCCACCTTCTCAAGGTACTATTCCTTGACCTACTCCACGATTTTAAAAACGTGGTTTGGCTTTCTCATTTCATTTTTCTTCCAAAAATTTGAAGTGTCAAAGATTTATTTTTCAATATTAAAACTTTCCTTTGCCAAACAATAAAAAAATGTCATCCAAAAAAAGATGCAAATCATTTTTTTTAAATCACAAAAACTGGAGTAGACAAGGACAACTACTTTCTATCAGTTTCAGTACCGTTCATGTTTACAATGTCAGTTCAATAACCTACAACTAGGTGCAAACATTTACTCTATTCTTAATTCTTACAACTTATTTTGTCCATCTAGCAAAATTTTATGTCAAAACAATTATAAAAAATTATTGTCAAAAGTATAAAGAACTTCAAAATTTTCTTTACCGAAATTTGTTTTTAACAAAATGCAATCTTTTGTATGCTTTGTTATTTAACTCTTTCATACATTATAGTTTAAAACCAGTGAGTTATACATGATTTATAACGTGCACATTTTGTGAAAGATCATTTTAGACAAAAATTTCACAAGAAATCACTATTTCCAAAATATACCCTATTTTTCTTTGAAACTCGATATGTAATTTTCAAATATGTTACTTACACATTATTTTTTTCAAACATAAAAAATACCTCTTTTCTTTCAAAGATTGTTTCTACACAATTTAGCTGGTACATATTTCAAAATTGTAAACTTTTAAGATCAAAACTTAAAAATACCATAAACTACCTCCTAAAAGCTTTTAAAATTTCAAGTTCTTAAAAGTTAATAATGGGGTTAGGCTCAAAGTGGGTTCTAACTTATTTAGACCTCTCTAAATATCAACACAAGTGATTTTTCTCAAATATATATACTCCAAATCCATTTTCCCAATTTCTAAGGGTCAACTGTCAAACCCACTAATCTAAAGCACTAACTTATGGGATACATGTTTCTTTATTACCAATTACATCGTACACTTTTACTCAAACCACCTAAGGGTCTCAAATTTCCATAATCATTCCTTTAGTGTACATAACTGATATCCCAACTCTTTGCATAAACCGCTCTTCCTATTTAGTGGGTTCCCTTTACGGATCTAGGTGTATAAATATAATATATTTATATTTTAAAAATACGAATACGTTCTGTCTATACAGGAATCCTAAACCTCGCCCTGATACTAGATGTAACAACCCAAATTTCGACAGGCCGAAACTTTTTCAAAAATTCTAACCCGTCGAAACTTGAATTGGCTTGTCTGGTCTCCAGCAGAAAAGACAGAGATATAAAAAATATCAGAGCTCAGAAAACATCTCACAGCGGAATAGAATAAAATATAATATGATCAAATATAGCCTTACCAAGGCAATAATACTGCCTAACCAGTATCCAAAGCTACCATATCTCTACCATAAACCTAACAGGCCAGTGTTATGAGGAGTGGGTCATAACACAAGTTCTGGTGACTGGATTAAATTACAAAATCAGAAATAACCTTACGTATATTGTTCAGTTACTTATTTATTAGGTTGTTTGGGTTAATAGAACTCAAAGCTTTACACACACATCACACCCATCTACCACCCAGTAGATTAACCTAATATAACATATATGTAGCCACTCCCAAAATCAAGGTACTTCCCATGGTACCCTTCTCGCACGGTCCCCGCTATCATGCCATGGAAGCGTCTACAAATCTCATCCTACGCTGGAGCGACATACGTTCTCTATAAAACTATGCCACGATCTGCTTAGAACTACCATCACCATGTTACGTAAGCGTATGGACTGCAATATCTAATATCCTCAGTCGAATCTTGTCTAGGCACGGAGTAATGCCCTAGTGTCTATGATACACCACCCGGTGCGGCGTACATGTATTCGGATCCTCGTACGTATGTACTGTCTACTGTATGCTGATTTTAGTAATAGGGCTACATCGGAATGCACGAAACTTGGTCGAGAGTTTTTCCATATCTGTATAGGTCTGCTAAAGAGGCATAAAGTACAGATACCTAAACTATGGTCTACATTTCTATGATGGTTATGGTCCTACCTCGACCCTTCGCTTAACTAGTGAAAGACTATATCAAGAGCTAAGTGACGTGCCCCTAATAAACAATCTACATCCAAATTGGCATCCCACAACCAAAGTCTCGATAGTGAAAGATCGATGGTATGTAGATTTAGCTCTAGTCTTTCCGCATCACACTGACTGCCGATGACAGGTACCCGATGATTACTGTTCTTTATTTGGTCCTGACCTACCTATTTGTTGACAAATCTTTGAATCACCCCAATGCCATACTGCCATAGCCTTCTGACTGCCAAACTACTATTGTAGTCAAGGTATACTCATAAGGTGGAAACGCGCGGACCCAACCCCTGCGTGTACACGCTGAGCATGCAGCGCAATAGAGGACCACCATGGAGTAACCTACCAAGTCCCTTCGAAGCTGTGTGCTTCCTTCCAGTCCCATAGAGCCAGCAAATAGAATATCAACTGAGTAATCAGAAGGACTTTCTCCTCTCGTGCCTCTAGACATCACGATGATATACCCTTTTGGGTTCTTCACCTTAAGACATGCAGACTAGTCCAAGCACATCATGCTAACGTGTTGTTAGGCCCTATGTCTAGACATTTTGAAACACCCCACCTCCGGTAAGGTCACTCACAAAGGGAATTCCTTAACTTTGTTGGAACATTTTATGTAAAAGATGCAGATAAATTCCAAGATAGACAAATAAAGCAGCGGAAAACAAATTCATTTTGTAAACAACTTAATTCAGTCAAGCTTTTACAACAATTGTCTCAATCATACTTAAAAGTAATACATAGAAATTCTGTCTTGATTCGAAAACTTCCGAGTATAAAAGAAGCATAAAAATAACAATGATATTCCCCAATAAAGTGTGAACCAACCATAGCAGTGGAAGAGAGAGTCCAAAGCAAAACATCGACTATCTTCGAGCTTGGAAAGAAAACCGAGCTAAGTGATAACATTTCCTCCCTATGAACCTGGGGGGGGGGGGGGGGGGACGGAAGAAAAAAGAGGCGAAACAAAACTAGGTCAGACAT
Organism: Allium sativum; assembly: GCA_030737875.1. NCBI lineage: Eukaryota > Viridiplantae > Streptophyta > Magnoliopsida > Asparagales > Amaryllidaceae > Allium > Allium sativum. Next base: position 229,566,622 of record CM060918.1, read on the forward strand.
GAGTCTGGTAAGTCTAGTGACTTTCAGCATATAACCAGGAAAAAGCATCATCACATGAATAAACTGAATATAAGACAATACATTGATAACAGGGATAACAAGATAACATAGGATAAGCATAAGGTATGATAAGGCAAGATAGATTGAATGCACTTCTACTCTTTCTCTGCTTCGCTACTACTTTGTTATTCTGATTTATATATATATATATATATATATATATATATATATCTACACCTCCTAACTAGTGTCCCAACTAGTAATCTGATTAAAATGATAATATTACAATGTGATCCCAATCCCCGCAAATGGTGGTAGCCTTCAGGTGTACATCTATCGTGAGGATTCCACCTCAATCAGCCTAATTGCCATGAACATGTTAGATGTAACACCCCACGTCCATTAATGTCACTCACAAAGGGAATGCATTAACTTCTATGGAGGTTTTAGGTGAATATAGAACAGTAAAATTTCAACAAGACAGATATAAAAATACTTGGAAATTTAAAAACTTTATTTTAATTGCAGCAGAAGTCAAAACATGTTTGATTACATCATAACACCATAATCAAAGTCAAGTACAATATCTATCTTGATAAAACAAGTACATAATCCCATTACATAAATAGCCATTAAAAAGAAAGATAACAAGCTGGACTTTACTTCAGCAGTCAAGCTTTCCAAGAGATAAGCAATCCAATCAGACTCCACTAGAACTTGGCCCAACCTGAGGACCTGAAGGGAGAAATAGATGAAAAAGAGGGGGGGGGGGGGGTCAGACATAAAGTCTGGCGAGTATGATAATTCTACAATACTATTATCAAAATAACTGGACTAAGGCATAAGCTGGAAAACAAGGAAATGTCTATGAAAGAGCAGATTAAGGACATAGACAATCGCTAAAGGAAACGTTATAGGCGCTCCTAAATACTAAAGGATAAACACTATACTTCACCACACCAGTCACCCTAAAGATTGATTCCACTTAGCTTCACTTAGAAACTTTCTTAATGGCTTTACGTACTCCTAGCTGACTACATAGGTGCCGCCTGCCCCTATCTCCACTAGGTGTACCCCACTTTCCATTTTTCGATCGGCTCCCTACTCGTAGATACCCGTGCTGGCCCCACAGTGGGGTGTATCATTCCCCTAAAGTGGCAACTCGATATAACGGAGATGCACGGCTTATACCTACACGATGCAACAATGTCTTACCTACCAGCCCGGGTCCACACACGCATATGAAACCCGTTGGACTTGCGTTGCCACCGCTCCCTGTTTTGGCCTCTTATAGTCAAACCCAGTATGCGTGTCCCGTCCTCGACTTGGGTCGAGCCCACAAAGATACGTTTTGGGATACTGGTTGAAATGGGCCCCCATTATTTCCCACAAGCATTCCACCTAAGCTTGTCCCATTAGTCCATCCACTTAACCCACTTAGTCATGTTCATTTACATGTGTATTTGGTTAAGTCTAATCATATTTCAAATTCCTCTAAAGGCAACCACTAGATTCCTCATGCCATCCAAGGCACCTACTTAACCCCCATGTCCCACCTTACATGATTATCTGGCTGAGTATTTCTTAATTCATTAAGGCCATAACCTCATAAAGACCTCTCACATTAGACTGGCATTTATGGCAGCTGGATTTGCCGGGCGGGTCCGGGCAGTCTTACACCATAAAAGAGTCTAACCTCGTGTCTTTACAACTGTTATGCTTTAGTTTGGGCCTAGGACCTCTCACATTGGGCCGACATTTGTGACTACTGGATTTGTCGGGCGGGTCCAGGCAGGTTTACGTCACAAACGGGTCCAACCTCGTGTCCTAAGCATTGATTATTATTAATAATCCACTTTCCCCAATTTTAATAATTCCCTACTTGAATTATTAATTAATTCCAAATTTAAAAATGTCCATAATTGACTCAATTATGGATATCCATTTAAGGCATGCAAAATCATATCAATTGCACCCCAATTTATTAATTTCCTAATATTACCCCTACCCCACGTTTGAACGTTTATTCGCAAAATGTATGCTAGACCCGATTAATCTAACTCATAGCATAAAAGAAAATATTCACAACAACAACATATATATGTGACTAAATAAATCATAACAAGGGGTAAAACTTGCATACATTACAACTTGCATAAGGTTATACATGTCATGGATCTAAGGGTGTCAACTTATTCATAATTCACATAATATGATTTTGATCAAATTTCATAAACTTGTATAGGACATGTGTGAATCAACATCATTAACAATATGGTTTTATATGGGTACACCTAACTCAATAGGAAAATTCCCAAAAATCAAAATTCATTTAATCATTGATTCTTGTATATGGGTACACCTAACTTAATAGGCAAATTCCCATATTCAAGATCCAATTAATTTGTAGATTCATGTATATGGGTACACCTAACCCAATAGGCAAATTCCCATAATCAAGATCTATTATAAAAAAAACATAAACTTTAAACATGATCCAATTCGCATAAATACTAACATCATGATTTTACAACTTGTATGATTCAACACAACTTAACATGACATCATTATCATATAACATAAGTATTTCAACATATGTGATAATATGAGATCTACAACATATATAAGATTAACAACATTGCATATCATAATTTGCAACATAGCATGATATGATTTACAACATAGCATAGCATGATTAATCACATATGACATAGCATAGGATTATTTACAACATAATCACTACAACATAACAACATATATATGATAACATAATAGCATAACAAGAGATCCATAACATAATTTACAAATACATAACAATTCATATCACTTTCTTGTGATCCATTCATAACTTAATCAAATTATTTTATAATAATATTGTGAGATTCATCATACTCACAATTTTAAAGAAGAGAAATAGAAAGAGAGAGAGAGAGCTTTTGATTTGATTTGAGTAGATTTAGTTTGTAGATTAGGCCTTCTTCTTCTTTAGTTTGTGACGGCTATGCTGAACTCCATGGCAACGGCATGTCGGTAGCTCTCCAATTTTTCAAGTGATTTAGAGTTAGAGTCTACCCACTTATTTATAGATGTTAGGATTCATTTAGGCCATTAGATTTAACCTAGAAATAACCGCAGACATTCAGAGCAGATGGGGTTTATCTTATTGACTCAGCAATGAGTCAGAAGTGACTCAACAAACACTCAACAAATTAATAAACTTCTATTCATGTTTACATTTACTGCCCATATATATATAAATATATATATATATACACACACACACGCACCTATTCATGAACTCAAATTAATCCATAATTAACTTATGACCATTTCCACACATTAATTTTCCAATTAATGTCTTAATTCCATTTTTCGCCTTTTAAGGAAATTCACATATCTCAAATTTGTTATATGCCTTTTTAAGGCTATTTCGTGCAAATTCTCAATATTAATTCTTTTAATTTGTGAATATTAGTATTAACAGAAATACGGGGTGTTACATTCTCCCCTCCTTAAGGGATTTCGACCCCGAAATCTTCAAGTTTATATCCTATCATCAACCATCTACTCAATCAACAAACACTGGCATCCATTGTCCTTATAGACTTCTAATGCTTTCATGTTTAAATGAACAGTGTGTGTCTATGTCCGTATCTAATGCAAAATCAGGCGGTCCACTGATTCAGTTGACCTCCTTGATGCAATTCATGATAGTGCCATGCATCCATTATGTATGCAAAAGATCCTAATTGCTTACAAACTACTTCTATATGCGTGCACATCCATTCAACCGAATGCAGCATCTATATGATGGTACAACCATTATACATCCATTATACTAAATACATTCATTTATGCAATATGCAATATGTAGTGACTGAGCCGATCTAGTGCCTAAAGTGTGTGTATATATGCATCCACGAGCAACCACTAGCAACCACTTGCATCCATTTTGCATCCATCATACATAACATGTCTCAAACACATGTTTCAACCATAGGATTATCCTAACTAAAGGTCAAAGATACTAATGAGAGGACATACTAAAGATAAGATAAGCGATAAAGGAGAAATTAAAAGACATACCCTCAAAAAGAAAAGGGTATAGCGAACGCATCTTCCCTTCTGTCTCCCAAGTAGCGTTGCTCTCATCATCTCCCTATTGCACTTTAACTAGTCTGACCTCTCGATTTCTCAAATTTTTGATCTCCGACCCAAGAATGCATATAGGAGCTCGTCTAATTGTTGCATCACGCTCTATTTCCACCTCTTTAAGCAAGCTCGGCTCTACCACCTCCATGGTCTTATGCAAACACTTCCTCAAATGTGATACATGGAATACGTCGTGTACTCCACTAAGTTTCTCAGGCAACTCCACCCTATACGCCATCTTCCCAATCCTGTCTTTTATAGGAAACGACCCTACAAACCTTGGCGCTAATTTCCCAACGGACCCAAAGCGAACAACATTCCGTAACGGAGACACTTTGATTAAAACCATGTCCCCAATGTCAAACTCAAGATCTATCCTCCTCTTATCAGCATATGATTTCTGCCTATCTTGCGCTGCTTTCATCCTCCTTCGAATCAAATCAATCTTCTCCGAGGTTTCCCTAACCATATCGGGCCCAAGTAGGATTTTATCGGTAGATTCCCACCAACATGTAGGCGAACGGCAAGGCCTTCCATAAAGAGCTTCGAAAGGTGCCATGCCAATACTAGACTGAAAGCTATTATTATATGCGAATTCTACCAACGGAAGGTGCTCTTCCCATGTACCCCCAAAGTCTAGGATACAAAGCCTTAAAAGATCCTCTAGAATACGATTCACCCTCTCGGTCTGGCCATCCATCTGAGGATGATATGCGGTGCTCAAACATAGCTGAGTCCCTACCTCCTCTTATAAACTCTTCCAAAATTCGCTAGTGAAGATGGGATCACGGTCGCTTACTATACTAGAAGGAATACCATGCAAACAAACTATCTCTTTAATGTATACAGAAGCCAACCACGGAGCAATCCTCTTACTTTTCACGGGAATAAAATGGGCGCTCTTAGTAAGTCTATCTACTATAACCCAAATCCCCGTATTACCCTTCCTTGATCTTGGTAATCCATCCACAAAATCCATTGAGACGCTTTCCCATTTCCATAGTGGAACTTCCAATGGGTGAAGCAACCCACCGGGTTTCTTTTGTTCCGCTTTTACTCGTTGGCACACCAAGCATCTAGCGACGTACTCGGCCACATCCTTTTTCATACCGGCCCAAAAGAAAATCCGCTTCATATCTTTGTACATCTTGTCTCCGCCGGGATGAATGGTCATCTTTGAGCGATGAGCATCATCAAGAATGGCCTTCCTTAAGTCTTCGTCTTGTGGTACACAAAGTCTATTATCCCTTCGTAACCAACCCTTATCGTCTAGGGTATACCGACGAAGATGGCTAGACGACTCCCCTCCTTTGAGCTTTTCTACTATCTCAACCAACTGGGGGTCGTCTTGCTGTGCCTCACCAACTCGTCCTAGAAGTGTAGGTCTAACCTCCAAGGATGCTAACAAACCAGGTACTAGGTCAACGGAGGGTCTAAAGTCAAACATGGAGATGAATTCTAAGCTTCGTCGTTCAACAAACAACGGACTCAAGGACAACCTTTTCCTACTTAAGGCGTCTGCTACCACGTTACCCTTGCCCGGGGTATATGCTATTTCAAAATCGTAGGAGGCTAGGAATTCCATCCACCGTTGCTGCCTTAAATTCAAATCCTTCTGAGAGAATAAGTATTTTAATGATTTGTGGTCAGTGAACAGTTCGAATTTCTCACCAAGAAGATAGTGACGCCAAGACTTAAGCGCGAAAACAATTGCAGCTAACTCAAAGTCATGCGTAGGGTAATTCTTTTCATGAACCCTCAACTGCCTTCCACCATAGGCTATTACTCTTCCCTCTTGCATGAGGACCGCGCCAAGTCCCGTCCCACAAGCATCAGTATAGACGGTAAACGGTTTATTCCCGTCTGGCAGCACTAAGACTGGGGCTGAAGTTAAGGCTCTCTTTAAACGTTGGAACGCATCATCACAATCTTCGTCCCACGTAAAAACCAGGTTCTTCTTCGTTAACCGTGTTAATGGAGCTAATATTTTTGCGAAGTCTTTGATAAACTTCCTATAATAGCCAGCCAACCCCAAGAAACTTCTTACTTCAGTTACATTTTTAGGGACCTTCCAATCTTGGATGGCCACCACCTTTGCGGGATCCACTGCTATCCCTTCCTTGGAAACCACGTGCCCTAAGAACCGTACTTCTTTCCTCCATAAGTGACACTTAGAAAATTTTGCCTTAAGGTTATGCGCTCGAAGGGTTTCCAACACTTCCCTAAGATGTAGGGCATGCTCTTCATCATTCTTAGAAAAGACTAAGATGTCATCCACAAAGACTACCACGAATTTGTTAAGGTACTCCCTAAACACCCTACTCATCAAATCAACAAAATATGCGGCGGCGTTTGTCAAACCAAAGGGCATCACTAGCCATTCACAGAGGCGTTTGTCAAACCAAAGGGCATCACTAGCCATTCACAGAATCCGTCAGGAGTCCTAAAAGCAGTCTTATCTATACTATCCTCAGCCACTATCAGTTGATGAAAGCCAGTGGCTAAGTCCAACTGCGAAAACACCGAGGCGCCAACTAACTGATCAAAGAGATCGTCAATCCTCGGCAGTGGGTGTCGGTTCTTTTTAGTAAGCTTGTTTAGTTCTCTATAGTCCACACAAAGTCTAAGGGACCCATCCGCCTTTGTAGCAAATACTACTGGAGCACCCCACTCTGATATACTACGTCTTATGAACCCCTTCTCAAGCAACTCCTTCACTTGCTTATTGAGTTCCCTCCTTTCACGAGGAGCCATGTGGCGCACTGGCAAAGATACGGGTTTAGCATTATCCACAAGATAAATTCGAAAGTCTATCTCCCGCTTTGGAGGTAAGCCCTTCACCTCCTCAAACACATCCGGATATTCCCGGACCACCTCTACCATTCGCAGATTCTCTACAGACGCGTCAAGCGATTCAAGATAACTTAGCATAATGGAATTTATGGGACTACAAAAGATGTCGAGAGCATTACCAAGGCGAGTCACAAGCCTAACTACTCTCCTTTCACAATCAAGAATGGCCCCATTTCTAGATAACCAATCCATTCCTAAAATTAGCCCATAGCCCGTGAAGCCCAATACATAAGCATCGCATCTAAATTCAACGCTAAGTATAGAGATTTTCAAATCCAAACATATCATGGTAAAATGAGCCGAACCCCCAATTGGATTTGAAACAACCAAGGGATCCTCTACTAAACTGGTGTTCAAGTGCAGTAATTCAACTAATGATGCAGAGATAAACGAATGAGATGCGCCATAATCGAATAAGGTACGGACAGGATGATCAAACAGAAAAACTAAGCTTTCAACAAAAATTGTTCTACCTCTTTCTTGCAGCGGTGGGGCCGCAATAGCCTGAACTTGCCCCCTTGCCTGCCCTGGTGCCATAAGAGCCTGCACCTGTCCTCCCGAGGTAGACCCTGCCCTCTGCCCCTTCTTTGGGCAGTCCTTCACCAAATGTCCCGCATCTCCACAATGAAAACAACCAGTCTTCTTTTTCTTTCTACAATCTTTGCTGAGATGGCCAGGCGTCCCACAATTGAAGCACCTCTTCTTCCCTTTGCCATTATTGTTTTTACCACCCTTCTTATTTTGCTGTTGGGGTTTCTTCTGATCCCCTTTCTTTTCAACTGCCTTATCCTCATGCATAAGTGCCATTTCTACTAGCCTTTCAAAGGTGGCTCCCATAGGGATGTGGGTCATAGCCAACCCTTGCAACGGTTCATTCAAGCCTTTAACGAACCTCAAAGCTTTCTTCTCTGGCGTGTTCACCAACTCCAAGCGAAACCTTGCTAACTGATTAAATTTATTGACATACTCCTTCACTGATAAGCTCCCTTGCTTTAATGTCAGGAATTTTTCCATATTTAAATTCTCCTCTGCCCTTGAAAGAAACTTTGCCTCAAACCTTCTTCTGAAATCCGCCCATGAATCAACTGGACGTTCCCCGTTAGTGACCTCCCACCAAAACGAGGCCTCTCCCTTCATTAACCAAGCAGCTAAACGGACTTTCCTCCCATCTTCCACTTCAAAGATATCCAACAATTCCTCAGTCTCCGTAAGCCAGTCTCTGGCCTCCACAAACGTCTCAGTCCCTTGAAAAGTTTTTCCTCCCATAGCCTTAAATTCCTTGCACGTCTTTGCAAAAGTGTCAACACGAGGAGGAGGAGGAGGAGGAATGGGTGCAACTGGGGGTGGAGGAACATCTGCTGGGCCTGCAGTTGTGGCCCTAGCCTCCAAATATCTCCTAAACCACCCTGGAACCGTCACACCTTCTAGGAGATTAAGATCTTCAGCCATGCTGAAACGAAAAAGGAAAGATTCAAAATGGAGAATTCGAAAGATAAAGATAAGGATATGGCTATTTGGGATTATGTTTTTCATAAAAACTTTCTCTAAATAACATGTTTTTGAAAGCACTTCTTCCAAAAATACCTTAGAAAAATATTTTTCTAAAAATTTTATCTGTTCTGGTAACCTTATGCTCTGATACCACGTGTAACACCCCACGTCCATTAATGTCACTCACAAAGGGAATGCATTAACTTCTATGGAGGTTTTAAGTGAATATAGAACAATAAAATTTCAACAAGACAGATATAAAATAATACTTGAAAATTTAAAAACTTTATTTTAATTGCAGCAGAAGTCAAAACATGTTTGATTACATCATAACACCATAATCAAAGTCAAGTACAATATCTATCTTGATAAAACAAGTACATAATCCCATTACATAAATAGCCATTAAAAAGAAAGATAACAAGCTGGACTTTACTTCAGCAGTCCAAGCTTTCCAAGAGATAAGCAATCCAATCAGACTCCACTGGAACTTGGCCCAACCTGAGGACCTGAAGGGAGAAAAAGTTGACAAAGAGGGGGGGGTCAGACATAAAGTCTGGCGAGTATGATAATTCTACAATACTATTATCAAAATAACTGGACTAAGGCATAAGCTGGAAAACAAGGAAATGTCTATGAAAGAGCAGATTAAGGACATAGACAATCGCTAAAGGAAACGTTATAGGCGCTCCTAAATACTAAAGGATAAACACTATACTGCACTACACCAGTCACCCTAAAGATTGATTCCACTTAGCTTCACTTAGAAACTTTCTTAATGGCTTTACGAACTCCTAGCTGACTACATAGGTGCCGCCTGCCCCTATCTCCACTATGTGTACCCCACTTTCCATTTTTCGATCGGCTCCCTACTCGTAGATACCCGTGCTGGCCCCACAGTGGGGTGTATCATTCCCCTAAAGTGGCAACCCGATATAACGGAGATGCACGGCTTATACCTACACGATGCAACAACGTCTTACCTACCAGCCCGGGTCCACACACGCATATGAAACCCGTTGGACTTGCGTTGCCACCGCTCCCTGTTTTGGCCTCTTATAGTCAAACCCAGTATGCGTGTCCCGTCCTCGACTTGGGTCGAGCCCACAAAGATACGTTTTGGGATACTGGTTGAAATGGGCCCCCATTATTTCCCACAAGCATTCCACCTAAGCTTGTCCCATTAGTCCATCCACTTAACCCACTTAGTCATGTTCATTTACATGTGTATTTGGTTAAGTCTAATCATATTTCAAATTCCTCTAAAGGCAACCACTAGATTCCTCATGCCATCCAAGGCACCTACTTAACCCCCATGTCCCACCTTACATGATTATCTGGCTGAGTATTTCTTAATTCATTAAGGCCATAACCTCATAAAGACCTCTCACATTAGACTGGCATTTATGGCAGCTGGATTTGCCGGGCGGGTCCGGGCAGTCTTACACCATAAAAGAGTCTAACCTTGTGTCTTTACAACTGTTATGCTTAAGTTTGGGCCTAGGACCTCTCACATTGGGCCGACATTTGTGACTACTGGATTTGCCGGGCGGGTCCAGGCAGGTTTACGTCACAAACGGGTCCAACCTCGTGTCCTAAGCATTGATTATTATTAATAATCCACTTTCCCCAATTTTAATAATTCCCTACTTGAATTATTAATTAATTCCAAATTTAACAATGTCCATAATTGACTCAATTATGGATATCCATTTAAGGCATGCAAAATCATATCAATTGCACCCCAATTTATTAATTTCCTAATATTACCCCTACCCCACGTTTGAACGTTTATTCGCAAAATGTATGCTAGACCCGATTAGTCTAACTCATAGCATAAAAGAAAATATTCACAACAACAACATATATATATGACTAAATAAATCATAACAAGGGGTAAAACTTGCATACATTACAACTTGCATAAGGTTATACATGTCATGGATCTAAGGGTGTCAACTTATTCATAATTCACATAATATGATTTTGATCAAATTTCATAAACTTGTATAGGACATGTGTGAATCAACATCATTAACAATATGGTTTTATATGGGTACACCTAACTCAATAGGAAAATTCCCAAAAATCAAAATTCATTTAATCATTGATTCTTGTATATGGGTACACCTAACTTAATAGGCAAATTCCCATATTCAAGATCCAATTAATTTGTAGATTCTTGTATATGGGTACACCTAACCCAATAGGAAAATTCCCATAATCAAGATCTATTATAAAAAAAACATAAACTTTAAACATGATCTAATTCGCATAAATACTAACATCATGATTTTACAACTTGTATGATTCAACACAACTTAACATGACATCATTATCATATAACATAAGTATTTCAACATATGTGATAATATGAGATCTACAACATATATAAGATTTACAACATAGCATATCATAATTTGCAACATAGCATGATATGATTTACAACATAGCATAGCATGATTAATCACATATGACATAGCATAGGATTATTTACAACATAATCACTACAACATAACAACATATATATGGTAACATAATAGCATAACAAGAGATCCACAACATAATTTACAAATACATAACAATTCATATCACTTTCTTGTGATCCATTCATAACTTAATCAAATTATTTTATAATAATATTGTGAGATTCATCATACTCATAATTTTAAAGAAGAGAAATAGAAAGAGAGAGAGCTTTTGATTTGATTTGAGTAGATTTAGTTTGTAGATTAGGCCTTCTTCTTCTTTAGTTTGTGACGGCTATGCTGAACTCCATGGCAACGGCATGTCAGTAGCTCTCCAATTTTTCAAGTGATTTAGGGTTAGAGTCTACCCACTTATTTATAGATGTTAGGATTCATTTAGGCCATTAGATTTAACCAAGAAATAACCGCAGCCATTCAGACCAGATGGGGTTTATCTTATTGACTCAGCAATGAGTCAGAAGTGACTCAGCAAACACTCAGCAAATTAATAAACTTCTATTCATGTTTACATTAACTGCCCATATATATATAAATATATATATATACACACACACCTATTCATGAACTCAAATTAATCCATAATTAACTTATGACCATTTCCACACATTAATTTTCCAATTAATGTCTTAATTCCATTTTTCGCCTTTTAAGGCAATTCACATATCTCAAATTTGTTATATGCCTTTTTAAGGCTATTTCGTGCAAATTCTCAATATTAATTCTTTTAATTTGTGAATATTAGTATTAACAAAAATACGGGGTGTTACATTAGATGTACCCTTACTACCCTATCGGTCGGCTCCCTTACTTGTATTCATGTTCCAAGTGTCTGTGTCAATCGACCCTCTCTTGCGTGTACATACCCTGTGCTGGTCCTACCGTAAGGTGTATCAATCCCTATGATAGCGACTCGATACGATTCTAGATGCACAGTGTATAACTACTAGTACTTAGTGCTTGCTTTTTCCCACTCCAGAGTACGTGCACGGCCGTAAACCGTTGGAACCTACACTGACGCACCCCCTGTCGCTGTTTTGACCGCTTATAATCAGCCCAGTAATCGTGCCCAACCCTGCCTAGTTTCAGGGTACCATAATACATCTATGTGGGTTACTGCTGAAATGGGTCCCCGTTACTAGGGTTTCCTATTGGTTAAGTTTGTGGGCCTATATATACAAATATTACCCACCTACACAAGATGTACCTAACCCACCCACAGATTTTAACATGTTTATTTAACGGTTAAGTTGTGTGGGCCTATATATATTAATATTACCCACCTACGCGAGATGTACTTAACCCTCCCATCGATTCAAGCATATTTATTTAACGGTTAAGTTTTGTGTGGGCCTATATGTACTAATATTACCCACCAACCCGATATGTACTTAACTCTCCCGCACATTATGTCATATTGGTTAAGTGTTGTCCATTCATGTTAACTTAGCCCACCCATTCATCGTGTCATGTTGGTTAAGTGTTTCTTATTAACTTAAACCTTCTCACTTATCATGTTAGATTGGTTAAGTGTTTCCTATTAACTTAACCCCCTTCATTCATCAAGCTATATTGGTCAAGTGTTTCTTGTTACTTAACCCCACGTGTTCGTCTTGTTGTATTGGTTAAGTGTTATCAGTCAATTCAAGTTAACTTAACCCGCCCACTCATTATGTCATGTTACTTTGGTTAAGTGTCGCCTTCTTGTGTTCACTTAACCCTACCAGAAACCAAGTTATATTAGTTAAGTGTTAACATAACCCTTCTCATTTATCATGCTATATTGGTTAAATGTTTCCTATTAACTTAACCCTAGTCATCCATCTTGTCATATTGGTTAAGTGTTTCTCATTACTTAACCCTAGTCATCCATGTTATATTGGTTAAGTGTTCCTATGAACTTAACCCTACTCATTCATCTTCTTCATTAGCATTAGTTGATTTATTAATGCACCAACCTCTCACATTAGATATGTGTTATCGCAGTAACTGGATGTGCCGGGCGGTTCTAGGCAGTTTTATACCACAACTCAATCTAACCTTGGATTTTTCTGGGGCATGATGCACTAACCTATCACATTAGATAAGTGTTGTTGTGGTTATAGGATGTGCCGGGCGGTTCCGGGAAGTTTTACACCACAACTCAATCTAACCTCGGGTTAGGTATGTTCATCTTTAATCCACACATTTATCCTATATACCCAAATCTGGATTTTACATGCTAATTACCAAATTCACCAAAACTAGTCATGTTACATTTTACACCCATCCTAGATTTGATGCTCAAGTTACCAAAAATTAGCAATAATAACAATTTTTCCCAAAACTTGATTTATATGCCAACTTCCTACTTCGTCGTTCATGCCAATTCTAGGTTCAATATGTCAAATTACATATTCCATAATTCATGCCAAATTTGCATCTTAACAGTTATGCCATGTTACATGTTCCAAATTATGCCAAATAATGTCAACTTCATGTTATACCCAATTTCCCCCGCATTAATAACATACGTATTTCGAGATTCAACTCAAGATTCATAATATAAGGGGAAAAGCAAGATGAACATCGTAAGAATAAGCATAGTCATATGATGATAAGAACTACTGGTCCAATAAACTTGATGTACAAAAAAGACAAGTTTTGCAAGGAATACATCGCAGGCATATAGATATGATAAGAGTTATATCATGAACTTAAAAAGGATTACAATTCCGATATACAACAAGGATAGATATGATTGGACCAGTTTTATAGTCAAAAATGATTCCCAAAGATCTATATACTCATGCGCAGATTTCAATGAAAGGATAACTTACATCAGGTATATTCTCATATCCATTTTATTACATGTTACTAATTAGATTTAGGTGTTCAAATCTAAAAAGTAACTGACTTACAAAACAAAGTCAAATCTTGTTTTCATGCCTAAACATCACTATACACCCTATTCTTCTTCTTCCAAATCATAAACTACCATTTATATATATATATATATATATATATATATATATATATATATAGGGTGCGTTTTTTAGAGGTCCCTATTAAGTTTCAAAATATAAAAAAAGCCCGGTCATAAACTTATTGTAAATTAGGTCCCTGTTTTCAAAACTTATAAAATAATAATTAAAAAAAATTCGTAAATTAGTAATAAAATATATTACGCATTATAAAAAAAATTCAGCACAAAAAACAACAAAAATAATGTCAGAAAGAAGAAAACATTAAAAAAACAGAAAAAACTGCAGTTAAATGCATAATATTATGCACCTTTTTGATTTTATTGCATGCATATATGCAATTATTGCAGTTCTTCCAGCGGATAAATTTAACATAATTTTTCAGTTCATTTTTATTTGCATCCAAATGTGCAAATTTCTCAAAAAAATGCACACATGTGTGCAACATTTTTATAGGATAAAAAGTAGGGACCTAATTTATAAAAAAAAACAAAGTTCTGAAAATTTTTAAACCCGCCCCCTATTTTATTTTTTCCGCCTTTTTGAATTTTTTTTTTAAAAATGTGCGTACGTTCATAAAAAAAAAAATTCTAAAATATGGAAATAATGTCAGGAATCTACGGAAATAAAAAAAAAATAGTTGCATACATTTATGCAATTATTACTGATAATTGCATATATGTATGCAACTTTTTCGTAAGCTGTTTTCAGATTAAAATCTGAAAATAAACCTGCACAAATGTATGCAAGTATTTGAATTTTTTGCGCACATGTATGCATTTATTTGCATGAATAAAAATCAACGAAGATGTATGTAGTGAAAAATATGCATGGATGTATGCAGGAAAGTGATATATGTGCATACTATTATGCATTTAACTGGAAATTTCGTTTTTTTTTTTGTTTTTTTGATTTTTGACGCCTTCGTTGATGGTTTTTTGTTCTGAATTTTTTAGTGTTTACATGTTTTATTTAAATATGAATTTACGTGATTTTTTTATATTTTTTTATGACTTTTCAAAAAATAGGGACCTAATTTACAATAAGTTTATGACCGGATGTGAGCCTAATTAAGTTTCAAAATAGGGATGTGAGCATAATATTCATATATATATATATATATATATATGTGTGTGTGTGTGTGTGTGTGTGTGTGTCCCAATTTTAGATCTTAGACCACAACATGTACTATGCCTTATATTTACATTTCAATTTACGCCCAAAATCCCAAGTCATATGTCCAATACTTTATGCCTCAAATCTCAAGTCAAATGTCCAATACTTTATGCCTCAAATCCCAAGTCATATGTTCGATACACTTTATGTTTTGAATACAACATGTGTTATGTCCTCAAATCAGTTACAACTCAATTATGCCCAATTTTATTTCCAATGTACGTTCATCTCTTATGAGATCTGGCTCAGGCTCGCAGTAGCCTGGCTATAAAACAAAAAGGGAAGAAGGAAAGAAGAGACAAAGAATGGACATAATATTATCAATGAGATAGATCCAAAAGATATAGAAAGACAGGCATAATCTCAGATCCAGATTTATTTCAATGTCAGAACACAATTAACTTTTATTTCTGAAAGTAACGTGAACTTACAAATTACAGAAGGGTCTTGAATTCCGAGATCTGTATTCTGAAACTGAGTAGCTCTTCCTTGAAGTAGACTATTTGTTCTTCTAATTTAGATTTGATTTGGTTCTTAGAAATAGTTGTTGAAGTCGTTGAATTAGATTTTGAATCTCTACTAGAATTCTAAACTTGATTTCTATGAAGGACTTGAGCAGCATAACCCCGTCTTAGATTTATTTTGATATGAATTAGGGTAGAGTATAGGCAAAATGAAGTTATGTGGAGAGAAAGTGAGGTTTGGGGGTGTTTCAACAGCTTAGGAGCAACGAATCTGGTCAGAACGGGCATTTAAATGCAGAAAAACGAATCTGTCCACAGATCTGGAAAAGGGGGAGGTCGACCCCTAAGTCGACCCCATGGTCGACCTGTTCTACCCAGGTCGACCCTCTAGTTGACCTGGGTCCTCGGTGGGAAATTTCCCGCCCAGCCCGGGTGTGTGATTTGAATTTCGAAACTTTAAATTTGAATTCGGGGTGGTTTTTATTTAAATATCTGAAAGTTCTGAAGGTCATAACTTCTTCATACGGAGTCCGATTTACGCAAACTCGGGCTCTATCTCAAGTAAAATTCCGAGACAAACGCAATGGCGTAACCCGTTTCCCTTAATTCTTATTTTAAAAATTGATTATACTTTAATTTGTTACTTTGATGTTCACCGAAAATACGGGGTGTTACATTCTCCCCTCCTTAAAGGATTTCATCCTCGAAATCTTCAAGTTAAGAAGAATGCATATCCTAACATCCATCTACTCAACCATTCAATCACAGACATCCATTGTCCTTAAAAGGTTTCTAATGTCGTATGAACATATGCAGAGTGTGTGTATATGTCTCTTATCTAATGCAAAATCAGACAGTCTACTGATCCATTTGACCTCCTTAATGCGAATCATGAGAGTGTCATGCATCCAATATGTATGCAATTATCCATAATCATGTAAATACTATATGTGTGCATATTCTCTCATCCATATGCCACATCCAAATGATAACACATCAAGTTTCAATCCATATACAAATACATTCATATGCATATGCAATATGAAAGTGACTGTGCCGATCTAGTGCCTAATGTGTATATGCATCCACGAGCATCCATTAGCAGCCACTTGCAACCATCAATCATAACATGTTTCAAATACATGTTTACATTCATTGGTTTCTACCTAAGGATCGAAGATATGACCTAGAGGATATATTTAAAAGATAAAGACTATCATGCAAATAAACATTACATAGAAGGTGGAATCATGGATATACCCTCAAATAGGGTGTAATGCGTGTATCTAGTCGTTAGTCTTCTAAGTCGCATCTTCTAGGGCTTTACTCCACTGTAACTTAACTAATTTAACTTCATGGCTGCGAAGCTTCTTGACCTCCATTTCCAAAACCCACTAGTAAAGATAGGACCTCGATCACTTACTATGCTAGAGGGTATCCAATGTAGTTGAACTATCTTTCCACGATAAACAGATGTTAACCATGATACCAAGTGTATATACTAAGATGATTAGAGGTATCTTTTCTACTTATCTTGTCCGTAATGTCACAATTTTGAGGGTATAAAACTAAAGGTTGCTATGTACTTTTTACCTCTCTTAAGGTCAGTCTTACTTAGGGCGCCTGCCACAACCATTTATTTCTCATGCAAACCATCCTAGTCGAACTCGACATCCCTCAAGTACAAGCCCCAAAGGCCTAAACCAATATCAGACAAGAACCTAAGGAATACCTCCTCCGAATTTGGACGATTTATGTGAGATGATACTAGCAAAAAAACCAAATAATTGAGCACTTAACCGACTCTGGCTATCCTCGCCAATCTTGTTCCAAAACTATCGATGATCGCATAACTGGCTTCGCATTGTCAACTAAATATATGTGGAAGTCTATCTCGAGTTTTAGGGGGGAAACCGCTAACCTAATCAAAACATCCTCGTTCTCATGGACTATTCTAATGAACCGCAAATCGTCGATAGATGCATCAAGTGATTCTAGGTAGCTAAGCCTAACTGATCCCTTAGGATCGCACGAAATCTCGAGGGTATTCCTGAGGCAAGTAAAAGGTCAAACTACACTCCTTTCGCAATACTAGCGAACCATCCCATGCCTAGAATCATCCCATAGCACATGGAACCAGAAACATAAGCATTAGTATAGCTATTCTCAAATCCTCACAAACCAAAGATAAATGAGCCGAACTAGCAATTGGATTTGAGACAATAATCAGATCCTCTACTATACAAGTTCTAAGGTGCAGAGACTCGACTATGGAAGCAGATATAAACGAATGTGAAGCGCTAAAATCAAAAAGAGTACTAACAGGATGATCAAAAAGAAACTAGACTTTTTCAACCGAAGCTTTACAACCTCTCTCTCAGGTATGCTGGCGGTGAGAGCATGCACTTGCCTTCCGGAAAATACTATCCTTTGTTCTTGCCTTTGTCCTTAATAATGACATTTCCTCTTGTTTTAGGTTTTACTATTCTTTCCTTTTTACCTCCTTTGTGAACCAAGTTCATATCTACGAGTTCCTCATCCTTGGGTTGTGCTCCTTAGCAAAACTCCCTCAGTCTCATCTTTACTATCCTTGTGTAACACGTTGACAAGTCTCTCGAAAGCTGCCTCCATCGCACGGAGAATCCTACAAAGCTCGAAAGAAAATTAGCCACAGGTGAAACTACTGCGGCTATAGATGGAAGTTGGGCACTTATTTTCCCATTGACAAGTGTTGTAGTCTCGTCGAGCCTACGGAACCATGCCGCGATGAGGTTACCTCCCAGAAAGACAGGAGCCCCAGAGTCTTAGGAAAGAAGGAAACAGAGGATCAAAAGATAATGCATATGGCTTTGGGGAATATGCCTTTAAAACAAAACTTTTCTTTTGCAAATGCTTCTTTTAAAACCGTTTTGAAAATAATTTTTAAAATTATATATCTAATCCAGTAACCTTCAGCTCTGAGACCAAGTGAAACACCCCACCTCCGTTAAGGTCACTCACAAAGGGAATGCCTTAACTTTGGTGGAGCATTTTAGGTAAAAGATGCAGATAAATTACAAGACAGACAAATAAAGCAGCAGAAAATAAAGTCATTTTATAAACAACTTAATTCAGTCAAGCTTTTACAACAATTGTCTCAATCATACTTAAAAGTAATACATAGAAATTCTGTCTTGATTCGAAAATTTCCAGGTATAAAAGAAGCATAAAAATAACAATGATATTCCCCAATAAAGCATGAACCAGCCATAGCAGTGGAAGATAGAGTCCAAAGCAATACATCGACTATCTTCGAGCTAGGAAAGAAAACTAAGCTAAGTGATAACATTTCCTCCCTGTGAACCTAGGGGGGTGGGAAACGAAAGAAAAAAGAGGCGAAGCAAAACTAGGTCAGACATGAGTCTGGTAAGTCCAGTGACTTTTAGCATATAAACAGGAAAAAGCATCATGACATGAATAAAATGAATATAAGACAATACCGTGATAACAGAGATAACAAGATAGCACAGGATAAGCATAAGGTATGGTAAGGCAAGATAGACTAAATGCACTTCTACTCTTTCTCTACTTCGCTACTACTTTGTTATTCTGATTTTTATATATATCTCTGCATCACCAAACAAGTGTCCCAACTAGTAATATGTATAAAATGATAATATTACAACGCGATCCCAATCCCCACAAATGGTGGTAGCCTTCACGTGTACATCTATCTTGAGGATTCCACCTCTATCAGCCTATTTGCCATGAACATGTTAGATGTACGCTTACTACCCTATCGATCGGCTCCCTTACTTGTATTCATGTTCCAAGTGTCTATGTCAATCGACCCTCTCTTGCGTGTACATACCCTGTGCTGGTCCTACCATAAGGTGTATCAATCCTTATGATAATGACCCAATACGATTCAAGATGCACAGTATATAACTACTGGCACTCAGTGCCTTCTTTTTCCCACTCCGAAGTACGTGCACGGCCGTAAACCGTTGGAACCTACACTGACGCACCCCCTGCCGCTGTTTTGACCGCTTATAATCAGCCCAGTAATCGTGCCCCACCCTGCCTAGTTTCAGGGTACCATGATACATCTATGTGAATTACTACTGATATGGGTCCTCGTTACAAGGTTTCCTATTGGTTAAGTTTGTGGGCCTATATATACAAATATTACCCATCTACACGAGATGTACTTAACCCTCCCACTGATTCTAGCATGTTTATTTAACAGTTAAGTTGTGTGGGCCTATATGTACTAATATTTCCCACCTACACGAGATGTACTTAACACTCCCATCGATTTGAGCATATTTA
This sequence comes from Allium sativum, assembly GCA_030737875.1. Taxonomy (NCBI): domain Eukaryota; kingdom Viridiplantae; phylum Streptophyta; class Magnoliopsida; order Asparagales; family Amaryllidaceae; genus Allium; species Allium sativum. The sequence goes on from CM060918.1 coordinate 229,586,518, forward strand.
TTTAACGATTAAGTTTTGTGTGGGCCTATATGTACTAATATTACCCACCAACCCGATAAGTACTTAACCCTCCCACACATTATGTCATATTGGTTAAGTGTTGTCCACTCATGTTAACTGAACCCACTCATCCATCGTGTCATGTTGGTTAAGTGTTTCTTATTAGCTTAACCATTCTCACTTATCATGTTAGATTGGTTAAGTGTTTTCGATTAACTTAACCCCGTTCGTTCATCAAGTTATATTGGTCAAGTGTTTCTTTTTACTTAACCCCATGTGTTCGTCTTGTTGTATTGGTTAAGTGTCATCAGTCAATTCAAGTTAACTTAACCCACCTGCTCATCATGTCATGTTACTTTGGTTAAGTGTCGCCTTCTTGTGTTAACTTAACCCTACCAGAAACCAAATTATATTGGTTAAGTGTTAACTTAACCCTTCCCATTTATCACGCTATACAGGTTAAGTGTTTCCTATTTACTTAACCCTAGTCATCCATCTTGTCATATTGGTTAAGTGTTTCTCATTGCTTAACCCTAGTCATCCATGTTATATTGGTTAAGTGTTCATATGAACTTAACCCTACTCATTCATCTTGTTCTTTAGCATTAATGATTTATTAATGCACCAACCTCTCACATTAGATATGTGTTATTGTGGTTACTGGATGTGCCGGGCGGTTCTGGGCAGTTTTACACCAAAACTCAATCTAACCTTGGGTTTTCTTGGGCATGATGCACTAACCTCTCACATTAGATAGGTGTTGTTGTGGTTACAGGATGTGCCGGGCGGTTCCGGGCAGTTTTACACCACAACTCAATCTAACCTCGGGTTAGGCATGTTCATCTTTAATATACACATTTACCCTATATACCAAAATCTAGATTTTACATGCTAATTACCAAATTCACCAAAACTAGTCATGTTACAATTTACATCCATTCTAGATTTAATGCTCAAGTTACCCCAAATTCGCAACAATAACAATTTTTCCCAAAACTTGATTTATATGCCAACTTCCTACTTTGTCGTTCATGCCAATTCTAGGTTCAATATGTCAAATTACATATTCGATAATTCATGCCAAATTTGCATCTTAACAGTTATGCCATGTTACATGTTCAAAATTTTGCCAAATAATGTCAATTTCATGTTATACCCAATCTCCCCCGCATTCATAAAGTACGTATTATGAGATTCAACTCAAGATTCATAATATATGGGGAAAAGCAAGATGGAACATCGTAAGAATAGGCATAGTCATATGATGATAAGAACTACTGGTCCAATAAACTTGATGTACTAAAATGACAAGTTTTGCAAGGAATACATCGCAGGCATATAGATATGATAAGAGTTATATCATGAACTTTAAAAGGATTACAATTTCGATATACAACAAGGATAGATATGATTGGACCAGTTTCATAGTCAAAAATGATTCCCAAAGATATATATATACTCAAGCGCAGATTTCAATGAAAGGATAACTTATATCAAGCATATTCTCATATCCATTTTATTACATGTTACTAATTAGATTTAGGTGTTCAAATCTAAAAAGTATCTGACTTACAAAACAAAGGCAGATCTTGTTTTCATGCCTTAACATCACTATACACCCTAAACTTCTTCTTCTAAATCATAAACTATCATATATATATATATATATATATATATATATATGTGTGTGTGTGTGTGTGTGTGTGTGTGTGCGTGTGTGTGTGTCCCAATTTTAGATCTTAGACCACAACATGTACTATGCCTTATATTTACAGTTCAATTTACGCCCCAAATCCCAAGTCATATGTTCGATACACTTTATGTTTTGAATACAACATGTGTTATGTCCTCGAATCAGTTACAACTCAATTATGCCCAATTTTATTTCCAACGTACATTCATCTCTTATGAGATTTGGCTCAGGCTCGCAGTAGCCTGGGTATAAAACAAAAAGGGAAGAAGGAAAGAAGAGACAAAGAATGGACATAATATTGTCAATGAGATAGATCCAAAGGATATAGAAAGACAGGCATAATTTCTGATCCTTATTTATTACAATGTCAGAATCACAATTAACTTTTATTTCTGAAAGTAACGTGAACTTACAAATTACAGAAGGGTCTTGAATTCTGGGATATGTATTCTGAAACTGAATAGTTCTCCCTTGAAGTAGAATATTTGTTCTTCTAATTTAGATTTTATTTGATTCTTAGAAATAGTTGTTGAAGTCGTTGAATTAGCTTTTAAATATCTACTAGAATTCTAAACTTGATTTCTACGAAGGAGTTGAGCAGCATAACCCCGTCTTAGATCTATTTTGATATGAATTAGGGTAGAGTATAGGCAAAATGAAGTTTTGTGGAGAGAAAGTGAGGTTTGGGGGTGTCTAAATATCTTAGGAGCAACGATCTGGTCAGAACGGGCGTTTAAATGCGAAAAAACGAATCTGTCCATGGATCTGGAAAAGAGGGGGAGGTCGACCCCTAGGTCGACCCCTAGGTCGACCCCATGGTCGACCTGTTCTACCCAGGTCGACCTGGTCCTGGGTGGGAAATTTCCCGCCCAGCCCGGCTGTGTGATTTGAATTTCGAAACTTTAAATTTGAATTCGGGCTGGTTTTTATTTAAATCTCTGAAACTTCTGAAGGTCGTAACTTCTTCATACGGATTCCGATTTACGCAAACTCAGACTCTATCTCAAGTAGAATTCCGAGACGAACGCAATGGCGTAACTCGTTTCCCTTAATTCTCCTCTTAAAAATTAAGTATACTTCAATTTGTTACTTTGACGTTCATCGAAAATACAGGGTGTTACACGATTAATTACGCACTTACTCTACCTCATCTGATTTCCAGTTAACTTGGTTATTTCCAATCATATTAACATCTTATTCAAGTTACCTAGTTCCCTTTGAGTCCCTTTCTCTAAGGAATGGACCCCTCTCCCTTATTAATTTCAGTTATATAACTTAACCCATTTAGTTTCAATAATAAGCCCATAACAGGTTATTCTCTAGATTTTAATTTAAATGTCCTTAATCTACAATCTTCTTACATTATTATCCAGTCATTCATTGTCCAATTCCAGGTTTTCATTTTAAAATAACATGTTCTACTTAATGAAAAATTAAGTATATCTTATCCCCATTCACATGTTCTCTATCCACATGTTACATTAATATATATATATATATATATGATTAATTATAACTTATTTCATCCCATAAGTCCACCTCATTCTTTCCTATTTAATCATAACCTCATCTTACACTGTCATTACAACTTTTTATTGTTTACTTATTAACTTATTTCTATTAACTAAGGTTTCTTAATAAGTTTCCTTTCCATTTATTATAACCTATGTTATAACTTCCGCTTGTCCCTAGGACAAGCCTACCTATTAAATTCCATTCTAATTCATATAATTTATTATAATAGGTTATATTCAACTTTTAACACATTTTTCATGGGTCCTTTACGTTAACCAACTTTTATTGTTGTAACATTTATTTCTTTACAGTCTTGTGAATTTTTCACACACATTCCATTTATGTACGTATATTTAAATATGTTTAGGTACTAGACCCCTCATATTAAATTGACCACTTGTAGATGTGGATTTGCCGGGTGGTTCCGGACAGGCTTCAACCACATGTTGTATTTAACCTCGTATCTCAGTGCGGTTACATTTCCGTATTACTGTACACTTTCCATCCAATTTAGGCATATATATTCTTCCAAATTTTACTGTAATTCTATATACAACCTTTTAGCATAATAATATTCTTAAGAAAATGTTCAAGTTTATCATAAGTTCCATAATTATAGCATTTACAGTAATTTTTCATTCAGCCAGATGTTTAATGGAAGCATGCTTATATGACAGAAATGTTCTCAGCAGATTTAACCCCAATTACCACAATTATTCACAATTTTATTATGACTTAATTTACAATATCCAATTAATAGGTTCTTAGGATGATTCTATATATAACAATAATCTTTTTAGCATGTCTTAAACAGTTTTAAATACCCAATTTCCATAATTGTCAACCGTTATCATATTAAATATAATGGGGAATAAAAACGATAGCTATACCGTTATTTAAAATGGTATAATTTAGATCCACTCACCCAACATCTTTCCAATCCATGAATACGATCCAGATCTGTTAGTCCATGTCCTTCCTAACCGATTCTTTAATCCAAATAACCATGGATTCACAAATCTGATACTAAAGAAGAGGGGGAAAGAGAAAGAAACCTATATAAACCAGATTCAAGGACTTACCTCACGCTGATCAGAATTCTAAATACTATTTGTAGGTTTATACTCTTTTATCTTCAAATCTTGAATCAGAATCACCTAAAACTAATATTTATTTTCTGAAAAGATTTGGGGAGAAAAGAAAATGGCAAAGCTTGGGCAGCACCTTAGAAAATATGAGATTTAGGCAGGATTTGCTAGTTTATTTATAGATGTATGAGAAAGTCTGAACCATCGGATTTAATTTATTAAAATCCATGCCGCACACAAAAGCAAAACCATGTTACAAAACAGATCTAGACCCTCCCTGGGTTGACCCGTAGGTCGACCTAGCCACCATGGGTCAACCTATAGGTCGACCCAAGCACAACTTGGGTCGACCCATCTGGGTCCAGGCACGACATTAGTTGTTGTAGTGAATGTTTTTATTTAAACCTTTGATTATTTGCCCCTTTTATCTTCCTTTGATTTATCTTATACCTTCTATACACCATTACTAAGGTAAGATTTCAAATCTATGCATGTATATACATAAACAATCTTTCAATTCCTAGCCCGTTAATTAATGCAATTAATATTGCCACCAATAGTTGTTTTATACCTTTTAATGCATTCTAATTTCAATGGCAGTTAACTTCTTTGTTCATTTTCCACTTATTATACATGATTATATAATTTTCTCTTTAACTTGCACAATTTATCTCAATATTTGTGCATATATATATATACACGCACAACTTTTATTTCATTTTCAAAATTCAAACGGCATTATGCCGTCATTTAATTCTTACTATTTTCATTGATTGTAGGTTTTTTTGGACTTCTCTTTCATATGTATAAATTTTTGCACACAATACATGTATGTTTGCATATGCATGTATACATATATTTTTATACTCACTTTTATTTATAATTTTCCTTGTATGTGCATTTATACATATTTTCCTCTTTGAACATGTGTTATTTTAGCCGTTCCTCTAAAATAAAAATTTGGTGCTAGCGGAACTCGAACTTGCGCCACTCACTTGGGAGAGACACCAAAAGTTAAAATAATATTGCCAAAAATTGATAAAATGATGTTTACCAATTGAGCTACATAGGCTTTTGTTAACAAGACTAGAAACAATGGTAGTCATTGTTCTTTTCTTATATTTTCTTTTCATGTTTGTTGTAATATTTCATTTAAATATATATTTTTCATCTTAAATCCGTTTTCTACAAACCATAGATCTAAATTGATCAGAAAATCGTCACAGATGCAATGACGACTTTTGTGACCAAATTATGGACACTTTACAATTTTTTTAATATTATTTAATCTAACAATTCGGGGTGCGGCATTCTTTCTTTAGCATCAGATTTGTAGATTCATATTTATCTCAATACTAGTTTTAATTAGAAAGACCGCAGAATAGCATATCCGAATCAGATTAAAGAATTAGAAAGTATTCAGGTGAGTAGATTTAAATTATACCTTTCAATAATAGTATATTTGTCATTTACATTCCTCGTAGTTCTTAACGTGATAAATAATTAAAATTTGTGGTAATTGCGATATATTCTATTTCTAAGTACGTTAAGAATATTAATGTTGTACTAATCTATTCAATAAACCTTCGCTTTGGACTGAAAATTATTACAATAACGAAATTGTAAAATTTATAATAATTGGGATTGTGTTCTTAAGATTGTTATTCAATGTCAAATTGGATATGTTGTAAACAATATTAAAGTGAAATTGGGAATAATGGAAAAAGAATTGGTATGCCTAAATTTTATGGAAAAATTATAGTAATTGAAAATGGTATATGAAAAACAGGAATTTAACATCCAACCCAGAACATATAAAGGGGAAATCAGTAGTGGACTGAGTTAGTTGGACTTGGGAAAAAAACGGATACATTTCCATAACGGCAAAATTACTAAGAATGTAGTTGCAAGAAAAGAAAGAAGAAAGGGATTAGTGTGAAATAGAGATTTTTACCGTATTGGACACTAATGAAATAAAATATGCCCATATTGAGATTAAAAAATATAACTTGCGACTACGAATCTTAATTGATGTACGTTATGAAAATAAATCTTTACGTCTTTCCGCTAACAAATCTAATGAGGTGTGTGAAATATTTTCCTGAAATGATAAGATGGAAATTACAGAAAGATTACAACGGTTAAAGTTGGTTCATATTAAGGAACCTAAAAGGAATTTGGATGAACAAAGAATATAACCTATTATAATTAATTATATAATTGGGAAGGAGATATAATATGTGTTGTATATAACAATATGCTTTTTTGTTTGATGATAACATATATATATATATATTATGAATGTGTTTGTAATCATATTATTCTACTACGTCACAAACAGAAATAAAAATTTAATTTTAAATACAATACTACTACACAAGAATTTAAACATTAAAATAGTGTTTTATTCAAAATTAATATTTTATTTCAACATTTGAATAGTTCAAACTTCTAACTCCACTATTGTACAACTTACTGATATGATATATTCATTTTCATTTATTACATTGTTTTCTTCGATTTGGGACCTTCCATCTCCTCTTGTCTAAACTATAAACTTGAATCTTTCCTAATAACCTACCTTGGTATTCCTCTCCGCCCAACAAAACTCATCATAGCTAATTGGCTTCCCTTCATTTCTGAAATCGAATCCATGCTAGCGCTATGTAAAGCAAATTCTTTTTTCATCGCTAGTCGTCTTGTCCTTGTCAAATCTGTCCTTTCGTCCATTCCCGTCTATTGGATGTCCTTCCAAAAACTTCCGTCTGGTGTTTTTGAAAAAATCGATGCTATAAGAAGCTCAGTCCTTTGGAATGGTGGTAATGCTAAACGCCTGGTCAACTGGCAAACTGTTTGTCAGCATCGTAACCATGGTGGCCTTGAAATCATCAAACCCTCTTCCTTTAATCTTGCATTGCTGGCAAAATGTTTATGGCGTCTTCTCACGCTTGGTGATTTCATCTGAAAAGATTAGATCTTGCTATGCCTCTACAAATCTAACCCTAATCTTGTACTTCATTTTTTGCCGAATTTCAGACCCTCTCCCTTTTAGGCATGCGTCCTCTCCACTATTTCTTGTGTCAAATCTCTCTTTCACGTGAAGCTTAGCAATGGCAAATATTGTTTTTTTGGTTTGACATCTGGCATGAACAATTCTTCTTTACTCGATCCCAATTCAATTTTGTTTTCGTGTAATTATTTATCAGATCTTTCGGTTGCAAATGTCATGGGCTTGGGCCCAATGGGCCTCTGCCCACCTAGCCTTTTCGGGCTTGATATCTTAGAGGAAGCCTTTTCAGTCGGCACAATTCTCCAATCCACGCGGCTAACAGATCATCTTGATCATTACATTTGGGATTTAGGCCCAACCAAAAGCTTTTCAGTAACAACCTGTTATAAATTTCTTTTTTATCCTGGTCGTTGCTTCTCCTTTTCCTGTGTACGGAAATGACATTTGCCTCCTCGTTTTATTTTCTTCCAATGGTGTCTTATTCATTCGTGAATCAATACCAAAGATAGACTCAGACGCATGAATATCAATGTCAATCTGCTGCGCACTTTGTGTGCTTTGCAAGAAGAAGATATCGATCATCACTTTCTAGAATATGATTGCTCCTACGCAGTTTGGACAACAATTAGTTCCTTTTTTCTCGGCCGCATCCCTACACTCCCCTCCTTCTTTGAATACTAGCAACATAATCCCCTGACCATAACTTGATTCTCTTTTAGCTATCTTCACCTGGAGCATTTGGAAGGAAAGGAATGCACATATTTTCAACAAACCCAAGAAACTCTTTAATGGTGTGTGCAATTACAACATATACTTATTTGATCTTTGGGCGGGTTGTGCTTGGCCAGCACACTTCAGGTTTACCCTTCCATCCCCAACATCTCTTGGCACTTAGGCTTATGTATATATTATCATGCTTTTTGCTGTAAGATACTCTGGTAGTCTTATGTATTTTGGTTAACTTAAAGGACTAGCTATGTCCTAGACTTTTATTTCACTAGTTGGGCTTATCAACCAGACTATCATCTTATTTATATTAACATGCTAATCGGTTGTGTAGAATCACGCTGCATACCCGTCTCGCTAAAAAAACACTCTGTCGCTTACACATACAATTTCATTCACTGACACGCTTGTCTTCCGTCTGCTTCAGAGTCAGTCCAGTCATCTGCATACTTATCACACAAACACACATGGTAAACTGGAGAAAAATAGATTTAAATTCTAGTAGATATAAATTTATTTTAAATTTTATTTGCCTTAGAATTTTATGTGTTTCTCATCATATTTCATGATTTGGTCTGATATGTATATACATCTATCTGTGTCTAGACTGCTTGTGATGTTTGCAGTGATTCACTATAAATACCATCATGTAGGCTATATATCTTGTGCTCACAGATCAGCTGTAACAACCCAGAAAATCAGAGCCAATTTTAAAAATTTATTTTAAGGAAATTTTGTTAGAAAATGTGTTAGAATTTAAAATTTTCATTTTTTTTAATTAAATAAAAAATAATTTTAACGTAGCAATTATTTGTTTATTTATTTATTTATTCATGCGCAAGAAACATTAATGTCATTTCCATCTTTCATTATATACACACACACACACACACACACACACATATATATATATATATCATGAAATGCTCAACAAAATTTATTTGTTTTAACACGTACATACATGCATGCATAAATTTCTATTCACTTGTTGTCTTTCTATCTACTTATTTGGTTTTACATGTATATACAATGTATACTACATACATGCATGGAAATATGACAATAAATTTTGTGTATTAATTGTAACTTATTTCCAATTTATCACCTATGAATTAAATAGCCACTGGTTTCCCACGCTAGTCAATTAATCTATTTCAATCATTTTTTTTTAAATTAGTTAACATTTAATGTATTCCTCTACCATTCTTAATTGATGTTATCATTTACCTTACAATTTATACAAACATAATTTCCAAATATTACAACACAATGTAAAATACACATTAATTCATATATATATATATATATATCTTAAGCATTAATTTTATTCCGTTATTCTCTGTATCTATGTGATTTACTTTAAGATTTCTGAATAGAGAAATGTCGTTCTTTACTTTAATATATCTTCATATAAGTACATATAATACTTAATTTACAGTATTCATTAGTCTAGAAGCAAATCTGGGCTTAAATGAAAAAAAAAAGATGTAAATTTTGAATGGTAAACTAGGAAGAGAATTTGCTGTAATTATGTTTAGACTCATAAAGCAAAGCATTATAACATAAAATTGGAAAACATAAAATATTTTAGTTAGTTATGTAACACACCGCATTTTAAGCAATAAAATTATTAAAATAACCATGGGAGTAATGTGCGTTTGAAATTGGAAACGTTACAATGGAATATACAGAATTAAATAAAAAGAAACAGAAGAAGGAATGAAAGTTAATAAATGGTATTTTATAAAATAATCGGAATGTATCCACAAACATTAATTTTTTTAAAGAAAAAAAAACAATGAGCGTTTGAATTTGAAAGTAATGGAAGATTATTAACATTAACATATTAGCAAACTTCATTTAATAAAATAGGAAAACAAATGTGTGTGATAGAAAGGGATTAAATCAAGAAAGGGAAATAATTAATATTAAAACGACAATATTTCCTTTAAATTACCAATGCATGTCAATTAAGGACTTTTTAGTGAATTAACGAATATTATATTATAAATATAATCCTAAATTATCCTAAACCCTAATGTCTAAACATCAGCCGCCGTCTTTGAAGAAAACAATTGCCATAAAGCACGAACCTTCTTCCATTCGATCTCCCTCTTCTCTTAATAAAATATCAACACTTCCAAAGCAAAATGAAAGAGGGCAATGAAATCGATCTATTCAACGGTGAAGATCTGATAATACTCACCGATGAGACCGGAATCCTGCTTGAAACAACGGCAATTCGTGTGGGTTTTCTGACCAAATGGGACCCACGAGATGGCGAGCTTGGCCAGCATAGGGATGGCGACTCGAGGCTTGGCGGCATGGAGCTGTCAGATCGGAGAATGATGCATCCGGCAGCCCTACGGTTCGAGGTTTCAAGGTTGAGCACGATGGGTTCCTGTGTTTCGATGAAGAAGATGGAGTAGCAGAATGTAACGGCCATGTTTTAGGTTAATGTAATTAATATATTAAATTAATTAATCAAGTTATTAATGAATTTATTTAATGTAATTAACATTCAAACACTTGTATCTTTGTCAAACGGATTCAGAATTCAGTGATTCCAGTTGCGTTGGAATTGTCTTGCCGAACTCTACAACATGGAAATGATTAAAGCTGAAATGGAGACAGTTGAAAATTCAGACAAATCGATGTGAGAATTCTTACTTTTAATTAATTAAATAATTTAATTATTTTTCACGATTGTTGAATCATTGTATGTACGTAGTATAGATCTGCGTTGTGGTAATTTAGGATTTTCTATTTATTTATTGTTGTGAATGTTTGTTCATCCGTTGAGAATCTCATTTTATTGAGATTTATATATTCATTAGATATGTGGATTCAAAGTTTATAATTGAGTTAATTAGAAATAGTTAAAACCCAAATCACCTCATTTTGTTTATGTGACTTGTTGAGATTCACATTTTTATGTGAAGTTAACATGGTAAATAAATAGAACAAACATGAGATATATTTTTACATTCCTTATGTAAAAAAAAGAACAAATTTAGCGATGCCAATTTATTTACATTCTTGTGTAGATAAAAGGAACACCTTTATAGTGAATACCTTTATTTGCATCCTTGTGTAAATAAAAAGAATATCTTTATAACGAACAAATTTATTTATATTGTATGTAAATAGGACATGAAATGAAAGAACACATTTATTTACATTTTTTTTTGTAAATAAGATATATAAATAAGAAAAAGAAAAAGAGGCATTTATTTAGATTTAGTGTAAAAAAATGGTAAAAGAAGAATTGGGCATTGGAATCAAAATTACATTCTTATGTAATTTAAAAAGATAAAAATTTGCACCGTAATGTAAGTTTCATTTTTAATGTAATTAGGAAGAAGAATTTGACGTTGTATGTAATAACCCGAAAATCTGGGCCAGTTTAATTTTTTTATTTTGGCAATTTTAGCGAAGTTTGAACATTTAAAATGAATTATTTTAAATAATATCGACGAGAAATTTAATTTGAATAGAATGCGAACGTATATATTATATACGTCGTCGTTAGAATATAAATAATTATATATAATTATAAATAGAATCGAAAATGGCGTGGTAGTTCGATAATTCGATTTCAAACTTCAATTGAACATACCGGGTGCAAAACAATCCGGATTTTAGTGAAACCAAAAACATTAGGATCTATTTGATTATATCTTTCCAACGAATCCGAAAAATCAAATTTTCATAGCGGGAGTCAAAAGATATGTCCAGTTGAAAATTCTGAATAGTCGCTGTGGAATTCAGGCCCTTAAAAACCTAAGTCAGAAAAGAAAAAAAATGGAAACCGCGATCGAAGGAGCGCCGCCCTCCCTCCCTCGCGATCGACGCCGCCTCCCCTTCACCTGCCGCGCCGCCACCTTCTTCTTCTCCTCCTCCTTCTTCCTCCACCTCGCAGCCCCCCCAGTTTCGAACCCGCCGCCGCCTCGCGAAGACCTCCCCCCCCAGCGGCGCGACAACCGCCGACGCCCCCCTCTTCTCCTTCGACCGAAAACTCTTCCCCCCTTCCTCTTCAGATTTTTACAGTGAGTTTCCTTTTTTTTTCGCTCTTTCTATTTATTTTTATTTCTATATAGTTTGTTTAAAACTGAAATTATATAGTTTGTTTAAAACTGAAATTATATAGATTTTAAAACTGATTTCTATTTACCAAAGTTTTGATTTTTATATAGGATTTTGAAATGGAAATTCAATTTTTAAAATATATGATTTGGTGGTAGAAAAATATGATTTTTATATATTGAACATCAAAGTAAAAATATGATTTTTATATATTGAACATCAAAGTAAAAATATGATTTTTATATATTGAACATCAAAGTACAAATATGATTTTTATATTTTTAAAGTAATAAAAATATGATTTTTATATTTTTAAAAGTATTAAAAAAATAATCTTTACTATATAGATGAGGTAAAAATATGATTTTTGTTTATGTAGTGAATTAAAAATATCATCTTTGTATAGGTAGCAAAATAAAAATCTAATTTTTATTTTATATACGTTGAAATAAAGTGGTGATTTTTATAAAGGCGAAATCTTTATATTTGAAAATGCGAAATCTTTATAGTTGAAAAGGCGAAATCTTTATATTTGAAAAGGCGAAATCTTTATAGTTGAAAAGGCGAAATCTTTATAGTTGAAAAGGCGAGATCTTTCTATAGAAAATAGCAAAGTAAAAATTCGATTTTTATATATTGAATAGCAAGGTAAAAATTCGATTTTTATATATTGAATAGCGGAGTAAAAATTCGATTTTTACATATGTAGCGGCTACAGCAACGAAGATGACAAAAATGCGATAAAGATGAAGATTTCTATCAAAGAAGAGTCAAGAAGTTAGGATAGCTATCGGTGAGAATTTCTCACCTTTCAATTTCTTTTTCTAGTTATATATATATATATATACTAGGATGCAGACGGTGTTTAGCAGCACCCGACATCCGTCATCCACAGACCATGGATGGCTTGTTTGTTAAATTGTTTGGTTGTGTAGTTGGTTAGTCTAATTGGTTTGAATTGAATTGTTTGGTGAAATGGAATGGGTTTGATTGATGTGTGAATGGCGTGGGCCTTCACTAGACCGGGGATAAGGCTATGCCTCGTCACGTTTATAGTATTGTGCCGTTATGCCGCTGAAATTTTCTAAAATATGTTAGTAAAATAAGAATATCATTTTTATTGTATAAATGAACCGAATAGGATATTCATATTTTGAATAAAATATATTATCGTTAAAAATATAATTTTTAACGTGAAAGTGAATAAATAAATATTTATAAACAAATCGGCCGATTTGTTTATATACACTGATTTGACTGATATTGATTGGGTCGATAAATTTTACACGTCGTCCAACTGCACAACTAAAATCTGTGTTTGATTGTTTGAAACCCCACACGGGTGTTGGGATGAAATTTGAAGTTCACTCATCCTGATTGATTAAATATGTCGATCGATTGATTGACAGGCTGTTATAAGCGTTAGATATCTATATTTGATGCTTATACAGTGTAGTGCACTTTGGTTGATGGTTGATTATTTTTCAATGCTATTATATACGTGTGATGTATGGAAATCCATATAATTAACATTATATGGTGATTGATTGGGCCTCATTCCAATCGGGAAAATAATGAATGTTATAAAAGAAAATTCATGTGTTGAATATAAAAATAGTCATGTGTTGACGATGTTCATGTGTTGAAAATATTCATGTGTTGAGTAAAATATTTTAAATAATAAAAATTACATCTTCATCATATTTACAATTAGAATCTACTTCACGGTGGAGTCTAATTAAAATCAAACGATAGATACCATAGTTTTATAAAATATTTTACATAACAAAAATAGTCGTGTGTTGAAAGAAATATAGATTCATGTGTTGAATAGAATAAATATTCATTTGTTGAATAGAATAAAGAAGTTTTTGAAAAATATAAAGCCGTGTGGATTAGAGATGCGCTATTTTGACGTGAACGATATTTATATCGATTTTATTCGTTTTACAATGAATATTGAAAAGTGATTTCAAAATCTAATATTTTGAAATGAAATTCAAATTGAGTTAGATAAAAATTGAAATTGAAATTTTATTGAATCAATTTGAAATGAATTCGAATCGAATAGAAAATGAATTCGATTCGAATTGAATAGAAAATGAACTCGATTCGAATTGAATTGAAAACGAATTAGAATTAGAATTGAAAGTGAATTTGAATTCGAATAAAATAGAAATGAATTCAAATGGAATTAAATTGAAATTGAATTAAAAACGAATCGAAATCATTTTGAATGAAATTTAAAACGAACTGAAATTGAATTGAAATCAATTTGAAACGAATTCGAATTGAATCAAATATAAGGTAAATTCAAATTGAATCGAATTGAAACGAATTAGAATTAGAATTGAATTGAAACAAATTTGAATTCGAATTCAATAAAATTGAAATGAATTCGAGTTGAATTGAAATCCAATCGATTTGGAATTGAATATAGAAGTTGAAATGGTTTTGAAAACGAATTTAAAGCGATTTATAAAATACGTTTTAAAAGGAAGTCGACGAAATATATATAATATATATATTATATATATAATGGCCCGAATAGAACGCGCCGCGCCGCGGCAGTTCGTGAATTTCGACCATTAACTTCGAATTGACATTCCGGGAGATCCGACCGTCGGATTCTCCTAAAACCAGATCCGTTGGGTTCGTATCGAAAAGAGCTTTCCAATGAATATTAGAAATTTGAAATCTAACGGTTGGATTTGGAATTATGTCCAAATCAAATTTAGAAAAGGTCGCTGTAAGTGTAGTTTGATGGCCGTTGTTGGAAATCGACTGTACGGGCCTTGATAAAATTATTAAAAATATTCATAATTTGTGTAAAATCATAAGAAATGATTTGGGAAAAATTGGGCTGAAGAATTCCACATTTGAAAGGAGAAAAATATATTTTTATCGAATTAAACTAGTTTTGAACTAGAATTAAAATCAATTTATTTTTTTGAAATAAATAAATTGAATTTGAAAGTGATTTTAAAAATAATCAATATTCCCAATACGTGGATTGGACTGGAGTTGAATCGAAATTATCTTCGGAATATTTCGATGTTGGATTTCGTGACTATACAGATATTGTTATGGGAATTTGAAAGATATATTTTATATCGTTATTTCCAATACGATATTTGTTGGTTTCAGAATTTGATATTGAATATAAGCCGGTATATTTTCTATTCAGAGCCTTGTATTTAATATCAAATGTGATTTGGGTTTGTTGTGAATCGTGTTTTAGATGACATTGGTTCTTTAACCCAGTTAAAGACAAGATATCGATTTTTGAAAGGATTAAAACTAAGTGGGGTTTTAATGAATCTTTAATTAGATTAAAAATGTGAATTGATAATTTAAATTATCAAATTTGAAAGGTGATCGAGAATGGAGTACCACCAGTTTTGCTCCAAAGTGATAGTTAAATCTTTAATTAGATTGGAACGTGAAATGGTAATTAATTTTACCGATAACACCGTGGTGTTAGATGTGGAGTATTACCAGTTTTCTCCATGGGATATATAGGTTGGTTTTGGGAAATAAAATAAATAATTACTTCGGTGTGGTTCGTTAATCCCGACTAGTTTGAAATGATATCCAAAGGAAGATTATAGGATAAATTTAGAAGAATTTATCTTGGATAAAATTAATGGGAACCTTTCCCTAAGAATGTGATTTTGTGAATAAAAGAATATTCTGAATTGGAATGAGGCGTTTGTTGTGTTTGTGTAACATTCGTTTATTATATACGTGGGTTATTCAGAAAGGCCGGGTTTATACCCATTCTGAATAACCGATTCGACGAGATGTCGAAGATGAAGACGGTGGTTGATGACCGGAAGTCTTCACATCGGTTGGGTGATTACTGATGATCTTGATTGGGCTGTACACCCAGGATGAGGGAATCAGTTGGCGATCGTCCAGACGTACTTGGGGATGGATGGATATGCGAGGAAAGTGCCTCCGGTTTCGTTCAGACCTAGAACGAACTTGTAAATGGATTGTGTGTCTGACATTGGATTTTATTCTTTGTTGATTGATCTCTATTAAATATACATCTGTTTGGCGGCAGAGAATTTATTCTCTTGCTTAACGCCCTTCTCTGAGACGTACGAGCTCAGAGGTTGTATATCGATGGACATCAGTCGCATGGAGTGAATTGCCAGTGTGGCACGCGTAAGTGGCAATTGATCAAGGCTTCTGTTGAAAAGCAAAGTCTTGTGGTTGATGATCAAAGCACGGCCTGTGTGGCGTAGCTTTGTGTATAACGTGAATTCGCGAGCCTCACACCTCAGTATGAGTCAAAAACGGGATAGTGACCGCAGGGAGAGCACGACGTTTCTTTCTAGCTAGGGTGGTGTCAGTGACCTACCAACCCTGACATTTATATACTTTTCACCTGTGTGGTTGTTGGATACGAGGTGCCTCGGATATAGGTCTGTAAGGACCGGGAAACGTTGGTTCAGGAATAACTAATCCTCAAAAGTAAGAGAGGACCGGCCCTGAAGATCCAAGGATCAGAGTGGGGTCCTGGGACATTTGCTAGAGTGTCTCGAACGCGGAGAGGAGCTTGCCCCTTGCCTCGGCTCATGACGGAAATCCAATTTCCAATACGTGTATTGCGGTTTTAATTGTAGAACTAGTATGGCGACATGATAGATGGTACCCATGCCGCCTATGATTGATATTTATGATTTGAATTGTTTTGACACTATACACTTATTATAGTATCAAATGATTTGTTTTTAAACGTACCAAGCATGTTTGGCTATTATAAGGGAAAACCCTATCCTCCGGCTTGCGTTGCATTGTGTGATGGGACCTGGGTCTTATAATAGCTTCATTTTTCAAAAAAGCATTGCGTTGTTTATTCTGTGCACTAGTGTTCTTGGGAGGAAACCCGTTCCGTGTTATACGGCGTGGTCCCTTGAATTACTATCTTGAAAGTAAAGTTTTAAATAACTGTTTTAGTTCTCACACCAGTCTCATGACTGACCTGGAGTTTATTGTTTTAACCTAAACTCTGGGTGCCCCTATTTTCCGCACGGGCAGCTAGTAGTTTTGGTTTGGCAGATTTATATTCACAGGAACCTGGTTTACAGCTGGAACGATGCTCGGAAAGCTCTGTATCCGTGTATCACTTTCAGTTGTGTTTTGTATATTTTTCCGCTGCTATGTAATTTATTGTAATCTCTGATATTTATCGAATGTAATTTATTCATTTATACTCTGTATATTCTTGTATCTGATGGAATTGTTGTAATAACAATGAAATGTTCTTCTGTTTGCGTTCCATTTTGTCTTGTCCTCAATTCTATCCGTGCTTTCCTTCAAGGGGAAGTTCGGGTCGTCTCAGTTTGGTATCATAGCTTTGGTTTACAGAGCTCGAGAACAAGACACATTAGAACCATACGAAAGAATTCATCAGATATTGGATTAGTAATATCCAATTAGAATGACTCGTTAGAGATAGGATCAGTAGTATCCTAGAACGAGTGTGAAGAGTATATTTTCAAATGAAAACAATTTTTTTTTGAAATTTAAATCGCTTTATACGTATTTGAATATTTATTTATTTTGAATATGGACAATCTAATATATAAAGATTTTGCATATACGCGTCATGAACGTATATTCGAAGTTTTAATATATTAGATAGATATAGAATCACATTCTAGTCGCCTGGGGATGATTCTACTGATGACTATATAGCATCAGTAGTGTGTGTTCGAGTTTCGAAGGTGTGATTTTCTATATATTTCCATTAGGCTGGTGTGAGAACCAAAACTTATATAGATTGATTTATTTGTTGTGAATTGTTATCAAAACATGATTTTTTTTGTATATATGTATCAAAATTATGAATTTGCAACTCTAACTCACTAATTGATTGATGTTTGTGTTGTTTGTTTAGTTGTTTGATAATTTTGAACCATTATGCCTAATATTGAATTGTATTGAAAATTGGTCACATTTGCTTGCATATACATATACTTACATTGAACAGGTCATAGCAAGGAGGCTAGAGCAGAGAATAAAATTTGTTTGCCCGACAAATAGGTACATGTTTACTACATAATTTACTGTTTTGTTTGGGTGATGATGATTTTATGAGCCTATTGGCTAGCCGCTTGGCTTTTTCCTTTTCTTTTTGAGATCAGAAGGCCTATATGGCAATTTCGGGATTTTCCCGTGGCTCCCAGTGTAGGGGAGGTTATGGCGAAATTTTTCGAAAATTTAGGGTGTTAGCCAAATTTTTGAAAATTTGAAATTTCTCAGAAACTGAAAAGTTGGAGAAGGAAGCCAGATCGAACGTAGAGTTGATTTATCAAACCACTTTCGACTTTGTTCCTTTTCGGGGACGAAAAGTTTTAAGTGGGGGAGATTGTAACAACCCGAAAATCTGGGCCAGTTTAAAATTTTTATTTTGGAAATTTTAGCGAAGTTTGAACATTTAAAATGAATTATTTTAAATAATATCGACGAGAAATTTAATTTGAATAGAATGCGAACGTATATATTATATACGTCGTCGTTAGAATATAAATAATTATATATAATTATAAATAGAATCGAAAATGGCGTGGTAGTTTGATAATTCGATTTCAAACATCAATTGAACATACCGGGTGCAAAACAATCCGGATTTTAGTGAAACCAAAGACATTAGGATCTATTTGATGATATCTTTCCAACGAATCCGAAAAATCAAATTTTCATAGCGGGAATCAAAAGATATGTCCAGTTGAAAATTCTGAATAGTCGCTATGAAATTCAGGCCCTTAAAAATGGACATTTTGCAAATGACCTCGGATTTCGACGAAACCACTTTTGTTGGATCCGTGATGTCAAATTATTGCTAGATTCCAAATTTCATAATTTTTCGAATCGATATGTGGGCGTGGCAAAGGAAAACGCGTTTGACCAATTTCAGTTGATTTTAATCGACTGGGAAGTGGCCATTTTTCCAACGGTCTCAGAATTCAACGAAACTAGTTTTGTTAGGACCGTATCATCAATACGAAGCTTGAAAATATTTTTCGAGAATTTTTAGAGTTAGTATGTGACCCCGGTAATTTGAAATGTACGTTTAAAATTCAATATAGTGATTTAAATGTAAATTTAACGGGAACTGATTGTAACAGCCGAATCAGCTTACGATACACATCCCATTGTGTTCGGAATGGGGGTAAAACGCTATGGATGACAGGCGGTGGGCCTCGTTTAGAGGTCGTATGTAAAAGTCAACTTTTTACAAATATAAAAAAAATATTCTCTCTCCCCTCTATATTCACTCTGCCCCCCCCCCCCTTTAAAAACCTAAGTCAGAAAAGAAAAAAAATGGAAACCGCGATCGACGGAGCGCCGCCCTCCCTCCCTCGCGATCGACGCCGCCTCCCCTTCACCTGCCGCGCCGCCACCTTCTACTTCTCCTCCTCCTTCTTCCTCCACCTCGCAGCCCCCCAAGTTTCGAACCCGCCGCCGCCTCGCGAAGACCTCCCCCGCCCCCCCCCCCCAGCGGCGCGACAACCGCCGACGCCCCCCTCTTCTCCTTCGACCGAAAACTCTTCCCCCTTCCTCTTCTGATTTTTATAGTGAGTTTCCTTTTTTTTCGCTCTTTCTATTTATTTTATTTCTATATAGTTTGTTTAAAACTGAAATTATATAGTTTGTTTAAAACTGAAATTATATAGATTTTAAAACTGATTTCTATTTACCAAAGTTTTGATTTTTATATAGGATTTTGAAATGGAAATTCAATTTTTAAAATATATGATTTGGTGGTAGAAAAATATGATTTTTATATATTGAACATCAAAGTAAAAATATGATTTTTATATATTGAACATCAAAGTAAAAGTATGATTTTTATATTTTTAAAGTAATAAAAATATGATTTTTATATTTTTAAAAGTATTAAAAAAATAATCTTTACTATATAGATGAGGTAAAAATATGATTTTTGTTTATGTAGTGAATTAAAAATATCATCTTTGTATAGGTAGCAAAATAAAAATCTGATTTTTATTTTATATACGTTGAAATAAAGTGGTGATTTTTATAAAGGCGAAATCTTTATATTTGAAAATGCGAAATCTTTATAGTTGAAAAGGCGAAATCTTTATATTTGAAAAGGCGAAATCTTTATAGTTGAAAAGGCGAAATCTTTATAGTTGAAAAGGCGAGATCTTTATATAGAAAATAGCAAAGTAAAAATTCGATTTTTATATATTGAATAGCAAGGTAAAAATTCGATTTTTATATATTGAATAGCGGAGTAAAAATTCGATTTTTACATATGTAGCGGCTACAACAACGAAGATGACAAAAATGCGATGAAGATGAAGATTTCTATCAAAGAAGAGTCAAGAAGTTAGGATAGCTATCGGTGAGAATTTCTCACCTTTCAATTTCTTTTTCTAGTTATATATATATACTAGGATGCAGACGGTGTTTAGCAGCACCCGACACCCGTCATCCACAGACCATGGATGGCTTGTTTATTAAATTGTTTGGTTGTGTAGTTGGTTAGTCTAATTGGTTTGAATTGAATTGTTTGGTGAAATGGAATGGATTTGATTGATGTGTGAATGGCGTGGGCCTTCACTAGACCGGGGATAAGGCTAGGCCTCGTCCCGTTTCTAGTATTGTGCCGTTATGCCGCCGAAATTTTCTAAAATATGTTAGTAAAATAAGAATATCATTTTTATTGTATAAATGAACCGAATAGGATATTCATATTTTGAATAAAATATATTATCGTTAAAAATATAATTTTTAACGTGAAAGTGAATAAATAAATATTTATAAACAAATCGGCCGATTTGTTTATATACACTGATTTGACTGATATTGATTGGGTCGATAAATTTTACACGTCGTCCAACTGCACAACTAAAATCTGTGTTTGATTGTTTGAAACCCCACACGGGTGTTGGGATGAAATTTGAAGTTCACTCATCCTGATTGATTAAATATGTCGATCGATTGATTGACAGGCTGTTATAAGCGTTAGATATCTATATTTGATGCTTATACAGTGTAGTGCACTTTGGTTGATGGTTGATTATTTTTCAATGCTATTATATACGTGTGATGTATGGAAATCCATATAATTAACATTATATGGTGATTGATTGGGCCTCATTCCAATCGGGAAAATAATGAATGTTATAAAAGAAAATTCATGTGTTGAATATAAAAATAGTCATGTGTTGACGATGTTCATGTGTTGAAAATATTCATGTGTTGAGTAAAATATTTTAAATAATAAAAATTACATCTTCATCATATTTACAATTAGGATCTACTTCACGGTGGAGTCTAATTAAAATCAAACGATAGATACCATAGTTTTATAAAATATTTTACATAACAAAAATAGTCGTGTGTTGAAAGAAATATAGATTCATGTGTTGAATAGAATAAATATTCATTTGTTGAATAGAATAAAGAAGTTTTTGAAAAATATAAAGCCGTGTGGATTAGAGATGCGCTATTTTGATGTGAACGATATTTATATCGATTTTATTCGTTTTACAATGAATATTGAAAAGTGATTTCAAAATCTAATATTTTGAAATGAAATTCAAATTGAATTAGATAAAAATTGAAATTGAAATTTTATTGAATCAATTTGAAATGAATTCGAATCGAATAGAAAATGAATTCGATTCGAATTGAATAGAAAATGAACTCGATTCGAATTGAATAGAAAACGAATTAGAATTTGAATTGAATAGAAAGTGAATTTGAATTCGAATAAAATAGAAATGAATTCAAATGGAATTAAATTGAAATTGAATTAAAAACGAATCGAAATCATTTTGAATGAAATTTAAAACGAACTGAAATTGAATTGAAATCAATTTGAAACGAATTCGAATTGAATCAAATAGAAGGTAAATTCAAATTGAATCGAATTGAAACGAATTAGAATTTGAATTGAATTGAAACGAATTTGAATTCGAATTAAATAAAATTGAAATGAATTCGAGTTGAATTGAAATCCAATCGATTTGGAATTGAATATAGAAGTTGAAATGGTTTTGACAACGAATTTAAAGCGATTTATAAAATACGTTTTAAAAGGAAGTCGACGAAATATACATAATATATATATTATATATATAATGGCCTGAATAGAACGCGCCGCGCCGCGGCAGTTCGTGAATTTCGACCATTAACTTCGAATTGACAGTGCGGGAGATCCGACCGTCGGATTCTCTTAAAACCAGAACCGTTGGGTTCGTATCGAAAAGAGCTTTCCAATGAATATTAGAAATTTGAAATCTAACGGTTGGATTTGGAATTATGTCCAAATCAAATTTAGAAAAGGTCGCTGTAAGTGCAGTTCGTTTGCCGTTGATGGAAATCGACTGTACTGGCCTTGATAAAATTATTAAAAATATTCATAATTTGTGTAAAATCATAAGAAATGATTTGGGAAAAATTGGGCTGAAGAATTCCACATTTGAAAGGAGAAAAATATATTTTTATCGAAATAAACTAGTTTTGAACTAGAATTAAAATCAATTTATTTTTTTGAAATAAATAAATTGAATTTGAAAGTGATTTTAAAAATAATCAATATTCCCAATACGTGGATTGGACTGGAGTTGAATCGAAATTATCTTCGGAATATTTCGATGTTGGATTTCGTGACTATACAGATATTGTTATGGGAATTTGAAAGATATATTTTATATCGTTATTTCCAATACGATATTTGTTGGTTTCAGAATTTGATATTGAATATAAGCCGGTATATTTTCTATTCAGAGCCTTGTATTTAATATTAAATGTGATTTGGGTTTGTTGTGAATCGTGTTTTAGATGACATTGGTTCTTTAACCCAGTTAAATGCAAGATATCGATTTTTGAAAGGATTAAAACTAAGTGGGGTTTTAATGAATCTTTAATTAGATTAAAAATGTGAATTGATAATTTAAATTATCAAATTTGAAAGGTGATCGAGAATGGAGTACCACCAGTTTTGCTCCAAAGCGATAGTTAAATCTTTAATTAGATTGGAACGTGAAATGGTAATTAATTTTATCGATAACACCGTGGTGTTAGATGTGGAGTATTAACAGTTTTCTCCATGGGATATATAGGTTGGGTTTGGGAAATAAAATAAATAATTACTTCGGTGTGGTTCGTTAATCCCGACTAGTTTGAAATGATATCCAAAGGAAGATTATAGGATAAATTTAGAAGAATTTATCTTGGATAAAATTAATGGGAACCTTTCCCTAAGAATGTGATTTTGTGAATAAAAGAATATTCTGAATTGGAATGAGGCGTTTTTTGTGTTTGTGTAACATTCGTTTATTATATACGTTGGTTATTCAGAAAGGCCGGGTTTATACCCATTCTGAATAACCGATTCGACGAGATGTCGAAGATGAAGACGGTGGTTGAAGACCAGAAGTCTTCACATCGGTTGGGTGATTACTGATGATCTTGATTGGGCTGTACACCCAGGATGAGGGAATCAGTTGGCGATCGTCCAGACGTACTTGGGGATGGATGGATATGCGAGGAAAGTGCCTCCGGTTTCGTTCAGACCCAGAACGAACTTGTAAATGGATTGTGTGTTTGACATTGGATTTTATTCTGTGTTGATTGATCTCTATTAAATATACATCTGTTTGGCGGCAGAGAATTTATTCTCTTGCTTAACGCCCTTCTCTGAGACGTACGAGCTCAGAGGTTGTATATCGATGGACATCAGTCGCATGGAGTGAATTGCCAGTGTGGCACGCGTAAGTGGCAATTGATCAGGGCTTCTGTTGAAAAGCAAAGTCTTGTGGTTGATGATCAAAGCACGGCCTGTGTGGCGTTGCTTTGTGTATAACGTGAATTCGCGAGCCTCACACCTCAGTATGAGTCAAAAACGGGATAGTGACCGCAGGGAGAGCACGACGCTTCTTTCTAGCTAGGGTGGTGTCAGTGACCTACCAGCCCTGACATTTATATACTTTTCACCTGTGTGGTTGTTGGATACGAGGCGCCTCGGATATAGGTCTGTAAGGAACGGGAAACGTGTGTTCAGGAATAACTAATCCTCAAAAGTAAGAGAGGACCGGCCCTGAAGATCCAAGGATCAGAGTGGGGTCCTGGGACATTTGCTAGAGTGTCTCGAACGCGGAGAGGAGCTTGCCCCTTGCCTCGGCTCATGACGGAAATCCAATTTCCAATACGTGTATTGCGGTTTTAATTGTAGAACTAGTATGGCGACATGATAGATGGTACCCATGCCGCCTATGATTGATATTTATGATTTGAATTGTTTTGACACTATACACTTATTATAGTATCAAATGATTTGTTTTTAAACGTACCAAGCATGTTTGGCTATTATAAGGGAAAACCCTATCCTCCGGCTTGCGTTGCATTGTGTGATGGGACCTGGGTCTTATAATAGCTTCATTTTTCAAAAAAGCATTGCGTTGTTTATTCTGTGCACTAGTGTTCTTGGGAGGAAACCCGTTTCGTGTTATACGGCGTGGTCCCTTGAATTACTATCTTGAAAGTAAAGTTTTAAATAACTGTTTTAGTTCTCACACCAGTCCCATGACTGACCTGGAGTTTATTGTTTTAACCTAAACTCTGGGTGCCCCTATTTTCCACACGGGCAGCTAGTAGTTTTGGTTTTGCAGATTTATATTCACAGGAACCTGGTTTACAGCTGGAACGATGCTCGGAAAGCTCTGTATCCGTGTATCACTTTCAGTTGTGTTTTGTATATTTTTCCGCTGCTATGTAATTTATTGTAATCTCTGATATTTATCGAATGTAATTTATTCATTTATACTCTGTATATTCTTGTATCTGATGGAATTGTTGTAATAACAATGAAATGTTCTTCTGTTTGCGTTCCATTTTGTCTTGTCCTTAATTCTATCCGTGCTTTCCTTCACGGGGAAGTTCGGGTCGTCTCATTGTAATCAATATTACATTTTTAATGTAATTTAAAAAGATAGAATTTTTCACCGTATTGTTAATCACATTTTTTTAATGTAATTAATAAGGGGATTTTACACTGTAATTAAAAAGGAGATTTTATATTTTAATTAAAAGATAGAAATTTTACATTGTAATTACATTCACATTGTAATTAAAAAGGAGATTTTGACATTGTAACGTAAATTACATTTTATTGTAAATAAAAGAAATAAAATGAACAAATTTAGCAATGAAACTTTATTACATTTTTCTATGTAAATAAAAGAACAAATTTAGCAATGAAACTTTATTACATTTTTCTATGTAAATAAAAGTACAAAGTTAGCGATGAAACTTTATTTACATTTTTCTATGTAAATAAAAGTACAAAGTTAGCGATGAAACTTTATTTACATTTTTCTATGTAAATAAAAGAACAAAGTTAGCGATGAAACTTTATTTACATTTTTCTATGTAAATAAAAGAACAAATTTAGCAATGAAACTTTATTACATTTTTCTATGTAAATAAAAGCACAAAGTTAGTGATGAAACTTTATTTACATTTTTCTATGTGAATAAATGAATTAATTTAGCGATGGAATTTTATTTACATTTCTTATGTGAATAAAATGAACAAATTTAGCGATGAAATTTTATTTACATTTCTTATGTGAATAAAAAGAAAATTTTTGCAATAACATTGTGTTTATATTTTCTGTATAGAAAAAGAAGACTTTATTTACATTTAGGGTAAATAAATATTTATATAAAAAAGGCAAACATTTATTTACACGTAGTGTAAATAAATATGTAAACAGAAAAGTAAACATTTATTTACATGTAGTGTAAATAAATATGTAAATACAAAGGTAAACTTTTATTTACAAGTAGTGTAAATAAATAAATAAATAGAAAAAGAAACATTTATTTACATTTAGGTAAATAAACAAGAGAAAAGAATAAAGAAAAAAAAGGAAACTTTATTTACATTTAGTGTAAATAAATTTGTATAGAAAAAGATCACATTCATTTACATCAGCGTAAATAAGTAAAAGTAAAAGATCGTATTTATTTACATTTAGTGTAAATGAACATGAAAAGGAAGAAAGAAGACACTTATTTAAAATTAGAGTAAATAAGTAAAAAGGAAAAGAATATTTTATTTACATTTAGATGCAAATAAAACATCGTAAGGGATTACACTTTTTATTTGCAAATTAGTTGCAAACAAAAGGCGTGGATATGTAAAATATATTTTTATTCATATTTTAGATGTGAATAAAAATATGATAATAAAAAGTACATTTTTATTTGCATTTCATATGTAAATAAAAACACCATTTTAAAAAGTACATTTTTATTTGCATTTCATATGTAAATAAAAACACCATTTTAAAAAGTACATTTTTATTTGCATTTCATATGTAAATAAAAACACCATTTTAAAAAGTACATTTTTATTTGCAAACTAGTTGCAAATAAAAACATGAATTTAAGAATGTACACTTCTATTTGTGATTTAGTTATGAATGAAAAATATGAAATTGGAAAATATATTCTTATTCACATTTAAGATGTGAATAAACACATGAATTTTAAAAGGTACAATTTATTTATAATTTAGATAAAAATTAAGAACAGTGATTTTTTTATCGTCATTTTAGGTGCGATAAAAGTGTGAATTTAAAAGTGATTTTTTTATCGTCATTTTAGGTGCGATAGAAAGGATAGATTATAATAGTTGAAATCGCCATATGTTTTATATTTACATATATATATATAATTAAATGAAACGCGCGCAGCAGTTCGCGTATCGGCAATCGTAACTTTAAACGATCATACAAAAAGATCCGACCGTTGGATTTTCCCAAAACCGGAACCGTTAGGACCGCTTTGGGAAAACCTTTCCAACAATATAAATTTCCTCAGAATCCGACGGTTAGATTTCAAGATATGTGTAAATCAAAATTTGGTAAAAACAGCGCCGGGGCAGCCCACTGACCCGAAGCGTCGTTTTATTGTATTGAGCTACGTTTAAATAAATAAAAATAGCGATAGATCCTTATAAATAAATATTAAAGAGATGAAATTATTTAAATGATAATTATGTGATAATTATTTGAAAAGACTGAGTTCAACTCATTTCAAATAATTACATGAAGACTAAATAAAAGATATAGAAGACGGCGATTGAAGACCGGCGATCCTCACATCGAATGGACGACGACTACTGATGCCTTGGACTGACTTGCTCCTAGGACGGGGTTGAAGCAGTAGTTGTCTGGACGTATGTGTTGATTGTCCGGATAAGCGAGAATGTAACGACCCGTGTTTTTCGACCATTTGAATATGAATATTTAAATTAGTTTTAAATATTTTGTTGGGAATATTAATGGAATTTAATATTGAATTCGTTATTTAGAACGAAGTTGAACGTTATATATTTATATATAATATAAATCGAGCTTGAAAATGGCGTGCAGTTCGTGAAATGAAGTTTTGAACTTCGACTGAGAATACATGATTCGATATAAGTCGGATTTCTGTGAAACAAGACACGTTGGAACCGTATTGACGATAATTTTCATATGAAAGAGAAAAATCCAGATTTCGTGTTATAGTTTGATAGTTATGGCCAAATCAAATTTTTGAAATAGTCGCTATGGAAAATCGTTATTTAAAATATACACGTAAAAAGGGCCGTTTTGCAAACGGACTCAGATTTCGACGAAATCAGTTTCATTGGAACCGTATCGCGAATTTATTGTCAGAAAATCGAATTTCGTGGAGAACCGGTGTCGTATGTGGCCACGGTAGCCGTAAACGCCCGTTCAATTTCTATAGCGCGTATTTAAATAAATAAAAGGATATTTGAGTGTAACTTGAGCAGACGATCGAATTAGGCCACGAAACCTGTTCCGTTGAGTTCGTATCGTCGATTAGAGTCAGGATATGTATATAGTTTGTTATTTTTAGAGATCGAGAAATTTGGCGTTAAAAAGGGTAGGGCGGTTCGAGGTAAAAATAGCCTACCGAGGCAACAGTCTCAGAATGCGACGAAATTAGTGTCGTTGGGTTCGTATCGAAAAGTTATTGTCAGTGTTCGCAGTTTCGAGTTGATTTGAATTATCTGGTGACCGTGGAAAAATTAAACGTATGTTCATTTCTGGTTTCATAAAGGAATTTTTTTCATACGACCTCGGATCTCGACGAAACTTGTCCCATTAGGTTCGGAATACCTTTTTACACTAAGATTAGCTTTTCTATTAGAAAACATGAATCGTATGTAGTGATTTTAATCAATTACTTCGTCGTCAAGTTTCACTAGAAAAATATAAAAATATAAACTTTTTCTACCAGCCAATGTATATAAAAGCACATGCGTGATTTTACTTCTCTTAAGGACAGAACAAGGAGGTGCATGTGACATTTTCAGCTAATCTATACTCTCTTCGGCTAATCCTAGCTACTTCACATGCTTGTCTTGAACGATATCTGCAACTGTCTATTCCTTGTCTGCAAAATTATCTAACCGTGCCGACCAAGAAATTCTCGAGACACACCCTATTCTATCCTATTCTGCAAAGCTATACACCGTGGAGACCACGTAAAATCTCTCCTATAAATACATGCGGTTGGTTGTTGTTTTCTTCATTCGCTTCATGGAGGAATCCTGGAATCCGAAAGCTTCTCTCCTTTCTCATATGAAAAATCTGTGGCCATCCTCATTTTTCCTTCTAACATATATATTATGTGTATCCTCATTCTCCCCATTCCATCCTATAAACTAAGGCCTTCGCTCACGTAAAAGAAAGGAAGCGGTCAAGGCAAGAGGGAAGTTAAATGCTGTAGCGAGGTTGGTATGTGGAGTGTGAACAAGAGGGGTACTGTATGCGTTCAAGAACATGGAGAGGCGTTCAGGCGTGGTCGCGGCAAACGTTTGCATGAAGACGGTTGTCACAGTGAGAAGGAAATATGGGTGCAAGCGGAGTGCCTGAAGCATCGGTTCCGGCGTTAGAAGGGTGGTTGCGCTCACGATAATATGAGGGAAGAAAATGGACAAAGGTGCATGATATAAGGATGGACACGTGAATAAGGTGGAAGGAGAAAAACGTTATGGCATGGAGTACTGTGCATGCGGTTTTGTTGGAAAGAAAAGTTTCGACAAAAGAAAAAAAAAACATGAAAATTGTGAACCAGCGAATGGGATGAGGTATATACAACATGGGGAGGGCGGAGCGTTCAAAGTGAAAGGAAATTCAAAAGCAACCAAGAGAAGTACAGTTGGAAACTGGGAACAATGGATTGAAGAGGGACAAAGTGGGGTTGGCCAACTTAGATACGAAAGTAATATTTAATTTAGTCATATCCTTAGCTAAACATGATTAGTAAAGTCTAATTTATTCAATAAGGGGATTTGACTTTGACCGCACTTTAACAGGAGCGAGGAGAAGAATTGGGTAGAACCTGGTATCATGAATCCAACGAAGAGCAGAAAGTATCGGCCCTTAGCACTGTAAATGATATTATACAACAAAGCAGTGGAGAGAGCAGGAGAGTTGGGCTATTCTTTTTAGGACAGAACTCGACCGTCTAATATAGACATTCATAAGTATGCCGAATAAGAAGCGCTGAAATCTATCAGAGAGCAGTACATTTTGGGAACTGATGCGGTCAGAGCTGGAGACTGCTGGAAATTTATTGTTAAATTAAACACTAGTTTAATTTAATAGGATTTGAAACCGAACCGCTTCAGGACAACGGAAATCAAGGTGAGTTAAACTCACTCAGTTACCCTTTTTATATTTTATATAAATTGGGTTTTTATTTTATGTGCTCTGCTTGCTGATGGTTGCCTGTTTGCTAGGTATACCCTTGTTTGTTGATTTAACCGATGAAATTAAACCGTGTTTAATTTCAATGAAATACCAAATCGTTATGTTAACGATTGGTTCCAGTAAAGGTGACTCACCTTGGTTGGTCATGTTTATTTATAAACATGTTTAAAATGGTTGCATTGTTTGAATTGCTTGTGGTTAATGTTAAACGGTTGTTAATTTAGTGTTATCAGTTAAACAAAACTGAACCGTCTGGTTTGTAATAACCGCTTTGAATACAGGGAAGAACAGGTTGGAGGGATCCAACCGGATTCCTCAAATATATTATTTATTTCATATTTTCGCATATGAACTATCCTGTTTGGTTGATTGATTTGATGATTGATTTGGATTGGGAATTCAACCTGTGTTGTGTTTAAACCAATGAGCGGTATTGGTTGAGTATTTAGCAGCGTATGGCCTATAAAATCAATCGTGTTATAAATATTGATTCACCGTCAGGTGAATCGATAGAGTTGAAGTTATAAAATTTATTTTATAACTGGAGTTAGATTTTGAAGTATATTATTTTGATAAAGTTATAAAAGGGAATTAAATAAATATTTTATTTATTTAAGACCTTGATTTGTTTTTAAACGATTTTATAAAGTAATTTCTGATGTAAATCAGATTGATGAGTACAAGGATAAGAAATAAATCAAATGATTAAATTTGGATAGTTGTTTTGTCAAGAAAACAATTAATGGAATTTATTTAAATTAATTATATTATCAATTAATATAAAGTGAGAATTTATTTGGAATCGGTTAACGAAATAATCAAGTTTGGGTGAATTAAATCGACCATTTTGAATTTGAATTGATTATCAATTTAATGCGTTTTGGATTAAATATCGTTTAAATTTAGATAAAGTTTTGAAAAAGGGTTTAAGATAAACCAGAATGTATAAATGAGTTTCAAAGTGTAAATCGTTAATATTGAATTAACGTTATTTGAAAAATGAGATCAAGTCAAAGGGAAATTTGAAATAAGATTTCAAAAGTGGGGAATGGTCGAACAGATTTGAAAGAAGATTGGAAATAAATGAATCTGGTTAAAGAAGTGGGTTATAGGGTTGTATAACTAAACCCAAGTTATAATGAAATGTATTTCGAGACTGAAATGGGAATATTGTTTTTTGTGATTACAACTTATATTCATCTGAGGATAAGAACGTTGTTTGATCAAGGTCTGAGAGGTAATTAAAATACCCCAACTTGAACAACATCGGGATTATCTGAAGATAGTATTAGTTGGTAATCGTAAGAGACGTTAGTGGATATGTTTTGAAAATCTAAACAGCGATTTTAGCGCTGTTGTTATAATATATGTTTTGTAAATCTAATATAGCAATTTTAGCGCTTTTGCTATAGTAAATGGGTTGTAAACCTAAACAGCGATTATAGCGCTGTTGTTTTGTAAATCTAAATAGTGATTATAACGCTATTGTTATAACATATGTGCTATAAATTTCTTTGTTAAAACTAATGGATTTCCGAATCTAAAAGATGATTTGAAAGAAGATTTAAGTGGGTAATTGAATATAGTTATTCGAGCTAGAGTTAGTCAAACATAGTATTCAAGGTAAGTTGCCATTGCGTATGACTGCTAGCGTAATTCGCAGGGCTGCAGATAGCCTACGGCGGTCGGATGTTTCCTGAGGGAATCAGGCGTAACCATTGTGATCGCTGCGATCTAAAGTCAAGCGAATGGAATTAAGTCGAATATCAGTTAATCAATTGGAGTTAATCTATTAGAGATAAATCGAATTAGAGTTATTCAAACATCGTATTTTTGAATATTAAAAGAGTTGGAGTTTTTAATGTAACAAAAGTAAACCAGTTTGTTAAAGGCCAGGTGATGCTGAATATTTAACCAGTGAACTCATTGGAGTGTCATGATTGAAACACTATATATTTTGATAGTTAAAACACCGACTATCAAACCTGTCCAATACGATGGTTGGTATGGGAAGACCGGGATCGAATTTATATTCGAAAACCATTCCATCCAACAAATACGTGAAGATATCAGAAGATGATCGAGATGGTGCTGTGAAGACCGTGGGTTTTCAAAAACGGAAGAACCACTAATATTCTCTGCTTGGCAAGCAGAGATAAGCTGTGATTCTGTCGTAGTTGGAATCTACGGGTTGCAAGGACTACTCGCTACTGATCCATGGGGTGATTCCTATATTGGATGCAGTAGGAGAGTACCTTCGGTTCATCATGTTCCTGGATGAAATTGTATGGACGGATGTCTGACAGAGTATTTCCAAAGGGTCACGTACGTTGATTTCTTCAAACGTACGATAGTTATTGGCAGGGATTTGCCGTTCTCTTAGCTTCCAGCTAGAGTATTTTTGTGGACGTCAATTAGTGACATCTGACGGATCTGACGATGTGGCATTCAAAGTGAATGGTGACCAGATGATCAGAAGTTAATTCTGGCCTCAAGCCTCATCAACCGGGAAATGACAAAAATCGGGCAGGCAGCATGGCTATGTGGGTCGCTCCCATTAGGGTGTATGATCACCTATCTAGAGGAAGTCCTATTTGTTTCTTAAATCTATGTTTCGATGCTGTCCCTTGTCGGGAGACGGTTGCTGATCCCAACCGTCGGTGATATACATTCGATACACTCAAGCGAAATGAGTGGTCGGTCATGTGAGGGCCGGGTTGCAAGAAGTTCTTGTTGAACCCAGTGTATTCGTCTCTAGAGATACACTTTCGGAAGGTGGACCCATACCTTGTCAAGTTAGAATCCAATATCCAATAAGCGCCGCGGTTTTTGATTATATACTATATATATGTGGAGCGTGAGATGCAAGCGTTCCACTAGATTGTTATTTACTTGTATTTAGACATTATTATAATATCAGACAAGATATTGGTTTCAAAACTGTTTTGGGTTATCGTAAGGTAAAAACCGTCCGTGTTTATGTGTGGGTTTGGTCTTACGATTATCCTTTTCTTTTGAAAAGATTTTGAACTTTAAAATCATGATTGGATGGTTCACACTTAATACTGTGCGAGTTTTTTCTCACTCTGGTTCACCAGACTGACCCGGTGTTTTGTAAATGCTCGGGTTAGACCGGGTTGTACAGGTTCAGGTTATCGACTGCTATGAAGAGACGAGCTGGAAGAGCCCAGACGTATGATATTATATAGCTACTATTCCGCTGTGTGTTGTATATGGGAACAGGCCATTATAACTGTCCCATGGTATGATGTACTCTGATACTGTAAGTATTTTCAATCTTTTAATAAAGATTTACTTATGTATTATATTTTGTTCCGCTACGATGTGAGACTCTGTGTTGTGTGGTGTTTTCTTCTTCTTCTTCTATTCTAATATTTCTTTCTTTCTTATCTCACCCTCTAACTTCTTTCTATAAATGATCTGGAATGTTCGATGTCTGAATGGTCAACATGGTAGTTTGATGTTGATTTTCGGAGTCGAAAATCCCGGTTCTTTACAGTGGTATCAGAGCAGAAGGTTAAGTAATTACCTTGGCTCTGTGGCGTG
This sequence comes from Allium sativum, assembly GCA_030737875.1. Classification (NCBI taxonomy): domain Eukaryota; kingdom Viridiplantae; phylum Streptophyta; class Magnoliopsida; order Asparagales; family Amaryllidaceae; genus Allium; species Allium sativum. The sequence goes on from CM060918.1 coordinate 229,619,991, forward strand.
ACTCAGTAGAGATGGGGTTAGCAATACCCTAGATTGAGTTTGAGTGTATATATAAGAGCGCGTATTTGTAAATTGTTATAAAAAACTGTCTTATATTGTGTTGATTGGTTTGTCGAGTAGTTTATGAATTCTGGTCGATACAGTAATGCAAACTGTGTCGATAAGTGTTTCTAAACTCTTGAACAGAATAATTCGACACAGTATGTTTTTGAAAGAGGGTAAATGAAATAATTTTACCCAAATGGTATTTGAATATAAAAGAATGATTAACATTTGCAATATTATAGTATATTGGATGTGTTGCTTGATTGTAATTGAAATGGTTATATAAATAATAACCAATTAGAATTCGTATAATATGGAATCAGATGAACTAAATCTGAAATCTAAATCAGAATTGGAATTAAAATTCCTTAAAGTGGAAAAGATGATTGCAAATGAACTTGAATTGAATGTATGAGAATTTTAAAATCCTGGGAGATTTTAATTTTGTTTTACAAGCCTTGTAAAGGATATTTTGAACTGATTTCAAAATGGAGGTGTTTAGAAATGGTTTTGAAAGTGATATAGTATTGAACTCACTTCGATAGCTGGGAAATAGATTCCGATGATGTGCGCGCCATTATCGGGGTTCATTTCCGAGTTCTAAGTGACGGATTACTACCAAAGATTTTGTTTTTGAATTATTTTGGAAAAAGGAAATTGTTTTGAATCCCGAAAGGGAATAATTTATTTCAGAAAAACTAAACTGTTTAAACTCCCAGGAGAGATAGCACGAATTTAAACAAATTAAATGGAAATTGTGAAAGCAAATATGAATTGAATTGAAACCAATTAACTGGAAATTGAATCAGGATATAATATATCATGTTGAATTAGATTTTGAATTGTGAGACGAGAATCGAAAATGGCATTGAACTAGTAAGTTAAGAGTTGGAATTGATAATGGATGGAAATTGAATTAAGAATGGGATCTGGGTTGGACGCGTGAAGGATTTGGTTATGAGGATAGAAGTTGGAATTTCGTTTGGGAATGCATTTGAATATGCTGACAGGGTGGCAGATGGAGAGGATATAATGATATGCCCGACAAAAAGGTACACGTTTATTTCTATATGGGTTTGGTGATTTATGGGCCTGTTTGGCAAGCTGCTTGGCTGTTTTATTTTCTTTTAGTTTGAAGAAGGCCTAGAAAGGCGAGTTGTGGTTGTACCGATTGAGCCGTACAGAGGAGGTGCTGGCGAAATTTTTCGGAAATTTAAAGTGTTAGAAAATTTTCAATACTTTAGAAAATATTTATTTATGAAATTGAATTGGTTTCTGATTAAAAATAAAATTAGATTTGAAATTAATGAGTTTATAACGTTCTTTCTTACCTTAGCAATTTCGAGGACGAAATTATTTTAAGGGGGGAAGAATGTAACGACCCGTGTTTTTCGACCATTTGAATATGAATATTTAAATTAGTTTTAAATATTTTGTTGGGAATATTAATGGAATTTAATATTGAATTCGTTATTTAGAACGAAGTTGAACGTTATATATTTATATATAATATAAATCGAGCTTGAAAATGGCGTGCAGTTCGTGAAATGAAGTTTTGAACTTCAACTGAGAATACATGATTCGATATAAGTCGGATTTCTGTGAAACAAGACACGTTGGAACCGTATTGACGATAATTTTCATATGAAAGAGAAAAATCCAGATTTCGTGTTATAGTTTGATAGTTATGGCCAAATCAAATTTTTGAAATAGTCGCTATGGAAAATCGTTATTTAAAATATACACGTAAAAAGGGCCGTTTTGCAAACGGACTCAGATTTCGACGAAATCAGTTTCATTGGAACCGTATCGCGAATTTATTGTCAGAAAATCGAATTTCGTGGAGAACCGGTGTCGTATGTGGCCACGGTAGCCGTAAACGCCCGTTCAATTTCTATAGCGCGTATTTAAATAAATAAAAGGATATTTGAGTGTAACTTGAGCAGACGATCGAATTAGGCCACGAAACCTGTTCCGTTGAGTTCGTATCGTCGATTAGAGTCAGGATATGTATATAGTTTGTTATTTTTAGAGATCGAGAAATTTGGCGTTAAAAAGGGTAGGGCGGTTCGAGGTAAAAATAGCCTACCGAGGCAACAGTCTCAGAATGCGACGAAATTAGTGTCGTTGGGTTCGTATCGAAAAGTTATTGTCAGTGTTCGCAGTTTCGAGTTGATTTGAATTATCTGGTGACCGTGGAAAAATTAAACGTATGTTCATTTCTGGTTTCATAAAGGAATTTTTTTCATACGACCTCGGATCTCGACGAAACTTGTCCCATTAGGTTCGGAATACCTTTTTACACTAAGATTAGCTTTTCTATTAGAAAACATGAATCGTATGTAGTGATTTTAATCAATTACTTCGTCGTCAAGTTTCACTAGAAAAATATAAAAATATAAACTTTTTCTACCAGCCAATGTATATAAAAGCACATGCGTGATTTTACTTCTCTTAAGGACAGAACAAGGAGGTGCATGTGACATTTTCAGCTAATCTATACTCTCTTCGGCTAATCCTAGCTACTTCACATGCTTGTCTTGAACGATATCTGCAACTGTCTATTCCTTGTCTGCAAAATTATCTAACCGTGCCGACCAAGAAATTCTCGAGACACACCCTATTCTATCCTATTCTGCAAAGCTATACACCGTGGAGACCACGTAAAATCTCTCCTATAAATACATGCGGTTGGTTGTTGTTTTCTTCATTCGCTTCATGGAGGAATCCTGGAATCCGAAAGCTTCTCTCCTTTCTCATATGAAAAATCTGTGGCCATCCTCATTTTTCCTTCTAACATATATATTATGTGTATCCTCATTCTCCCCATTCCATCCTATAAACTAAGGCCTTCGCTCACGTAAAAGAAAGGAAGCGGTCAAGGCAAGAGGGAAGTTAAATGCTGTAGCGAGGTTGGTATGTGGAGTGTGAACAAGAGGGGTACTGTATGCGTTCAAGAACATGGAGAGGCGTTCAGGCGTGGTCGCGGCAAACGTTTGCATGAAGACGGTTGTCACAGTGAGAAGGAAATATGGGTGCAAGCGGAGTGCCTGAAGCATCGGTTCCGGCGTTAGAAGGGTGGTTGCGCTCACGATAATATGAGGGAAGAAAATGGACAAAGGTGCATGATATAAGGATGGACACGTGAATAAGGTGGAAGGAGAAAAACGTTATGGCATGGAGTACTGTGCATGCGGTTTTGTTGGAAAGAAAAGTTTCGACAAAAGAAAAAAAAAACATGAAAATTGTGAACCAGCGAATGGGATGAGGTATATACAACATGGGGAGGGCGGAGCGTTCAAAGTGAAAGGAAATTCAAAAGCAACCAAGAGAAGTACAGTTGGAAACTGGGAACAATGGATTGAAGAGGGACAAAGTGGGGTTGGCCAACTTAGATACGAAAGTAATATTTAATTTAGTCATATCCTTAGCTAAACATGATTAGTAAAGTCTAATTTATTCAATAAGGGGATTTGACTTTGACCGCACTTTAACAGGAGCGAGGAGAAGAATTGGGTAGAACCTGGTATCATGAATCCAACGAAGAGCAGAAAGTATCGGCCCTTAGCACTGTAAATGATATTATACAACAAAGCAGTGGAGAGAGCAGGAGAGTTGGGCTATTCTTTTTAGGACAGAACTCGACCGTCTAATATAGACATTCATAAGTATGCCGAATAAGAAGCGCTGAAATCTATCAGAGAGCAGTACATTTTGGGAACTGATGCGGTCAGAGCTGGAGACTGCTGGAAATTTATTGTTAAATTAAACACTAGTTTAATTTAATAGGAGTTGAAACCGAACCGCTTCAGGACAACGGAAATCAAGGTGAGTTAAACTCACTCAGTTACCCTTTTTATATTTTATATAAATTGGGTTTTTATTTTATGTGCTCTGCTTGCTGATGGTTGCCTGTTTGCTAGGTATACCCTTGTTTGTTGATTTAACCGATGAAATTAAACCGTGTTTAATTTCAATGAAATACCAAATCGTTATGTTAACGATTGGTTCCAGTAAAGGTGACTCACCTTGGTTGGTCATGTTTATTTATAAACATGTTTAAAATGGTTGCATTGTTTGAATTGCTTGTGGTTAATGTTAAACGGTTGTTAATTTAGTGTTATCAGTTAAACAAAACTGAACCGTCTGGTTTGTAATAACCGCTTTGAATACAGGGAAGAACAGGTTGGAGGGATCCAACCGGATTCCTCAAATATATTATTTATTTCATATTTTCGCATATGAACTATCCTGTTTGGTTGATTGATTTGATGATTGATTTGGATTGGGAATTCAACCTGTGTTGTGTTTAAACCAATGAGCGGTATTGGTTGAGTATTTAGCAGCGTATGGCCTATAAAATCAATCGTGTTATAAATATTGATTCACCGTCAGGTGAATCGATAGAGTTGAAGTTATAAAATTTATTTTATAACTGGAGTTAGATTTTGAAGTATATTATTTTGATAAAGTTATAAAAGGGAATTAAATAAATATTTTATTTATTTAAGACCTTGATTTGTTTTTAAACGATTTTATAAAGTAATTTCTGATGTAAATCAGATTGATGAGTACAAGGATAAGAAATAAATCAAATGATTAAATTTGGATAGTTGTTTTGTCAAGAAAACAATTAATGGAATTTATTTAAATTAATTATATTATCAATTAATATAAAGTGAGAATTTATTTGGAATCGGTTAACGAAATAATCAAGTTTGGGTGAATTAAATCGACCATTTTGAATTTGAATTGATTATCAATTTAATGCGTTTTGGATTAAATATCGTTTAAATTTAGATAAAGTTTTGAAAAAGGGTTTAAGATAAACCAGAATGTATAAATGAGTTTCAAAGTGTAAATCGTTAATATTGAATTAACGTTATTTGAAAAATGAGATCAAGTCAAAGGGAAATTTGAAATAAGATTTCAAAAGTGGGGAATGGTCGAACAGATTTGAAAGAAGATTGGAAATAAATGAATCTGGTTAAAGAAGTGGGTTATAGGGTTGTATAACTAAACCCAAGTTATAATGAAATGTATTTCGAGACTGAAATGGGAATATTGTTTTTTGTGATTACAACTTATATTCATCTGAGGATAAGAACGTTGTTTGATCAAGGTCTGAGAGGTAATTAAAATACCCCAACTTGAACAACATCGGGATTATCTGAAGATAGTATTAGTTGGTAATCGTAAGAGACGTTAGTGGATATGTTTTGAAAATCTAAACAGCGATTTTAGCGCTGTTGTTATAATATATGTTTTGTAAATCTAATATAGCAATTTTAGCGCTTTTGCTATAGTAAATGGGTTGTAAACCTAAACAGCGATTATAGCGCTGTTGTTTTGTAAATCTAAATAGTGATTATAACGCTATTGTTATAACATATGTGCTATAAATTTCTTTGTTAAAACTAATGGATTTCCGAATCTAAAAGATGATTTGAAAGAAGATTTAAGTGGGTAATTGAATATAGTTATTCGAGCTAGAGTTAGTCAAACATAGTATTCAAGGTAAGTTGCCATTGCGTATGACTGCTAGCGTAATTCGCAGGGCTGCAGATAGCCTACGGCGGTCGGATGTTTCCTGAGGGAATCAGGCGTAACCATTGTGATCGCTGCGATCTAAAGTCAAGCGAATGGAATTAAGTCGAATATCAGTTAATCAATTGGAGTTAATCTATTAGAGATAAATCGAATTAGAGTTATTCAAACATCGTATTTTTGAATATTAAAAGAGTTGGAGTTTTTAATGTAACAAAAGTAAACCAGTTTGTTAAAGGCCAGGTGATGCTGAATATTTAACCAGTGAACTCATTGGAGTGTCATGATTGAAACACTATATATTTTGATAGTTAAAACACCGACTATCAAACCTGTCCAATACGATGGTTGGTATGGGAAGACCGGGATCGAATTTATATTCGAAAACCATTCCATCCAACAAATACGTGAAGATATCAGAAGATGATCGAGATGGTGCTGTGAAGACCGTGGGTTTTCAAAAACGGAAGAACCACTAATATTCTCTGCTTGGCAAGCAGAGATAAGCTGTGATTCTGTCGTAGTTGGAATCTACGGGTTGCAAGGACTACTCGCTACTGATCCATGGGGTGATTCCTATATTGGATGCAGTAGGAGAGTACCTTCGGTTCATCATGTTCCTGGATGAAATTGTATGGACGGATGTCTGACAGAGTATTTCCAAAGGGTCACGTACGTTGATTTCTTCAAACGTACGATAGTTATTGGCAGGGATTTGCCGTTCTCTTAGCTTCCAGCTAGAGTATTTTTGTGGACGTCAATTAGTGACATCTGACGGATTTGACGATGTGGCATTCAAAGTGAATGGTGACCAGATGATCAGAAGTTAATTCTGGCCTCAAGCCTCATCAACCGGGAAATGACAAAAATCGGGCAGGCAGCATGGCTATGTGGGTCGCTCCCATTAGGGTGTATGATCACCTATCTAGAGGAAGTCCTATTTGTTTCTTAAATCTATGTTTCGATGCTGTCCCTTGTCGGGAGACGGTTGCTGATCCCAACCGTCGGTGATATACATTCGATACACTCAAGCGAAATGAGTGGTCGGTCATGTGAGGGCCGGGTTGCAAGAAGTTCTTGTTGAACCCAGTGTATTCGTCTCTAGAGATACACTTTCGGAAGGTGGACCCATACCTTGTCAAGTTAGAATCCAATATCCAATAAGCGCCGCGGTTTTTGATTATATACTATATATATGTGGAGCGTGAGATGCAAGCGTTCCACTAGATTGTTATTTACTTGTATTTAGACATTATTATAATATCAGACAAGATATTGGTTTCAAAACTGTTTTGGGTTATCGTAAGGTAAAAACCGTCCGTGTTTATGTGTGGGTTTGGTCTTACGATTATCCTTTTCTTTTGAAAAGATTTTGAACTTTAAAATCATGATTGGATGGTTCACACTTAATACTGTGCGAGTTTTTTCTCACTCTGGTTCACCAGACTGACCCGGTGTTTTGTAAATGCTCGGGTTAGACCGGGTTGTACAGGTTCAGGTTATCGACTGCTATGAAGAGACGAGCTGGAAGAGCCCAGACGTATGATATTATATAGCTACTATTCCGCTGTGTGTTGTATATGGGAACAGGCCATTATAACTGTCCCATGGTATGATGTACTCTGATACTGTAAGTATTTTCAATCTTTTAATAAAGATTTACTTATGTATTATATTTTGTTCCGCTACGATGTGAGACTCTGTGTTGTGTGGTGTTTTCTTCTTCTTCTTCTATTCTAATATTTCTTTCTTTCTTATCTCACCCTCTAACTTCTTTCTATAAATGATCTGGAATGTTCGATGTCTGAATGGTCAACATGGTAGTTTGATGTTGATTTTCGGAGTCGAAAATCCCGGTTCGTTACAGAGAACCTCTCAGGTGTCTCCGGTTTCGTTCAGACCCAGAACGGACTTGGAAATGGATGTGTGTCTGACGTTGGAATTCATTTCATGTAACTAAATCGATTTGTATTAATATATGTCTGTTTGGTGGTGGAGAATTTATTCTCTACTTACACCTTGGTATATAGTAATAGTTGTCAATCGCATGGCGTGAATTGTCAATGTGGCACGCCAAGATGCAGATGATTAAGGCTTTTGTTGAAAAGCAGGGCCTTGTGGTTAATGATCAAAGCATAGCATGTTTAGGCATAGCATTGTGTATAGCGTGACTTCGCGAGCCTCACACCACGGTATGAGTCAAAAACGGGATAAGGACTGCAGGGAGTGCACATGTTTCTTTCTAGCTAGGAGTGGTGTCAGTGCTTAAACTGGCTGGCATTTTACTTATGTGAATGATGGATTGAGGTACCTCGGATTTATAGGTTGTTAGTGGCCATATGGAGGTTCAAAGGAACCGGGAAGCGTGTGTTCAGGCATAACTAATCCACTACCGTTAGGTAGGGACTGGCCCTGAATATCCAAGGGTTCGCCAGAGTCCGGGCCCTGAGGCATTTGCTAGAGTGTCTCGAATCGAAGGGGACGATCCCTAGCCTCGATTTCATGATGGAAACCCAATTTCCAAAACGACACCATGCGGTTTTGATTGTAGAACTAGTATGGCGACATAGTAGGATGGGGTACTATGCCGTATATGATTGATACATTATGATTGAAAATGTTTTTGAAACATATATATACACTAATAATAATATCAAAATCTGTTTTTATCATATCAAGCATCTTTTGACCATTATAAGGTAAAACTCTATCCTCCGGTTTGCGTTGCATTGTGTGATGGGACTTGAGTCTTATAATGGTTTCATTTTTGTAAAAAGCATTGTGTTGTTTTAACGATTTACTTTACTTTATGCACTGGCAATCCAATGGAGTAAACCCGTTCCGCATTAGCGGCGTGGTCCTGTGATTAGCCTTATTATTAGATTAGTTAAGTTAGATTTCTCATACCAGTCCCATGACTGACCTGTAGTTTGTTTCACTGGCAAACTCGTGTGCCCATCTTTTTCACATGGGCAATCAAGTAGCTTTTTGGAGATATTTATCTTTAGCAAGATCCTTGATCGAAGCTTAAAGCTGTGTCCAGAGCATGATAGCCTTCCGCTGTATATTTATGTTTCCGCTGCAGTGTATTATATTTAATGTAATATTGGTCTTCCACTATATTTTTTTTATCGTTGTACTCTGATATTCTGTACTCTGATGTTGCATTAGTATAATGTAATAAAATTTTGTTGTTGTTGTTTTAACGTGTTGTATTCCTAAAGTTAACGTATGCGAGAATTGAACGGTCTTGGTAGATTTTGCGATCAATTAGGTCCGGGCAAAACCCGTGTCGTTACATCAGCCTTGACACAACTATACTAGTTTGCTGATCAGAACCAACATTTAAAATTTACTGATTCTGAGCAGCTGCTACTCAGATATTGTGGTCTGCTGATGTAAATAAATATTATAATTGCACATGCACGATACATGTATACACATACATGTGTATGTATATACATGTATATAACGTGCAAGGGTAATATGGTCAAACATTATTGAGTGCAAAGTTCATGCCAAACTACTCAATTCATAAATAGTCGCCAATCAAGCAAATGGGAATGTCCTCATGAACGCACAAATAACAAGGGCATGCGACCAGGTAGGAGCATCTCAGAATGGTCAAGGCAAAAGTATGCATGTGATACTGATGCAACAATCCAAACATGGTGAAACAAGTCACAAACAAATATATATGTACACAAGTCTGTGCATATATATATATATATATGTGTGTGTGTGTGTGTGTGTGTGTGTGTGTGTATGTTTGTATATGTATGCAGTGAAGCTTAGACCAGTGTTGGTTCATGAACAAAATAAGAAAAGCCCAAGTTTATGTGCAACAAGCAGAAATATTCTCAAGTGCATATTCCATGGTTCAGGCAACAAAACATTATACAAACTCATGTAACAAAGTGAAACAAGCAATGCAATGCTACACAAGGGTGGTGCACGACATGGCAGCATATACACATGACATTGAAGATCACATGGGAGTAACTGTCATCATGAGCTCATGTTACAAGAAAAGCAAGCCAAACAACATGGAAAAGTCATGGTAATGTGTGGTCGCACAAGACTTAAGTTTAGGCTAAATCAAAGAGACATACACAAGCCAGTTTATGCATACATGTGGAACATGGACTAGAGCTCAAGTAAACTTTGGCAATACAGTATGGAAATCAGGTTTAAGCATGGTTCAAGAAGCATGCATATGTTTTTCATTTGCAAGCACAAGTGTATACAAATATGCATGCATACAAAGCAGTGATCGATGCAGAAAATGGTTCAGGAAGATCGATGCATTCACAAGAACAGCAAAGCCAACAAACTAGCCATGGTAACAAATCAAACACAAGTCAGCAAGCTTATGAAGCATGCTCATGGACAAAAACAGGTTCATCTCAAGGGTGAAGATCAATGAAAAGGACAAGCTATAGAATCAATTTTAGGGAGCAACATGAAGAAGGACAAGAACAAAACAAGTGCAAAAATAAACAAATGCAGTGAAGTTACATATACATGTATGTGCACTATAGCATCACATATAGCAAAGAGATTTCAAGTACGAAGCATTTTAGCATGCACAAAGACATGGCACAAATGAGCCAACATGCACAAGAGTATGTGCAAACACAAACAGTGAAGGTCAGAAAGAACAAGGCTCAAGACAACAAGCTCGAAAAAAGCCCAGACCAGTGCACCTGTGTTACAAACACCCCCCCCCCCCTCACACACACACACACACACACACACACACACACACATATATATATATATATATATATATAGATACACACACACACACACATCTGTGTATATATGTAACAACCCGGAAAATCAGAACCAATTTAAAAATTTTATTTCAGGAAATTTTATTAGAAAATACGTCAGAATTTAAATATTCCATTATTAAATTAAAATATTGAATAAAATAATAATAATAAGTTTTTAAATAAAATTAAGATGTTTAATGAGATTTATAAATAATATATTGATAAGTTAATTTATTAATAATATGTTGATAAGTTGATTTATTAATAATATGTTGATAGGTCCGCTTTAATACTTTCCTTGCCTATTCAAAGCGTAACGTTCATCAATTAATAAATTTTTAAATATGAATAGTTGCATTCGTTTTCAATGCCTTCCCCTCATCGTTATTTTCTTAATGCAACATTCACGTCTTTTCTTAATTATATTGAATCTGTTTTCCTTTATTTATTAATTTATTTTCTTCCTTCTACATTCATGCATCTTATTTCATTGACATGTTCTCATTCCTTATCTTTTCACCCCCTTATTTCCTTTCCCCTTCTGTTTCCCCATTATTATTTATTCTTCCAAAATCAAACAATCCTCCCATATATATTTTATTCCCTTATATATATTCTTGTTTACATTTAATTTATGAAAATCAATTAGAAAATCTTCCAAAGAAACACATCTTCAGCAAACTAGATATGAAAATCTAATGTAATAAATTGTGTAATTAAGATTACATAAATGTGAATAGATAAATACTTGTCAACAAAATAAATTCACATTTTTATCGTAAATCAATAATGATCATTATCTGGTATAGAAAAATTGTTTAACAATAAAATACATTTTTATTGTGCATATAAAATGATCATAGTATGAATAGAAAAATTGTTTAACAAAAAGATTACATGTTTATGTAATAAAAGAGAGATTTAAAAGATTACATTTTTATGTACAAAAGAAAGATTAAAAAGATTATGTAATAACCCGGAAATGCGAGCCAATTTAAAATTTTTATTTTGGCAATTTTGATGAATTTTGAATATTTAAATTGAATTATTTTAAATAATAATGACGAGAAATTTATTTTAAATAGAATTCGAATGTATATATTTATATAGATCGTCGTTAGAATATAAATATTTATTTATATATATAAAAGGAATTGAAAATGGCGCGGTAGTTCGATAATTCGATTTCAAATTTCAAATGAATATACCGGGTGCAAAATAAACCGAATTTTAGTGAAACCAAAAATATTAGAATCTATTTGAGAATGTCTTTCCAACGAATCCAAAAAATTGAAATTTCATAGCGGGGATAAAAAGTTATGTCTAGTTGAAATTTCAGAATAGTCGCTATGGAATTCTGGCCCTTAAAACTGGCCATTTTGCAAACGACCTCGGTTTTCGAAGAAACATTTTGTTGGATCCGTGACGTCAAGTTTTTGCTAGGTTTCAAAATTCGTAATTTTTCGAATCAATATGTGAGCGTGGCGAAGGAAAACGCGTTTGACCAGTTTCAGTTGATTTTAGTCGACTGGAAAATGGCTATTTTTCCAACGGTCTCAGAATTCGATGAAAATAGTTTTTTAGGACCGTATCATCAATATGAAGCTAGAAAATATTTTTCGGGAATTTTTCTAGTTAGTATGTGGCCCCAGTAAATTGAAATGCGCGTTCAAATTCAATGGGATGAATAGGTTGGGATTGGAAAATTAAAACAAATGATTACTTCAGTAAGGTTCATTAATCCCGGCTAGTTTGGATAAACCATAATTTTGGTTTGAATTGATATTCAAAAGAAGATTAAAGAATAAATTTAAGGAATTTATCTTTGACAAAATTAATGGGAACCTATCCCTAAGAATGTGAAATTGAGCAACTAACTGAAGATTAGTTAAGATGAATGGTTTCTTGGGTATTGATCTGATGTTGGTTTCGACCTTCGGGGTTAATGTTTGGGGGATTGTTCTCTTGCTAATTTACGGTTAGTGACTAATGAATTGGAATGAAGCGTATGTTGTGTGTGTGTAACACTTGTATATTATATACGCGAGTTATTCAGAAAGATCGGGTTTATCCCATTCTGAATAACTGATTCGACATGGTGTCAAAGATAAAGACGGTGGTCGAAGACCGGAGGTCTTCACGTCGTTTGGGTGATTACTGATGATCTTGATTGGGCCGTACACCCAAGAGGAGGGAATCAGTTAGTGATCGTCCAGACGTACTTGGAGATCGATGGATATGCGAGGTACAACATGCCTCCGGTTTCGTTCAGACCCAGAACGGACTTGTAAATGGACTGTGTGTCTGATATTGGATATCATTCTGTGTGATTGATGGATATCGGTTGCATGGAGTGGTTTGCCTGTGTGGCATGCTAAGATGCAAATGATCAAGGATTCTGTCGAAAAGCAGAGTCTTGTGGTTAATGATCAAAGCACGGCCTGTGTGGCATAGTTTGTGTAGCGTGGATTCATTAGCCTTACACCCCGGTTGTGAACCAGAAACGGGAGAAGGACCTCAGGGAGGACATGTGTTTCCTTCTAGCTAGAAGTGGCGTCGGTGGTTTTACACGCCTTGACGAGTTTGACTTATGTGGTTGTTGCTGTTGCGAGGCGCCTCGGATATATCGGTGACTATGTGGAGCCGATGGAGCTATTTATTGGCTCATATACGCCCCCAAAGGGGGGCGAAACTTAGTGTTCAGGCATAATAATCCACATTGGTGGACTGGCCCTGACGATCCAAGGGTCGATGCGTTCTGTCCCTGAGACATGGGCTAGATTGTATCGAATTCGGTAAGGACGATCCCTTGCCTTGGTTCAAAGATGGAAATCCAACTTCCAATACGTGACATTTGCAGTTTTGATTGTAGAGCCTAGTATGGCGACATGATATATGGTACCCATGCCGTCTATGATTGATACTTATGACTGAAATTGTTTTATACACTATACACTTATAGTAATATCAAAATAATCTTTTTTTAATGTATCAAGCATTCTTTGGCTATTATAAGGTAAAACCCTATCCTCCGGCTTGCGTTGCATTGTGTGATGGGACCTGGGTCTTATAATAGCTTCACTTTCTTTATTTAGCATTGCGCTGTTGTTTTATGCACTGGTATTCTTGGGAGGAAACCCGTTCCGTGTTATACGGCGTGGTCCCTTGATTTACCTAACTTTTAATTAAAGATTAACAACTGTTTTAGGTCTCATACCAGTCACATGACTGACCTGGAGTTTATTGTTTTAACCTAAACTCAGGGTGCCCTTATTTTGACACGGGCATCTAGTAGTTTTGGATTTGCAAATTTATATTCACAGGATCCTGATATACAGCTAGAACGATACTCGGAAATCTCTGTATCCGTGTATTACTTCTAGTTGTGTTTTATATTATTTTCTACTGCGATGTATTTAAATGTAATTTAAATCTCTGATATATTCTGTGTAATATTTATTCATACTCTGTATATTCTTGTATTCTGATGGAATTGTTGTAATATACAATGAAATATTCTTCTGTTTGTGTTCTGAATCGTCTTGTCATCAAAGTAATTCGTTCTTTCTCTTCTCTTCGGAGACCGGGGAAGTCCAGTTCGCTTCATTTGGTATCAGAGCTTTGGTTTACAAACCTCAGAGAACAAGACACATTAGAACCATACGTAAGAATTCATCAGAGATTGGATTAGTAATATCCAATGGGATTGACTCGTTAGAGATGGGATCAATAGTATCCTAGAATGAGTGTGAAGAGTATATTTTTAAAATTGAAAACAAGTTTTGTTTTGAAAATTTAAATCAATTATTCGTATTTGATTATTTATTTTATATTGAATTTGGACAATCCAGTATATAAAGATTTTGTATATATGTCTGATCCGCATGCGTTCGAAGTTTTAATATACTGGATAGATATAAAATCATACTCTAGTGGCCCGAAGTTGATTCTAATGGTTGAGTACTCGTCGTCAGAATTTGTCTTCGAGTGACGAAAGTGTGATATTTATATATTTCCACTGACTGGTGTGATAACCAAAATTAGATAGGGCCTATTGTTGTAATTTAGCATTAAAATCTAATTTTTAGACTATGTATCAAAATTATTAATTTGAAATGATAATCAACTAATTGATTGTTGGTCGTGTTGTTTGATTATAGTTTGATTAATTAAAATGTTGAACCTTTAGCCAAATTGAACCAAATATTGAGTTGTATTGAAAATTTGTCGCATTTGCATGCATATACATGCACTTACATTGAACAGGTCATAGCAAGGAGGCTAGAGCAGAAGAATAAAATTGTTTGCCTGACAAATAGGTACATGTTTACCATAATTTACTGTTTTGTTTGGGTGATGATGATTTTATGAGCCGATTTGCTAGCCACTTGGCTTTTTCTTTTTCTTTTGGATTGAAGAAGGCCATGGGAGGCTATATGAAATATCCCGAAGTCCCCGGTGCAGGGGAGGTTATGGCGAAATTTTTCGAAAATTTAGGGTGTTAGCTTAATTTTTGAAAAATTTGAAAAGTTCTTAGAAACTGAAAAGTTGAAGAACTTAAGCCGCAATGGAAATAATGGAAGTTGAGTTGATTAGTTAAACAACTTTCAACTTCGTTCCTTTTCGGGGATGAAAAGTTTTAAGTGGGGGAGATTGTAATAACCCGGAAATCAGTGCCAATTTAAATTTTTTATTTTGGCAACTTTGATGAATTTTGAATATTTAAAGTGAATTATTTTAAATAATAACAACGAGAAATTTATTTTGAATAGAATTCAAACGTATATATTTATATAAATCGTCGTTAGAATATAAATATTTATTTATATATATAAAAGGAATTGAAAATGGCGCGGTAGTTCGATAATTCGATTTCAAATTTCAAATGAATATACCGGGTGCAAAATAAACCGGGATTTAGTGAAACTAAAATTTTTAGAATCTATTTGAGAATATCTTTCCAACGAATCCGAAAAATTAAAATTTCATAGCGGGGATAAAAAGTTATATCCAGTTGAAATTTCAGAATAGTCGCTATGGAATTCTGGCCCTTAAAAATGGCTATTTTGCAATGGACCTCGGTTTTCGACGAAACCACTTTTGTTGGATCCGTGATGTCAAGTTATTGCTAGGTTTCAACATCCATAATTTATTGAATCAATATGTGAGTGCGGCGGGGGAAAACGCGTTTGACCAGTTTCAGTTGATTTTAATCGACTGGAAAATGACCATTTTTCCAACGGTCTCAGAATTCAATGAAAATAGTTTTGTTAAGCCCGTATCATCAATACGAAGCTAGAAAATATTTTTCGGGAATTTTTCTAGTTAGTATGTGGCCGCAGTAAATTAAAATGCGCGTTCAAATTCAATATATAGAGTTATATTTTGATTTTGACGAAAATTGATCGAAATGATCGAATCGGCCTGCGATACATATCCCGTTGTGTTCGGTATGGGGGTAATTTTCTATGGACGACAGGCGGTGGGTCTCGTTTCGAGGTCAGAATAAAAAGTACCTTTTTGAAATAAATAATTAAATAAATAAAAAACTCTTTCTCTTTAACTGCCCCCCTCTTCTACCGTTGACCAACAGTATAAAGAAAAAAAAACCTAAAATTGAAATCACCCTCGCGCCACCCCCCTCTGTCATCGCACACCACCACCGCCCACCCTCAGAACGCCGCCGCCAGTCCCCCAGCCACCCACCTCGTCGACGACCTCCCTCTTTCCCCCCATCTCGAACGGAATACCCCCAAACACCCAAACCAGCACACCACAGCCAAATCCGCCCCTTCCACCGCCTGCCTCGGCCATGCGCACCTTCCAGCCTCCAACCCCGACCCCAGGCGTCGCCCCTCCGACCACCAACCCCGACCAGTGGGCCCCCTAGTTAGAAATCCGATTTTTTTTTTCGAGTGTACATTTCAGTCCTCGAGATGTTTTAGCCTCCTCCGCCTCATCGACACCTCAAGTGAGTTTTATTTCAATTTTTATTCACTTATGCGATTAAAAATATATTTTTACATTTGATTTTAAAATAAAATTGTGAATTTTCATTGCATACGGCGTTTATAAGATGTGATTTTTATAATGCAAACGAAGTGATAAAATAGAATTTTTATCTATATAGTAGCGGTATAAAAATAGAATTTTTATCTATATAGTAGCGGTACAAAAATAGAATTTTTATCTATATAGTAGCGGTATAAAAATATAATTTTTATTATATTACTGACAGTATAAAAAAAGAATTTTTATCTATATAGTAGCGGTATAAAAATGTGATTTTTATATACATGGCAACAATATAAAAATGTGATTTTTATATATGTAGTGGATACGGACAATGAAATTAACAAAAGGCGAGCACGACGAAGATTTCTACATATGAAGAGTCGTGGCGTTGGTTTAGCTAGTCGGTGAGAACTCCTCAGTTTTAATTTATTTCTAGTTGAAATATGTACTAGGATGCAGACGGTGCTTAGTAGCACCCGACACCCGTCGTCCACAGACCATGGATGACTTGTTTGTTTGATTGTTGTATAGGGAAATTTGATTGTGTGATTATGAATGAAATAAAATATTTTATACTGGAAAATATTTTATAGTTAGAAATATGATTTTTAATGTATATATAAAATAAATATTTATAAACAAATCGGACGATTTGTTTATATACTATGATTTGACTGATATTGATTGGGACGATAAATTTTACACATCGCCCAACTGCACAAATAAAATCTGTGTTTGCTGATTTGAAACCCCACATGGGTATTGGGATGATATTTGACGTACACTAAGACCGATTGTCTAGTTGTATGTGAATCGATGGATTGATAGACTGTGTAAGCGTTAATTATTTATATTTAATGCTTATGCAGTTGTGCGGTGCACTCTGGATGATGGTTGATTATTTATCGTTGGTATTATATACATGTGTTGTAGAAAATCCATATAATTAACGTTATATGGTAATTGATTGGGCCTCATTCCAATATAGAAAATAAATTCATGCGTTGAATAGAAAATAAATTTATGTGTTGAATAAAAGCCGCGTTGATTAGATTGACGCCATTTTGACGTGAATGATATTTATATCGATTTTTTCATTTTATAATGAGTATCGAAAGTGATTTCAAAATCTGATATTTTGAAATAAATTGAAATTCGAATTAAATTAAAAAGAATTGAAATTCGAATTACATTGAAATAGAACTGAAATCGTTTTGAATTGAATTTAAAACGTATTGAAATTGAACTGAAATCGATTTGAATTGAAATCGAGTTGAAATGAATTTAAAACGAATTTATATTGGAAAGATTCAATTTTGATTTGAATTTGAGAAGGAAGTTGAAATCGTTTTGAAAAAGAATTTAAAACTAAAAAGGAAATCGATGATATATATATATATATATATATATATATATATATATATATATATATATATAATGGCCTGAATAGAACGCACCGCACCGCGGTAGTTCGCGAATTTCGACCATTGACTTCGAATGGATATTGCGGGAGATCCGACCGTCGGAATCTCCTAAAACCGGAACCGTTGGGTTCGTATCGAAAAGGGCTTTCTAATGAATATTAGAGATTTGAAATCTAACGGTTGGATTTGGAATTATGTCCAAATCAAATTTGGAAAAGGTCGCTGTAAGTGCAGTTCGATGGCCGTTGATGGAAATCGACTGTACGGGCCTTGATAAAATTATTAAAAATATCAATAATTTGTGTAAAATCATTAGAAATGATTTGTGAAGAATTGGGATGAAAAACTCCATATTTGAAAAGATAAAAATAGATTTTAATCGAAATGAACTAGTTTTGAACTAGAATAATAATTTATTTATTTTTAAAATAAATAAATTGGATTTGAAATGGTTTTGAAAATAACCAGAATTTCCAATAATCGAATTGGAATGGATTTGAATCGAAATCGTCTTTGTAATATTTCGATGTTGGATTTCGTGAAGATACAGATATTGTTATGGGAATTTGAAAGATATATTAATATCGTTATTTTCAATACGATATTTGTTGGTCGTAGAATTTGATATTGAATATAAGCGATATATTTTCTATTCAAAGTCTTGTATTTAATACCAAATGTGATTTGGGTTTGTCGTGAATGGTGTCTTCATTAACACTGTCCTTAAACCCAGTTGAGGAAAAGATTAAATCTTTTTGTTTAGATTTAATGAAGTGTACCAAATAAATGGTATATAATTGGAATTGAATTTGAATTGATTTTTGGGTTTATCGTGAAAAGTGTTTTAAATAACACTTGTTCTTTAACCCGATAATTAATGGAACGTGATTTTGGGGTTGACGTGAATGGTATCTTCAATAATACTGTCCTTAGACCCAACTGAGTAAAGAAAACCAGAAACTAACTGGAGATTACTTAAGTTTAATGGTTTCTTGGGTATTGATCTGATGTTGGTTTCGGCCTTCGGGGTTAATACTTAGGAAATTGCTCACTTGCTATTTTACGGTTAAAAGCTGGTAGAATGGAATGTGATTTTGGGTTTATCGTGAACCGTGTTTTAAATGACATTGATTCTTTAACCTAGTTAAAGATTAAAACTAAGTGGAGTTTTAATGAATCTTTAATTAGATTGAAAAGATCGAGAATGGAGTATCACCAGTTTTGCTCCAGGCGATAGTTAAATCTTTAATTAGATTTGAACGTGAAATGGTAATTGAATTTATCGATAACACCGTGGTGTTAGATATGAATTATTACCAATTTTACTTCATGGGATGAATAGGTTGGGATTGGGAAATTAAAACAAAATGATTACTTCAGTAAGGTTCGTTAATCCCGGCTAGTTTGGATAAACCATAATTTTGGTATGAATTGATATTCAAAAGAAGATTAAAGAATAAATTTAAGGAATTTATCTTTGATAAAATTAATGGGAACCTATCCCTAAGAATGTGAAATTGAGCAACTAACTGAAGATTAGTTAAGATGAATGGTTTCCTGGGTATTGACCTGGTGTTGGTTTCGGCCTTCGGGGTTAATGTCTGGGGGATTGTTCTCTTGCTAATTTACGGTTAGTGACTGATGAATTGGAATGAGGCGTATGTTGTGTGTGTAACACTTGTATATTATATACGCGAGTTATTCAGAAAGACCGGGTTTATCCCATTCTGAATAACTGATTCGACGTGGTGTCGAAGATGAAGACGGTGGTCGAAGACCGGAGGTCTTCACGTCGTTTGGGTGATTACTGATGATCTTGATTGGGTCGTACACCCAAGAAGAGGGAATCAGTTAGTGATCGTCCAGACGTACTTGGAGATCGATGGATATGCGAGGTACAAGGTGCCTCCGGTTTCGTTCAGACCCAGAACGAACATGTAAATGGACTGTGTGTCTGACATTGGATATCATTCTGTGTGATTGATGGATATCAGTTGCATTGACTGGTTTGCCTATGTGGCATGCTAAGATGCAAATGATCAAGGCTTCTATCGAAAAGTAGAGGCTTGTGGTTGATGATCAAAGCACGACCTGTGTGGCATAGCTTTGTGTAGCGTGGATTCATTAGCCTCACACCCCGGTTGTGAACCGAAAACGGGAGAAGGACCTCAGGGAGGACATGCGTTTCCTTCTAGCTAGAAGTGGCGTCAGTGGTTTTACATGCCCTGACGAGTTTGACTTATGTGGTTGTTGCTGTTGCGAGGCGCCTCGGATATATCGGTGACTATGTGAAGCCGATGGAGTCATTTGTTGGCTCATTTACGCCCTAAAGGGCAGGGAAACGTAGTGTTCAGGCATAATAATCCACATTGGTGGACTAGGCCTTACGATCCAAAGGTCGATGCGTTCTGTCCCTGAGACATGGGCAAGATTGTCTCGAATTCGGTAAGGACGATCCCTTGCCTTAGTTCACAGATGGAAATCAAACTTCCATTACGTGACATTTGCAGTTTTGATTGTAGAGCCTAGTATGGCGACATGATATATGGTACCCATGTCGTCTATGATTGATACTTATGATTGAAATTGTTTTATACACTATACACTTATAGTAATATCAAAATAATCTTTTTTTTAAAAACGTATCAAGCATTCTTTGGCTATTATAAGGTAAAACCCTATCCTCCGGCTTCCGTTGCATTGTGTGATGGGACCTGGGTCTTATAATAGCTTCGTTTTCTTTATTTATCATTGCGCTGTTGTTTTATGCACTGGTATTCTTGGGAGGAAACCCGTTCCGTGTTATACGGCGTGGTCCCTTGATTTACCTAACTTTAAAGTAAAGATTAATAACTATTTTAGTTCTCACACCAGTCACATGACTGACCTGGAGTTTATTGTTTTAACCTAAACTCTGGGTGCCCTTATTTTGACATGGGCACCTAGTAGTTTTGGATTTGCAAATTTATATTCACAGGATCCTGATATACAGCTAGAACGATACCGGGAAAGCTTTGTATCCGTGTATTACTTCTAGTTGTGTTTTATATTATTTTCCGCTGCGATGTATTTAAATTTAATTTAAATCTCTGATATATTCTGTGTAATATTTATTCATACTCTGTATATTCTTGTATTCTGAGGGAATTGTTGTAATATACAATGAAATGTTCTTCGGTTTGTGTTCTGAATCGTCTTGTCCTCAAAGTAATTCGTTCTTTCTCTTCTCTTCGGAGACCGGGGAAGTTCGGGTCGCTTCATTTGGTATCAGAGCTTTGGTTTACAAAGCTCAGAGAACAAGACACATTAGAACCATACGAAAGAATTCATCAGAGACATGATTAGTAATATCCAATGGGAATGACTCGTTAGAGATGGGATTAGTAGTATCCTAGAACGAGTGTGAAGAGTATATTTTTAAAATTGAAAACAAGTTTTGTTTTGAAAATTTAAATCAATTATTCGTATTTGATTATTTATTTTATATTGAATTTGGACAATCCATTATATAAAGATTTTGCATATACGTCTGATCTGCGTGCATTCGAAGTTTTAATATACTGGACAGATATAAAATCGTACTCTAGTGGCCCGAAGATGATTCTGATGGTTGAGTACTCGTCGTCAGAATTTATCTTCGAGTGACGAAAGTGTGATATTTATATATTTCCATAGACTGGTGTGAGAACCAAAATTAGATAGGGCCTATTGTTGTAATTTAACATCAAAATCTGATTTTTAGACTATGTATCAAAATTATGAATTTCAAATGATAATCAGCTAATTGATTGCTGGTCGTGTTGTTTGATTATAGTTTGATTAATTAAAATGTTGAACCTTTAGCCAAATTGAACCAAATATTGAGTTGTATTGAAAATTTGTCGCATTTGCATGCATATACATGTACTTACATTGAACAGGTCATAGCAAGGAGGCTAGAGCAGAAGAATAAAATTGTTTGCCCGACAAATAGGTACATGTTTACCATAATTTACTGTTTTGTTTGGATGATGATGATTTCATGAGCCGATTTGCTAGCCGCTTGCCTTTTTCTTTTTCTTTTGGATTGAAGAAGGCCATGGGAGGCTTTATGTAATATCCCGAAGTCCCCGGTGCAGGGGAGGTTATGGCGAAATTTTTCGAAAATTTAGGGTGTAAGCCAAATTTTTGGAAAATTTGAAAAGTTCTTAGAATCTGAAAAGTTGAAGAACTTAAGCCGTAATGGATAAAATGGAAGATGAGTTGATTGATTAAACAA
The DNA here is from genome assembly GCA_030737875.1 of Allium sativum. Taxonomy (NCBI): domain Eukaryota; kingdom Viridiplantae; phylum Streptophyta; class Magnoliopsida; order Asparagales; family Amaryllidaceae; genus Allium; species Allium sativum. Next base: position 229,642,058 of record CM060918.1, read on the forward strand.
CTTTCAGCTTCATTCCTTTTCAGGGACGAAAAGTTTTAAGTGGGGGAGATTGTAATAACCCGGAAATCCGAGCCAATTTAAAATTTTTATTTTGGCAATTTTGATGAATTTTGAATATTTAAAATGAATTATTTTAAATAATAACGACGAGAAATTTATTTTGAATAGAATTCGAACATATATATTTATATAGATCGTTGTTAGAATATAAATATTTATTTATATATATAAAATGAATTGAAAATGCCGCGGTAGTTCGATAATTTGATTTCAAATTTCAAATTTCAAATGAATATACCGGGTGCAAAATAAACCGGATTTTAGTGAAACCAAAAATATTAGAATCTATTTGAGAATATCTTTCCAACGAATTGGAAAAAATTGAAATTTCACAGCGGGGATAAAAAGTTATGTCCAGTTGAAATTTCAGAATAGTCGCTATGGAATTCTGGCTCTTAAAAATGGCAATTTTGCAAATGACCTCAGTTTTCGATGAAACCACTTTTGTTGGATCCGTGATGTCCAGTTATTGCTAGGTTTCAAAATTCGTAGTTTTTTGAATCAATATGTGAGCGTGGCAAAGGACAACGCGTTTGACCAGTTTTAGTTGATTTTAATCGACTGGAAAATGACCATTTTTCCAACGGTCTCAAAATTCGATGAAAATAGTTTTGTTAGGACCGTATCGTCAATACGTAGCTAGAAAAGATTTTTTGGGAATTTTTCTAGTTAATATGTGGCCCCAGTAAATTGAAATGCACGTGCAAATTCAATATATAGAGTTATATTTTGATTTTGACGAAAACAGATAAAAACGATCGAATCAGCCTACGATACATATCCCATTGTGTTCGGAATGGGGGTAATTAGCTGTGGACGACAGGCAGTGGGTCTTGTTTCGAGGTCAGAATATAAAGTACCTTTTTGAAATAAATAATTAAATAATAAAAAAACTCTTTCTCCTTTACTACCCCACCTTCTACCATTGACCAACAGTATAAAGAAAAAAAACCTAAAATTGAAATCACCCTTGCACTGCCCCCCTGTCACCGCACGCCGCCACCGCCCACCCTCAGAATGCCGCCGCCAGTCCCCCAGCCACCCACCTCGTCGACGACCTCCCTCTTTCCCCCCATCTCGAACGGAACACCCCCGAACACCCAAACCAGCACACCACAGCCAAATCTGCCCCTTCCACCGCCTGCCCCAGCCATGTGCACCTTCCAGGCTCCAAGCCTGACCCCAGGCGCCGCCCCTCCGACCGCCAACCCCGACCAGTGGGACCCCTAGTTAGAAATTCGATTTTTATTATTTTTCGAGTGTACGTTTCAGTCCCCGAGATGTTTTAGCCTCCTCCGCCACTCCGACACCTCAAGTGAGTTTTATTTCAATTTTTATTTACTTACGCGATTAAAAATATGATTTTTAAATTTGATTTTAAAATAAAATTGTGATTTTTCATTGCATACGGCGTTTATAAGATGTGATTTTTATAATGCAAACGAAGTGATAAAATAGAATTTTTATCTATATAGTAGCGGTATAAAAATAGAATTTTTATCTATATAGTACCGGTATAAAAATACAATTTTTATCTATATAGTAGCGGTAAAAAAATAGAATTTTTATCTATATAGTAGCGGTATAAAAATATAATTTTTGTTATATTACTAACGGTATAAAAATAGAATTTTTATCTATATAGTAGCGGTATAAAAATGTGATTTTTATATACATGGCAACAATATAAAAATGTGATTTTTATATATGTAGTGGCTACGGACAATGAAATTAACAAAAGGCGAGCACGACGAAGATTTCTACATATGAAGAGTCATGGCGTTGGTTTAGCTAGTCGGTGAGAACTCCTCACTTTTAATTTATTTCTAGTTGAAATATATACTAGGATGCAGACGGTGCTTAGTAGCACCCGACACCCGTCGTCCACAGACCATGGATGACTTATTTGTTTGATTGTTGCTTAGTGAAATTTGGTTGTGTGATTGTGAATGAAATAAAATATTTTATAGTGGAAAATATTTATAGTTAGAAATATGATTTTTAATGTATATATAAAATAAATATTTATAAACAAATCGGACGATTTGTTTATATACATTGTTTTGACTGATATTGACTGGGATGATAAATTTTACACATCGCCCAACTGCACAAATAAAATGTGTGTTTGTTGATTTGAAACCCCACACGGGTATTGGGATGATGTTTGACGTACACTAATCCCGATTGTTTAGTTGTATGTCAATCGATGGATTGATAGGCTGTGTAAGCGTTAATTATTTATATTTAATGCTTATGCAGTTGTGTGGTGCACTCTGGATGATGGTTGATTATTTATCGTTGCTATTATATACATGTGTTGTAGAAAATCCATATAATTAACGTTATATGGTAATTGATTGGGCCTCATTCTAATATAGAAAATTAATTCATGTGTTGAATAGAAAATAAATTTATGTGTTGAATAAAAGCCGTGTGGATTAGATTGACGCGATTTTGACGTGAACGATATTTATATCGATTTTATTCATTTTATAATGAATATCGAAAGTGATTTCAAAATCTGATATTTTAAAATAAATTGAAATTTGAATTAAATTGAAAAGAATTGAAATTCGAATTTGATTGAAATAGAATTGAAATCGTTTTGAATTGAATTTAAAACTTATTGAAATTGAACTGAAATTGATTTGAATTGAAATGGATTTGAATTGAAATCGTGTTGAAATGAATTTAAAATGAATTTATTTTGGAAAGATTCAATTTTGATTTGAATTTGAGATGGAAGTTGAAATCGTTTTGAAAACAAATTAAAAGCGATTTATAAAATACGTTTTAAAAGGAAATCGACGAAATATATAATATATATATATATATATATAATGGCCTGAATAGAACATGTCGCGCCGCGGCAGTTCGCGAATTTCGACCATTGACTTCGAATGAATATTGCAGGAGATCCGACCATCGGATTCTCCTAAAACCGGAACCTTTGAGTTCGTATCGAAAAGGGATTTCTAATGAATATTAGAGATTTTAAATCTAACGGTTGGATTTGGAATTATGTCCAAATCAAATTTGGAAAAGGTCACTGTAAGTGCAGTTCGATGGCCGTTGATGGAAATCGACCGTATGGGCCTTGATAAAATTATTAAAAATATCAGTAATTTGTGTAAAATCATAAGAAATGATTTGTGAAGAATTAGGATGAAAAAATCCATATTTGAAAAGATAAAAATAGATTTTTATCGAAATGAACGAGTTTTGAACTAGAATAAATTGGATTTGAAATGGTTTTGAAAATAACCAGAATTTCCAATAATTGAATTGGAATGGATTTGAATCGAAATCGTCTTTGGAATATTTCAATGTTGGATTTCGTGATGATACAGATATTGTTATGGGAATTTGAAAGATATATTAATATCGTTATTTCCAATACGATATTTGTTGGTCGTAGAATTGGTATTGAATATAAGCCGATTTATTTTCTATCCAGATTCTTGTATTTAATACCAAATGTGATTTGGTTTTGTCGTGAGTGGTGTCTTCATTAACACTGTCCTTAAACCCAGTTGAGAAAAAGATTAAATCTTTTTATTTAGATTTAATGAAGTGTACCAATTAAATGGTATTTAATTGGAATTGAATTTGAATTGATTTTTGGGTTTATCGTGAACAGTGCTTTAAATAACACTTGTTCTTTAACCCGATAATTAATGGAATGTGATTTTGGGGTTGTCGTGAACGGTATATTCAATAATACTATCCTTAGACCCAACTGAGTTAAGAAAATCAGAAACTAACTGGAGATTAGTTAAGTTGAATGGTTTCTTGGGTATTGATCTGATGTTGGTTTCGACCTTCGGGGTTAATACTTAGGGAATTGCTCACTTGCTATTTTATGGTTAAAAGCTGATAGAATGGAATGTGATTTTGGGTTTATCGTGAACCGTGTTTTAAATGACACTGATTCTTTAACCCAGTTAAAGATTAAAACTAAGTGGAGTTTCAATGAATCTTTAATTAGATTGAAAAGATCGAGAATGGAGTATCACCAGTTTTTCTCCAGGCGATAGTTAAATCTTTAATTAGATTTGAACGTGAAATGGTAATTGAATTTACCGATAACACCGTGGTGTTAGATATGAAGTATTACCAGTTTTACTTCATGGGATGAATATGTTGGGATCGCGAAATTAAAACAAATGATTACTTCGGTAAGGTTCGTTAATCCCGGCTAGTTTGGATAAACCATAATTTTGGTTTGAATTGATATTCAAAAGAAGATTAAAGAATAAATTTAAGGAACTTATCTTTAATAAAATTAATGGGAACCTATCCCTAAGAATGTGAAATTGAGCAACTAACTGAAGATTAGTTAAGATGAATGGTTTCCTGGGTATTGATCTGATGTTGGTTTCGGCCTTTGGGGTTAATGTTTGGGGGATTGTTCTCTAGCTAATTTACGGTTTGTGAATGATGAATTGGAATGAGGCGTATGTTGTGTGTGTGTAACACTTGTATATTATATACGCGAGTTATTCAGAAAGACCGGGTTTATCCCATTCTGAATAACATATTCGACGTGGTGTCGAAGATGAAGACGGTGGTCGAAGACCAGAGGTCTTCACGTTTATGTGATTACTGATGATCTTGATTGGGCCGTACACCCAAGAGGAGGGAATCAGTTAGTGATCGTCCAGACGTACTTGGAGATCGATGGATATGCGAGGTACAAGGTGCCTCCGGTTTCGTTCAGACCCAGAATGGACTTGTAAATGGACTGTGTGTCTGACATTGGATATCATTCTGTGTGATTGATGGATATCGGTTGCATGGAGGGGTTTCTTGTGTGGCATGCTAAGATGCAAATGATCAAGGCTTCTGTAAAAAAGCAGAGTCTTGTGGTTGATGATCAAAGCACGGCCTGTGTGGCATAGCTTTGTGTAGCGTGGATTCGTGAGCCTCACACCCCGGTTGCGAATCAAAAATGGGAGAAGGACCCCAGGGAGGACATGCGTTTCCTTCTAGCTAGAAGTGGCGTCAGTGGTTTTACACGCCCTGATGAGTTTGACTTATGTGGTTGTTGCTGTTGCGAGGCGCCTCGGATATATCGGTGACTATGTGGAGCCGATGGAGTCATTTGTTGGCCCATTTACGCCCCAAAGGGCAGGGAAACGTAGTGTTCAGGCATAATTATCCACATTGGTGGACCGGCCCTGATGATCCAAGGGTCGATGCGTTCTGTCCCTGAGACATGGGCTAGATTGTCTCGAATTCGGTAAGGACGATCCCTTGCCTTGGTTCACAAATGGAAATCCAACTTCCAATACGTGACATTTGCGGTTTTGATTGTAGAGCCTAGTATGGCGACATGATATATGGTACCCATGCCGTCTATGATTGATACTTATGATTGAAATTGTTTTATACACTATACACTTATAGTAATATCAAAATAATCTGTTTTTTTAAACGTATCAAGCATTCTTTGGCTATTATAAGGTAAAACCCTATTCTCCGGCTTGCGGTTGAAATAACCCGAAAATCTGGGCCAGTTTAAAAATTTTATTTTGACAATTTTAGTGAATTTTGAATATTTAAAATAGATTATTTTAAATAATATTGTCGAGGAATTTATTTTGAATAGAATTCGAACGTATATATTATACGCGTCGTCGTTAGAATATAAATATTTATATATATAATTATAAATAGAATTGAAAATGGCGCGGTAGTTCGATAATTCGATTTCAAACTTCAATTGAATGTACCGGGTGCAAAACAATCCGGATTTTAGTGAAACCAAAAATGATAGGATCTAATTAATAATATCTTTCCAACGAATCCGAATAATCAAATTTTCATAGCGGGGATCAAAAGATATGTCCAGTTGAAAATTCTGAATAGTCGCTATGGAATTCAGGCCCTTAAAAATGGACATTTTGCAAACGACCTCGGATTTCGACGAAACCAGTTTTGTTGGGTCCGTGATGTTAAGTTATTGCTAGGTTTCAAATTTCATAATTTTCCGAATCAATATGTGAGCGTGGCAAAGGAAAACGCGATTGACCATTTTCAGTTGATTTTAATCGACTGGAAAATGGCCATTTTTCAAACAGTCTCAGAATTTGACGAAACTAGTTTTGTTAGGACCGTATCGTCAATACGAAGCTAGAAAATATTTTTCGAGAATTTTTAGAGTTAGTATGTGGCCCCGGTAATTTGAAATGTACGTTTAAAATTCAATATAGTGATTTAAATGTAAATTAAACGGAAACTGATTCAAATGGTCAAATCAGCTTGCGATACATATCCCATTGTGTTCGGAATGAGGGTAAAATGCTATGGACGACAGGCGATGGGCCTCGTTTTGAGGTCGTATGTGAAAGTCAACTTTTTGAAAATTAATTAAATAAATAAAAATAAAAATAAAAATAAAACTTTTCTCCCCCCCCCGTTAACCCGCTCTGGCCCCCTCTCTCCTTTCAGTTCAAAACAAAATAAAATAAAAAATAAAAAAAATAAAAAAAAGGCGGAGGCGGAAAACCGCCATCACCATCGCCGCCGCCGTGGGGCCCTCGCCACCGCCACCAAGCCACCTGCGCCTGACCCCCCTCCTCCGATCCACTCGATCCCCTCCCCTCTCTCCCATTCGACGCTCAAAAACCCTAACGCCCCACCGCGAGCCACCCAAAACCGCACCTGCAGGAACCGCCCTAACCCTCCGCCTCCTCCTGCCGCCGACATCGACGCCCCCCTGGAAGCCAGCTCCGACGAAGCCGACGCCCCCCCATCTTCGCATACAGTAAGTATTTTTATTTTACTTTTATTTTTATTTTTATTTTAAAGTTTAAAACTGATTTCGATTTTAGAGTTTAAAACTAATTTCGATTTTTAGGAATTAAAAACTGATTTTTGAAAAGATTAAAAACTGAATTTAAAAAAAAAAGGTTTAAAACTGAATTTGAAAAGGGTTTGAAAACTGATTTTATTTTGAGATTTAAAAAGAAAAATAGAATTTTTATATATTGAACTTCGAAATAAAAATAGAATTTTTATATATTGAACTTCGAAAGAAAAATAGAATTTTTATATATTGAACTTCGAAATAAAAATAGAATTTTTATATATTGAACTTCGAAAGAAAAATAGAATTTTTATATATTGAACTTCGAAATAAAAATAGAATTTTTATATATTGAACTTCGAAATAGAATTTTTTATATATTGAACATCGAAGTAAAAATATGATTTTTATATATTGAATAACGAAGTAAAAATGTGATTTTTACATATGTAGTGGCTACGGGCAAAGAAAGTGATATCGACGAGAACAGTGAAGATTTCCTGCATTGGAAGTGCCGTGGAGTTAGGATAGCTATTGGTGAGAATTTCTCACCTTTCAATTTCTTTTTCTAGTTATATATATATACTAGGATGCAGACGGTGCTTAGTAGCACCCGACACAATCGTCCACAGACCATGGACTTGTTTGTTTGGTTGCATAGATTAGTTATATGATTTGATTTGAATTTGGTTGTTTGGTGATTTTGATTGATGTGTGAATGGCGTGGGCCTTCACTAGACCGGGGATAAGGCCAGGCCTTGTCCCGTTTCTAGTATCGTGTCGTTATGCCGCCGAAATTTTCTAAAATAAGTTAGAAAAATAAAAATATCATTTTATTGAATAAATGAATTGAATAGAAATTCATAGGTTGAAATAAAATGTTTTATCGTTAAAAATATAATTTTTAACGTGAAGTGAATAAAATAAAATATTCATTTATAAACCGCACGGTTTGTTTATGTACACCTATTTGAATGACATTGATTGGGACGATAAATTTTACACATCGCCCAATAGCACAAATAAAATATGTGTTTGATTGTTTGAAACCCCACACGGGTGTTGGGATGAAATTTGAAGTTCACTCATCCTGATTGATTAAATATGTCGATCGATTGATTGACAGGCTGTTATAAGCATTAGATATCTATATTTGATGCTCATACGGTGTAGTGCACTTTGGTTGATGGTTGATTATTTATCGTTGCTATTATATACATGTGTTGTATGAAAATCCATATAATTAACTTTATATGGTAATTGATTGGGCCTCATTCCAATCGTGAAAATAAAGAATATTTTGATAATAACAAATATTTTGATAATAGGAAATATTTGAAATAGAATATTTGAAAATAGAAATATGTGAAGCCGTGATGATTAGATTGACGCCATTTTGACGTGAACGATATTTATATCGATTTTAAACGATTTCGAAATGAATTGAATTGAAAACGATTTCGAAATGAATTGAATTGAAAACGATTTCGAAATGAATTGAATTGAAAACGATTTCGAAATGAATTGAATTGAAAACGATTTCGAAATGAATTGAATTGAAAACGATTTCGAAATGAATTGAATTGAAAACGATTTCGAAATGAATTGAATTGAAAACGAATTCAAATTGAATTGAAAGTGAATTGAAATGAATTCAAATTGAATTAAAATTTGAATTGAATAGAAATGAATTTTAAAACGAATTTATAAAGAAGAATTCAATTTTGATTTGAATTGAAAAGAAAGTTGGAATTGCTTTTGAAACGATTTTAAAACTATTTATATAATTCGTTTTAAATAGAAATCGACGAAATATATATTATATATATTATATATATAATATAATGGCCTGAATAGAACGCGCCGCGCCGCGGCAGTTCGTGAATTTCGACCATTCATTTCAAACGGACATTACGGGAGATCCGACCGTCGGATTCTCCTAAAACCGGAACCGTTGGGTTCGTATCGAAAAGAGATTTCTAACGAATATTAGAAATTTGAAATCTAACGGTTGGATTTGGAGTTACGTCCAAATCAAATTTGAAAAAGGTCGCTGTAAGTGCAGTTCGATGGCCATTGATGGAAATCGACTATACGGGCCTTGATAAAATTATTAAAAATAGTAATAATTTGTGTAAAATCATAAGAAATGATTTAGAAAGGATTGGGATGAAAAACTCCATATTTGAAAGGATAAAAATAGATTTTTATCGAAATGAACTAGTTTTGAACTAGAATTATAATTCTATTTATTTTTAAATAAATAAATTGAATTTGAAAAGGGTTTTGAAAATAACCAAAATTTCCAATGATTGCATTGGAGTGGATTTGAATCGAAATTGTCTTCGGAATATTTCGATGTTGGAATTCGTGATTATACAGATGTTGTTATGGAAATTTGAAAGATATATATTTATATCGTTATTTCCAATACGACATTTGTTAGTCGTAGAATTTGATATTGAATATAAGCCGATATATTTTCTATTCAGAGCCTTGTATTGAATATCAAATGTGATTTGGGTTTGTCGTGAATGGTGTCTTCACTAACACTGTTCTTGAACCCAGTTGAGAAAAAAAATTATTTAAATCTTTTTATTTAGATTTAATGAAGTGTACCAATTAAACGATATTTAATTGGGATTGAATTGGTATTGATTTTTGGGTTTATCGTGAACAGTGTTTTAAATAACACTTGTTCTTTAACCCGATAATTAATGGAATGTGATTTTGGGTTTATCGTGAACCGTGTTTTAAATGACACTGATTCTTTAACCCAGTTAAAGATTAAAACTAAGTGGAGTTTTAATGAATCTTTAATTAGATTGAAATGATTGAAAATGGAGTATCACCAGTTTTGCTCCAGGCGATGGTTAAATCTTTAATTAGATTTGAACGTGAAATGGTAATTGAATTTACCGATAACACTGTGGTGTTAGATATGAAGTGTTACCAGTTTTACTTCATGGGATAAATAGGTTGGGATTGGGAAATAAAATAAATGATTACTTCGGTGTGGTTCGCTAATCCCGACTAGTTTGAATTGATATTCAAAGGAGATTAAAGAATAAATTTAAAAAATTTATCTTGGATAAAATTAATGGGAACTTTTCCCAAAGTATAGGAATATTTGAATAAAAGAATATTCTGAATTGGAATGAGGCGTATGTTGTGTTTGTGTAACACTTTTATAATATATACGCGAGTTATTCAGAAAGACCGGGTTTATCCCATTCTGAATAACTGATTCGACGTGGTGTCGAAGATGAAGACGGTGGTCGAAGACCGGAAGTCTTCACGTCGTTTGGGTGATTACTGATGATCTTGATTGGGCTGTACACCCAAGAAGATGGAAACAGTTAGTGATCGTCCAGACGTACTTGGAGATCGATGGATATGCGGGGTACTAGGTGCCTCCGGTTTCGTTCAGCCCCAGAACGGACTTGTAAATGGACTGTGTGTCTGACATTGGATTTTAGTCCGTGTGATTGATCTCTATTAAATATATATCTGTTTGGCGGCGGAGAATTTATTCTCTTGCTTAACGCCCTTCTCTGAGACGTACGAGCTCAGGGGTTATATATCGATGGATATCAAACGCATGGAGTGAATTGCCTGTGTGGCATGCCTAAGTGGCAATTGATCGAGGCTTCTGTTGAAAAGCAAAGTCTTGTGGTGATGATCAAAGCAAGGCCTTTGTGGCATAGCTTTGTGTAACGTTTGCTTCGCGAGTTTCACACCCGGTATGAACCAAAAACGGGAGAGGACGTCAGGGAGGGCATGCGTTTCTTTCTAGCTAGAAGTGGCGTCAGTGGTTTTACACGCCCTGACGAGTTTGACTTATGTGGTTGTTGCTGTTGCGAGGCGCCTCGGATTGATCGGTCGTTCTCGAACCGATGGAGTCATTTAGTTGGCTCACTTACACCCCATAGGGTGGGGAGACGCATGTTCAGGGTTTAAGTTTAATCCACATCGGTGGACCGGCCCTGAGGATCCAAGGGTCGATGCGCTCTGACCCTGAGGCTTGGGCTAGACAGTCTCGAAGTCGGTGAGGACTATCTTTTGCCTCGGTTCATAGATGGAAATCCAACTTCCAAATACGTGTCATTTGTGGTTTTAATTGTAGAACTAGTATGGCGACATGATACATGGTACCCATGCCGCCTATGATTGATACTTATGATTTGAAGTTGTTTTATACACTATGCACTTATTATAGTATCAAATGATTTGTTTTAAACGTATCTAGCATTCTTTGGCTGTTATAAGGGAAAACCCTATCCCCCGGCTTGCGTTGCATTGTGTGATAGGACCTGGGTCTTATAACAGCTTCATTTTTCTTTATTTAGCATTGCGCTGTTTGTTTTATGCACTGGTATTCTTGGGAGGAAACCCGTTCCGTGTTATACGGCGTGGTCCCTTGATTTACCTAACTTTAAAATAAAGATTTATAACTGTTTTAGTTCTCACACCAGTCCCATGACTGACCTGGAGTTTATTGTTTTAACCTAAACTCTGGGTGCCCTTATTTTGACATGGGCAGCTAGTAGTTTTGGTTTTGCAGATTTATATTCACAGGATCCTGGTTTACAGCTGGAACGATATCCGAAAAGCTTTGTATCCGTATATCTCCTTCTAGTTGTGTATTGTATTATTTTCCGCTGCTATGTATTTAAATGTAATTTAAATCTCTGATATTTCTGTGTAATATTCGTTTATACTCTATATATTCTTGTAATCTGATGCATTGTTGTAATATACAATGAAATGTTCTTTTATATGCGTTCTGTTGTGGCTTGTTCTCGAACTATCCGACGCTTTCCTTTACGGGGAAGTTACGGGTTTTGACAGTTGGTATCAGAGCTTTGGTTTACAAAGCAGAGAACAAGGCACATTAGAACCATACGAAAGAATTCATCAGATGATTGGATTATTAATATCCAATGGGGATGACTCGTTAGAGATGGGGTCAGTAGTATCCTAGAACGAGTGTGAAGGGTATATTTTTAAAATGAAAACAATTTTTGTTTTGAAAATCTAAATCAACTATTCGTATTTGATTATTTATTTCATGTGGATTAGGACAGTCCAGTATATAAAGGTTTGCATATACGACTTGCAAACGTGTATTTGAAGTTTTAATATACTGGATAGATATAGAATCACACTCTATTCGCCCGAAGATGATTCTGATGATAGTTCGAACATCATCAGAATTGGTATTTGTGTTTCGAAGGTGTGATATCTATATATTTCCTATTGACTGGTGTGAGAACCAAAATTAGATAGGGCCTATTGTTGTGATTTGGCATCAAAAATGTGATTTTTGTATATGTATCAAAATTATGAATTTGAAATGATAATTCACTAATTGATTGATGTTTGTGTTGTTTGTTTATTTGTTTGCTAATTTTTAGCCATTTAGCCTAATTGAACCGAATGTTGAATTATATTGAAAATTGGTTGCATTTGCTTGCATATGCATATACTTACATTGAACAGGTCATAGCAAGGAGGCTAGAGCCGAAGAATAAAATTTGTTTGCCCGACAAATAGGTACATGTTTACTACATAATTTACTGTTTTGTTTGGGTGATGATGATTTTATGAGCCTATTGGCTAGCCGCTTGGCTTTTTCTTTTTCTTTTTGAGATCTGAAGGACCGGGGAAGCTATTTGAAATTCCCCGATGCTCCCGGTGCAGGGGAGGTTATGGCGAAATTTTTCGAAAATTTAGGGTGTTAGCCAAATTTTTGAAAATTCTCAGAAACTTAAAAGTTGGAGAATGGAAGCCAGATCGAGCGTAGAATGGATTAATCAAACCACTTTCGACTTTGTTCCTTTTCGGGGACGAAAAGTTTTAAGTGGGGGAGATTGTAATAACCCGAAAATCTGGGCCAGTTTAAAATTTTTATTTTGACAATTTTAGTGAATTTTGAATATTTAAAATAGATTATTTTAAATAATATTGTCGAGGAATTTATTTTGAATAGAATTCGAACGTATATATTATACGCGTCGTCGTTAGAATATAAATATTTATATATATAATTATAAATAGAATTGAAAATGGCGCGGTAGTTCAATAATTCGATTTCAAACTTCAATTGAATGTACCGGGTGCAAAACAATCCGGATTTTAGTGAAACCAAAAATGATAGGATCTAATTAATAATATCTTTCCAACGAATCCGAATAATCAAATTTTCATAGCGGGGATCAAAAGATATGTCCAGTTGAAAATTCTGAATAGTCGCTATGGAATTCAGGCCCTTAAAAATGGACATTTTGCAAACGACCTTGGATTTCGACGAAACCAGTTTTGTTGGGTCCGTGATGTTAAGTTATTGCTAGGTTTCAAATTTCATAATTTTCCGAATCAATATGTGAGCGTGGCAAAGGAAAACGCGATTGACCATTTTCAGTTGATTTTAATCGACTGGAAAATGACCATTTTTCAAACAGTCTCAGAATTTACGAAACTAGTTTTGTTAGGACCGTATCGTCAATACGAAGCTAGAAAATATTTTTCGAGAATTTTTAGAGTTAGTATGTGGCCCCGGTAATTTGAAATGTACGTTTAAAATTCAATATAGTGATTTAAATGTAAATTAAACGGAAACTGATTCAAATGGTCAAATCAGCTTGCGATACATATCCCATTGTGTTCGGAATGGGGGTAAAACGCTATGGACGACAGGCGGTGGGCCTCGTTTCGAGGTCGTATGTGAAAGTCAACTTTTTGAAAATTAATTAATTAAATAAATAAAAATAAAATAAAAAAAACCTTTTCTCCCCCCCCCCCCCGTTAACCCGCTCTGGCCCCCTCTCTCCTTTCAGTTCGAAACAAAATAAAAAAATAATAATAATAAAAAAAGGCGGAGGCGGAAAACCGCCATCACCATCGCCGCCGCCGTGAGGCCCTCGCCACCGCCACCAAGCCACCTGCGCCTGACCCCCCTCCTCCTATCCACTCGATCCCCTCCCCTCTCTCCCATTCGACGCTCAAAAACCCTAACGCCCCACCGCGAGCCACCCAAAACCGCACCTGCAGGAACCGCCCCATCCCTCCGCCTCCTCCTGCCGCCGACATCGACGCCCCCCTGGAAGCCAACTCCGACGAAGCCGACGCCCCCCCATCTTCGCATACAGTAAGTATTTTACTTTTACTTTTATTTTTATTTTTATTTTAAAGTTTAAAAATGATTTCGATTTTAGAGTTTAAAACTAATTTCGATTTTTAGGAATTAAAAACTGATTTTTGAAAAGATTAAAAACTGAATTTAAAAAAAAAAAGGTTTAAAACTGAATTTGAAAAGGGTTTGAAAACTGATTTTATTTTGAGATTTAAAAAGAAAAATAGAATTTTTATATATTGAACTTCGAAATAAAAATAGAATTTTTATATATTGAACTTCGAAAGAAAAATAGAATTTTTATATATTGAACTTCGAAATAAAAATAGAATTTTTATATATTGAACTTCGAAAGAAAAATAGAATTTTTATATATTGAACTTCGAAATAAAAATAGAATTTTATATATTGAACTTCGAAATAGAATTTTTTATATATTGAACATCGAAGTAAAAATATGATTTTTATATATTGAATAACGAAGTAAAAATGTGATTTTTACATATGTAGTGGCTACGGGCAAAGAAAGTGATATCGACGAGAACAGTGAAGATTTCCTGCATTGGAAGTGCCGTGGAGTTAGGATAGCTATTGGTGAGAATTTCTCACCTTTCAATTTCTTTTTCTAGTTATATATATATATACTAGGATGCAGACGGTGCTTAGTAGCACCCGACACAATCGTCCACAGACCATGGACTTGTTTGTTTGGTTGCATAGATTAGTTATATGATTTGATTTGAATTTGGTTGTTTGGTGATTTTGATTGATGTGTGAATGGCGTGGGCCTTCACTAGACCGGGGATAAGGCCAGGCCTCGTCCCGTTTCTAGTATCGTGCCGTTATGCCGCCGAAATTTTCTAAAATAAGTTAGAAAAATAAAAATATCATTTTATTGAATAAATGAATTGAATAGAAATTCATAAGTTGAAATAAAATGTTTTATCGTTAAAAATATAATTTTTAACGTGAAGTGAATAAAATAAAATATTCATTTATAAACCGCACGGTTTGTTTATGTACACCTATTTGAATGACATTGATTGGGACGATAAATTTTACACATCGCCCAATAGCACAAATAAAATATGTGTTTGATTGTTTGAAACCCCACACGGGTGTTGGGATGAAATTTGAAGTTCACTCATCCTGATTGATTAAATATGTCGATCGATTGATTGACAGGCTGTTATAAGCATTAGATATCTATATTTGATGCTCATACGGTGTAGTGCACTTTGGTTGATTATTTATCGTTGCTATTATATACATGTGTTGTATGAAAATCCATATAATTAACTTTATATGGTAATTGATTGAGCCTCATTCCAATCGTGAAAATAAAGAATATTTTGATAATAACAAATATTTTGATAATAGGAAATATTTGAAATAGAATATTTGAAAATAGAAATATGTGAAGTCGTGATGATTAGATTGACGCCATTTTGACGTGAACGATATTTATATCGATTTTAAATGATTTCGAAATGAATTGAATTTAAAATGATTTCGAAATGAATTGAATTGAAAACGATTTCGAAATGAATTGAATTGAAAACGATTTCGAAATGAATTGAATTGAAAACGATTTCGAAATGAGTTGAATTGAAAACGAATTCAAATTGAATTGAAAGTGAATTGAAATGAATTCAAATTGAATTAAAATTTGAATTGAATAGAAATGAATTTTAAAACGAATTTATAAAGAAGAATTCAATTTTGATTTGAATTGAAAAGAAAGTTGGAATTGCTTTTGAAACGATTTTAAAACTATTTATATAATTCGTTTTAAATAGAAATCGACGAAATATATATTATATATATTATATATATAATATAATGGCCTGAATAGAACACGCCGCGCCGCGGCAGTTCGTGAATTTCGACCATTCATTTCAAACGGACATTACGGGAGATCCGACCGTCGGATTCTCCTAAAACCGGAACCGTTGGGTTCGTATCGAAAAGAGCTTTCTAACGAATATTAGAAATTTGAAATCTAACGGTTGGATTTGGAGTTAAGTCCAAATCAAATTTGAAAAAGGTCGCTGTAAGTGCAGCTCGATGGCCATTGATGGAAATCGACTATACGGGCCTTGATAAAATTATTAAAAATAGTAATAATTTGTGTAAAATCATAAGAAATGATTTAGAAAGGATTGGGATGAAAAACTCCATATTTGAAAGGATGAAAATAGATTTTTATCGAAATGAACTAGTTTTGGACTAGAATTATAATTCTATTTATTTTTAAATAAATAAATTGAATTTGAAAAGGGTTTTGAAAATAACCAAAATTTCCAATGATTGCATTGGAGTGGATTTGAATCGAAATTGTCTTCGGAATATTTCGATGTTGGAATTCGTGATTATACAGATGTTGTTATGGAAATTTGAAAGATATATATTTATATCGTTATTTCCAATACGACATTTGTTAGTCGTAGAATTTGATATTGAATATAAGCCGATATATTTTCTATTTAGAGCCTTGTATTGAATATCAAATGTGATTTGGGTTTGTCGTGAATGGTGTCTTCACTAACACTGTTCTTGAACCCAGTTGAGAAAAAAAAATTAATTAAATCTTTTTATTTAGATTTAATGAAGTGTACCAATTAAACGATATTTAATTGGGATTGAATTGGTATTGATTTTTGGGTTTATCGTGAACAGTGTTTTAAATAACACTTGTTCTTTAACCCGATAATTAATGGAATGTGATTTTGGGTTTATCGTGAACCGTGTTTTAAATGACACTGATTCTTTAACCCAGTTAAAAATTAAAACTAAGTGGAGTTTTAATGAATCTTTAATTAGATTGAAATGATCGAAAATGGAGTATCACCAGTTTTGCTCCAGGCGATGGTTAAATCTTTAATTAGATTTGAACGTGAAATGGTAATTGAATTTACCGATAACACTGTGGTGTTAGATATGAAGTATTACCAGTTTTACTTCATGGGATGAATAGGTTGGGATTGGGAAATAAAATAAATGATTACTTCGGTGTGGTTCGCTAATCCCGACTAGTTTGAATTGATATTCAAAGGAGATTAAAGAATAAATTTAAAGAATTTATCTTGGATAAAATTAATGGGAACTTTTCCCAAAGTATAGGAATATTTGAATAAAAGAATATTCTGAATTGGAATGAGGCGTATGTTGTGTTTGTGTAACACTTTTATAATATATACGCGAGTTATTCAGAAAGACCGGGTTTATCCCATTCTGAATAACTGATTCGACGTGGTGTCGAAGATGAAGACGGTGGTCAAAGACCGGAAGTCTTCACGTCGTTTGGGTGATTACTGATGATCTTGATTAGGCTGTACACCCAAGAAGATGGAAACAGTTAGTGATCGTCCAGACGTACTTGGAGATCGATGGATATGCGGGGTACTAGGTGCCTCCGGTTTCGTTCAGCCCCAGAACGGACTTGTAAATTGACTGTGTGTCTGACATTGGATTTTAGTCCGTGTGATTGATCTCTATTAAATATATATCTGTTTGGCGGCGGAGAATTTATTCTCTTGCTTAACGCCCTTCTCTGAGACGTACGAGCTCAGGGGTTATATATCGATGGATATCAAACGCATGGAGTGAATTGCCTGTGTGGCATGCCTAAGTGGCAATTGATCGAGGCTTCTGTTGAAAAGCAAAGTCTTGTGGTGATGATCAAAGCAAGGCCTTTGTGGCGTAGCTTTGTGTAACGTTTGCTTCGCGAGTTTCACACCCGGTATGAACCAAAAACGGGAGAGGACGTCAGGGAGGGCATGCGTTTCTTTCTAGCTAGAAGTGGCGTCAGTGGTTTTACACGCCCTGACGAGTTTGACTTATGTGGTTGTTGCTGTTGCGAGGCGCCTCGGATTGATCGGTCGTTCTCGAACCGATGGAGTCATTTAGTTGGTTCACTTACACCCCATAGGGTGGGGAGACGCATGTTCAGGGTTTAAGTTTAATCCACATCGGTGGACCGGCCCTGAGGATCCAAGGGTCGATGCGCTCTGACCCTGAGGCTCGGGCTAGACAGTCTCGAAGTCGGTGAGGACTATCTTTTGCCTCGGTTCATAGATGGAAATCCAACTTCCAAATACGTGTCATTTGCGGTTTTAATTGTAGAACTAGTATGGCGACATGATACATGGTACCCATGCCGCCTATGATTGATACTTATGATTTGAAGTTGTTTTATACACTATGCACTTATTATAGTATCAAATGATTTGTTTTAAACGTATCTAGCATTCTTTGGCTGTTATAAGGGAAAACCCTATCCCCCGGCTTGCGTTGCATTGTGTGATAGGACCTGGGTCTTATAACAGCTTCATTTTTCTTTATTTAGCATTGCGCTGTTTGTTTTATGCACTGGTATTCTTGGGAGGAAACCCGTTCCGTGTTATACGGCGTGGTCCCTTGATTTACCTAACTTTAAAATAAAGATTTATAACTGTTTTAGTTCTCACACCAGTCCCATGACTGACCTGGAGTTTATTGTTTTAACCTAAACTCTGGGTGCCCTTATTTTGACATGGGCAGCTAGTAGTTTTGGTTTTGCAGATTTATATTCACAGGATCCTGGTTTACAGCTGGAACGATATCCGGAAAGCTTTGTATCCGTATATCTCCTTCTAGTTGTGTATTGTATTATTTTCCGCTGCTATGTATTTAAATGTAATTTAAATCTCTGATATTTCTGTGTAATATTCGTTTATACTCTGTATATTCTTGTAATCTGATGCATTGTTGTAATATACAATGAAATGTTCTTTTATATGCGTTCTGTTGTGGCTTGTTCTCGAACTATCCGACGCTTTCCTTTACGGGGAAGTTACGGGTTTTGACAGCGGTGCATTGTGTGATGGGACCTGGGTCTTTTAATAGCTTCATTTTCTTTATTTAGCATTGCGCTGTTGTTTTATGCACTGGTATTCTTGGGAGGAAACCCGTTCCGTGTTATACGGCATGGTCCCTTGATATATCTGATTTAAAGTAAAGATTAACAACTGTTTTAGTTCTCACACCAGTCACATGACTGACCTGGAGTTTATTGTTTTAACCTAAACTCTGGGTGCCCTTATTTTGACACGAGCAGCTAGTAGTTTTGGTTTTGCAGATTTATATTCATAGGATCCTGATTTACTGCTAGAACGATACTCGGAAAGCTCTGTATCCATGTATTACTTCTAGTTGTGTATTGTATTATTTTCCGCTGCGATGTATTTAAATGTAATTTAAATCTCTGATATATTCTGTGTAATATTTATTCATACTCTGTATATTCTTGTATTCTGATGGAATTGTTGTAATATACAATGAAATGTTCTTCTGTTTGTGTTCTGATTCGTCTTGTCCTCAAAGTAATTCGTTCTTTCTCTTCTCTACGGAGACCGGGGAAGTTCGGGTCGCTTCAGATTTCATTTTTTATGTAAGATAGAATGATTAGAAAGATTCATAGTTTAACAAAAATGTGTTGACATGAAAAGTTACATTTTTAATGCAAATAATGTGTGTAATTAGAAGGTAGATTTGAATTTGAAATTTTTGATGAATAAGGACAAATGGATTTAAGGGAATGAATGTAAATGAATTAATTACTAATTGCAAATCAGTGACTTATTAGTAAATGCCATAATAGATGCTCGTTAGTTATTGTTGATGATTGTGTCATTATAACATGTAATCAAAGGGGATTTATGGAATTAGAAATGAGAAATATGCCACCTCAGTCAATTTTCTTTATAACATACAAATATGGATAAATGGGCCTTTTGGAATAAAAGAATAAAATAGTATTAATATATATACCTTAATATACTAAACCCTAATTCCCATTAGCAGTAGTCGCCGCCCCCCTGATACCAATGGCCAGAGACACTCTCTTCTTCTTTCCCTAATTTCTTCTAATCCGCTCTATAAAACTTCCTGCCCCTTTAAAGTTTATTGTAGAGATTGATTCACTCTTCAATTCCATACGGAGGTGATCTTCTACTGTATAGCAATTTGCTCGAACCGACCACCTGAACACTCGTTGTATCACCTCGAACCCCTCCTCCTAGCCGCGTGCGAGTTGGATGTGGTGGGGCCCCTCTGGTGCGTGTTGTCCCTCTCTCCGGCGTGGTGGTCTCCGATCGTCGCGAAGCTCTGTAATTTGGTCGAAAACTCCAACCCTAAAATCGAACAAATTGGGTAAAGCGCGGCCTAATTCTGATAGAGTAAGAAAGGTAGAAAATTTAATTTAATTATTTTTTTAATCTAATCTAAATTATTAACAACCTTAATTAATTCATAACTAATGCATATGAACTCGGAATTGAATAATTTCAGATCCATTAGGATCGTGAGTCCGAGATCTACACTTCTGGACTAATTAGAACTGATTTGGAGTAGAACAAATTTTGGACAAAATTCGATTCTGAATTATTCAGAATTAAAACCGACTGTGAGATTTCTATTTTTATAATTAAAAATTTAATTATTTCTCGCTATTAGGAATCCATGTAGTTATGTTAATAAAATCAGATATGTGATGCTTGGAATTTAAATTTGTTGAATGTTGATTGTGATACTCATGTTTGTTAGATCTTGTTCTATAATAGAATATTTTTTTTATTTGAATCTATAGTTTATTGTTTGATCTCGATTTGGAATAAAAAATTTATTTTTATTTCAGATCTATGTATATTGATTTGATTTTATAATATAAGTTTCATCTTTTATTTAGAAACATGAAACATGATTTTGTCAAATTTAAATTTACAATAAAAATCTCATTTTTATTGTTAACATGAAACATGGTTTTTTCAAATTTAGATTTACAATAAAAATCTCATTTTTATTGTAGCATGAAACATAGTTTTGTCAAATTTAGAGTTACAATAAAAATCTCATTTTTATTGTTTACATGAAACAGGTTTTTGTCAAAAATTTATTTTCATTATAATAAAAAGATTATGGTTAAAAGATTATAATACAAAGATTATGATTAAAAGATTAAAATAAAAAAGATTCCCTTTTTATTGTCACTTTTGTTTAATGGTTTATTTAAAACAAAATTGTCACTTTTGATTAATAGTTTAGTTGAAACAAATTATCACCTTTGTTTCATAGTTTAATGTAAACAAAATTATCACCTTTGTTTCATAGTTTAGTTTAAACATAATTATCACCTATGTTTCATAGTTTAGTTTAAACAAAATAATCATCTTTGTTTCATAGTTTAGTTGAAACAAAATTATTATCTTTGTTTCATAGTTTAGTTGAAACAAAATTACCACCCTTGTTTTATAGTTTAGTTGAAACAAAATTATCGCCTTTGTTTCATAGTTTAGTTTAAACAAAATTATCACCCTTGTTTCATAGTTTAGTTGGAAAAAAATTATCACCCTTGTTTCATAGTTTAGTTTAAACAAAATTATCACCCTTGTTTCATAGTTTAGTTGAAACAAAATTATCACCTTTGTTTCATAGTTTATTTGAAACAAAATTATCTCCTTTGTTCCATAGTTTAGTTTAAACAAAATTATCACCCTTGTTTCATTGTTTAGTTTAAACAAAATTATCAATTTTGTTTCATAGCTTAGTTTAAACAAAATTATCACTTTTGTTGAATGGTTTAGCTGAAAACAAAAATGAAAAGAACCATTTTTATCATTTTGTTGAATTAGAATTTTCAACAAAAATGAAAAGAACCATGTTTATCATTTTGTTGAATTAGAATTTTCAACAAAAGTGAAAAGAACCATTTTTATCATTTTGTTGAATTAGAATTTTCAACAAAAATGAAAAGAACCATTTTTATCATTTTGTTGAATTAGAATTTTCAACAAAAATGAAAAGAAACGGTTTTATCATTTTGATGAATTGAAATAAGAATATAGAAAAATGTTCATGTTTTAAAATAAAACATGTCTACATTAAAAATTCACATTTTAATGTAATGTAAGGAAATCGGAAAATGTTCATGTTTTATTTTAAAACATGTCTACATTAAAAATTCACATTTTTAATGTAATGTAAGGAAATGGAGAAATGATCATGTTTTAAAATGATAAAACATATCTACATTAAAAATTCACATTTTTAATGTAATGTAAGGAAATAGGAAAATGTTCATATTTTAAAATAGAACATGTCTACATTAAAAAAATTAACATTTTAATGTAATGTAAGGAAATAGGAAAATGTTCATGTTTTAAAATAAAACATATCTACATTGAAAAAATTCACATTTTTAATGTAATGTAAGGAAATAGAGAAATGTTCATTTTTTAAAATAATAAAACATGTCTTGTAATAACCCGTAAAATGCGAGCCAGTTTGAAATTTTTATTTTGGCAATTTTAGTGAATTTTGAATATTTAAAATAGATTATTTTAAATAAAATCGACGAGAAATTTACTTTGAATAGAATTCGACGTATATATTATACGCGTCGTCGTTAGAATATAAATATTTATATATAATTATAAATAGAAGAGAAAATGGCGCGGTAGTTCGATAATTCGATTTCAAACTTCAATTGAATGTACCGGGTACAAAACAATCCGGATTTTAATGAAACCAAAAACATTAGGATCTAATTGATGATATCTTTCTAACGGATGTAAGAAACTGAGATTTCACTTTAAAAATTGAGAGATATGTCCAGTTGAAAATTCTGAATAGTCGCTATGGAATTCAGGCCCTTAAAAATGGACATTTTGCAAACGACCTCGGATTTCGACGAAACCAGTTTTGTTGGGTCCGGAATGTGAAGTTATTGCTAGGTTTCAAATTTCATAATTTTTCGAATCAATATGTGAGCGTGGCAAAGGAAAACGCGTTTGACCAGTTTCAGTTGATTTTAATCGACTGGAAATTGGCCATTTTTCTAACGGTCTCAGAATTCGACGAAACTAGTTTTGTTAGGACCGTATCGTCAATACGAAGTCAGAAAATATTTTTTAGGAATTTTTAAAGCTAGTATGTGACCCCGGTAATTTGAAATGTACGTTTAAAATTCAATATAGTGATTTAAATGTAAATTTAACGGAAACTGATTCAAACGATCAAATCAACCTACGATACATATCCCATTGTGTTCGGAATGGGCGTAAAACGCTATGGACGACAGGCGGTGGGTTCGATTTCGAGTTGAAATTAAAAGTTGCTTTTAGAATTTAAAATAAATTAAATATATATATATTATTATATAACCCACTACACCCTCTCTCTCCCCTCACTCTCCCAGGTCAAACTCGAAGAAAAAAAAAAAAAAAGAATCGCCGCTCAGGGAATCGCGACCCCCCTCCCAACGTAGGTCGTCGCGCCGCCCTGGCCAGGCGCCGCCGTCCCCCTCCCACTAGGCCGCGACCTTCCCTCCGCCATTGGCCTCCTCCGCGACGTCAGCTTCCCCCCAACTCGATCCCCTCCCTCTCGACTGAAGGCCGAACCCCCCCTTGACCAAATCCTCCCAGAACCCCAGCACCGACCTCCTCCGCCGCACTGAAGTCCGCCGTGGCCCACAGCTTCCCCCCCCCCCCCCCCCCCGCTGATTCCGACGCAACCGACCCCCCCTTCCTTCCGATCTGAGCGGTAAGTTTATTATCCTATGTTATTTTATTTAATGTTTAATTATAATACTTGGTTTTATTTTATTTTTGCTTATAAATGACATAGTTTTTATTTTATTTTCCTTTAGAGTTTTATCTGCAAAACTGAATTTTAAAAATGTGAACTTTAGTTGTAAATCTCATATGTGAAAGTATGATTTTGAATGAAGTAAAAATAAGATTTTTATTTAGTATTAAAAATATGATTTTTATATTTTTAAAGAATTAAAAATATGATCTTTATATTTTTAAAGTATTAAAAATATAGTCTTTACTATATAGATGATGTAAAAATATGATTTTCGTTTATGTAGAGAATTAGAAATATAATTTTTACATGATAGCAATATTAAAAATAGCATCTTTATATGTGTAGAAAATAAAAATGTGATTTTTATAATGATGTATATGAAAAAGTTCAATCTTTATATTTGAAAAGATAAGATCTTTATATGTAAAAAGGCGAAATCTTTATATAGAGAATAGCGTTATAAAAATAAAATCTTTATCTATATAACGGAATAAAAATTCGATTTTTAAATATATGAAGTTATTATAAAAATATGATTTTTAAATTGAAAGTGAACAAATAAAAATGTGATTTTTATTTTAAAGACATCAAAATATAAAAATGTGTGATTTTTATATATGTAGTGACTACGGGCAACGAAGATGATAAAAAGGCGAGAATGAAGAAGATTTCTTTAAAAGAAGAATCAAGATGATTGGATAGCTATCGGTGAGAATTTCTCACTCTTCAACTTATTTTCTAGTTATATATATATATACTAGGATGCAGACGGTGTTTAGTAGCACCCGACACCCGTCCACATACCATGGACTTGTTTGTTTGGATGTTTGGTGATTGATTGAGATATTGGTTTGAATGTGGTTTGTGGTGTGAAAAATCGAATCGATAAATTGGTTAGGATTAGACGTGCGCCGTTATAAGGCGAAGGAGTAAGACTAGGTTAGACTCTTACTCCAAATTTTGTGGTTTGCATAACGAAAGTGATTTGACTGATGTGTGAATGGCGTGGGCCTTCACTAGACCGGGGATAAGGCTAGGCCTTGTCCCGTTTCTAGTATCGTGCCGTTATGCCGCCGAAATTTTCTAAAATATGTTAGAAAAATAAAAATATCATTTTATTGAATAAATGAACTGAATAGAAATTCAAGTGTTAAAATAAATTGTTTTATCGTTAAAAATATAATTTTTAACGTGAAAGTGAATAAATAGATATTTATAAACAAATCGGCCGATTTGTTTATATACACCGATTTGACTGATATTGATTGGGTCGATAAATTTTACACATCGCCCAACTGCACAAATAAAATCTGTGTTTGATTGTTTGAAACCCCACACGGGTGT
Source organism: Allium sativum (assembly GCA_030737875.1). Classification (NCBI taxonomy): domain Eukaryota; kingdom Viridiplantae; phylum Streptophyta; class Magnoliopsida; order Asparagales; family Amaryllidaceae; genus Allium; species Allium sativum. The sequence continues at coordinate 229,667,038 of CM060918.1, forward strand.
TGGGATGAAATTTGAAGTTCACTCATCCTGATTGATTAAATGTGTCGATCGATTGATTGACAGGCTGTTCTAAGCGTTAGATATCGATATTTGATGCTTATACAGTGTAGTGCACTTTGGTTGATGATTGATTATTTTTCGACGCTATTATATACATGTGTTGTATGGAATCCATATAATTAACATTATATGGTGATTGATTGGGCCTCATTCCAATCGGGAAAACAACGAATATTATAAAAGAAAATTCATGTGCTGAATATAGAAATAGTCATGTGTTGACGATGTTCATGTGTTGAAAATATTCGTGTGTTGAGTAAAATATTTTATATAATAAAAATTTACATCTTTATCATATTTAAAATTAGAACTACTTCCTAGTAGAAGTCTAATTAAAATCAAACGATAGATACCTTAGTTTTATAAAATATTTTACATAACAAAAATGGTGATGTGTTGACAGTACTCATGTGTTGAGAATAGTCATGTGTTGACGATGTTCATGTGTTGAATGGGATAAATATTCATTTGTTGAATAGAATAAAGGAGTTGTGAAAATATAAAGCCGTGTTGATTAGTTTTGCGCCATTTTGACGAGAACGATATTTATATCGATTTTATTCATTGTATAACGAGTATTGAATTGAAAACGATTTCGAAATGAATTGAATTGAAAACGATTTCGAAATGAATTGAATTGAAAACGATTTCGAAATGAATTGAATTGAAAACGATTTCGAAATGAATTGAATTGAAAACGATTTCGAAATGAATTGAATTGAAAACGATTTCGAAATGAATTGAATTGAAAACGATTTCGAAATGAATTGAATTGAAAACGAATTCAAATTGAATTGAAAGTGAATTGAAATGAATTCAAATTGAATTGAAATTTGAATTGAATAGAAATGAATTTTAAAACGAATTTATAGAGAAGAATTCAATTTTGATTTGAATTGAAATGGAAGTTGAAATTGCTTTTGAAACGAATTCAAAACTATTTTTAAAATTCGTTTTAAAAGGAAATCGACGAAATATATATTATATATATTATATATATAATATAATGGCCTGAATAGAACGCGCCGCGCCGCGGCAGTTCGTGAATTTCGACCATTTATTTCAAACGGACATTGCGGGAGATCCGACCGTCGGATTCTCCTAAAACCGGAACCGTTGGGTTCGTATCGAAAAGAGCTTTCCAATGAATATTAGAAATTTGAAATCTAACGGTTGGATTTGGAATTATGTCCAAATCAAATTCGAAAAAGGTCGCTATAAGTGCAGTTCGATGGCCGTTGTTGGAAATCGACTGTACGGGCCTTGATAAAATTAATAAAAATATCTATAATTTGTGTAAAATTATAATATGTGAATTGGAAAGATTTGGGCTGGAAAATTCCACCTTTGAAAAGATAAAAATAGATTTTTATCGAAATGAACTAGTTTTGAACTAGAATTGAAATCAATTTATTTTTAAAAATAAATAAATTGAATATGAAAGTGATATTGAAAATAATCGATAATTTCCAATACGTGGATTGGACTGGAGCTGAATCGAAATTATCTTCGGGATATTTCGATGTTGGATTTCGTGACTATACAAATATTGTTATGGGGATTTGAAAGATATTTTATATCGTTATTTCCAATACGATATTTGTTGGTTTCAGAATTTGATATTGAATATAAGCCGATATATTTTCTATTCAGAGCCTTGTATTTAATATCAAATGTGATTTGGTTTGTCGTGAATCGTGTTTTGATGACATTGGTTCTTTAACCCAGTTAAAGGCAGGATATTGATTTTTGAAAAGATTAAAACTAAGTGGAGTTTTAATGAATCTTTAATTAGATTAAAATGTGAATTGATAATTTAAATTATCAAATCTGAAAGGTGATCGAGAATGGAGTACCACCAGTTTTGCTCCAAAGCGATAGTTGAATCTTTAATTAGATTTGAACGTGAAATGGTAATTAATTTTACCGATAACACAGTGGTGTTAGTTGTGGAGTATTACCAGTTTTCTCCATGGGATATAGGTTGGGATTGGGAAATAAAATAAATAATTACATCGGTGTGGTTCGTTAATCCCGACTAGTTTGAAGTGATATCCAAAGGAGGATTAAAGAATAAATTTAGAAGAATTTATCTTGGATAAAATTAATGGGAACATTTCCCTAAGAACGTGTTTTTGTGAATAAAAGAATATTCTGAATTGGAATGAGGCGTTTGTTGTGTTTGTGTAACATTTGTTTATTATATACGTGGGTTATTCAGAAAGGCCGGGTTATACCCATTCTGAATAACCGATTCGACGAGATGTCGAAGATGAAGACGGTGGTTGAAGACCGGAAGTCTTCACATCGTTTGGGTGATTACTGATGATCTTGATTGGGCTGTACACCCAAGATGAGGGAAACAGTCGGTGATCGTCCAGACGTACTTGGGGATCGATGGATATGCGAGGAAAGTGCCTCCGGTTTCGTTCAGACCCAGAACGGACTTGTAAATGGACTGTGTGTCTGACATTGGATTTTAGTCCGTGTGATTGATCTCTATTAAATATATATCTGTTTGGCGGCGGAGAATTTATTCTCTTGCTTAACGCCCTTCTCTGAGACGTACGAGCTCAGGGGTTATATATTGATGGATATCAAACGCATGGAGTGAGTTGCCTGTGTGGCATGCGTAAGTGGCAATTGATCAAGGCTTCTGTTGAAAAGCAAAGTCTTGTGGTTGATGATCAAAGCACGGCCTGTGTGGCGTAGCTTTGTGTATAACGTGAATTCGCGAGCCTCACACCTCGGTATGAGTCAAAAACGGGAGACGGACCGCTGGGAGAGCACGACGTTTCTTTCTAGCTAGGGTGGTGTCAGTGACCTACCAGCCCTGACATTTATATACTTTTCACCTGTGTGGTTGTTGGATACGAGGCGCCTCGGATATAGGTCTGTAAGGACCGGGAAACGTGTGTTCAGGAATAACTAATCCTCAAAAGTAAGAGAGGACCGGCCCAGCCGATTCCAAGGATCAAAGTGGGGTCCTGAGGCATTTGCTAGAGTGTCTCGAACGCGGAGAGGAGCTTGCCCCTTGCCTCGGCTCATGACGGAATCCAATTTCCAATACGTGTATTGCGGTTTTAATTGTAGAACTAGTATGGCGACATGATAGATGGTACCCATGCCGCCTATGATTGATATTTATGATTTGAATTGTTTTGACACTATACACTTATTATAGTATCAAATAATGTGTTTTAAACGTATCAAGCATGCTTTGGCTGTTATAAGGGAAAACCCTATCCTCCGGCTTGCGTTGCATTGTGTGATGGGACCTGGGTCTTATAACAGCTTCATTTTTCTTTATTTAGCATTGCGCTGTTTGTTTTATGCACTGGTATTCTTGGGAGGAAACCCGTTCCGTGTTATACGGCGTGGTCCCTTGATTTACCGAACTTTAAAATAAAGAATTATAACTGTTTTAGTTCTCACACCAGTCCCATGACTGACCTGGAGTTTATTGTTTTAACCTAAACTCTGGGTGCCCCTATTTTCCGCACGGGCAGCTAGTAGTTTTGGTTTTGCAGATTTATATCCACAGGGTCCTGATTTACAGCTGGAACGATGCTCGGAAAGCTCTGTATCCGTGTATCACTTCTAGTTGTGTTTTGTATATTTTTCCGCTGCTATGTAATTTATTGTAATCTCTGATATTTGTTGAATGTAATTTATTCATTTATACTCTGTATATTCTTGTATCTGATGGAATTGTTGTAATAGCAATGAAATGTTCTTCCGTATGCGCTCTGTTTTGTCTTGTCCTCAATTCTATCCGTGCTTTCCTTCACGGGGAAGTTCGGGTCGTCTCATTTTGGTATCAGAGCTTTGGTTTACAGAGCTAGAGAACAAGACACATTAGAACCATACGAAAGAATTCATCAGATATTGGATTAGCAACATCCAATTAGAATGACTCGTTAGAGATAGGATTAGTAGTATCCTAGAACGAGTGTGAAGAGTATATTTTTCAAATGAAAACAATTTTGTTTTGAAAATTTAAATCGTTTTAAACGTATTTGAATATTTATTTATTTTGAATATGGACAATCGAGTATATATAGATTTCGCGTATACGCGTCATGAACGTATATTCGAAGCTTTAATATACTGGGTAGATATAGAATCACATTCTAGACATCCGGGGATGATTCTGATGATGGTGCATCATCATCAGTATTCATATTCGAGTTTCGAAGGTGTGATTTTCTATATATTTCCATTAGACTGGTGTGAGAACCAAAACTAATATAGTTAGAACACATTGTTGTGAATTGGCATCAAAAACATGATTTTTGTATATATGTATCAAAATTATGAATTTGAAACTCTAATTCACTAATTGATTGATGTTTGTGTTGTTTGTTTATTTGTTTGCTAATTTTTAACCATTTATGCCTAATTGAATCGAATATTGAATTGTATTGAAAATTGGTCGCATTTGCTTGCATATACCTATACTTACATTGAACAGGTCATAGCAAGGAGGCTAGAGCCGAAGAATAAAATTTGTTTGCCCGACAAATAGGTACATGTTTATTACATAATTTCCTGTTTTGTTTGGGTGATGATGATTTTGTGAGCCTATTGGCTAGCCGCTTGGCTTTTTCTTTTTCTTTTTGAGATCTGAAGGACCGGGGAAGCTATTTGAAATTCCCCGATGCTCCCGGTGCAGGGGAGGTTATGGCGAAATTTTTCGAAAATTTAGGGTGTTAGCCAAATTTTTGAAATTTTGAAAATTCTCAGAAACTGAAAAGTTGGAGAATGGAAGCCAGATCGAACGTAGCGTTGAATAATCAAACCACTTTCGACTTTTGTTCCTTTTCGGGGACGAAAAGTTTTAGGTGGGGGAGATTGTAATAACCCGTAAAATGCGAGCCAGTTTGAAATTTTTATTTTGGCAATTTTAGTGAATTTTGAATATTTAAAATAGATTATTTTAAATAAAATCGACGAGAAATTTACTTTGAATAGAATTCGACGTATATATTATACGCGTCGTCGTTAGAATATAAATATTTATATATAATTATAAATAGAAGAGAAAATGGCGCGGTAGTTCGATAATTCGATTTCAAACTTCAATTGAATGTACCGGGTACAAAACAATCCGGATTTTAATGAAACCAAAAACATTAGGATCTAATTGATGATATCTTTCTAACGGATGTAAGAAACTGAGATTTCACTTTAAAAATTGAGAGATATGTCCAGTTGAAAATTCTGAATAGTCGCTATGGAATTCAGGCCCTTAAAAATGGACATTTTGCAAACGACCTCGGATTTCGACGAAACCAGTTTTGTTGGGTCCGGAATGTGAAGTTATTGCTAGGTTTCAAATTTCATAATTTTTCGAATCAATATGTGAGCGTGGCAAAGGAAAACGCGTTTGACCAGTTTCAGTTGATTTTAATCGACTGGAAATTGGCCATTTTTCTAACGGTCTCAGAATTCGACGAAACTAGTTTTGTTAGGACCGTATCGTCAATACGAAGTCAGAAAATATTTTTTAGGAATTTTTAAAGCTAGTATGTGACCCCGGTAATTTGAAATGTACGTTTAAAATTCAATATAGTGATTTAAATGTAAATTTAACGGAAACTGATTCAAACGATCAAATCAACCTACGATACATATCCCATTGTGTTCGGAATGGGCGTAAAACGCTATGGACGACAGGCGGTGGGTTCGATTTCGAGTTGAAATTAAAAGTTGCTTTTAGAATTTAAAATAAATTAAATATATATATATTATTATATAACCCACTACACCCTCTCTCTCCCCTCACTCTCCCAGGTCAAACTCGAAGAAAAAAAAAAAAAAAAAAAAGAATCGCCGCTCAGGGAATCGCGACCCCCCTCCCAACGTAGGTCGTCGCGCCGCCCTGGCCAGGCGCCGCCGTCCCCCTCCCACTAGGCCGCGACCTTCCCTCCGCCCTTGGCCTCCTCCGCGACGTCAGCTTCCCCCCAACTCGATCCCCTCCCTCTCGACTGAAGGCCGAACCCCCCCTTGACCAAATCCTCCCAGAACCCCAGCACCGACCTCCTCCGCCGCACTGAAGTCCGCCGTGGCCCACAGCTTCCCCCCCCCCGCTGATTCCGACGCAACCGACCCCCCCTTCCTTCCGATCTGAGCGGTAAGTTTATTATCCTATGTTATTTTATTTAATGTTTAATTATAATACTTGGTTTTATTTTATTTTTGCTTATAAATGACATAGTTTTTATTTTATTTTCCTTTAGAGTTTTATCTGCAAAACTGAATTTTAAAAATGTGAACTTTAGTTGTAAATCTCATATGTGAAAGTATGATTTTGAATGAAGTAAAAATAAGATTTTTATTTAGTATTAAAAATATGATTTTTATATTTTTAAAGAATTAAAAATATGATCTTTATATTTTTAAAGTATTAAAAATATAGTCTTTACTATATAGATGATGTAAAAATATGATTTTCGTTTATGTAGAGAATTAGAAATATAATTTTTACATGATAGCAATATTAAAAATAGCATCTTTATATGTGTAGAAAATAAAAATGTGATTTTTATAATGATGTATATGAAAAAGTTCAATCTTTATATTTGAAAAGATAAGATCTTTATATGTAAAAAGGCGAAATCTTTATATAGAGAATAGCGTTATAAAAATAAAATCTTTATCTATATAACGGAATAAAAATTCGATTTTTAAATATATGAAGTTATTATAAAAATATGATTTTTAAATTGAAAGTGAACAAATAAAAATGTGATTTTTATTTTAAAGACATCAAAATATAAAAATGTGTGATTTTTATATATGTAGTGACTACGGGCAACGAAGATGATAAAAAGGCGAGAATGAAGAAGATTTCTTTAAAAGAAGAATCAAGATGATTGGATAGCTATCGGTGAGAATTTCTCACTCTTCAACTTATTTTCTAGTTATATATATATATACTAGGATGCAGACGGTGTTTAGTAGCACCCGACACCCGTCCACATACCATGGACTTGTTTGTTTGGATGTTTGGTGATTGATTGAGATATTGGTTTGAATGTGGTTTGTGGTGTGAAAAATCGAATCGATAAATTGGTTAGGATTAGACGTGCGCCGTTATAAGGCGAAGGAGTAAGACTAGGTTAGACTCTTACTCCAAATTTTGTGGTTTGCATAACGAAAGTGATTTGACTGATGTGTGAATGGCGTGGGCCTTCACTAGACCGGGGATAAGGCTAGGCCTTGTCCCGTTTCTAGTATCGTGCCGTTATGCCGCCGAAATTTTCTAAAATATGTTAGAAAAATAAAAATATCATTTTATTGAATAAATGAACTGAATAGAAATTCAAGTGTTAAAATAAATTGTTTTATCGTTAAAAATATAATTTTTAACGTGAAAGTGAATAAATAGATATTTATAAACAAATCGGCCGATTTGTTTATATACACCGATTTGACTGATATTGATTGGGTCGATAAATTTTACACATCGCCCAACTGCACAAATAAAATCTGTGTTTGATTGTTTGAAACCCCACACGGGTGTTGGGATGAAATTTGAAGTTCACTCATCCTGATTGATTAAATGTGTCGATCGATTGATTGACAGGCTGTTCTAAGCGTTAGATATCGATATTTGATGCTTATACAGTGTAGTGCACTTTGGTTGATGATTGATTATTTTTCGACGCTATTATATACATGTGTTGTATGGAATCCATATAATTAACATTATATGGTGATTGATTGGGCCTCATTCCAATCGGGAAAACAACGAATATTATAAAAGAAAATTCATGTGCTGAATATAGAAATAGTCATGTGTTGACGATGTTCATGTGTTGAAAATATTCGTGTGTTGAGTAAAATATTTTATATAATAAAAATTTACATCTTTATCATATTTAAAATTAGAACTACTTCCTAGTAGAAGTCTAATTAAAATCAAACGATAGATACCTTAGTTTTATAAAATATTTTACATAACAAAAATGGTGATGTGTTGACAGTACTCATGTGTTGAGAATAGTCATGTGTTGACGATGTTCATGTGTTGAATGGGATAAATATTCATTTGTTGAATAGAATAAAGGAGTTGTGAAAATATAAAGCCGTGTTGATTAGTTTTGCGCCATTTTGACGAGAACGATATTTATATCGATTTTATTCATTGTATAACGAGTATTGAATTGAAAACGATTTCGAAATGAATTGAATTGAAAACGATTTCGAAATGAATTGAATTGAAAACGATTTCGAAATGAATTGAATTGAAAACGATTTCGAAATGAATTGAATTGAAAACGATTTCGAAATGAATTGAATTGAAAACGATTTCGAAATGAATTGAATTGAAAACGATTTCGAAATGAATTGAATTGAAAACGAATTCAAATTGAATTGAAAGTGAATTGAAATGAATTCAAATTGAATTGAAATTTGAATTGAATAGAAATGAATTTTAAAACGAATTTATAGAGAAGAATTCAATTTTGATTTGAATTGAAATGGAAGTTGAAATTGCTTTTGAAACGAATTCAAAACTATTTTTAAAATTCGTTTTAAAAGGAAATCGACGAAATATATATTATATATATTATATATATAATATAATGGCCTGAATAGAACGCGCCGCGCCGCGGCAGTTCGTGAATTTCGACCATTTATTTCAAACGGACATTGCGGGAGATCCGACCGTCGGATTCTCCTAAAACCGGAACCGTTGGGTTCGTATCGAAAAGAGCTTTCCAATGAATATTAGAAATTTGAAATCTAACGGTTGGATTTGGAATTATGTCCAAATCAAATTCGAAAAAGGTCGCTATAAGTGCAGTTCGATGGCCGTTGTTGGAAATCGACTGTACGGGCCTTGATAAAATTAATAAAAATATCTATAATTTGTGTAAAATTATAATATGTGAATTGGAAAGATTTGGGCTGGAAAATTCCACCTTTGAAAAGATAAAAATAGATTTTTATCGAAATGAACTAGTTTTGAACTAGAATTGAAATCAATTTATTTTTAAAAATAAATAAATTGAATATGAAAGTGATATTGAAAATAATCGATAATTTCCAATACGTGGATTGGACTGGAGCTGAATCGAAATTATCTTCGGGATATTTCGATGTTGGATTTCGTGACTATACAAATATTGTTATGGGGATTTGAAAGATATTTTATATCGTTATTTCCAATACGATATTTGTTGGTTTCAGAATTTGATATTGAATATAAGCCGATATATTTTCTATTCAGAGCCTTGTATTTAATATCAAATGTGATTTGGTTTGTCGTGAATCGTGTTTTGATGACATTGGTTCTTTAACCCAGTTAAAGGCAGGATATTGATTTTTGAAAAGATTAAAACTAAGTGGAGTTTTAATGAATCTTTAATTAGATTAAAATGTGAATTGATAATTTAAATTATCAAATCTGAAAGGTGATCGAGAATGGAGTACCACCAGTTTTGCTCCAAAGCGATAGTTGAATCTTTAATTAGATTTGAACGTGAAATGGTAATTAATTTTACCGATAACACAGTGGTGTTAGTTGTGGAGTATTACCAGTTTTCTCCATGGGATATAGGTTGGGATTGGGAAATAAAATAAATAATTACATCGGTGTGGTTCGTTAATCCCGACTAGTTTGAAGTGATATCCAAAGGAGGATTAAAGAATAAATTTAGAAGAATTTATCTTGGATAAAATTAATGGGAACATTTCCCTAAGAACGTGTTTTTGTGAATAAAAGAATATTCTGAATTGGAATGAGGCGTTTGTTGTGTTTGTGTAACATTTGTTTATTATATACGTGGGTTATTCAGAAAGGCCGGGTTATACCCATTCTGAATAACCGATTCGACGAGATGTCGAAGATGAAGACGGTGGTTGAAGACCGGAAGTCTTCACATCGTTTGGGTGATTACTGATGATCTTGATTGGGCTGTACACCCAAGATGAGGGAAACAGTCGGTGATCGTCCAGACGTACTTGGGGATCGATGGATATGCGAGGAAAGTGCCTCCGGTTTCGTTCAGACCCAGAACGGACTTGTAAATGGACTGTGTGTCTGACATTGGATTTTAGTCCGTGTGATTGATCTCTATTAAATATATATCTGTTTGGCGGCGGAGAATTTATTCTCTTGCTTAACGCCCTTCTCTGAGACGTACAAGCTCAGGGGTTATATATTGATGGATATCAAACGCATGGAGTGAGTTGCCTGTGTGGCATGCGTAAGTGGCAATTGATCAAGGCTTCTGTTGAAAAGCAAAGTCTTGTGGTTGATGATCAAAGCACGGCCTGTGTGGCGTAGCTTTGTGTATAACGTGAATTCGCGAGCCTCACACCTCGGTATGAGTCAAAAACGGGAGACGGACCGCTGGGAGAGCACGACGTTTCTTTCTAGCTAGGGTGGTGTCAGTGACCTACCAGCCCTGACATTTATATACTTTTCACCTGTGTGGTTGTTGGATACGAGGCGCCTCGGATATAGGTCTGTAAGGACCGGGAAACGTGTGTTCAGGAATAACTAATCCTCAAAAGTAAGAGAGGACCGGCCCAGCCGATTCCAAGGATCAAAGTGGGGTCCTGAGGCATTTGCTAGAGTGTCTCGAACGCGGAGAGGAGCTTGCCCCTTGCCTCGGCTCATGACGGAATCCAATTTCCAATACGTGTATTGCGGTTTTAATTGTAGAACTAGTATGGCGACATGATAGATGGTACCCATGCCGCCTATGATTGATATTTATGATTTGAATTGTTTTGACACTATACACTTATTATAGTATCAAATAATGTGTTTTAAACGTATCAAGCATGCTTTGGCTGTTATAAGGGAAAACCCTATCCTCCGGCTTGCGTTGCATTGTGTGATGGGACCTGGGTCTTATAACAGCTTCATTTTTCTTTATTTAGCATTGCGCTGTTTGTTTTATGCACTGGTATTCTTGGGAGGAAACCCGTTCCGTGTTATACGGCGTGGTCCCTTGATTTACCGAACTTTAAAATAAAGAATTATAACTGTTTTAGTTCTCACACCAGTCCCATGACTGACCTGGAGTTTATTGTTTTAACCTAAACTCTGGGTGCCCCTATTTTCCGCACGGGCAGCTAGTAGTTTTGGTTTTGCAGATTTATATCCACAGGGTCCTGATTTACAGCTGGAACGATGCTCGGAAAGCTCTGTATCCGTGTATCACTTCTAGTTGTGTTTTGTATATTTTTCCGCTGCTATGTAATTTATTGTAATCTCTGATATTTGTTGAATGTAATTTATTCATTTATACTCTGTATATTCTTGTATCTGATGGAATTGTTGTAATAGCAATGAAATGTTCTTCCGTATGCGCTCTGTTTTGTCTTGTCCTCAATTCTATCCGTGCTTTCCTTCACGGGGAAGTTCGGGTCGTCTCATGTCTCCATTAAAATTTCGCATTTTTAATGTAATGTAAGGAAATAGAGAAATGTTCATGTTTAAAAAAAAACATGTCTACATTAAAAATTCCCATTTTTAATGTAATTTAAGAAACTAGGAAAAAAGGAATTTTCAAAAAAAATGGAAAATAACATTTTATTGATGACACATATATTAAAATTTAAATGCAATATTAAAATAGCATTTTTATTAACAATGCATATATTAGAATTTACATGCAAAGTTAAAATAACATTTTTATTGACAATGCATATATTAGAATTTATATGCAAAGTTAAAAGAATCATTTTATTGACAATGTAGATATTAGAATTTATATACAAAGTAAAAATAACATTTTATTGAGAATGCATATATTAGAATTTATATGCAAAGTTGAAATAACATTTTATTGACGATGCATATATTAGAATCTGTATGCAAAGTTAAAAAATCATTTTTATTGATAATACATACATTAGAATTTGTATGAATTATTATTTTTGTCAAAACGTGCATTGGAACTATATACAAATAAAATATTCCTTTTTATTTGTTAAAGTTAAAAATAGAAATACAAATAAAAGTTTTCTTTTTATTTGTCATTAGCTCAATTGTTATTTAAATAAAATATATTTTATTTGACATTATGAACATGTAGATATGATATGCCAATAAAACATTCTTTTATTTGACGTGTTAAATACGTTAGTGGAATCGTCAAATGGTTTATATTTATATATAGTATTATATATGCAAATATAAATTAAAATTAAACGAATAGCGTGCAGTAATGTCCCATAATGTTAGCGATATAATAATTAATTTATTTAATTATTTAAAATATGATTTAGAAATTTAAATGGTTGTTTAATTAAATAATATCAAATATTGAATTAATATAAATAATAAAATAATGTATTTAATCTCAAAATAGTCGGAAATAGCAGAATTCACAATATTGTGTGAATTGGATAGTATTATAAATTTAATTCAGTTTATAATTGAATTATAATAACAAATTTATTTATAAATGTCCGCTGAACGTATAATTTATATTTTAATTATAATCGAGCTCGGAATGGCGCGGCAGTTTGTAATTTAGCGATTCGTACTTCCATTGAATGTACAAAATTCGTTTTAACTCGGATTTCTGTGAAACAAGAAACGCTCGGAGCTGGTGAAGTGTATTTTTCTAATGGAAGAGAAAAATCGAGATTTCGTTGTATAGATTGTTAGTTATGTCCAAATCAAATTTTAAAATAGTTGCTATGGAATTCGTTTATAATTTATAACGATTTATTTATGTTATAAAAGGATTTAAATATAAATCGAATATCGATATAACTGAGAATTTTGAAATATCGGGTTATAAATCCTGATATATTTATTTTGGAGTTATATGATATTGTATGTGAATATATATACGATAATATTGTATTATTATTTAATTTAATTATTTTTAAATATATTAATATTTAAATGAGTTATTTAGAGCTTTAAAAATAGCCAGTTTTACAAACGACCTCCGTTTTCGACAAAACTAATTTTGTTGGATCTGGAATATTAAATTATTGTTAGATTTCAATTTTTCGTGATTTTTAGAGTCCATATGTGGTCGTACGGGATTTTAATGTAAAATACAGTTGATAATTTGACTTTAAAAATACGCTGTGTGAGCAAATGAAGTCGGAGTTCGGCGAAACAAGTTTCTTTGGGTCCGTAATGTAGAACTGTAGCTGCATGCCAATTTTCGTGATTTCTGGATGTCATGTATAATCATAGGAATTTTTAAACAGCAAATACATATAGCGGTTGCTTAAAAATAAATATAATAATCAAATAAAAAAATATAAAACCTTCCTATAATTATCCTACACTCTCCCACTAACCCTAAAACTTTTCTTTAATGGATGAAAAATTTCCGCCGCAAGTTTTTCTCTTCTTCCAGTATTTTTTTGATCTTCATAAATTCATATCAAATCAAATAAAATTCTATAAATCATATAATATATATTTGAATTTGAATTGGTGTAAGATTTAATCTCATACACATTTTGCTGTGTTCGACGTCCTTCTCGTTCGCTGAAACGGATGCGGCGCGACCTAGGGTTCAAGTAATCCAGGAATACAAGTACCAATTCAATGTATGGATGTTATATTGGGATTCACGGTGTAAAATCGAAGAGTTTGGGATTTTTTTGGTGGATTCGGTGATAAGAAGAGTCGCGGTCGACACTGTGTCGATACGGGAAAGCCAGAGTTCGCATATCGATCGGGGTCTTCGAGTGGTGTTGGATGATAGTATGAAGAAGATTTTGGAGAGAAAGAAATTAGTGAAGTACGTTTGCAAATCTGTGTAATACGGTGGAAGCATGACGGCTCTGAACTTTGGCCATGGCAAGAAGTTGGGTTCGAACTGACTGTCGACGGAAGCATAAAGGGGCATGTTAGTTTAGGGTAGTGTTGCCATGTGGATTGAGATTTGGAAGTGGTGAACGATGGTGTTATTGGTTCTGGTTCTAGCGGAGAGAAAGGGAAGAATGGATGGAGAAAAATTGCTGTAATGGAGTTCGAAAATGCGAAGAGCAGCTATTTCTTTCTGGACGGAGGAAGAAGAAATGATGCGGGTTTGGTTTAAAGGGTAGTGGGCTGAGAAAAAATAGGGTGAAGGCCCATTTATTAAAAAGAAAAATTATATATAGACTAATTTAATTTAAATAGAGTATATGAAATATTTATGTGATATATAATCCATATGTTGTCAGAATCACGAATGGTCGGATCCGTTGCGATCGTATGGACAACGGTTATGCAATGGAACTAACTGGGAGTGAATTGGAGCTTGTTACAATTATTGCAAAATAAATTGTCTGTCTGAATCAACAGACAGTTATCGTTATTTAACGATGATTGTCCAATGTGAGTAAATCTCACTAAGTCTACTCAGTTTATATTTTCATAACGTATTTTTAGAACTGATTAATATTGGTTTATTGTTGTGTGTTGATTGGTTGGTTGAACTGCTAATTGATTGGTTGAATATATGTGTATATATATATATATATATCGTTAATTAAATATGGATTCTGTTGATAAGAATATTTCATGTTGAAATGAAATTGATGCGAGTTATATTGTGTAACATCTGTGGATGCAGGGAAACAAGCCGGAGGGATCCAACTGGATTCCTCAACATTTATTTAACTGTTTTCATATATTGTGATATATGATGTGGTATATAATCTGTTGTTAATTATGTGTGTTTGGATGATATTGATCATTGTTATATGTTATGTTAAATACCATAAGGAATACTGGAAAGTAGAAACGGAATTTTCAAAGTGGATATTGAAAATGAAATATATTTATATAAAATCAAAGGATTTTATAAAAAGGAATTTCAAAGTGGATATTGAATTTAAGGATTTTATAAAATCAATGGATTTTATAAATAGAAATACTTATATGAAATAAATAGAGTTGGAAAAGGAATTATTTATAAAATCAAAGCATTTTATAAAAGGGATATTTATTTCGAAAATAAATAGAATTATAACAGGAATATTTATTTGGGAAATAAATAGATTTGAATAGGGAATATTTGTAAAACAAATAAAATAGAAAAGGAATTATTTATGAAATAAAAAGGAAGTATTTATTTTAAATGAATAGAATTTTATAAAAGAAAATAAGTGGAAAATAAATATTAAAAGGGGAATCTGTTTCTAACAAATTAATGGAAAAGATTAATTCGAAGTAGAATTAAATAGAAATATGTTTTAATAGATAAAATTTGAGAAGAATAATTTATAAACGATGTTTATAAATTTAGAGAAAAAAAAATCACTGGATAAAAGTCTGAATTTATATAGAGAAGCAGAAATCGGTTTTAAACACCGATATTTTAAATAGAATGTGAACTCAGCATTTATAAAGGGAATTATAAATGAAATTTAAGTGTTAGAACAAAAAGGAGATTTCATATGAATAATTCTATAAATAGAAGTATAGATAGAATTTGGAAATGGAATATTATTTTAAAATCTGAAATCAAACTTAACGGGTCATATAAAAGGAATATTTTCACATTCGATGTGAATAATGGATTAAAATAGTTATTTTATAAATTAAAACATTACAAAGAAAAATTGGGATTTAAAATAGAAATTCAAATGGGAATTTGAATAAGATAGGAATTAGGGTGAAGATAATATTAAATATTAGAAATAGAGTCAATCGATTAGAGTTAATCGATTAGATTTAGTCGAATGGAGTAAATCGAATAGAGTTAATCGAACTAGAGTTAGTCGATTAAAGTAAATCGAATAGAGTTAATCGAATTAGAGTTAATCGAATGAAGTTAATCGAATAGAGTTAATCGAATTAGAGTTAATCAAATATTAGTTATTGGAATAGAGTTAGTCGAATAGTAGTTATTCGGAAAGGAGATTATCGAATATAGTTATTCAAAAGGAGATTATCGAATGTAGTTATTCGAAAGGAGATTATCGAATATAGTTTATTCGAAAGAGAGTTATCGAATATAGTTTATTCGAAGAGGCATTATCAAATATAGTTTATTCGAAAAGGGGTTATCGAATAGAGATTATTCAAGAGAGAATTTTACATTGGGATTCGACTATATCGAATGTAGGAAAGTATTATTTACTTTCCGATTTTTAATCAAAATTTATTTATTTATAAATAAATTATTATTTAGTTATTTGTTCAAATTAAGAATTAAATTTATATTTAAGTTATTACATATATATATATATATCGGAAGTATGGTATTATAACACTATTATGATAATCAAATGAATTCTATAAATGAAGTGGATTCGTAAATAGAATCCGAGAGTTACGTAAGGAAGTTTGTTGAAGATTTAAAATGTGAACTTTGTCTATTTCGAGGTTAGAAACGTTGTTCAGTTAAGGTCTGAGAGGTAATTATACCCCAACTTGATTGACTTCATTTTTAACTAAGGAATGGCTAAGTTTCGAGCGAAGGTTAGTTAATTGAATTTAATTAATAAGTGTTAATGGTTCGAGTTCGCATAGTGATGTTTTATTCAAACATCTGTTTAAATCCAATGAAGGAGTTTTGGAAATGTTTCCAAATAAGAATCAGAAATGTTTTCTAATTTAGAAAATAGGAATTTACGAATATATGGAAACAGGAATAGGGAAAATGAATAATTGAATGGAAAAATAAATTAAAGGGGGTCAACGTTGATTGATGATTGATCGGTAAGATTTCCATTTGGAAATACGACCGTTGTTTGTACACATGTTTTCCTTTGATAGTTAGATCACCGACTATCAAAGTTTTTGACCATTTCCGTTGTCAATACGGAGATACCGGGATCAGATTTATTATTGGAAAACCACTCTGTATGGGCATTAGCGTTGCAAATCAAATATGATGAAGACAATTGAAGATGAAGTTATGCAAGGGCTGTTCTGGCGATCTTAGGTAGGAATTGCCTAAGATGGATCTATAGAATTGTGCCTTCGGTTTGTCCAAACCCAGGACAACGTGTATGGATGAATGTGTGACAGAGTATATCTAATGGATCACGTAAGTTGATCGCTTCAAACGTATCCACATTTGGTGGCGGAGGAATTCGTTTCTCTTAGCTTTATACCCATGGTATTTTTGTGGAAATCAATTTGTGATTTGGCGGGTATGATGATGTGGGATTCAAGGTAAATGGAGGTGTGATATGTCAAAAGATACGTTATGACCTCAAGCCTCATCAAGCTGGAAATGAAAAAATCGGACATGCAGCATGGTTATATGGGTCGCCCCCATTAGGGTGTATTGTCACCATCTAGAGAATATTCATATTTGTTACTTCTTTTCTCTTCTGTATCTCCCAAGAAGGGTTATGTTGCTAGAAATCGTAGGTGACAATATATTTGATACACTAAACAGAAATGAGTGGTCGGTCATGTGTGGGTCGGGTTGCAAGACGTTCTTGTTGAACCTAGTGTATTCCTCTCTAGAGATACACTATCGGTAGGTGGTTCCAAACCTTGTCAGAGTCGGAATCTAATCTCTAATAAGCAGCAGCGGTTTTGATTGTATGCTCTATATATATGGAGCGTGAGATGCAAGCATTCTGCTGGATTGTTAATTACTTGTGATTAGACATTATTATAATATCAGAAAAGTATTGATTTTGAAAATGTTTTGGGTTATCGTAAGGTAAAAACCATCCGTGTTTATTTAAGGATTGGTCTTACGATTATCATTTCTTTTGAAAAATGATTTTTTAAAAGTTAAACCAAGTGGTTACTCACACCAGTCCCATGATTGACCTAGAGTTTATTTTGTTTTGTTTTCCCTAAACTCTTGGATGCCCAAAATTTGTACGGGCAGTCAAGTAGTCGTGATTTACAGACACACTAGATGGAGCTTGGAGCAGGAGGATTCAGCAGCATTTTATAACTATTGTTTATTTCCGCTGTGATGTAAGTGTTGTACTCTAATATACAAATACAGATTTGTGTTTCAAAGTTATTTTAGATACTATTTTTTTTCATTCCGCTGTGAGATTCGTGTTACTCTGATGTTGTTGTATTCTTCTTCTTGTATTCTAATTTTCTATCTTATCTATTCTCACCCTCTAACTTCTTTCTATTAACTATCCGTTATTTTCGATGCTTGGATAGTCGACATGGGTTTTGTGTTGATTTTCGGAGTCGAAAATCCCTGGGTCGTTACAGTGGTATCAGTGCTGAAGGTTAAGTGATTACCTTGGCTCTATGGCGTTACTCAGTAGAGATAGGGTTAGTAATGCCCTAGATTGAGTTGAGTGTATATATACGAGTGAACGTATTTGTAAATTTTATAAAAATTGTTTTATGTTGTGAAGATTTATTGGTTGAGTTGTTTATGGATTCCGGTCTATCAGTTTGATCCACTGTATCGGTAGGGCTTTCTAAACACTTGAATACGATGAACCGACACTGTATATTTTAAAAAGAGGGTAAACGAAATCATTTTACCCAAAGTATATTTTGATAAAAAGAATGATTAATATTGAAATATTATAGAATATTGGATGTGTTGGTTGTTATTATAATCGAATGAGATTATAAATTAAATGGTTATGTAAATAGCCAATCAGGATTCATACAAGTGTAATATATAGAATCGAAATGAATTAAATCTGAATTTAAATCAGAATTGGAATAAAAACTTTGGAAACTTGAATAAGTGTTGGAAAATGAATCTGGATCGAATATATGAGAATTTTAAAATCCTGGGAGATTTTTAATTGTTTTACAAGAATTGAGAAGGATATTTGGAATAATTTCCAAATAGAAATGATTAAAAAATGGTTTGAAAAGTGGTACAGTATTGAACTCACTTCTGTAGCTGGGAAATAATTCTGATGATGCAGGCCACATCATCAGTGTTCATTTCGAGTTATAAGTAACAGATTACTACCAAAGATATTCACTTCAAATTGTTTTTGGGAAAAACAAGTGTTTTGAAATTTCGAAATAAATATTTGATTTTTGAGAAAAGTGAAGCTGTTTAAATTTCCTAGGAAGAGACTGTTTGAATTAAAAACCAATTTAAATAGAAATTTGTGAAAGAAAACTGGAATTGAACTGAAACCAGTTAAGTGGGAATTGAATTGAAATGTAACAATATCGAGTAAAATTGGATGTTGAAATATAATTAGACTCAAATGAGTAAATGGATTAATTTCTAGAAAAAAATTTGATTTGAGTTATGAGATAATGATAACTGATTGGAGAAATTTACCAGTTAACGAAATATATGGATGGACCTTAACTCAGTTAAGTATATTGGATTGGTGAGTTAGGAGTTTGGAATCGAGAATGGAACCCGAGGTTGAAATGAAGTATTGGCTGGGGTATAAGCGAACATCTGTGTTGAGAATAAAATCGATTGGAGATTGATTGGAATGACATTGGTATATGCTGAACTGGTGGCTGATGGAAGGGATATAATGATATGCCCGACAAAAAGGTACATGTTTATTTATACATGAGTTTGGTGATTTACGAGACGATTTGGCAAGCCGTTTGGCTATTTGATTTTCATTTGAGTTGAAGAAGGCCTAGAGAGGCGAGTTGTAGTTGCACCGATTGAGCCGTACAAAGGAGGTGCTGGAGAAATTTTTCGGAAATTTCGGGTGTTAGAAAATTTTCAGAACTTTTGAAAATTTTCGCTAATTGGAATGAATGAATAATTAATTGAAATTAATCAGTTCATTTGAAACTGAAGTTAAGAAGTAAATAAATAAGTTTTAACCTAGTTAGGGTTTGTTTTCTAACTTAACAATTTCGAGGACGAAATTATTTTAAGGGGGGAAGAAAGTAATGTCTCGTAATATTAGCGATATAATAATTGATTTATTTAATTATTTAAAATATGATTTAGAAATTTAAATGGTCGTTTAATTAAATAATATCAAATATTGAATTAATATAAATAATAGAATAATATATTTAATTCCAAAATAGTCGGAAATAGTGGAATTCACAATATTGTGTGAATTGGATAGTATTATAAATTTAATTTAGTTTATAATTGAATTATAATAATGAATTTATTTATAAATTTCCGTTGAATGTATAATTTATATTTTAATTATAATCGAGCTCGAAATGGCGCAGCAGTTCGTAATTTGGCGATTTGAACTTCCATTTAATGTACAGAATCCATTTTAACTCGGATTTCTGTGAAACAAGAAACGCTCGGAGCTGGTGAAGTGTATTTTTCTAACGGAAGAGAAAAATCGAGATTTCGTCGTATAGATTGTTAGTTATGTCCAAATCAAATTTTAAATAGTCGTTATGGAATTCGTTTATAATTTAAAACGATTTATTTATATTATAAAAGGATTTAAATATAAATCGAATATCGATATAACTGAGAATTTTGAAATATCGGTTATAAATCCTGATATATTTATTTTGGAGTTATATGATATTGTACGTGAATATATACACGATAATACTGAATTTTTTTTAAATATATTAATATTCAAATGAGTTATTTAGAGCTTTAAAAATAGCTAGTTTTACAAACGACCTCCGTTTTCGACAAAACTAATTTTGTTGGATCCGGAATATTAAATTACTATTAGATTTAAATTTTACGTGATTTTTAGAGTCCAGTCGTACGGGATTTTAATGTAAAATACAATCGATAATTTGACTTTAAAAATACGCTGCGTGAGCATACGAAGTCGGAATTCGACGAAACAAGTTTCGTTGGGTTCGTAATGTCGAACTGTAGCTGCATGCCAATTTTCGTAATTTCTGGATGTCATGTGTGATCATAGGAATTTTTGAACAGCAAATACATATAGCGGTTGCT
Organism: Allium sativum; assembly: GCA_030737875.1. NCBI lineage: Eukaryota > Viridiplantae > Streptophyta > Magnoliopsida > Asparagales > Amaryllidaceae > Allium > Allium sativum. The sequence goes on from CM060918.1 coordinate 229,687,869, forward strand.
TAAAAATAAATATAATAGTCAAATAAAAAAATATAAAACCTTCCTATAAATATCCCAAACTCTCCCACTAACCCTAAAACTTTTCTTCAGCAGTCAACAAATTTCCGCCGCAAGTCTCTCTTTTTCCAGTGTTTTTTTTATCTTCATAAATTCATATCAAATCAAATAAAATCCTATAAATCGTATAATATATATATTTGAATTTGAATTGGTGTAAGCTTTAATCTCATACACATTTTGCTGTGTTCGACGCACTTCTCGTTCGCTGAAATTGATGAGGTGCGACCAAGGGTTCATGTAATCCAGGAATACAAGCACCAATTCAATGTATGGATGTTATATTGGGATTCAAGGTGTAAAATCGAAGAGATTGGGATTTTTTTGGTGGATTCGGTGATAAGAAGAGTCGCGGTCGACACTGTGTCGATGGGGGAAAGCCAGAGTTCGCATGTCGATCAGGGTCTTCGAGTGGTGTTGGATGATGGTAGGATGATGAAGATTTCGGAGAGAAAGAAATTGGTGAAGTATGTTTGCAAATCTGTGTAGTACAGTGGAAGCATGCCGGCTCTGAACTTTGGCCATGGCAAGAAGTTGGGTTCGAACTGACTGTCGACGGAAGCATAAAGGGGCATGCTAGTTTAGGGTAGTGTTGTTGGGTGGATTGAGATTTGGAAGTGGTGAACGATGGTGTTATTGGTTCTGGTTCTAGTGGAGAGTAAGGGAAGAATGGATGGAGCGAAATTGCTGTAATGGAGTTCGAAAATGTGAAGAGCAGCTATTTCTTTCTGGACGGAGGAAGAAGAAATGATGCGGGTTTGGTTTAAAGGGTAGTGGGCTGAGAAAAAGTAAGGTGAAGGCTCACTTATTAAGAAGAAAAATTATATATAGCCTAATTTAATTTAAATAGAGTCTATGAACTTATTTTTGTGATATATAATCCATACATTGTTAGAATCATGAACGGTCAGATCCGTTGCGATCGTATGGACGACGGCTATACAATGGAACTGATTAGGAGTGAATTGGAGCTTGTTACAATTTATTGCAAAATAAATTGTCTGTCTGAATCAATAGACAATTATCGTTATTTAACGATGATTGTCCTATGTGAGTAAATCTCACTAACTCTGCTCAGTTTATATTTTCATAACGTATTTTTAGAACTGATAAATATTGGTTGATTGTTGTGTGTTGATTGGTTGGTTGAACTGCTAATTGATTGGTTGAAAATATCGATATAGTTATATATATATATATATATTTATATATCGTTAATTAAATATGGATTCTATTGATCAGAATATTTCATGTTGAAATGAAATTATGTGAGTTATATTGTGTACCGTCTGTGGATGCAGGGAAACAGGTCAGAGGGATCCAACTAGATTCCTCAACATTTATTTTATTGCTTTCATATATTGTGATATATGATGTGGTATATAATATGTTGTTAATTATGTGTGTTTTAATGATATTGATCATTGTTATATGGTATGTTAAATACCATAAGGAATACTGGAAAGGAGTAACGAAATTTTCACAGTGGATATTGAAAATGAAATATATTTATATAAAATCAAATGATTTTATAAAAAGGAATTTCAAAGTGGATATTGTATTTAAGGATTTTATAAAATCAATGGATTTTATAAATAGAAATACTTATATGAAATAAATAAAGTTGGAAAAGAAATTATTTATAAAATATAAGGATTTTATAAAAGGGATATTTATTTTGAAAATAAATAGAATTACAAAAGGAATATTTATTTGGGAAATAAATAGAATTGAATAGGAAATATTTGTAAAACAAATAGAATAGAAAAGGAATTATTTATGAAATAAAAAGGAAGTATTTTTTTTTAAAAATGAATAGAATTTTATAAAAGAAAACAAGTGGAAAATAAATATTAAAAGGGGAATCTGTTTTTAACAGATAAATGGAAAAGATTAGTTCGAAGTAGAATTAAATAGAAATCTGTTTTAACAGATAAAATTTGAGTAGAATAATTTATAAATGATGTTTATAAATTTAGAAAAAAAAATTATCATTGGATAAATAAAAATTAAATGTCTGAATTTATAAAGAGAAGTAGAAATCGGTTTTAAACACCGATATTTTAAATAGAATGTGAACTCATCATTTATAAAGGGAATTATAACTGAAATTTAAGTGTTAGAATAACAAGGAGATCTCATATGAATAATTCTATAAACAGAAGTATAAATAGAATTTGGAAATGGAATATTATTTTAAAATATGAAATCAAACTTAACGGTTCATATAAAAGGAATACTTTCACATTCGATGTGAATAATGGATTAAAATAGTTATTTTATAAATTAAAATATTACAAAGAAAAATTGGGATTTAAAATAGAACTTTAAATGGGAATTTGAATAAGATAGGAATTAGGGTGAAGATAATATTAAATATTGGAAATAGAGTTAATCGATTAGAGTTAATCGATTAGATTTAGTCGAATAGAGTAAATCGAATAGAGTTAATCGAACTAGAGTTAGTCGAATAAAGTAAATTGAATAGAGTTAATTGAATTAGATTTAATCGAATGGAGTTAATCGAATAGAGTTAATCGAATTAGAGTTAATCAAATATTAGTTATTGGAATAGAGTTAGTCGAATAGTAGTTATTCGGAAAGGAGATTATTGAATATAGTTATTCGAAAGGAGATTATCGAATGTAGTTATTTGAAAGGAGATTATCGAATATAGTTATTCGAAAGAGAGTTATCGAATATAGTTTATTCAAAGAGGCATTATCGAATATAGTTTATTCGAAAAGGAGTTATCGAATAGAGATTATTCAAGAGAGAATTTTACATTGGGACTCGACTATATCGAATGTAGGAAAGTATTATTTACTTTCCGATTTTTAATCAAAATTTATTTATTTATAAATAAATTATAATTTAGTTATTTGTTCAAATTAAGAAATAACGTTATATTTAAGTTATTATATATATATCGGAAGTTTGGGATTATAACACTATTATGATAATCGAATGAATTCTATAAAGGAAGTGGATTCGTAAATAGAATCCGAGAGTTACGTAAGGAAGTTTGTTGAAGATTTAAAATGTGAACTTTGTTTATTTCGAGGTTAGAAACGTTGTTCAGTTAAGGTCTGTGAGGTAATTATACCCCAACTTGATTGACTTCATTTTTAACTAAGGAATGGCTAAGGTTCGATAGGGAAGGTTAGTTAATTGAATTTAATTAATAAGTGTCAATGGTTCGAGTTAGCATAGCGAAGTTTTATTCAAACATCTGTTTAAATCCAATGAAGAAGTTTTGGAAATGTTTCCAAATAAGAATCAGAAATGTTTTCTAATTTATAAAATAGGAATTTACGAATATATGGAAACATGAATAGGGAAAATGAATAATTGAATGGCAAATTAAATTAAAGGGGGTCAGTGTTGATTGATGACTGATCGGTAGATTTCCATTTGGAAATACGACCGTTGTTTGTACACATGTTTTCCTTTGATAGTTAAATCACCGACTATCAAAGTTTTTGACCATTTCTGTTGTCAATACGGAGAGGCCGGGATCAGATTTGTTATCTGAAAACCACTCTGTATGGTCATTAGCATTGCGAATCAAATATGATGAAGATAATTGAAGACGAAGTTATGCAAGGGCAGTTCTGGCGATCTTAGGTAGAAATTGCCTAAGATGGATCTACAGAATAGTGCCTTCGGTTTGTCCAAACCCAGGACAACGTGTATGGACGAATGTCTGACAGAGAATATCTAATGGATCATGTAAGTTGATCGCTTCAAACGTATCCACGTTTGGTGGCGAAGGAATTCGTTTCTCTTAGCTTTATACCCATGGTATTTTTGTGGAAATCAATTTGTGATTTGGCAGGTATGATGATGTGGCGTTCAAGGTAAATCGAGGTGTGATTTGTAAAAAGATACGTTATGACCTCAAGCCTCATCAACTGAGAAATAACAAAAATCGGACAGGCAGCATGGCTATGTGGGTCGCCTCCATTAGGGTGTATTTTCACCATCTAGAGAATATTCGTATTTGTTACTTCTTTTCGCTTTTGTATCTCCCGGAAACGGTTATGTTGCTAGCAACCGTAGATGACAATATATTCGATACACTCAAGAGAAATGAGTGGTCTGTCATGTGTGGGCTGGGTTGCAAGACGTTCTTGTTGAACCCAGTGTATTCCTCTCTAGAGTTACACTATCGGCAAGTGGTTCCATACCTTGTCATAGTCGAAATCCAATCTCCAATAAGCGCATGCAGTTTTGATTGTATACTATATATATGTGGAGCGTGAGATGCAAGCATTCTGCTAGATTATTAATTACTTGTGATTAGACATTATTATAATATCAGAAAAGTATTAATTTTGAAAATATTTTTGGCTATCGTAAGGTAAAAACCGTCCGTGTTTATGTGTGGATTGGTCTTACGATTATCATTTCTTTTGAAAAATGATTTTTTAAAAGTTAAACCAAGTGGTTGGAGTTTACTCACACCAGTCCCATGACTGACCCAGAGTTTATTTTGTTTCGTTTTCCCTAAACTCTTGGGTGCCCAAAATTTGTACGGACAGTCAAGTAGTGGGGATTTACAGATACACTAGATGGAGCTTGGAGCAGGAGGCTTTAGCAGCATTTTATAGCTATTGTTTATTTCCGTTGTGATGTAAGTGTTGTACTATAATATACAAATATAGATTTGTGTTCCAAAGTTAGATACAATTTTTTTTCATTCCGATGTGAGATTCGTGTTACTCTGATGTTTTTGTATTCTTCTTCTTCTTCTATTCTAATTTTTCATCTTATCTATTCTCACCCTCTAACTTCTTTCTATTAACTATCCGGTATTTTCGATGCTTGGATAGCCGACATGGGTTTTGTGTCGATTTTTGAAGTCGAAATCCCTGGGTCGTTACATGTGCGGTTGTTCACGTTTCGAAATCTTAACTTTAAACTATTATACCGAAAGATCCTACCGTTGGATTTTCTCGAAACTAGAGCCGTTAGGACCGCCTTGGGAAGATCTTCCCAATGATATAAATATTGTTAAAATCCAACTGTTAGATTTCGAGATATGTGTAAATCAAATTTCGATAAAAACAGCGCCAGGGCCGCCTGTTGACCTGAAACATCGTTAAATTAATTTAGCTACTTTTATATAAGTAAAAATAGCGATAAATCATTATTAAAAAATATTAACGATATGAAATCGTTTTAAATCATATATATGCGAGAATTATTTGAAAAGTCCGAGTTCAATCTCATTTCAAATAATTATACAATGATTTAAATTGAAGATATTGAAGACGGTGATTGAAGACCGGCGATCTTCGCATTAAATGGATAACTACTGATGCCCGACATTTGTTAGCTCCCAGTAAAGGGTTAAAGTGGTAGTTGTCCGGACGTACTTGTTGATTGTCCGGACAAGCGAGCACCTCTCTTCCGTATGGACATACGGGACGAGGAATAATAAGGTGTCTTCGGTTTCGTTCAGACCAAGAACGGACTTGTAAATGGATGTGTGTCTAACATTGGATTTCATTTCATGTAAATTGATTTCTATTTAATATATATTTGTTGGTGGCGGAGAATTTATTCTCTTGCTTAACACCCTTCTCTGATACGCACGAGCTCATAGGTATATATTAGTAGTTATCGATCGCATGGATTGTCAATGTGGCATGCCAAGATGCAAATGATCAAGGCTTTTATTGAAAAGCAGAGCCTTGTGGTTAATGATCAAAGCACGGTGTTTAGGCGTAGCTTTGTTATAGCGTTACTTCGCAAGCCTCACACCCCGGTGGGATTCAAAAATGGGATATGGGACGCAAGGAGTGCACATGTTTCTTTCTAGCTAGAAGTGGTATTAGGGTTCAGCAATCCTTGACATTTTACTTATGTGGTTGATGGATTATGAGGTACCTCGGATTTATTGGTCGATATTGACCAAATTATAGGTTCAATAGGACCGGGAAACGTGTGTTCAGGCATAATTAATCCACTAAAGTATTTGTGGACCGGCCTTGGAGGATCCAAGGGCTCACCAGCGTCTGAGTCCTGAGACATTGCTAGAGTGTCTCGAATTGGTAAGGAGATCGTCCCTAGCCGTAACTCATGATGGAAACCCAATTTCCAATACGATATTACGGTTTTGATTGTTAACCTATATATGGTGACATAGTAGGATGGGGTGCTATGCCATCTAGGATTGATACATTTAGTTTGAAGTATTTTAAAAACTGATTAGACACTAATAATAAAATTAAAATATTATTTTCTTTGTATCAAGCATGTTTGGTCATTATAAGGTAAAACCTATCCTCCGGTTTGCGTTGCATTGTGTGATGGGACTTGAGTCTTATAACGGTTTCATTTTTCTAAAAAGCATTGCGTTGTTTTGAATAAAAATCTCTTTAATTTATGCACCGGCAATCCAATGGAGTAAACCCATTCCGCATAAGTGGCATGGTCCTGTGATTAGCCATATCGTTAGATAAGTTAAGAAGGATTTCTCATACCAGTCCTATGACTGACTCGTAGTTTGTTTCACTTTGCAAACTCAGGTGTCCTCTTTTCCACAAGGGCAGTCGAGTAGCTTATTTTGCAGATATTTTGAGTAGAATTCTGGATCGAAGCTTCAAGCTGTGTCTAGAGTATTGATAGTCTTCCGCTTCGTTGTATTAAATTCATTGTATATTCATCTTCCGTTGTATTATTATTTATCGATGTACTCTGATATATTATGTACTCTGATGTAACATTATTATGATGTTTATAAAAGTCTTCTGTTATTTGTTCTGATGTGTTGTATGCCCAGAGTTAATGCATTCAAGGATTTCCAACTTTTGGATCTGACCTGTGTGGTTTATGGTCGATTCAAAAGGCGGGAATTTTCCGGTCATTACACGTGGTATCAGAGCTTTGGTTAATTCAAATCTTTGGGGTACAACTCGTTAAAACTAAACAAAAGAATCATCAGAGATAGGATCAGAAATATCCTATAAAAGAATACTCATTAAAGATAGGATCAGTAATATCCTAAAAAGAGAATACTCGCTAGAGATGGGGTTAGTAATGCCCTAGAATGAGTTGAGAGTGACAAGTTCATAATTAACATATTTGTGATTATATATATAATCCGATCTTAGAAAATATAATTTTTGAATATATAGTTATATATATTTGAAAAACTAATCAACTAATTGGTTGATGATTGAGTTGTGTGATTATTAGTTCAACTAATAAAATTATTAAAGCCAATAAAAGAATGAAAGTTAAGTTGGTTAGTTAAACAACTTTCAGCTCCATTTCATTTCGAGGATGAAAAGATTTTAAGTGGGGGAGATTGTAATAACCTGGAAAATCAAAACCAATTTAAAAATTTTATTTCAGGAAATTTTATTAGAAAATAAGTTAGAATTAAAAAATTCTATTATTAAATTAAAATACTAAATAAAATAATAATAATAATAATAAAAGTTTTTAAATAAAATTAAAATGTTGGTAATGAGATTTATAAATAATATGTTGATAAGTTAATTTATTAATAATATGTCGATAAGTTGATTTATTAATATGTTGATAGGTCCGCATTAATACTTCCCTTGCCTATTCAAAGTGTAACGTTCATTAACTAATAAATTTTTAAATATGAATAGTTGCATTCGTTTTCAATGACTTTCCCTCATCGCTATTTTCTTAATGCAACATTCACGTCTTTTCTTAATTATATTAAAAAAATTCCTTTATTTATTAATTTATTTCCTTCCTTCTACATTCATGCATCTTATTTCATTGACATGTTCTCATTCCTTATCTTTTCATCCCCTTATTTCCTTTCCCCTTCTGTTTCCCCATTATTATTTATTCTTCCAAAATCAAACAAACCTCACATATATATTTTATTCTTTTATATATATTCTTGTTTACATTTAATTTATGAAAATCAATTAGAAAATCTTTCAAAGAAACACATCTTCAGCAAATTAAAAATGAAATTCTACTATAATAAATTGTGAAATTAAGAAGACACAAATGTGAATAGATAAATACATGTCAACATAATAAATTCAATTTTTTATCGTAAATTAATAATGATCATTATTTGGTATAGAAAAATTGTTTAACAATAAAAATATATTTTTATTGTGCATATAAAATAACTATAGTATGAATAGAAAAATTGTTTAACAAAAAGATTACATGTTTATGCAATAAAAGAGAGATTTAAAAGATTACATTTTTATGTAACGAAAGAAAGATTAAAAAGATTACATTTTTTAATGTAAGATAGAATGATTAAAAAGGTTCATAGTTTAACAAAAATGTGTTTACATGAAAAGTTACATTTTTAATGCAAACAATGTATGTAATTAGAAGGTAGATTTGAATTTGAAATTTTTAATGAATAAGGACAAAAGGATTTAGGGAATGAATGTAAATGAATTACTTACTAATTGCAAATCGGTGACTTATTAGTAAATGCCATAGTAGATGCTCGTTAGTTATTGTTGATGAATGTGTCATTATAACATGTAATCAAAGGGGATTTAAGGAATTAGAAATGAGAAATATGCCACCTCAGTCAATTTTCTTTATAACATACAAATATGGATAAATGGGCCTTTTGGAATAAAAGAATAAAATAGTATTAATATATATACCTTAATATACTAAACCCTGATTCCCATTAGCAGTAGCTGCTGCCCCCCTGATACCAATAGCCATGAACACTCTCTTCTTCTTTCACTAATTTCTTCCAATCCACTCTGTAAAACTTCCCGCCCCTTTAGTGTTTACTGTAGAGATTGATTCATTCTTCAATTCCATACGGAGGTTATCTTCGTTTGTACAGTAATTTGCCCGAACCGATCCCCTGAACGCTCGCTGTATCACCTCGAACACCTCCTCCTAGCGGCGAGCGAGTTTGATGTGGTGGGGTCCCTCTGGTACGCGCCGCTCCTCTCTCCGGCGTGGCGGTCTCCGATCGTCGCGAAGCTCTGTAATTTATTTGAAAACTCCAACCCTAGGATCGAACAAATTAAGTTAAGGCGCGGCCCAGTTCTGATAGAGGAAGAAAGGTAGAAAATTTAATTTAATTATTTATTTAATCTAATCTAAATTATTAACAACCTTAATTAATTCATAATTAATGCATATAAACTAAGAATTGAATAGTTTCAGATCCGTTACGATCGTGAGTCCGAGATCTACACTTCTGGACTGATTCGGAGTCGAAATTTTGGACAAAATTCGGTTTTGAATTATTCAGAATTAAAACTGACTGTGAGATTACTATTTTTATAATTAAAAATTTAATTATTTCTTGCTATTTGGAATCCATGTAGTCATGTTAATAAAATCAGATCTGTTGAGACGACCCCAAACCCCGTACTGACGGCGGCAAGGGTAATCCTTGGAATATAACACAGAAACAGATAATAGCAGAACAGAATTAAATAAATACATCAGATAATGTACAATAGAATACACTGGATAAACGTAATCATCAGAGTTACACAGTATACAGGATCATACTTAGTAAAAATATAGTTCAGCTATACATAAATGTTTATAGCGGAAAACAAACATAATATGTACAATAGGAGCTGAACAGCATAAAATAGATAAATGATAGAATCCATCTTCAACTCCAGCTATCCGGATAACGCCAGCTAAACCTGAATACAAGGCTGCCCGTGTAGAAAAAGAGGCACCCGAGAAGTGAAACAAACTACGAGTCAGTCATGGGACTGGTATGAAAAATCCACTCAACACATTTATAATATGGCTAATCACAGGACCACGCCACGTTCGTGGAACGGGTTTACTCCATTGGATTGCCAGTGCTTTAAAACAAATAATTATTATAAACATCGCAATGCTTTTTATAAAAATGAAGCCATTGTAAGACTCAGTTCCCATCACACAATGCAACGCAAACCGGAGGATAGAGTTTTTACCTTATAACGACCAAAATATGCTTGATACGAATAAAACAAAGGCATTTGATATTATTGCTAGTGTTTATATGTTTTGAAAATAATTTCAAATCATAACTATCAATCATAGATGGCATTAATGCCCCATACCACTATGTCACCATATATAGGTATACAATCAAAACCGCACAGTCACGTATATGGAAATTGGATTTCCGTCATGAACCAAGGCAAAAGATAGTCCTTACCGAATTCGAGACTGCCTAGCCCGAGTCTCAGGCAAGCCTTGGATCGTCAGGGCCGGTCCACCGAGGTGGATTATTATGCCTGAACACTACGTTTCCCCGCCCTTAGGGGCGTAAGCGAGCCAACAAATGACTCCACCGGACCCGGATCGTCCGGTCTAACCGAGGCGCCTCGCAACAGCAACAACCACACAAGTCAAACTCGTCAGGGCGTGTAAAACCACTAATGCCACTTCTAGCTAGGAGGAAACGCAGGCCCTCCCTTAGGTCCTTTCTCCCGTTTCTGGTTCATACCGGGGTGTGAGGCTCGCGATTTCACGTTATACACAAAGCTACGCCACACAGGCGGTGCTTTGATCATCACCACAAGACTTTGCTTTTCAAAAGAAGCCCTGATCACTGCATCTTAGCATGCCACATAGGCAATTCACACCGTGCAACTGATGGCTATCAATCACACAGAATAAATTCCAATGTCAAGCACACTGTCCACTTGCTAGTCCGTTCTGGGTTTGAACGAAACCGGAGGCACTAAATACCTCGCAAACCCATCGATCACCACGTACGTCTGGACGATCACCACTCATTATCCATATTTCGAGATGCCTCCCAATCAGGACCTCGATTACCATCCAAACGAGGTGAAGATCTCCGGTCTTCGACCATCGTCTTCATCTTCGATTTCTTATCGTCGATTCAGTTATTCAGAATGGGATGAACCCGGTCTTTCTGAGCAACTCGCGTATATAATAAACAAGTGCAACACTAACATACACAAGCATCATTTCAATTCATTAGTCACTAACCGTCAATCAGTAAGAGAACGATTTCCCAAATATTAACCCCGAAGGCCGAAACCAACATCAGATCAACACCCAGGAAACCATTCGACTTAGCCAACCTTCAGTTAATTTCTAAATCACATCCATATCATTTTGTAATATTTTATAACGATTTATCGCTATTTTTATTTATTTTAAAATAACCAATTTATTCAAAACGACGCTTCGGGCCATAACGCGACCGTGGCGCTGTTTTTCTTCAGATTTGATTTACACATATCTGAAATTCTAACCGTTGGATCTTCACAAAATTTACATCATTAGAAAGATCTTTTCAAAACGAATCCAACGGTTCCAGTTTCGGGAATTTCCGATGGTCGGATCTCCCGGTATAATCGTTTCAAGTTTCGATTTCAAAATACGAACTGCAGCGTCGTTATTCGATTAAATATAATTATATTTATATATATATATATATATATATATAAATATAATCGATTCTGGCGCTGTTTTTCTTCAGATTTGAATTAAACATTCCAGACAATCCAACCGTTGGATTTTTACAAAGTTGGTGCCGTTGGTAAGATATTTCCAAAGCAAACCCAACGGTTGCGATTTCAGGAAAATCCGATGGTCGGATCTCCCGGTATAATCGTTTGAAATCACGGTTTCAAAATACGAACTACAGCTTCGTTATTCAATATATTTTAATTCTATTTATATATATATCGATTCTTCGATTTCAAAGCTATATTCTTTTCATACATTTGATAAAAATGATATTTTTATCTGTCTTCTACTTCAACACTTCACTATATTTAACAATTCATGTATATAATAAAAATGTGATTTTTATTGTAAAACAATTCATTTCAAAACACTATTATTTTATATAGTTCATATAGGTAATAAAAATATGATTTTTATTATAAAACAATTTCTTTCAAAACGAGATTATTTTATATAATTCATATAGACGATAAAAATGTGATTTTTATTATAAAACAATTTATTTCAAAATATGAATACCATTCAACACATGAATTTCAATTCAACGAATGAATATCGATTCAACACATGAAGGTTTTCTATAGTTTATATATATAGATAAAATTGTGATTTTTATATTTAAAACACGAACACCATTCAACACATGAATTTCAATTCAACGAATGAATATCGATTCAACACATGAAGGTTTTCTATAGTTTATATATATAGATAAAAATGTGATTTTTCTATTTAAAACACGAATACCATTCAACACATGAATTTCTAATCAACGAATGAATATCGATTCAACACATGAAGGTTTTTTATTCAACGAATAAATATAGTTTCAGCAAATGAAAATAATTCAAACACATGAATATTATTCAAAATTTCGGCAGCATAACGGCAAGGTAGTTAAAACCGGGACCGTCCCTAGTACGACTCCTCGCTCTACCTTAAAACCTCGCGGTTTTTTACAATGGGGATCATGCATCTAGTTCGCACGCAGGCGGCATGTATATATTTATTTCATTTCCACAAACTAATCCTACGTTGTTTCAACCAAATATTTCTCAACCACAAATGCGTATTTTTCAACCACAATCAATCAATATCAACCACAAACAATTCCAATCAATCATTCGCTATCAATCAATTTTCACACAAATCACAACCAATAAATATCGTCCATGGTTTGTGGACGAGGGGCGTGTATATATATATATATATATATATATATATATATATGTATATATGTATATATAGCAATTCACTTCTATTTCAACACATATATAATTTTTACAACGCATATATAACTTATACATCGAACGTACAACTTATACAATGCTTATACATGAGGTGTACAACGCTTATATAACTCATACATCAACTATATAATTTATACATCGTCGTTTTCCATATCGTTTATAAATTAGAAATCTCACATTGGGTTCCACTCCACCAAAAATAGCAGAAGACTCAGAAAAATATGCGGTCTCTTCTAGAAGGTAGAAGACGTCCACACGAGTCCACTGTCTCTTGTTTCACTGAATTTTGTCAACACAGCAAAAAGATATGATTTTTCAAAGTTTGCAACGGTTTAAAGGTGTTAAAACAGTTGAAAATAAAACAAGCCGTACCTCAGCTGAAAGGTTCAAAACTAGGTTTGCAATTTTCGATCAAACCGTGAATCGATAGGAGGATCGGTCGGTGCAGCGATGAAGAGGGGGGAGACGCGCACCTGTGCGTGGTGGTGGGCCCCACTCGGTGGCGCCAGGCGGCGGCGGATTGAAGTCGTCGACTTCATGGAGGTGGTTCTCTCTCCACAAGCCACGAAAAATTCCAAACTTAATATGGATATGAAGATCTCGAGAAGATCTTCAAAAAGTTCAACTGTGCCACGAGCTAATTCGGCGTGGATTGATCGGAAAATGAGGGGGAAGATTTCGAGCGGTTTCCGCCTTCGATCGGGGAGAGGGAAAAAGGTTTTTTCTTTTTTTTTCTTTTTAAGAAAATATGATTGGCCGGCGGGTTTTAAAGAGGTTTTCTGACGTGACCACCAATCTAAACCCAACGACTGTCGTCCCTAGTGTTTTGCCCCCATTCCGAACACAATGGGATATGTTTTGTAGGCCCATTCGACTGTTTCAGTCAGTTTCCATTCAAATTAAAATATAAAACATTCAATATTCAATTTGAACGTACATTTCAATTTGCCAGGGCCACAAACTGATTCAAAATTTTCCAGAAAAATAAAATTGGCTATGTTTTGACGATACGGTCCCAACAAAACTAGTTTCGTCGAATTCTGAGACCGTTTGCAAAAAGGCCCATTTTTGGTCGATCCAATTTAACTGTAATTGATCAAAACACATTTTCCTTTGCCACGCTCACATACTAGCTTCAAAAATTATGAAATTTGAAACCTAGCAATAACTTCACATCCCGGATCCAACAAAAGTCGTTTCGTCGAATTCCGAGGTCGTTTGCAAAATGGCCAATTTCACGGGCTATATAAATTCCATAGCGACCTTTCTGAAAATTCATTTGGGCATAACTTTTGCTTTCCACTATGAAAATTCGATTTTTCAGATTTGTTAGAAAGATATTCACTAGGAGATTTAAATATTTTTGGTTTCGCTCAAATCCGTTTTGTTTTGCACCCAGTACAGTCCGACAAAGTTTGAATTCAAATTTTGAAACTACCGCGCCATTTCAGGCCTTGTTTATAATTAGAATTAATTATATTCATTTTCAAACGTCGATTCAAACTCAGTTTTCATTGCTATTATTTAAAATATTTATTTTAAATATTTTAAAATCCATTATTTTAGCCAATTTAAAAATTCTAAATTGGTTCAGATTTTCTGGGTCGTTACATCTGTGATGCTTGGAATTTGAATTTGTTGAATGTTGATTGTAGATTGTGATAATCATGTTTGTTAGATCTTGTTCTATAATAGAAATTCTTTCTTTTATTTGAATTTATAGTTTATTGTTAGATCTGGATTTGAAATAAAAAAATTATTTTTATTTCAGATCTATGTATATTGATTTGATTTTATTATATAAGTTTCATCTTTAATTTAGAAACATGAAAAATGGTTTTGTCAAATTTAGATTTACAATAAAAATCTCATTTTTATTGTTAATATGAAACATGGCTTTGTCAAATTTAGATTTACAATAAAAATCTCATTTTTATTGTTAACATGAAACATGGTTTTGTCAAATTTAGATTTACAATAAAAATCTTATTTTTATTGTTTACATGAAACATGGTTTTTGTCAAAATTTTGTTTTCATTATAATAAAAAGATTATAATAAAAAGATTATGATTAAAAGATTATAATACAAAGATTATGATTAAAAGATTAAAATAAAAAGATTCCATTTTTATTGTCACATTTGTTTAATGGTTTAGTTAAAACCAAAATTGTCACTTTTGATTAATAGTTTAGTTGAAACAAAATTATCGCCTTTGTTTCATAGTTTAGTTTAAACAAAATTATCACTTTTGTTTCACAGTTTAGTGCAAACAAAATTATCACCTTTATTTCATAATTTAGTTTAAACAAAATTATCACCTTTGTTTCATAGTTTAGTTGAAACAAAATTATCACCCTTGTTTCATAGCTTAGTTGAAACAAAATTATCACCTTTGTTTCATAGTTTAGCTTAAACAAAATTATCACCCTTGTTTCATAGTTTAGTTGAAACAAAATTATCACCCTTGTTTCATAGTTTAGTTTAAACAAAATTATCGCCCTTGTTTCATAGTTTAGCTTAAACAAAATTATCACCCTTGTTTCATAGTTTAATTGAAACAAAATTATCACCTTTGTTTCGTAGTTTGGTTTAAACAAAATTATCACCTTTCTTTCATAGTTTAGTTTAAACAAAATTATCACTTTTGTTTCATAGTTTAGTTTAAACAAAATTATCACTTTTGTTTAATGGTTTAGTTGAAAACAAAAATGAAAAGAACCTTTTTTATCATTTTGTTAGAATAGAATTTTCAACAAAAATGAAAAGAACCATTGTTATCATTTTGTTGAAATAGAATTTTCAACAAAAATGAGAACAACCATTTTTATCATTTTGTTGAATTATAATTTCAAGAAAAATGAAAAGAAACATTTTATCATTTTGATGAACTGAAATAAGAAAACAGAAAAATGTTCATGTTTTAAAATAAAACATGTCTACATTAAAAATTCACATTTTTAATGTAATGGAAGGAAATAAGAAAATGTTCATGTTTTAAAATAAAATATGTCTACATTAAAAATTCACATTTTTGATGTAATGTAAGGAAATTGTAACACCCCGTAATTCTATTAATATTAATATTCACAAATTAAAGAATAACTAATCTCAGACGTGAGAATTATGGGAAACGGGTTGCACCATTATGTTCGTCTCGGAATTCTGGTTGAAATAGAGTCCGAGTTTGCGTGATTTGGACTTCGTATGAAGAAGTTATGGCCATCGGAAGTTTCAGAAAATTCAAAACAGCTCGCAGGAAATTTAAAATTCAAGATGAAAGTGCAGAAGCGGGCTGGGCGGGAAATATTCCCGCCCAGGAAGGTCGACTGGGGAGTCGACACTAGTGACGACCTCCTCCCCCCAGGTCAACTACCATGTCGACCTCCCTTCCCCCTAAGTCGACTATAGTGTCGACTTGGGTGTCGACCTGGTCAGTCGGCTAGGGTTTTGGCTGAGCCTGTTTTTGACTGAGTGATGACCCATTAGGGTTTTGACCTAATATGGTTGGATGAGATTAGTCCTGAGTTGATCTGACAGTCCAAATTAAACCTAAACTCTATAAATACCTAGGTAGTCTCTCACCCTAATTCATATGAAAAATAGATTAGCTACCGTCATACCGCCGCCATGGAACTCAATGGAGCCGCCGCCAACTAAGAAGGAAGAAAAGCTAATCAAAACCTAATTCTACTCAACTCTAAAGCAAATCTAGGCTATCTTTTCTCTTCTAAATTGTGAGTATGATGATCTTAACAAGATTATTATTATTTTAATTAGGTTAAGTCATTAATGGATTATGAGTAGATGATGTGAATTGTCATATTTGTTGTTGTAAACCTTATACTATCATGTATGTTATATTCCTATGATATGTGGTGATGATATCCTATATGTTGTAAATCATGCTATGATGATGTTATGTATGTTGAGAGTTTCTATGCTAAGTTGTGATGAATCATACATGTTAAAAAGCCATGATGTTACTATCTATGCTAATTAGTTCATGTTAATCAAATCATGATGTTGATATTATTTGGGTTATGTTGATCTATATGACAAGTCACATATGCAAGTTTAGGTTGATTAGTAAAAGTTATGAACATATGCCATGACATCTATTATGACATCTTGAATTATGCTATGACATATGTGAAATTCTATGCTAGTTCACACCATCATTATGTTGCCTAAAACCCCATATGCAAGATTATACATAAATTTGGGTTATGATCATGTCATGTAAACTGTGACATTTAACAAGTGACACCTTTAGATCCTTAACATGTGTAGTTTATGCAAGTTTCCCCCTATTATGATTAGATTCATTTTAATTGTCTATATGTTGTGATAATTTATTTCTGTGCTATGAGTTAGACTATTCGAGTCTAACGTATATTCTGCGTTGAATAAGCGAACGTATAAACGTGGGGTAAGGGTAATGTTAAGGATTTAATATAAAGAAGTTGGGGTGCAACTGATATGATTTTGCATGCCATGAATGGATGGCCATAATTGAGTCAATTATGGACATCATTAAAAGTGGACTTAATTAATAATTTGAATAGAGAATTATTAAAACTGGGGTAAAGGATTATAAGTGATAATCAATGCTTAGGACACGAGGTTGGACTCGTTTGTGACGTAAACCTGCCCGGACCCGCCCGGCAAATCCAGTGGTCACAAATGTCAGCCCAATGTGAGAGGTCCTAGGCCTAATGTAACACCCCACACCCGCTATGGTCACTCGCTAAGGGAATGCCATAACATCGGTGGAGTATTTTAAGTGAATATAGAATAGAAAAATTACAACAAGACAAATATAAGTAATACTTGAAAATTTTAAAACATCATTTCATTTCATTGCAGCGGAAAGTAAAACATATTTGGTTACATCACAAAACCATAATAAGAGTCAAGTACAAAATATCCATCCTGATAAATAAAAGTACATAATCCCATTACATGAACTGATAGCCATAAAAGAAAGGGTAAGCTGAGCTCTACACCTATGGTCCAAGCTCCAAAAGAGAATAAAGCAGCCTGATCAAAGCCCACTCGTACTGGGCCCACTCTGATAACCTGAGGGTTGGAAAAAAAAGATAAAAACAACGGGGTCAGACATAAGTCTGAGCGAGTCCTATAACTTTAACAATACAATCATTAAAGTAACCAGAGAAGACATAAGCTTGATATACGGTAACGTCTGGGGATGAATGGCTACACTAAGCAGCTTGGTAGACTTAGGATAAACTAAGATAACCGTAAAGACGCATCCACCCACCCAAGGATAATTACTACACTGCACCACACCAGTCATTCCTACTTAAAGGTTGATCCCCCTAAGTGTACTTAGTAATTTAGTAGTTTCGTGTACCCCTATCTGACTACATAGGTGTACCCACTACTCCCCAAGCGATCGGCTCCCTTACGTAGATACCCGTGCTGGTCCCACGATGGGGTGTATCATTCCCCAAAGTGGCAACCTGATAATATCAACGGTGCACGGCTTTATACCTACACGATGCAACAACGACTTATCAACCAGCCCGGGCACACACACGCATATGAAACCCGTTGGTCCTGCGTTGCCACCACTAACCCGTTTTGGCCTCTTATAGTCAAGCCCAATATGCGTGTCCCGTCACTCGACTAGAGTCGAGCCCACTAAGATACGTTTGGGATATTGGTTGAAATGGGGCCCCACAAGCTACCACCTAAGCTTGTTATTTCTAGTGAATCCCACTTAACCCTTTAACCATGTCCACTTACATGTTATAAATTTTGGTTAAGTCATTAATCATATTTTAATTGCCATTCAAGGCACCCACTAGATTTCCACATGCCACCCAAAGCACTTACTTAACCCTTTAACCATGTTTTAATTACATGTTCCACTTTGGTTAAGTATTCTAATCGTATTTTCTATTGCCACCTAAGGCAACCCACTAGTTTCCTCATGCCACCCAAGGCACTTACTTAACCCTTCATGTCCCTCTACATGCTAATATGGTTAAGTGTTTCTTAATTAATTAATTAAGACCACGACCTCATAAAGACCTCTCACATTAGACCATCTCTTATGACTGCTGGATATGCCGGTTGGGTCCGGGCAGCCTTACGTCATAAAAAGGGTCTAACCTCGTGTCTTTACTTTAATCACGTATTTAATTTATGACTAAGACCTCTCACATTGGGCCAATCATTTGTAGCTGCTGGATGGCCGGTCGGTTCCGGGCAGACTTCCGCTACAAAAGGGTCCAACCTCGTGTCTTAGTTGATTAATTACACCTAATTAATCATCCCCATAATTTGTATTAATTATCCCTAATTAATTAATCATGTTTTCCAGAATATGGGTAGACCTAACTCAATAGGTAAATTCCCAACTCCATAGTATGGGTAGACCTAACTCAATAGGTAAATTCCCAACTCCATAATATGGGTAGACCTAACTCAATAGGTAAATTCCCAATTATGTCCATTTAATTTGTGGTATGCTTAATCATACCTAATTCACATCATTTTATTAACATGCATCTTAACCCCATCGTTCCCCACGTAATTCGTTCTCATAACATGACATAACAAAGGGAAGATTCATCACAAATGTCATGGGTTTAACCAACATAGCATATAGCTTTATCATGGGTTCAAAAGGTGTCGACTTGCATATATGAACATACATTAAACCCAACTAGCATTTAACCCAAACTTGCATTATGCATAAAAAGAGACAAACTTGCATATGAACATGCACATAAACTTGCATATGAACTTGCACATAAACTTGCATGTGAACTTGCATAACATGTTATACATAGAGGCAAACTCGCATATGTTATGCATATCATAAAAAGAGACAAACTTGCATATGAACTTGCATCATAACTTGCATATGAACTTGCATCATAACTTGCATGTGAACTTGCACATAAACTTGCATGTGAACTTGCATAACATGTCATACATAGAGGCAAACTCGCATATGTTATGCATATCATAAAAAGAGACAAACTTGCATATGAACTTGCACATAATAGGGTAAACATGCACATATATGCATAGCATACAAAGGTGTCATCTTGCATATGTATGCATCTTATTTAAAAAAGGGTAAACTTGCATGTCATAATGTATGCATAAAACCAAACACTTATCATGCATAAAATCAAACACTTAGCATGCATAAATCAAATACTTAGCATGCATAAAATCAAACACTTAGCATGCATAAAATCAAATACTTAGCATGCATAAAGTCAAATACTTAACATGCATAAAACCCACCACTTAACTTGCATAAACCCATATACTTAACTTGCATAAACCCACATACTTAACTTGCATAAACCCACATACTTAACTTGCATAAACATAGGGTTAACATTAAACATAGATTAACAAGCTAACATCATATCATATGACTTAAAACCCACAAATCCGCATACAAAACCGCATGATCTCATCATATCTCATCTACTTAATTTAGCAATTGGTTATTAAAGTGATAGAAACTCACCAAAACCAAGATTAGCAAACTTATGAAGTAGAACTAGTTGCTATACAAGAAGAAAATGATGATTAGAGGTTGATTAGCTTGCAACTTTCTTCATAAACTAGTGGAGGCTCCTCTCAAGTTTGATTTTGGCGGCATGATGGCATCATTTCTATTTTTAGTAGGGATTAGGCTTGCATTAGGGTGTATTTATAGGATTAGGGTGTGTTTTAGGCCATAGGATTAACCCTAGGTTAGATTAGGTCCATCAGATTTAGGAGGTTTCCAGAAACCAGCCCCAAAGCCTAACCCAAACTCAACTAGGTGCACCAGGCCAGCATCAGCCGACAGGGCAAGTCGACAGCCCTGTCGACAGCCAAGTCGACAGGCATGTCGACAGGCAAGTCGACAGCCCTGTCGACAGCAATGTCGACCAGGCTGGGCGGGAGTTTTCCCGCCTGGCCCCATTTCTGCATGTTTCGAAATTTGAACCTGAATTTTTAAATCTGTTTTGGACTTTGAATTTTCTGTAAACTTCATTGGGCCATAACCGGGCCATACGGACTCCGATTCTCGAAAACTCGGACTCTATTTCGCGTATTTTTCCGAGACGAACGCAATGACGCAGCCCGTTTCCCCCAATTCTCACATCTGAGATTATTTATTCTGCAATTAGTGAATTTTAGCATTACCCGAAATTCGGGGTGTTACATTCTCCCCTCCTTAAAGGATTTCGTCCCCGAAATCTCTAAGCTAAGGAGAATGCATATCCTACCATCCAAACAACCATCTACTCAATCCATCAAACACGAGCATCCATTGTCCTTAAAACAATTTCTAATGATGTATGAGCATATGCAAAAAGTGTGTGTATATGTTCCCTATCTAATGTATGAACATATGCAAACCATGATAGTGCCATGCATCCAGTATGTATGCGAAAGAACCCTATCGACACATACAATATCTACATGAGTGCACAATCATTCACCAAAATGCATCATCCATATGATAACATAACCATTATACATCCATAAATATAGCTACCTACACACAATTATATGCAATATGCAATATGCAATATGAAGTGATTGAGCCGATCTAGTGCCTAGAGTGTGTATATATGCATCCACGAGCAACCACTAGCAACCACTTGCATCCACATGCATCCATCAATCATAACATGTCTCAAACACATGTTTCAACCATAGGTTTGCCCTATCTAAAGGTCAAAGGTACTAATGAGAGGACATACTAAAGATAAGATAAGTACTAGGCAAACGATAAAGGAGACGTTTAAAAGACATACCCTCAAAAAGGAATGGGTATAATGAACGCATCTTCGCTTCTGTCTCCCCAGTAGCATTGCTCTCACCTTCTCCCCTTTCCATTTTGACTAGTCGAACCTCTCTGTTTCTCAACTTCCCAATCCCTGACCTAAGGATGCGGGTAGGGGCTCGTCGAATAATCACATCACGCTCTACCTTTACTTTTTTAAGCAAGCTCGGCTCTACCGCCTCTGCGGTCTCATGTAGGCACTTCGTCATGTTTCCTATGCAACCGAACCATTTCTCGAATATAAACTTGAAGCCAGACATGGAACAGTCCACTTGCTCTTTACGGGTATGAAATGGGCACACTCAGTAAGTCTATCTACCACAACCCAAATCCCCGTATTACCCTTCCTTGATTTCGGTAATCCATCGAGACACTATCCTACTTCCATAGCGGAACCTCCAATGGGTGAGGCACCCCACCGGGTTTCTTCTGCTCCGCTTTTATTTGTTAGTACACCAAGCATCTAGCGCCATACTCGGCCACGTCTTTCTTCATACCGTCCCAGAAGAAAACTCGTTTCATGTCTTGGTTCATCTTGTCCCCCCGGGATGAATGGTCATCTTTGGCGGATGTGCATCATCAAGTATAGCCTTCCTCAACCCTCGTCTTGCGGTACACAAAGTCTACCGTCTCTACGCTACCACCCCTTACCATCTAGGGTGTACCTACTCAAATTGCTGGACGACTCCCCATCCCCATGAGCTTCTCTACTAACTCAACCAACTGTGGGTCGTCCCGCTGTGCTCCGCCAACATACCCCAAAAGAGTAGGCCTAACCTCCAATGAGGCTAGCAAACCGGGTACAAAGTCAACGGAAGGTCTAAAGTCAAACATAGAAATAAACTCTAAGCTCCGTCGTTCAACGAACAATGAACTCAAGGGCAACCTTTTTCTACTTAAGGCGTCCGCTACCCCGTTACCCTTGCCAGGGGTATACGCTATCTCAAACTCATAGGATGCTAAGAATTTCATCCACCTTTGTTGTCTTAAGACATTGCGCTCAAAGAGTTTCCAACACTTCCCTAAGATATAGGGCATGCCTTTCTCCGCTTCTAGAGAAAATCAGGATATTCTCCCATGCAAAATCATCATAACTATCCATCTCTCACGCAGACCTCCTTAGTCGCACTCGACATCCCCCAAATGCAAGCCCCAAAGGCCTAAACCAATATCAGACAAACACCCAAGGGATACCTCCTTCGAATTCAGACGACCTACGTGAGCTGATACTAGTAAAAACGGCGAAATAATCAAGCCCTTGTCCAATTCTGGATGTCCTCGCCAGTCTCGCTCCAAAACCACCGTTTATCCCATAACTGGCTTTGCTCAACCTATTGAGCATATACGAAAACTTATTTCGCCCCTAGAAAAGACCAAGATGTCATTTACAAAGACCATCACGAACTTATTCAGGTACTCCCTGAACACCCTTCTTGTAACACCCCACTCCCGCTATGATCACTCACAAAGGGAATGCCATAACATCGGTGGAGTATTTTAGTGAATATAGAACAGAAAAATTACAACAAGACAGATATAAATAGTACTTGGAATTTTTAAAACATCATCTCATAACAGCGGAAGTAAAACATGTCTAGTTACATCATAAACCCATAATAAAAGTCAAGTACAATATCCATCAAAATAAAGAAATACATAATCCCACTCTCATACAATAGCCAAAACAAAAGAAAAGATAACTGGATAACTGGAGCTTTACATCTATCCAAGCTCCTAAAGACTGGAACCGCAATCCGATCAAGCTCCACTACTGCTAGGATCCACCACAGGACCTGAGGGTTGGGAAAAAGATAAAAACAACGGGGTCAGACATAAGTCTGAGTGAGTCCTATAACTTTAACAATACAATCGTTAAAGTAACCAGAGAAGACATGAATTGATATACGGTAACATATAGGGATGAATAGCTACCCTAAGCAATCAACTAGACTAAGATAAAGGACAAAGACGCATCTACCCTTCCTAAGGTAAATTACTAAACTGCACCACACCAGTCGTTCCTAACCTAAAGGTTGATCCCACCCATGGCTTATAAAATTAACTTAATAGTACTTGCGTACCCCTAGGTGACCAAGTAGGCGCCACGGGGCCCTACAATCCACTAGGTGTACACACTACTCCCCATTCGATCGGCTCCCTAACGTAGATACCCGTGCTGGCCCCACCATGGGGTGTACCATTCCCCAACGTGGCAACCCGATATAATTAACGGTGCACGGCTTATATCTACACGATGCAACAACGGCTTATCTACCACCCCGGGCCCACTCACGCATATGAAGCCCGTTGGACTTGCGTTGCCACCGCTAACCCGTTTTGGCCTCTTATAATCAAGCCCAATATGCGTGTCCCGTCACTCGACATGGGTCGAGCCCACAAAGATACGTTTGGGATATTGGTTGAAATGGGCCCCCACAAGCTTCCCACTTAAGCTTGTCAAATATCTAGTGTATCCCACTTAACCCTTTAATCATGTTTAATTACATGTTTCTCTTGGTTAAGTATACTAATCGTATTTTCTATTGCCACCCAAGGCAACCTACTTAAGATTCCACATGCCACCCAAGGCACCCACTTAACCCCTCATGTCCTACTACATGCTATAATGGTTAAGCGTTTCTTAATTAATTAAGACCGTGATCTCCCGTAAAGACCTCCCACATTAGACTGACTGTTATGACCGCCTGGTTAAGCCGGTAGAATCCGGGCAGTCTTACGTCATAACAGAGTCTAACCTCGTGTCTTTACCTTAATCACGTATTTAATTTATGGCCAAGACCTCTCACATTGGGCTGACATTTGTAGCAACTGGTTAAGCCGGTCGGGTCCGGGCAGTTTTACACTACAAATGAGTCCAACCTCGTGTCTTAGTCAATTAATTACACCTAATTAATCACCCTCATAATTTTATATTAATTATCCCTAATTAATCAAGTTTTTATTAACATGGGTAGACCTAACTCAATAGGTAAATTCCCATGGGGTAGACCTAACTCAATAGGTAAATTCCCAACACATAGTATGGGTACACCTAACTAAATAGGCAAATTCCCATACTATGTTCATTTATTTTATATTATGCATAATTAAATTAATTTCACCCAATCTTATTAACCTATGCATTTAATTACCCCATCGTTCCCACGTAATTTCGTTCTCATGATATAACACATATAAAAGGTGTCAACTTGCATATGAATGAACATGTTTCAAAGGTGCCATCTTGCATATTAACAAACACATAACTTGCACATGCACTTGCATAACATGTCACATAACTTGCATATAATATGTCACATAACTTACATATTCACTTGCATAACAAACTTGCATATTAACTCATAGACTTGCATAATGTGTCATCATGAACTTGCATATTAACAAACATATAACTTGCATATTTACATACATGTAACTTGCATATTAACAAACATGTAACTTGCATATTAACAAACATGTAACTTGCATATTACCAAACATGTAACTTGCATATTAATAAACATGTAACTTGCATATTTACTTACATGTAACTTGCATATTGACAAACATGTAACTTGCATATTAACAAACATGTAACTTGCATATTAACAAACATGTAACTTGCATATTAACAAACATGTAACTTGCATATTAACAAACATGTAACTTGCATATTAACAAACATGTAACTTGCATATTGACAAACATGTAACTTGCATATTGACAAACATGTAACTTGCATATTGACAAACATGTAACTTGCATATTAACAAACATGTAACTTGCATATTAACAAACATGTAACTTGCATATTAACAAACATGTAACTTGCATATTAACAAACATGTAACTTGCATAGCATATCACCATGAACTTGCATAATATGCATATGATTACATAGCCCACAACTTGCATATTTAGCATCATGCAAACATAACATACATCATATTAAACTTGCCTAAACTTACATACTCAACATGCATAAACATACATACTCAACATGCATAAACATAAGATTAATGCTAACATCATATCATATGATTCAAAGCTCATTAATCCACATACAAAACCATAAATCTCATCACATCTCATCTAATTAGTTTACCAAAAGATCATCAAAGTGATAGAAACTCACAACTAGCAACTTTGCACACCAAATAAAGAAGATTAAGATGCTAAGAAGAGATTAGAGGTTGATTTGAGAGTGATTAGCATGCAACCCTCTTCATAGAATTAGTGGAGGCCATGAGAGCTAGCATTTTGCCATAGTTTAGTTACTAGGTTTAATTTATGAATGAATTAGGGTAGGGTTAGGGTCTTATTTATAGGATTAGAAAGTGTTTTAGGCCCTTAGATTAACCCTAGATTCAATCCAAGCCATCAAAGCATGTCTTGGGGAAGAAGTCAAGTGTAGGAACCATCTAGGGCCTTTAGATTAAAGATGGACCATGAGAACCATTCAAATGCAAAATCTGCACTTGAGCGAATCGGCCCACGGGTTGACAGCCAAACACCCTGGATTAACCCCTAGTCGACCCAGCGGGCTCGGGTCGACTTCAAAAATCGGCCGGTTCGGTTATTCCCCTCTCCCAATTCGCTGTTTTGAGCATTTTTGCATATTTATTTATTAAATTTTCAATTATATATATATATATATCAATATATATATATATATATCTACACAACCCATTTCACTTAATTAAGTATACTTTAATTTGGGAATTTTCGTGAAACTTCGCGAGGCCATATCTTGGTCATACGGACTCCGATTTTCGAAAACTCGGACTCTATTTCGCGTATTTTTCCGAGACGAACACAATGGCATAGCCCGTTTCCCTTGATTCCCATTTTAGAATTAAATTCTGCCTCGATTTATGTTATTACAGGTTATTGAAAATACGGGTTGTTACATTCTCCCCTCCTTAAAGGATTTCGTCCCCGAAATCTTCAAGTTAGGAAGAACGTATCCTACCATCCAATCATCCATCTACTCAAAGCATCATCCACGAGCAATCATTGTCCTTACAAGATTCTAAATGCTGGATGGATATATGCAAAAGTGTGTGTATATGTACTTACCTAATGCGAAAATCAGGCGGTTACTGATACAGTAAACCTCCTTAATGCAAACCATGATAGTGCCATGCATCCAATATGTATGCGAAACCCTATTGACACATACAAATTTCTACATGCGTGCACAACCATACACAAAAATGCATCATCCATATGATAACACAGCCATGATACATCCATCAATCTAACTACCACATCCATTTATGCAATATGCAACATGAAGTGACTGAGCCGATCTAGTGCCTAATGTGTGTGTATATGCATCCACGAGCAACCACTAGCAAACAATTGCATCCATATGCATCCATCAACCATAACATGTTTCAAACACATGTCTCAACCATAGGTTTTACCCTATCTAAAGGTCATAGGTATTAGCGAGAGGATATACTAAAGATAAGATAAGTACTAGACAAGCAATAAAGGAGAAGTTAAAAGACATACTCTCAAAAAGAAATGGATACAAAGAACGCATCTTTGCTTCCGTCTCCCAAGTAGCATTGCTTTCGTCATCTCCCCATTGCACTTTCACTAGCTGAACTTCTCTATTCCTCAACTTCCTAGTTTCTGACCCAAGGATGCGAGTAGGAGCTCGTCGAATCGTCGCATCACGCTCTACCTCTACATCTCTAAGCAAGCTCGGCTCTACCACCTCCGCGGTCTCATGTAAGCACTTCCTCAAATGTGATACATGGAATACATCATGAACACCACTAAGTCTGTCGGGCAACTCCACCCTATATGCCATCCGTCCAATCCTTTCCTTAATAGGAAACGGCCCAACAAATCTCGGTGCTAACTTCCCTACGGACCCAAAGCGAACAACATTTCTCAATGGAGATACTTTGACAAAAACCATGTCCCCAACCTCAAACTCAAGATCCGTCCTTCTCCGATCCGCATAAGATTTCTGTCTATCTTGCGCTGCTTTCATCCTTTTTCGAATTAAATCAATCTTCTCTGAAGTCTCTCTAACCATATCCGGCCCAAGCAAGATCTTATCCGTAGATTCCCACCAACATGTAGGAGATCGACAAGGCCTTCCATAAAGAGCTTCGAAAGGAGCCATACCAATACTGGACTGAAAGCTGTTATTATATGCGAACTCCACCAAAGGAAGATGTTCTTCCCATGTACCTCCAAAATCCAAGATACAAAGCCTCAAAAGATCTTCTAAGATACGGTTCACCCTCTCAGTCTGACCGTCCGTCTGAGGATGATATGCGGTGCTCAAACACAACTGAGTCCCTACCGCCTCTTGCAAACTTCTCCAAAACTCACTAGTGAAAATAGGATCTCGATCATTCACAATGCTGGATGGTACGCCATGCAATCTAACAATCTCTCTAACATAGACTGAAGCAAGCCATGGAGCGGTCCTCTTACTCTTTACGGGTATAAAATGGGCACTCTTTGTAAGTCTGTCTACCACAACCCAAATTCCCGTATTGCCCTTCCTCGATCTCGGTAACCCGTCGATGAAATCCATCGAGACACTATCCCACTTCCACTGTGGAACTTCCAATGGGTGTAGCAACCCACCGGGTTTCCTTTGCTCCACTTTAACTTGTTGGCACACTAAGCATCTAGCCACATACTCGGCCACATCTTTCTTCATACCGGCCCAGAAGAAAACTCTCTTCATGTCTTGGTACATTTTGTCTCCACCGGGATGAATAGTCATTCTTGAACGATGTGCATCATCCAAAATAGCCTTCTTCAAACCCTCATCTTGCGGTACACAAAGTCTACCGTCTCTATGCAACCATCCCTTATCATCTATGGTGTATCTACCCAAATGGCTGGACGACTCCCCTCTTATAAGCTTCTCTACCAACACAACCAACTGTGGGTCGTCTCGCTGAGCCTCGCCAATCCGTCTCAAAAGAGTAGGTCTAACCTCCAAGGATGCCAACAAACCAGGTACAAAATCAACAGAAGGTCTGAAGTCAAACAAAGAAAGAAACTCCAAGCTTCGTCGTTCCACGAACAATGGACTCAAAGATAGCCTTTTTCTACTTAAGGCGTCTGCCACCACGTTACCCTTACCAGGGGTATACGCTATCTCGAAATCATAGGATGCTAAGAACTCCATCCACCTTTGCTGTCTTAAGTTTAAATCCTTCTGAGAGAATAAGTACTTCAATGATTTATGGTCGGTGAACAACTCGAATCTCTCACCAAGAAGATAATGGCGCCAAGACTTAAGTGCGAAAACAATCGCGGCCAACTCTAGATCATGGGTAGGGTAATTCTTCTCATGCACTCTCAATTGTCTCCCTCCATAGGCTATTACCCTTCCCTCCTGCATCAAGACTGCGCCTAATCCTGTTCCACAAGCATCGGTATAAACAACAAACGGCTTACTCCCATCTGGAAGCACTAAAACTGGAGCGGTGGTCAAAGCTCTCTTTAACCGTCGGAAAGCATCATCACAATCTACATCCCATGAGAAAACCAGATTCTTCTTCGTGAGCTTATTAAGTTCCCTATAATCCACACAAAGTCTGAGGGACCCATCCGCCTTCGTGGCAAACACTACTGGAGCTCCCCACTCCGATATACTTCGCCTTATGAACCCCTTCTCAAGCAACTCCCCTACTTGCTTATGAAGTTCTCTTCTCTCACGAGGAGCCATGTGGCGTACTGGCAAAGACACTGGTTTGGCATTATCCACCAAATAAATTCGGAAATCTATCTCCCGCTTCGGAGGCAAACCCTTTACTTCTTCAAACACATCCGGATATTCCCGGACTACTCTGACAGAACACAAACTTTCGACCGAAGCATCGAGCGATTCAAGATAACTTAGCAAAACAGATTCCATGGGATTGCAAGAGATCTCGAGAGTGTTACCCAAGCGGGTCATGAGCCTGACAACTCTCCTTTCGCAATCAAGAACGGCACCATTACTGGATAACCAGTCCATGCCCAAGATCAACCCATAGCCCGTGAAGCCCAATACAAAAGCATCACATCTAAACTCAACGCTAAGTATAGAAATCTTCAAACCCAAACATATCATAGACAGATATATGGAGCCCCCAATTGGGTTTGAGACAACCAAGGGATCATCAACTAGACTGGTGTCTAAGTGCAGTGACTCAACTAACGATGATGAGATAAAAGAATGCGATGCGCCAGAGTCAAACAAAGTACGAACTGGATGATCAAACAGAAAAACCAGACTTTCAACGGAAATAGTTCTACCTCTCTGCTGAATCGGTGGAACTGAGAGAACCTGAACTTGCCCCCCTGACTGAGGTGGTGCTATAAGAGCTTGCACCTGGCCTCCTGAGGTAGACCCCGTCTTCTGCCCCTTCTTTGGGCAGTTTTTCACAAGATGCCCTGCTTCACCACAATGAAAGCAACCGGTCTTCTTCTTTTTGCGACAATCCTTACTGAGGTGTCCTGGTGTTCCACAATTAAAGCACTTCTTCTTTGTCTTCTTCTTGTCACCATTGCCTTTTCCACCCTTGCTTCAAATTCAAGAACTTCTCCATAAACAGATTCTCTTCCGCCCTTGAGAGAAACTTAGCCCCAAACCTTTGCTTAAAATCCGCCCAAGAGTCAACAGGGCGTTCTCCGTTAGTGACCTCCCACCAGAATGAGGCCTCTCCCTTCATTAACCATGCCGCCAACTTGACTTTCTTTCCCTCTTCCACTTCAAAGATATCTAGCAACTCTTCCACTTCCTTAAGCCAATCTCTAGCCTCTACGAAAGTCTCTGAACCAAGAAAAGGTTTTCCTCCTATAGCCTTGAACTCCTTGCAAACCTTAGCAAAATTATCCACTCTAGGCTGAGGAGGAGGAGCGGTTGTCTCTGGTGTAGTAGCATTGGCCGGACCCGCAGCCGCGGCCCTAGCCTCTTGCAACCTCCTATACCATAGTGGTATAACTAAACCCTCCGGGATGTTAAGATCTTCAGCCATGCTGAAACGAAAGAGGAAAGATTCAAAAAGGAGATTCCGAAAGATAACGATATGGCTATTGGGGATTATGCTTTTCTTTTTCAAAAACTTTTCCTTTTAAAGACATGTTTTTTTTTTTGAAAATACTTTCTTCGAAAATACTCTTAGAAAATAGTTTTTTTTTTTTCAAAAATTTTATCTGTTCTGGTAACCTTAAGCTCTGATACCACGTGTAACACCCCACTCCCGCTATGATCACTCACAAAGGGAATGCCATAACATCGGTGGAGTATTTTAGTGAATATAGAACAGAAAAATTACAACAAGACAGATATAAATAGTACTTGGAATTTTTAAAACATCATCTCATAACAGCGGAAGTAAAACATGTCTAGTTACATCATAAACCCATAATAAAAGTCAAGTACAATATCCATCAAAATAAAGAAATACATAATCCCACTCTCATACAATAGCCAAAACAAAAGAAAAGATAACTGGATAACTGGAGCTTTACATCTATCCAAGCTCCTAAAGACTGGAACCGCAATCCGATCAAGCTCCACTACTGCTAGGATCCACCACAGGACCTGAGGGTTGGGAAAAAGATAAAAACAACGGGGTCAGACATAAGTCTGAGTGAGTCCTATAACTTTAACAATACAATCGTTAAAGTAACCAGAGAAGACATGAATTGATATACGGTAACATATAGGGATGAATAGCTACCCTAAGCAATCAACTAGACTAAGATAAAGGACAAAGACGCATCTACCCTTCCTAAGGTAAATTACTAAACTGCACCACACCAGTCGTTCCTAACCTAAAGGTTGATCCCACCCATGGCTTATAAAATTAACTTAATAGTACTTGCGTACCCCTAGGTGACCAAGTAGGCGCCACGGGGCCCTACAATCCACTAGGTGTACACACTACTCCCCATTCGATCGGCTCCCTAACGTAGATACCCGTGCTGGCCCCACCATGGGGTGTACCATTCCCCAACGTGGCAACCCGATATAATTAACGGTGCACGGCTTATATCTACACGATGCAACAACGGCTTATCTACCACCCCGGGCCCACTCACGCATATGAAGCCCGTTGGACTTGCGTTGCCACCGCTAACCCGTTTTGGCCTCTTATAATCAAGCCCAATATGCGTGTCCCGTCACTCGACATGGGTCGAGCCCACAAAGATACGTTTGGGATATTGGTTGAAATGGGCCCCCACAAGCTTCCCACTTAAGCTTGTCAAATATCTAGTGTATCCCACTTAACCCTTTAATCATGTTTAATTACATGTTTCTCTTGGTTAAGTATACTAATCGTATTTTCTATTGCCACCCAAGGCAACCTACTTAAGATTCCACATGCCACCCAAGGCACCCACTTAACCCCTCATGTCCTACTACATGCTATAATGGTTAAGCGTTTCTTAATTAATTAAGACCGTGATCTCCCGTAAAGACCTCCCACATTAGACTGACTGTTATGACCGCCTGGTTAAGCCGGTAGAATCCGGGCAGTCTTACGTCATAACAGAGTCTAACCTCGTGTCTTTACCTTAATCACGTATTTAATTTATGGCCAAGACCTCTCACATTGGGCTGACATTTGTAGCAACTGGTTAAGCCGGTCGGGTCCGGGCAGTTTTACACTACAAATGAGTCCAACCTCGTGTCTTAGTCAATTAATTACACCTAATTAATCACCCTCATAATTTTATATTAATTATCCCTAATTAATCAAGTTTTTATTAACATGGGTAGACCTAACTCAATAGGTAAATTCCCATGGGGTAGACCTAACTCAATAGGTAAATTCCCAACACATAGTATGGGTACACCTAACTAAATAGGCAAATTCCCATACTATGTTCATTTATTTTATATTATGCATAATTAAATTAATTTCACCCAATCTTATTAACCTATGCATTTAATTACCCCATCGTTCCCACGTAATTTCGTTCTCATGATATAACACATATAAAAGGTGTCAACTTGCATATGAATGAACATGTTTCAAAGGTGCCATCTTGCATATTAACAAACACATAACTTGCACATGCACTTGCATAACATGTCACATAACTTGCATATAATATGTCACATAACTTACATATTCACTTGCATAACAAACTTGCATATTAACTCATAGACTTGCATAATGTGTCATCATGAACTTGCATATTAACAAACATATAACTTGCATATTTACATACATGTAACTTGCATATTAACAAACATGTAACTTGCATATTAACAAACATGTAACTTGCATATTACCAAACATGTAACTTGCATATTAATAAACATGTAACTTGCATATTTACTTACATGTAACTTGCATATTGACAAACATGTAACTTGCATATTAACAAACATGTAACTTGCATATTAACAAACATGTAACTTGCATATTAACAAACATGTAACTTGCATATTAACAAACATGTAACTTGCATATTAACAAACATGTAACTTGCATATTGACAAACATGTAACTTGCATATTGACAAACATGTAACTTGCATATTGACAAACATGTAACTTGCATATTAACAAACATGTAACTTGCATATTAACAAACATGTAACTTGCATATTAACAAACATGTAACTTGCATATTAACAAACATGTAACTTGCATAGCATATCACCATGAACTTGCATAATATGCATATGATTACATAGCCCACAACTTGCATATTTAGCATCATGCAAACATAACATACATCATATTAAACTTGCCTAAACTTACATACTCAACATGCATAAACATACATACTCAACATGCATAAACATAAGATTAATGCTAACATCATATCATATGATTCAAAGCTCATTAATCCACATACAAAACCATAAATCTCATCACATCTCATCTAATTAGTTTACCAAAAGATCATCAAAGTGATAGAAACTCACAACTAGCAACTTTGCACACCAAATAAAGAAGATTAAGATGCTAAGAAGAGATTAGAGGTTGATTTGAGAGTGATTAGCATGCAACCCTCTTCATAGAATTAGTGGAGGCCATGAGAGCTAGCATTTTGCCATAGTTTAGTTACTAGGTTTAATTTATGAATGAATTAGGGTAGGGTTAGGGTCTTATTTATAGGATTAGAAAGTGTTTTAGGCCCTTAGATTAACCCTAGATTCAATCCAAGCCATCAAAGCATGTCTTGGGGAAGAAGTCAAGTGTAGGAACCATCTAGGGCCTTTAGATTAAAGATGGACCATGAGAACCATTCAAATGCAAAATCTGCACTTGAGCGAATCGGCCCACGGGTTGACAGCCAAACACCCTGGATTAACCCCTAGTCGACCCAGCGGGCTCGGGTCGACTTCAAAAATCGGCCGGTTCGGTTATTCCCCTCTCCCAATTCGCTGTTTTGAGCATTTTTGCATATTTATTTATTAAATTTTCAATTATATATATATATATATCAATATATATATATATATATCTACACAACCCATTTCACTTAATTAAGTATACTTTAATTTGGGAATTTTCGTGAAACTTCGCGAGGCCATATCTTGGTCATACGGACTCCGATTTTCGAAAACTCGGACTCTATTTCGCGTATTTTTCCGAGACGAACACAATGGCATAGCCCGTTTCCCTTGATTCCCATTTTAGAATTAAATTCTGCCTCGATTTATGTTATTACAGGTTATTGAAAATACGGGTTGTTACACTTCTCATCAAATCAACAAAGTATGCAGGGGCGTTCGTCAACCCAAATGGCATCACCAGCCACTCATAGAAACCATCCAGAGTCCTAAAGGCAGTCTTGTCTATGCTATCCTCAGCCACCCTCAACTGATGAAACCCCGTGGCTAAGTCCAATTGAGAAAATACTGAAGCGCCAACCAACTGATCGAAAAGATCATCAATTCTCGGCAATGGGTGTCTATTCTTCTTTGTGAGCTTATTTAGTTCTCTTTAGCCTACACAAAGTCTGAGGGACCCATCCGCCTTCGTGGCAAAAACTACCGGAGCACCCCACTCCGATATACTTCGTCTTATGAACCCCTTCTCAAGCAAATCGCCTACTTGCTTATGGAGTTCCCTCCTCTCACGAGGAGCCATGTGGCACACTGGCCAAGATACTGGTTTGGCATTGTCTACCAGATATGTTCGGAAGTCAATCTCCTGCTCCGGAGGTAAGCCCTTCACCTCCTCAAAACACATCCGAGTATTCCCGGACCACTCTAACAGATTGCAAACTCTCGACCGACGTGTCAAGCGATTCTAGATAACTTAGCATAACAAATTCCATGGGATTACAAGAGATCTCGAGAGTGTTACCCAAGCGGGTCATGAGCCTAACAACTCTCCTTTCGCAATCAAGAACAGCACCATTACTGGATAACCAGTCCATGCCCAAAATTAACCCATAGCCCGTGAAGCCCAAAAAGCATCACATCTAAACTCAACGCTAAGTATAGAAACTTTCAAACCCAAACACATCATGGAGCCCCAATTGGGTTTGAAACAACTAAGGGAACATCTACTAAACTGGTGTCTAAGTACAGTGACTCAATTAACAATGATGAGATAAACGAATTCAATGCGTCAAAATCAAATAAAGTACGGAAAGGATGATCAAACAGGAAAACTAAACTTTCCACGGAAATAGTTCTACCTCTTTCTCGAATTGGTGGAGCTGCGAGAGCCTGAACTTGCCCCCTTGCCTGAGCTGGTGCCACAAGAGCTTGCACCTGTCCTCCTGAGGTAGACCCCGTCCTTTGCCCTTTCTTAGGACAGTCTTTCGCTAGATGTCCTGCTTCGTCACAGTGGAAGCAACCAGTCTTCTTCTTCTTGCGACAATCCTTGTTTAGGTGGCCTAGTGTTCCACAATTGAAGCACTTCTTCTTTCCCTTGCCACCGTTGCCTTTCCCACCCTTATTTTGTTGTTGAGGTTTCTTCTGATCTCCATTCTTCTCGGGTGCCATAATAGCATTGGGGCACTTCTCTTCCTCATGCATGAATTCCATGTCTACTAACTTCTCAAAGGTGGCCCCCATAGAGATGTGGGTCATAGCCAACCCTTGCATCGGTTCGTTCAAGCCTTTAACGAACCTCAAAGCCTTCTCTTCCGGAGTGTTTACCAAGTCTATGTTGAACCTCGCTAACTGATTAAACTTGTTAACATATTCTCTCACTTACAAGTTCCCTTGCTTTAAGTTCAAGAACCTTTCCACGTGCATATTTTCTTCCGCTTTTGAGAGAAACTTTGCCTCAAACCTTTGCCTAAAATCCACCCAAGAGTCAACAGGGCGTTCTCCATTAGTGACCTCCCACCAGAACGAGGCCTCTCCTTCCATTAACCAAGCGGCTAACTTGACTTTCTTTCCCTCTTCCACTTCCAAGATTTCCATCAATTCTTCCGTCTCATTAAGCCAATCCCTAGCTCCCACAAAAGGTTTCCCTCCCATAGCCTTAAACTTCTTACAAGTCTTAGCAAAAGTATCCGTGCGAGGAGGAACGGGTGCAACGGGTGGAGGAGGAACATTTACTGGACCTGCAGCGGCGACCCTAGCCTCTAACAACCTCCTATACCATACTGGTACCGCTACACCGTCCGGAAGATAAAGATCTTCAGCCATGCTGAGACGAAAAAGGAAAGATTCAAAACGGAGAATTCGAAAGATAAAGATATGGCTATTGGGGATTATGCTTTTCTTTCAAAAACTTTTCTCTTTAAAGACATGTTTTTGAAAATATTTCTTCCAAAAATGTTTTTAGAAAAATAGTTTTCTAAAAATTTTATCTGTTCTGGTAACCTTTGCTCTGATACCACGTGTAACACCCCACACCCGCTATGGTCACTCGCTAAGGGAATGCCATAACATCGGTGGAGTATTTTAAGTGAATATAGAACAGAAAAATTACAACAAGACAGATATAAGTAATACTTGAAAATTTTAAAACATCATTTCATTTCATTGCAGCGGAAAGTAAAACATATTTGGTTACATCACAAAACCATAATAAGAGTCAAGTACAAAATATCCATCCTGATAAATAAAAGTACATAATCCCATTACATGAACTGATAGCCATAAAAGAAAGGGTAAGCTGAGCTCTACACCTATGGTCCAAGCTCCAAAAGAGAATAAAGCAGCCTGATCAAAGCCCACTCATACTGGGCCCACTCTGATAACCTGAGGGTTGGGAAAAAAGATAAAAACAACGGGGTCAGACATAAGTCTGAGCGAGTCCTATAACTTTAACAATACAATCATTAAAGTAACCAGAGAAGACATAAGCTTGATATACGGTAACGTCTGGGGATGAATGGCTACACTAAGCAGCTTGGTAGACTTAGGATAAACTAAGATAACCGTAAAGACGCATCCACCCACCCCAGGATAATTACTACACTGCACCACACCAGTCATTCCTACTTAAAGGTTGATCCCCCTAAGTGTACTTAGTAATTTAGTAGTTTCGTGTACCCCTATCTGACTACATAGGTGTACCCACTACTCCCCAAGCGATCGGCTCCCTTACGTAGATACCCGTGCTGGTCCCACGATGGGGTGTATCATTCCCCAAAGTGGCAACCTGATAATATCAACGGTGCACGGCTTTATACCTACACGATGCAACAACGACTTACCAACCAGCCCGGGCACACACACGCATATGAAACCCGTTGGTCCTGCGTTGCCACCGCTAACCCGTTTTGGCCTCTTATAGTCAAGCCCAATATGCGTGTCCCGTCACTCGACTAGAGTCGAGCCCACTAAGATACGTTTGGGATATTGGTTGAAATGGGCCCCCACAAGCTACCACCTAAACTTGTTATTTCTAGTGAATCCCACTTAACCCTTTAACCATGTCCACTTACATGTTATAAATTTTGGTTAAGTCATTAATCATATTTTAATTGCCATTCAAGGCACCCACTAGATTTCCACATGCCACCCAAAGCACTTACTTAACCCTTTAACCATGTTTTAATTACATGTTCCACTTTGGTTAAGTATTCTAATCGTATTTTCTATTGCCACCTAAGGCAACCCACTAGTTTCCTCATGCCACCCAAGGCACTTACTTAACCCTTCATGTCCCTCTACATGCTAATATGGTTAAGTGTTTCTTAATTAATTAATTAAGATCATGACCTCATAAAGACCTCTCACATTAGACCATCTCTTATGACTGCTGGATATGCCGGTTGGGTCCGGGCAGCCTTACGTCATAAAAAGGGTCTAACCTCGTGTCTTTACTTTAAGAATGTATTTAATTTATGACTAAGACCTCTCACATTGGGCCAATCATTTGTAGCTGCTGGATGGCCGGTCGGTTCCGGGCAGACTTCCGCTACAAAAGGGTCCAACCTCGTGTCTTAGTTGATTAATTACACCTAATTAATCACCCCCATAATTTGTATTAATTATCCCTAATTAATTAATCATGTTTTCCAGAATATGGGTAGACCTAACTCAATAGGTAAATTCCCAACTCCATAGTATGGGTAGACCTAACTCAATAGGTAAATTCCCAACTCCATAATATGGGTAGACCTAACTCAATAGGTAAATTCCCAATTATGTCCATTTAATTTGTGGTATGCTTAATCATACCTAATTCACATCATTTTATTAACATGCATCTTAACCCCATCGTTCCCCACGTAATTCGTTCTCATAACATGACATAACAAAGGGAAGATTCATCACAAATGTCATGGGTTTAACAAACATAGCATATAGCTTTATCATGGGTTCAAAAGGTGTCGACTTGCATATATGAACATACATTAAACCCAACTAGCATTTAACCCAAACTTGCAATATGCATAAAAAGAGACAAACTTGCATATGAACATGCACATAAACTTGCATATGAACTTGCACATAAACTTGCATGTGAACTTGCATAACATGTTATACATAGAGGCAAACTCGCATATGTTATGCATATCATAAAAAGAGACAAACTTGCATATGAACTTGCATCATAACTTGCATGTGAACTTGCACATAAACTTGCATGTGAACTTGCATAACATGTCATACATAGAGGCAAACTCGCATATGTTATGCATATCATAAAAAGAGACAAACTTGCATATGAACTTGCACATAATAGGGTAAACATGCACATATATGCATAGCATACAAAGGTGTCATCTTGCATATGTATGCATCTTATTTAAAAAAGGGTAAACTTGCATGTCATAATGTATGCATAAAACCAAACACTTAGCATGCATACAATCAAATACTTAGCATGCATAAAATCAAACACTTAGCATGCATAAATCAAATACTTAGCATGCATAAAATCAAACACTTAGCATGCATAAAATCAAATACTTAGCATGCATAAAGTCAAATACTTAACATGCATAAAACCCACCACTTAACTTGCATAAACCCATATACTTAACTTGCATAAACCCACATACTTAACTTGCATAAACCCACATACTTAACTTGCATAAACATAGGGTTAACATTAAACATAGATTAGCAAGCTAACATCATATCATATGACTTAAAACCCACAAATCCGCATACAAAACCGCATGATCTCATCATATCTCATCTACTTAATTTAGCAATTGGTTATTAAAGTGATAGAAACTCACCAAAACCAAGATTAGCAAACTTATGAAGTAGAACTAGTTGCAATACAAGAAGAAAATGATGATTAGAGGTTGATTAGCTTGCAACTTTCTTCATAAACTAGTGGAGGCTCCTCTCAAGTTTGATTTTGGCGGCATGATGGCATCATTTCTATTTTTAGTAGGGATTAGGCTTGCATTAGGGTGTATTTATAGGATTAGGGTGTGTTTTAGACCATAGGATTAACCCTAGGTTAGATTAGGTCCGTCAGATTTAGGAAGTTTCCAGAAACCAGCCCCAAAGCCTAACCCAAACTCAACTAGGTGCACCAGGCCAGCATCAGCCGACAGGGCAAGTCGACAGCCCTGTCGACAGCCAAGTCGACAGGCATGTCGACAGGCAAGTCGACAGCCCTGTCGACAGCAATGTCGACCAGGCTGGGCGGGAGTTTTCCCGCCTGGCCCCATTTCTGCATGTTTCGAAATTTGAACCTGAATTTTTAAATCTGTTTTAGACTTTGAATTTTCTGTAAACTTCATTGGGCCATAACCGGGCCATACGGACTCCGATTCTCGAAAACTCGGACTCTATTTCGCGTATTTTTCCGAGACGAACGCAATGACGCAGCCCGTTTCCCCCAATTCTCACATCTGAGATTATTTATTCTGCAATTAGTGAATTTTAGCATTACCCGAAATTCGGGGTGTTACACCTAAACTAAAGCATAACAGTTGTAAAGACACGAGGTTAGACTCTTTTATGGTGTAAGACTGCCCGGACCCACCCGGCAAATCCAGCTACCATAAATGCCCGTCTAATGTGAGAGGTCTTTATGAGGTTATGGCCTAAATGAATTAAGAAATACTTAACCAGATAAACATGTAAGGTGGGACATGGGGGTTAAGTAGGTGCCTTGGGTGGCATGAGGAATCTAGTGGATGCCCTTAGTTGCATGTGAAATACGATTAGTAAGACTTAACCAAACACACATGTAAATGAACATGACTAAGAGGGTTAAGTGGGATGTACTAGTGGTGACAAGCTTAGGTGGGTAGCTTGTAGGGTCCCATTTCAACCAGTAACCCAAACGTATCTTTGTGGGCTCGACCCAAGTCGAGGACAGGACACGCATACTGGGTTTGACTATAAGAGGCCAAAACGGGGAGCGGTGGCAACGCAAATCCAACAGGTTTCATATGCGTGTGTGGATCCGGGCTGGTAGGTAAAACGTTGTTGCATCGTGTAGGTATAAGCCGTGCATTCTCAAGTTGTATCGGGTTGCCACTTTAGGGGAGTGATACACCCCACTGTGGGACCATCACGGGTATCTACGAGTAGGGAGTCGATCGAAAGTGGGTAGTGGGGTACACCTAGTGGAGATAGGGGCAGACGGCACCTATGTAGTCAGCTCTGGGTACGTAAGGCTATTTATATAGTTTCTATGTGAAGCAAGTGGGATCAACCTTTAGGGTGACTGGTGCGGTGCAGTGTAGTAATGTGCGGTGCAGTGAAGTAATTATTCGTTAGTAATTAGGTGTGCCTTTAACGTTATCTTTAACGTTATCTTAAACGTTATCTTTATCTGCTCTTCCATACCTAATAGTTCATAGACATTTACTTGTCTTCCAGCTTATGCCTTATTCTAGTTATTTTGATAATAGCATTGTTAGAATTATCATACTCGCCAGACTTTATGTTTGACCCCCTCCATTCTATCCTTTTTCCCCCTCCAGGTCCTCAGGTTGGGCCCAGCTCTAGTGGAGTTTGACTGGATTGCTTCATCTCTTTGGAAAGCTTGGACCGTTGAAGTAAAGTCCAGCTTGTTATCTCTTTTTGATGGCTATTTATGTAATGGGATTATGTATTTTATTTTATCAAGATGGAAATTGTACTTGACTCTGATTTGTGGTTTTTATGATGTAATAAACATGTTTAAATTCCACTGCAATAAAATGAAGTTTAGTTTTCCAAGTACTACTTATTATCTGTCTTGTTGTAATTTTTCTGTTCTATATTCACTTATAACCTCCATGGAAGTTAATGCATTCCCTTTGTGAGTGACATTAATGGACGTGGGGTGTTACACGTGGTATCAGAGCTTAAGGTTACTAGAACAGATAAAATTTTTAGAAAAACTATTTTTCTAAAGTATTTTTGGAAGAAGTGTTTTCAAAAACATGTCTTAGTGAGTAATTTAAAGAGGAAAGTTTTTAAGAAAAACATAATCCCTAATAGCCATATATCTTTATCTTTCGAACTCTTTATTTTGAATCTTTCCTTTTTTGTTTCAGCATGGCTGAAGATCTTAACCTACCTGACGGTGTAACGATACCAGGATGGTATAGGAGGCTATTAGAGGCTAGGACCGCCGCAGGTCCGGCCAATGTTCCTCCACCACCAGTTGCTCCCGTTCCTTCTCCTCCTCGCTTAGATACTTTTGCAAAGACGTGCAAGGAATTTAAGGCTATGGGTGGAAAACCTTTTCAAGGGTCCGAAACGTTTGTGGAAGCTAGAGATTGGCTTAGGGTGGTGGAAGAATTACTAGAAATCTTTGAAGTAGAAGAAGGGAGGAAAGTCAAATTAGCAGCTTGGTTGATGAAGGGAGAGGCCTCGTTTTGGTGGGAGGTCACTAATGGGGAGCATCCTGTTGATTCTTGGGCAGATTTCAGACGTAGGTTTGAGGCGAAGTTTCTCTCAAGGGTAGAAGAGAATCTATATATGGAAAGGTTCTTTGCACTGAAGCAAGGAAGCTCATCGGTAAAAGAATATGTCAACAAATTTAATCAGTTAGCAAGGTTTGGCTTGGACTTAGTGAACACGTCGGAGAAGAAGGCTCTGAGGTTCGTTAATGGCTTGAATGAACCATTGCAAGGGTTGGCTATGACCCACATCCCTATGGGGGCCACCTTTGAGAAGCTAGTAGACATG
Organism: Allium sativum; assembly: GCA_030737875.1. Taxonomy (NCBI): domain Eukaryota; kingdom Viridiplantae; phylum Streptophyta; class Magnoliopsida; order Asparagales; family Amaryllidaceae; genus Allium; species Allium sativum. The sequence continues at coordinate 229,729,973 of CM060918.1, forward strand.
GCACTCATGCACGAGGAGAAAGGCGCTAAAGCTGATAAGGCACCCGAGAAGAAAGGGGATCAGAAGAAACCACAACAGCAAAACAAGAAGGGTGGTAAAGACAATAATGGCAAGGGAAAGAAGAAATGATTTAACTGTGGGACACCAGGCCATCTCAGCAAGGATTGCCGAAAGAAAAAGAAGACTGGCTGTTTTCACTATGGTGAGGCGGGACATCTAGTGAAGGACTGCCCAAAGAAGGGGCAGAGGACAGGAGCTACCTCAGGAGGACAGGTGCAGGCTCTTATGGCACCAAGGCAGGCAAGGGGACAAGTTCAGGCTCTCGCGGTCCCACCGCTGCAAGAACGAGGTAGAACCATTTCTGTTGAAAGCTTAGTTTTTCTGTTTGATCATCATGTCCGTACCTTATTCGATTCGGGTGCATCGTATTCATTTATCTCTACATCATTAGTTGAATCACAGCACTTAAACACCAGTTTAGTAGAGGATCCCTTAGTTGTTTCGAATCCAATTGGGGGCTCAGCTTATTTGTCCATGATGTGTTTGGATTTGAAAATTTCTATACTTAGCGTTGAGTTTAGATGTGATGCTTATGTGTTAGGCTTCACGGGCTATGGGCTAATATTAGGAATGGATTGGTTATCCTGAAATGGGGCCATTCTTGATTGTGAAAGGAGAGTAGTTAGGCTCATGAATCGCCTTGGCAACACTCTCGAAATCTTTTGTAATCCCATAGATTCTATTATGCTAAGTTATTTAGAATCGCTTGACACGTCTGAGGAAAATCTACAATCTGTTAGAATGGTCCGAGAATATTCAGATGTGTTTGAGGAGGTGAAGGGCTTGCCTCAGAAGCGGGAGATAGATTTTCGAATATATCTGGTGGATAATGCGAAATCAGTATCTTTGTCGGTACGCCACATGGCTCCACGTGAAAGGAGGGAACTCGATAAGCAAGTGAAGGAGTTGCTTGAGAAGGGGTTCATAAGACGAAGTATATCGGAGTGGGGTGCTCCAGTAGTATTTGCCACGAAGGCGGATGGGTCCCTTAGACTTTGTGTGGACTATAGAGAACTTAATAAGCTTACTAAGAAGAACAGACACCCACTGCCGAGGATTGACGATCTCTTCGATCAATTAGTTGGCGCCTCAGTGTTTTCGCAGTTGGACTTAGCCACGGGTTTCCATCAGTTGAGAGTGGTTGAGGATAGCATTGACAAGACTGCCTTTAGGACTCCGGACGGTTTCTATGAATGGGTAGTGATGCCCTTCGGTTTGACAAATGCCTCCGCATACTTTGTTGATTTGATGAGTAAGGTGTTTAGGGAGTACCTTAACAAATTCGTGGTAGTCTTTGTAGACGACATCCTGATCTTTTCTAAGGATGAAGAAGAGCATGCCCTTAGGGAAGTATTGGAGACCCTACGAGCGCATAATCTTAAAGCTAAATTTTCTAAGTGTCACTTCTGGAGGAAGGAAGTACGATTCTTAGGGCACGTGTTTTCCAAAGAAGGGATAGCTGTGGATCCCGCGAAGGTGGTGGCCATCCAAGATTGGAAGGTCCCTAAAAATGCTACCGAAGTAAGAAGTTTCTTGGGGTTGGCTGGCTACTATAGGAAGTTTATCAAAGACTTCGCAAAGATATCAGCTCCATTGACACGCTTAACGAAGAAGAACCTAGTTTTCACATGGGACGTAGATTGTGATGATGCGTTCCAACGTTTGAAGAGAGCTTGGACCTCAGCCCCAGTCTTAGTGCTGCCAGACGGGAGTAAGCCATTTACCGTTTATACTAACGCTTGTGGGACAGGACTAGGCACAGTCTTAATGCAAGAGGGCAGGGTAATAGCCTATGGTGGAAGGCAGTTGAGGGCACATGAGAAATATTACCCTACGCATGACCTAGAGTTAGCTGCTATTGTTTTCGCGCTTAAGTCTTAGCGTCATTATCTTCTTGGCGAGAAATTCGAATTATTCACTGACCACAAATCTTTAAAATATTTGTTCTCTCAGAAGGACTTGAACCTAAGGCAACAAAGGTGGATGGAGTTCTTAGCGTCCTACGATTTCGAGATAGCATATACCCCTGGCAAGGGCAACGTAGTGGCAGATGCCTTAAGTAGAAAAATATTATCCTTAAGTCCTTTATTTGTTGAGCGGCGAAGCTTAGAATTCATTTCGATGTTTGACTTTAGACCTTCCATTGACTTTGTATCCGGTTTGCTAGCATCCTTGGAGGTCAGACCTACGTTTTTGGGATGGACTGGCGAGGCACAGCGAGACGACCCACAGTTGGTTGAGTTAGTAGAAAAGCTCAAAGGAGGGGAGTCATCAAGCCATCTCCGTAGGTATACCCTAGATGATAAGGGTTGGTTACGTAGGGACGGTAGACTTTGTGTACCAAAAGACGATGACCTAAGGAAGACTGTTCTTGACGAAGCACATCGTTCGAAGATGACCATTCATCCCGGCGGGGACAAGATGTACAAAGATATGAAGCGAGTTTACTTTTGGGCCAACATGAAGAAAGATGTGGCCGAGTATGTCGCTAGATGCTTGGTGTGCCAACAAGTAAAAGCGGAGCAAAAGAAACCCGGTGGGTTGCTTCACCCATTGGAGGTTCCACTATGGAAGTGGGAAAGTGTCTCGATGGATTTTGTGGATGGATTACCAAGATCAAGGAAGGGTAATACAGGAATTTGGGTTATAGTAGATAGACTTACTAAGAGCGCCCATTTCATTCCCGTGAAAAGTAAGAGGACTGCTCCATGGTTAGCTTCTGTATACGTCCGAGAAATAGTTCGTTTGCACGGTGTTCCTTCTAGCATAGTGAGCGACCGCGATCCTATTTTCACTAGCGAATTTTGGAGAAGCTTACAAGAGGCGGTAGGGACTCAGTTATGTTTGAGCACCGCATATCATCCTCAGACGGACGGCCAGACCGAGAGGGTGAATCGCATTCTAGAGGATCTTTTGAGGCTATGTATCCTAGACTTTGGGGTACATGGGAAGAGCATCTTCCATTGGTAGAGTTCGCATATAATAACAGCTTTCAGTCCAGCATTGGCATGGCACCTTTCGAAGCTCTTTATGGACGACCTTGTCGTTCACCTACATGTTGGTGGGAATCTACGGATAAGATCTTACTTGGGCCCGATATGATTAGGGAGACTTCAGAGAAGATCGACTTGATTTGAAGGAGGATGAAAGCAACGCAAGATAGGCAGAAATCTTATGCGGATAAGAGGATGACAGATCTCGAGTTTGAAGTTAGGGACATGGTCTTTATCAAAGTGTCTCCATTACGAAACGTTGTTCGCTTTCGGTCCGTTGGGAAGTTAGCACCAAGGTTCGTAGGGTCGTTTCCTATTAAGGAGAAGATTGGACGGATGGCGTATAGAGTGGAGTTGCCCGAGAGACTTAGTGGTGTACACGACGTATTCCATGTGTCACATTTGAGGAAGTGCTTGCACAAGACCGCGGAAGTGGTAGAGCCGAGCTTGCTTAGAGAGGTGGAGATAGAGCGTGATGCGACGATTCGACGAGCTCCTATGCGCATTCTTGGGTCAGAGATCAAGAAGCTGAGAAATCGAGTGGTCAGACTAGTCAAAGTACAATGGGGAGATGATGAGAGCAACGCTACTTGGGAGACAGAAGAGAAGATGTGTTCACGATACCCTTTTCTTTTCGAGGGTATGTCCTTTAATTTCTCCTTTACCGCTTATCTTGTACTTATCTTACTTTTAGAGTATCCTCTCGCTAGTATTCTTGACCTTTAGTTAGGATAATCCTATGGTTGAAACATGTGTTTGAGACATGTTATGTATGATGGATGCAAAGTGGATGCAAGTGTTTGCTAGTGGTTGCTCGTGGACGCATATACACACACTATTAGGCACTAGATCGGCTCAGTCACTTCATACTTCATATTGCATATAAATGGTTGTATTTAGTAAAATGGATGTATGATGATTGTTTATCATATGGATGCTGCATTCAGATGATGTTTGTGCACGCATGTAGAAATAATATGTAGCATTAGGGAACTTTTGCATACATAATGGACGCATGGCACTATCATGATTTGCATTAAGGAGGTCAACTGAATCAGTGGACCGCCTGATTTTGCATTAGATATGGACATATACACACACTGTGCATTTAAACGTGAAAGCATTAGAAGTCTATAAGGACAATGGATGCCTGTGTTTGATGGTTGAGTAGATGGACGATTGGATGTTAGGATATACATTCTTCTTAACTTGAAGATTTCGGGGATGAAATCCTTTAAGGAGGGGAGAATGTAACACCCCGTAATTCTATTAATATTAATATTCACAAATTAAAGAATAACTAATCTCAAACGTGAGAATTGTGGGAAACGGGTTGCGCCATTGTGTTCGTCTAAGAATTCTGGTTGAAATAGAGTCCGAGTTTGCGTGATTTGGACTTCGTATGAAGAAGTTATGGCCATCGGAAGTTTCAAAAAATTCAAAATAGCTCGCAGGAAATTTAAAATTCAAGCTGAAAGTGCAGAAGCGGGCTGGGCGGGAAAAATTCCCGCCCAGGCAGGTCGAATGGGGAGTCGACACTAGTGTCGACCTCCCCTCGCCCCCCCCTCGCCAGGTCGACACCATGTCGACCTCCCCCCCCCCCGCCAGGTCGACTATAGTGTCGACCTAGGTGTCGACCTGGTCAGTCGGCTAGGGTATTGGCTGAGCCTGTTTTTGACTAAGTGATGACCCATTAGGGTTTTGACCTAATCTGGTTCGCTGAGATTAGTCCTGAGTTGATCTGATGGTCCAAATAAAACCTAAACTCTATAAATACCTAGGTAGTCTCTTACCCTAATTCATATGAAAAATAGATTAGCTACCGTCATACCGCCGCCATGGAACTCAGTAGAGTCGCCGCCAACTAAGAAGGAAGAAAAGCTAATCAAAACCTAATTCTACTCAACTCTAAAGCAAATCTAGGCTATCTTTTCTCTTCTAAATTGTGAGTATGATGTTCTTAACAAGATTATTATTATTTTAATTAGGTTAAGTCATGAATGGATTGTGAGTAGATGATGTGAATTGTCATATATGTTGTTGTAAACCTTATACTATCATGTATGTTATAATCCTATGCTATGTGGTGATGATATCCTATACGTTGTAAATCATGCTATGATGATGTTATGTATGTTGAGAGTTTCTATGCTAAGTTGTGATGAATCATACATGTTAAAAAGCCATGATGTTACTAGCTATGCTAATTAGTTCATGTTAATCAAATCATGATGTTGATATTATTTGGGTTATGTTGATCTATATGACAAGTCACATATGCAAGTTTAGGTTGATTAGTAAAAGTTATGAACATATGCCATGACATCTATTATGACATCTAGAATTATGCTATGACATATGTGAAATTCTATGCTAGTTCACACCATCATTATGTTGCCTAAAACCTCATATGCAAGATTATACATAAATTTGGTTTATGATCATATCATGTAAACTGTGACATTTAACAAGTGACACCTTTAGATCCTTAACATGTGTAGTTTATGCAAGTTTCCCCCTATTATGATTAGATTCATTTTAATTGTCTATATGTTGTGATAATTTATTTATGTGCTATGAGTTAGACTATTCGAGTCTAACGTATATTGTGCGTTGAATAAGCGAACGTATAAACGTGGGGTAGGGGTAATGTTAAGGATTTAATACAAAGAAGTTGGGGTGCAATTGATATGATTTTGCATGCCATGAATGGATGGCCATAATTGAGTCAATTATGGACATCATTAAAAGTGGACTTAATTAATAATTTGAATAGAGAATTATTAAAACTGGGGTAAAGGATTATAAGTGATAATCAATGCTTAGGACACGAGGTTGGACTCGTTTGTGACGTAAACCTGCCCGGACCCGCCCGGCAAATCCAGTGGTCACAAATGTCAGCCCAATATGAGAGGTCCTAGGCCTAAACTAAAGCATAACAGTTGTAAAGACACGAGGTTAGACTCTTTTATGGTGTAAGACTGCCCGGACCCACCCGGCAAATCCAGCTGCCATAAATGCCAGTCTAATGTGAGAGGTCTTTATGAGGTTATGGCCTAAATGAATTAAGAAATACTTAACCAGATAAACATGTAAGGTGGGACATGGGGGTTAAGTAGGTGCCTTGGGTGGCATGAGGAATCTAGTGGGTGCCCTTAGTGGCATGTGAAATACGATTAGTAAGACTTAACCAAACACACATGTAAATGAACATGACTAAGAGGGTTAAGTGGGATGTACTAGTGGTGACAAGCTTAGGTGGGTAGCTTGTAGGGTCCCATTTCAACCAGTAACCCAAACGTATCTTTGTGGGCTCGACCCAAGTCGAGGACGGGACACACATACTGGGTTTGATTATAAGAGGCCAAAACGGGGAGCAGTGGCAACGCAAGTCCAACGGGTTTCATATGCGTGTGTGGACCCGGGCTAGTAGGTAAAACGTTGTTGCATCGTGTAGGTATAAGCCGTGCATTCTCAAGTTGTATCGGGTTGCCACTTTAGGGGAGTGATACACCCCACTGTGGGGCCATCACGGGTATCTACGAGTAGGGAGCCGATCGAAAGTGGGTAGTGGGGTACACCTAGTGGAGATGGGGGCAGACAACACCTATGTAGTCAGCTAGGGGTACGTAAGGCTGTTTATATAGTTTCTGTGTGAAGCAAGTGGGATCAACCTTTAGGGTGACTGGTGCGATGCAGTGTAGTAATGTGCGGTGCAGTGAAGTAATTATTCGTTAGTAATTAGGTGTGCCTTTAACGTTATCTTAAACGTTATCTTTATCTGCTCTTCCATACCTAATAGTTCATAGACATTTACTTGTCTTCCATCTTATGCCTTAGTCTAGTTATTTTGATAATAGTATTGTTAGAATTATCATACTCGCCAGACTTTATGTCTGACCCCTTCCATTCTATCCTTTTTCCCCCTCCAGGTTCTCAGGTTGGGCCTAGCTCTAGTGGAGTTTGACTGGATTGCTTCATCTCTTTGGAAAGCTTGGACCGTTGAAGTAAAGTCCAGCTTGTTATCTCTTTTTGATGGCTATTTATGTAATGGGATTATGTATTTTATTTGATCAAGATGGATATTGTACTTGACTCTGATTTATGGTTTTTATGATGTAATAAACATGTTTAAATTCCGCTGCAATAAAATGAAGTTTAGTTTTCCAAGTGCTACTTATTATCTGTCTTGTTGTAATTTTTCTGTTCTATATTCACTTATAACCTCCATGGAAGTTAATGCATTCTCTTTGTGAGTGACATTAATGGACGTGGGGTGTTACAGAAATAGAGAAATGTTCATGTTTTAAAATAATAAAACAAGTCTACATCAAAAATTCAGATTTTTAATGTAATGCAAGGAAATAGGAAAATGTTCATGTTTTAAAATTAAACATGTCTACATTAAAAAAAATCACATTTTTAATGTAATGTAAGGAAATAGGAAAATGTTCATGTTTTAAAATAAAAGATGTCTACATTAATAAAAATCACATTTTTAATGTAATGTAAGGAAATATTCTCAAATCAGTAAGGAGATCGTCCTTAGCCTTAACTCATGATGGAAACCCAATTTCCAATACGATATTACGGTTTTGATTGTAAACCTATATATGGTGACATAGTAGGATGGGGTACTATGCCGTTTAGGATTGATACATTTACTATGCCGTCTAGGATTGATATTGTAAACCTATATATATGTCTGTATATATGGGATGAATGAGCAGCATATATAGCATGTATGATGCAGCAGTTTTAAAGAATGGGTGCATAAGGAAAAGGCATTTTTTTCTTTCAAAAACCACTGACTCAAAAACTGGAAGGAAATAAATTTACATTGGTTCCTGAGTTAATTTTGGCAACTGGATTTTGCAAATCAATTCTTCAAATTCACAGAGGGGTAAGAACATAACTAGATACATCCAAGAAAAAATTCGTAAGAACATTGAGTTGTTTCGGAAAGCATCGAATTAAGTCCTCCATAAATATGACAATGCATGCAAGAAAATAGGAAAGAATTTGATCTGCATTCTTGGCAAATGTAAATTTTGGAAAGAAATTAATTAAATCTTTTCCTAAAAATCACTCCGGTATATATGGCAAGAAATTCTCGAAGGGACTATGCCAATTTATTAAATATACAAAGATGTGGAAATCAAGCTTCAATCGTGCATGTAATCAACACAAATCAGACCAAATCAAGACGCAACAAAATAAGAGATTTGTGGGTTTGTAAACCCTTTTTATACCACATCATCACAGGCAATGAGCACTTCGAAAACCACAAGAAAACAAGAGGGAAACAAATTTTAAAATACTCACAATTCATAGAGGTTTTTGATCGCAAGCCCAAACCAGATCAATCGACCATAAGCAGCATTGTATCGGTGCTTTAAAGAATAATATCCCAGGACAACAGGAATGGTGATTTGATTTGGAGGCAACAAAATCTTGGTTTCTATTTGGATCGGCCATTAAAGAGATTAAAAGAGGAACCAATAGCTTTGTGTCAAAGCAAATAAAAAGGGCCGATTTTTATTTGATCCAGTCATTTGGGGTTTGAGTTGTTTAATTTTTTAAATTGATGTTATTTCTTGTAAACAATTCTATTGTTTTTTAGTTTCTGTAAACTAGGGAGTCTAGTTATAGTTGTTATAGTTAGCTAAAATCTAGTCTTGGGGATAAAGATCAGTGCAGGGTTTTGAGTGTAGGATTAGAATAGTTGGGAGAAGTGTCTCGATTTTACAGGTTACTGTAAGCATAGTAATTGTTTCATTTCTACATAGAAACCTTGGTGAATGCAACATTAGGTAGGGGTTTACCGAAGCTGGGTAAAACCTATGTCATTTATTTTCCACGTTGATTTACTCTGCAATGATCTAAGCTGTGATAATTTTTATATTCCTCAAAATTGCAATAAACCCTATTCACCCCTTCTAGGGTTAATCTAGATCCTACAATGTAATCAGAGCGAGGTTTTATTAAATCTAGAATCATGTTTTCCTCCAGTTGTCAGTCTAGCGAGAGTCAGTGCAGTCACATTCCAACTATTTTCAATGAACAGATTTTTCAAATTGGAAATCAAAAATTGAATTCTATTTAAAATCTGTTAATTTTGAATATTGGAATACTATTGAAAATATGGGTGATGTGCTAGATAAGAAGAATAAAATTATTAATGCTCGTGCTATGCATATTATATATTCTTATATTAGTAGTGATCAGCTTAATCATATCTTCCACTGTTTAACTGCGCAGGATATATAGAAAACTCTCGATTCAAAGTATGGACGAATAAACAACTGCTCAAAACCCTCAAAGGCTAACTTAAGTTCATATTTGTGCTTAACAAGTAGAACTCGTAACTGACGTGCAACCTATGCCTTTTTTCACCGCTACAACATGTTTTTGATGATATGAAGCTGCCTTTACTTTCAGTACTTTATTTAGCTTCATTGTACTTTTTTGTGCATTTGCTTCTTTTCAAATTACAACTCTTCTGCTTGATATGATGTTGTGATGAGCTTATGGCATACCTTGTGAGCAATGATCTGTCTTGATGTGGTGTTGTTTCCTCTATACCATGGGTCATCACGAGTCGTTTAAAGGTGGATGTAATCAACTTTGCTATGTTCCTATGTTTTGGATCAATGTACTAGAAGCTCGTTGTTTGCTGAAGTAGTTTTTCTTCTTCTACTAGCGCACTTTAACCTTCTAAGCACGTCAATTCCTCAAGAAACTTAGCTTTGCTGATTTATCTCTAGCGTCTTCTTGGAGAAGTCTTTGATATTCATGCCCCTGCCTGGGAGGTCATTGGTCTTCAATATGGGAGGTATTTTTAGCCCTTGTAGTGGAGAGGAATTTTGCTGCTCAATGTTCGTCCATTCATTGATTAGTTCTGACATCGGAGACTTCATTGGATGCCTCTACTCTGGAGAGGTCGTTTATAATCCAACGTTCGTCTTATCCCGCCGAATGCTCTAAGTAAAATATTGACATCAATGGATATTATTCTATGCTCTTGGGCATTTAAACTCCATCGACTATTGTCATATTGGTTTTGTCTTCAAGCGGGTGGACAGGTATCCGTTGCTTTTGGCTCCCGGTGATACTGTTGCAAGTCATTATGCCTGATTAACTCTTCGATTAGGTTCTTCAAGTAGTGGAATTCATTAGTATCATGCCCGGATTTATTGTGAAAGCGACAGAATTTTCCAGAATTTGCTGCTTTCTTTGAAATCTTCAGCGACGGTGGTTCCGGATAATGTTATGCATCTTTGTTGGCGAAGAAAATATGTTTTGGGGTATCGTTCAGAGGGGTTAACCCTTCAGGTCTGAGATAGGGATGCTTTTTATTACTATCTTCCCCCTTCTCCTCGGTTTCCCTCTTTAGACCACTGACACTCTTCTTATCACCTTGATAGCCATTATCCTTCTGTCCCGACACAACACCACTTTTAGCAACATTCTGAGCAAGAGAAGGGTTGACTTCCACACTGATGAACTCCTCTACTTTCTTATAGAATTTCTCCAGGGTATTAGGCTTCTTCATCTTTATCCACCTTTATAATTCTGACATCTTATCTATAGCCCGGTTTAGTGCCGTTAATATTAGCCGGGGTTCTGGATTTCCCACTTCTGCTGCAGTAGCATTGAATCGGGTAAGAAAAGCTTTAATTAATACGCCCGGTTTCTGCTCCAAGTCATTTAATGACATTACATCTTTGACTTTGGTGGTCTGCAGCCTAAACTGCTCCGAGAACTTCTTCGCCAAGACAGAAAAGTTATCCACGGACTTTGGTGGTAACTTGGTGAACCAGAGTGAAGCTACTCCCTCCAAGAAGATAGGGAAGTATAAGCACATGATCTCATTTCTTGGATCACCCGTCCTACCATAAGCCTGAATCATGTGCGGATTAAACTTCCTTGGGAACTTGGTCATCTTAATCATTTATGTTAGTGGAGTCTATGTTGGAACAAACTCCCATTCATTATCATCGTCATTTTGTTCTATGCTTTCCTTCATAATCTGCCGAACCATTTCTGAAAGGCGTTCCTTCTTGTCGTGTCGATTCGCAAGGTGGTCGTCGTCTCCTGGGCCGGATGTTTACCTAAGCAAACAATCACAGCTAAGGATTTGGGGCCCTGTGCCTCCCTCTTGGGGAGGTGCCCCTTTGGCGGAACTATTCACTTTTCGGGAAGTAGCTCTTTCAGAATGGTTCCTAGCAGGTGGTTTAGATTCTTCACCATCAACGTTATCTGAAATGTCGATCTCTTGAATGGATCGATCGTGATTTGGACTTAAGGAGGAAGAGCTAGCATCCTCTGCACGTGTGACATTAGCATTAACCATCGCCGCATAGGCTTGTGTAGCAAAAAGAGCTTCTAATCTAGCCATCATGGTTTTGTTTGAGATCTCCATCTGCTGAGTCAAACCAGCAGCGGCTTCATTCAATTCATTTCTAGTCACACTAACTCCTGCTGCCGAGGATCGACCAACTTCTTGATGATTCTCTTGTGGAGTTGTACGGTTCTCCGCGACATTTCCCAAGCCCTAAACTCTCACGGACTTACTAACTATCTTCTTTGGCGGCATTATCTCGAACAAGTTTCTGAACTTCGAAGAAAGTCTTTCTGCTGGCTTGAATCTTAGAGTTTGAGAATCTATTGTAGGAAACAGGCTCTATACTTTAACTCCCCCTACAAAGCACTTAACATTTGGATGTGTATGTGGCTCCACAAAGGGCGCCAAAATGTTAATGTCAAAAGTTGATCGCTAACACCCAAGGTGGTTTTCAACATTTCACAAACAGTTAATATATAGAAAAGTGATAGCCACAAACACAAAAAAAGTAAGAACATAACGAATTAAAGTGGTTTGGTCTCAGATTCGACCTACGTCCACTATAAGGGAGGATTTCATTAGCTCTTTAACGATTAGAAGGTATGTTCCTTTCAATCTTATATATTTTCATCTCTCTTTACAATCAAACACTTCTTCTTCTCTAAATTTCTCTAACTTCATTAATCTTAATCTCTTTCATGATAAAATCATTCAATCTTCATGAGTATCGGTGATTGTTGAAGTACTTCTTCTATAACCACGAACAGTAAATGACTTAGACGATTTCTGGATTGGATTGTTGATGGAGAAGCTTGAATCTAACTTGGGAGATCTTTGATGGAGGTTGGAATGAGTTTGATTGATTGTTGAGAAAACGAGAAATGGCAACACTCCGTCGTCCGAAAGTTCGGTCCCCCCTGAATGAATTAAATGGAGGGGTATTTATAGGCATTGTCAAAGAGAGGGGCGAAATCGTAATTTCCATGTATGTAGGCATGTGTATGGAATCTTCATGATGTGCCACGTGGCATATAATGGCCACGTTGACTTGCATTTGCCACGACGATTCACAAAAATGTCATTTCACTTTTATTCTAAAAAACAGCTTGATTCGCCTTGTTGCACCTTGCGCGATCACTTATTTTTGTGTGTTGATCACCCCCTTTTATTTAGCCCGATCCAAAGTGAAATATTTAGCCTGATCCAAAGTGAAATATTAAGCCCAATCCAAAGTGAAATATTAAGACACCTAATCCACCCTTGCTTTTGGGTTTACAAACAGAATTCCACTGGATCAAACATTTGGAGCGAGAAAAAGAATTACCCCCACACCAGAGGAAATTCCTTCTAATGCTATTAGTTTTCTTAATGAACCAAGATGGAAAGCGATAAAATGATATCCAATAAATGGTTAGGCAGACAATACAAAATTAATCAAAACTACTCTACCAACTCTCGAAAGGAATATATTATTCCAACTTGACAATTTATTACTAATCTTGTCAATAATAATGTTCCAATCAGCATGATGCAATTTCTGAGGCCTTATAAGAAAGCTAAGGTACTAAATAGGAAATTTCATTAAATTATAGCTTAGAGTATTAGCCACTGAATTTCCACAATTATGATAATCATTAAGAACTAAAACTAAACTCTTATCAAAGCTAATTTTTATACTTGAAAGCAACTCAAAACTATATAGTATAAACTTAAAGTGAAATTATAGATTTACGTAAATGAGAAGAGAAAATCAAAGTGTCATCCATAAACTGCAAAATAGAAATAACATCATTAGTTATATCCAAAGTTTTAAATCTCGGATATCGGTCGCGTTTCGTCTCGGGGATTTTATAGACTCGGTCTCATATCGGGGGAGATCTCGGATGAGATGAGTCTAACTTGGGAGTTCGTCTCGGATTTTCATCTCGGGTCCAAAAGTTCATATCGGAACAATCTCGGGGTACATGATATGTTAAAAATTATATTTTAACAAAATGATTTTTATGAATGCTATCAAAAACATAGTAACTTAAACTTAAAATGCAAAATAACTTTATTACTCTTTATTTTGTGAAAGATCGTTCATATGCTAAATCGTAATATGATTAAAACAAGAATATTGTTAGATAGGAAACATTAAAAGGATCCAAAACATTAAAAAAATCAGCATAAATAAACCATAAAATACATAATTTCATAAGTAACATGTATGTAAAAAGACGAATATGAAAATCATAAGCATTGTAAAATATATACAAACATAGAATATAGTCATTTAACATGCAAAATGTAAAATAACAAATGATTGGTATGGCTAGATTTGAGTTTTTTAATTATAGTTCTAGTTCAGGTACAAATTTAAATTTTGACCAAAAGAACTAAGATCTCGGACGATATTCTAGTACTTCGTCTCGATCGATAGATTGTTCGATATTGCAATATCTTGGGCGATATATTCGAAAGGAGATTTAGAGTGATATTTGCTGTTTCGTTTCGGAAGGAGCCCAAAATGAGATTTCGGAGGAGATCTCGGGCGATATTTGCGAGATTTGAAACAGTGGTTATATCTCTACCTATCAAATCTAGTACACCGTTCCTAGTAGCTAGCTGAATTATTCTAGAAAAAAGGTCAGCAACAAGATTAAATAGAAAAGGGGATAAAGGATCTCCTTGCCTATAACCACATATAGACTGGATTTTACCCCCGGAATGCCGTTTGCAAGAATATTAGAACTACTAGACTTCAAGAGTGACCATATCCAACCAATCCACCAATTACTAAAAAATCCAGCTAATAATAAATTGGAAAAAACCAGTCAATGGAATCAAACACTTTTGCAAAATAAAGTTTAAGAACAACACAAGTCATGTTATTCTTACAACCGTAATTAATATACTCCTGGAGAGCTGCAACACCGTCAGTAATATTCCTACCTTTAATTAAAATTCGACTGTAAACTGTCTATTAAATCATTCATTTTGGAGCTTAATCTATTAGATAGAACTTTAGAGATAATTTTAACAGAACAATTTAAAAGAGATACAGGCCAGAAACCTTTTAACTGATTAGCCCTAATTTTCTTATGAATTAAAATAACATAAGCAGAATTAAATCTACCTAATTGTAAATTACCATTAAAAACTCATTAAAAAGAGAGATCAAATTGTCATTTAAAACATACCAAAACGTAGAGTAAAGCAAAATAGGAAATCCATCAGAACGAGGTGCTTTGTTTGAAGCAATATCCATAATGGCCTTTAGAATCTCATATTCAGTAAAAGGGAAATCCGGAACTCTTAAATCTATAACATTATTATCACTATATAATAAACTTCAGTCTGCCCTAAACCTAAATTGATTGGTTTTACCAAAATACCTTTATGGTAATTAGTTAATTCATCGTTAAGGTCTATTTGATTGGAGACTTTAACCGCACTAACAAAAGTAGAATTGATTGTATTGCATCTTTTTCTACTATTAGCTTCTTTATGATTTTTTTTTTTTGTATTTTTGTCTCCATTGTCCATCCAAATTATTTTAGAATGCTATTTCCATATAATTTCTTCTTGTAAAAGTATTTTATTGTGTTCCTCTTTGAGATTATGAAGAACATTTTCTTCTGAAATATTTAAAAATCTATTTTCTTCCATTTTATTTAAAATTAAAATATCTTTTAAAATATTTTCTTTCTTTATTTTTAAATTTCCAAAAACTTCTTTATTCCATTTTTTAAGAAAGTGTCCAAGTTCTATGAATTTACAATACAAAACTTTAGCTATATTGTTTGAAAATTTAAGATTATAATAACCTATAGACAACCATTTATGAGTTATTAAATATTTAAAATTATTTTCTGTAACACCCCACCTCCGCTAGGGTCACTCACAAAGGGAATGCACTAGTTTTGGTGGAGTATTATCTGGGTAAACATGCACAGAGATATCACAAGGCAGAACATAAATAAAGCAGAGGTAGAAATTAAAAACCAACTTTTTATTATTTTCCAGAAAAGAGTCAAAAACTCAAATATCCAAGATACAAATTATTCCATTACATAAAGTTCATAATAAAGAAGCATAAACTTAAAACAAAAGTAAATTATTCCCCATAAATAGCAGAAGCAGCCATAGCATAGCTCAAGTCCAAAACGTACATGAGCTGTCAGAAAGCAAGCCAAGTCCAAGCTAAGAGCTAGTGTTTCCTCCCAGAGAACCTGGGGGGAGAAACGAAAGAAAAAGAGGCGAAAGAAAAAGGGTCAGTCATAAAGACTGGCAAGCCCTAGTGACTTTCAGTATGAAAATTAGTAAATGTAACATGATACGTGAAAACTGGAATTAAACATAAGGATGATAACAGAACTAGTAGGATAATTAAGATAACAAGATAAGTCAAGTCTGGCATCGCATGTTCAAGGTTCGCTGCACCAACTGTACTAGTATTTTAACCCATGTCAATTATTAACCATGAAATGATCCCTTAGCCCAGCTTCATGAAGTGACCCATTACGGGGTCCTACGGTAC
Organism: Allium sativum; assembly: GCA_030737875.1. Taxonomy (NCBI): domain Eukaryota; kingdom Viridiplantae; phylum Streptophyta; class Magnoliopsida; order Asparagales; family Amaryllidaceae; genus Allium; species Allium sativum. The sequence goes on from CM060918.1 coordinate 229,745,895, forward strand.
GATCTATTAATCGATCGGCTCCCTACAAGTCCTAGCTCGTCATGTGTCTGTGTCATACGGCCCTAGCTCGTCAAGTTTATCTAACTGTCATGCCCACGTTCAAGTTTTCATGTCATGTTTCATGTCAAATCGTGTCAAGTTCATGTCCATATTCAGGTTCAAGTCATAATAACGTTCATGTTCAAGTTTAAAGCTAATTTATGTTTTACCTAGTCTACCCAAATCGTATTCCCATCGCACGTAAGTTCGAATCGATACAAATAAATCTAATAGGGAATAACATAAAAAGGAACGGGTATAATGTGGCAAAAGTGATTACTAGCATAGCATGATATGACTTGAAATAAGAGATTAAAATATTACTGGCATATGAAATATTGGCCTCGAACATAAAGATTCTAAATCTAGCAAGATAAAGTACTAGTCAAAATAACAGTTGTCACAAGGTGATAGTATAGTCATGGCAACGACTGTCATAAGGTAGTCATAAACATGTGACTAATAACAGATTCAACATGATAATAAGAGGGGTTTCTCTTTTTGATTTACAACATGAATAGGCCCCAAATCAATGTCATAGTAATATTCAAGAGTCAAGATCCAAGATGAACAAGAATGAATGTAAACAGTCATCATACATAGGTCCAATTTCAATTTTACATCATATTCATAATACATTTACAGTTTAAATCTGAAAATAACTGGGGCTTACAGATCGTGGTTCGAGAATTAGAAAAAGAGAGTCGATGTTGAATAAGCTTAGTCAAGTCCTAATAGAAGTCCCCAAATCAGCGATTCTCTTAACGCAGTCTCAACGTAGTAGAAGCAGTCCCTCTCTCAAACTTTTCAACCAGAATCAGAGCAGCATAAGGTCAGAAAGAAATTTGGTGTAGAGAGACTGGTGTTAGGGGCTGTATTTATAGGGTCAGGTCAACGAATGTGGACAGAAATGAGGCCAAATACATCAGAGTGAATACAACTTCAAAAATGGGTTCGGGCACCAGGTCGACCCCCAGGTCGACCTGGTCCTGGGTAGGTCGACTACATAGTCGACCCCCAGGTCGACCTGGTCCTGGGCGGGAAATTTCCTGCCCAGTCCATTTGGAGGTTTGAAATTCGAATTTTGAATTAATTGAGTCTGTTTTGAACTTGAAAATTTCTGAAAACTTCGAATGGTCATAACTTGGTCATACGGACTCCGGTTTTCGAAAACTCGGACTCGTTTCCAAGCAGAATTTCGAGACGAACGCAATGGCGCAACCCGTTTCCCCTGATTATTATTTTAAAAATTAATTCTGCATTGATTTATGGTTATTACACGTTATAAAAACACGGGTTGTTACATTCTCCCCCCCCCCTTAAAGGATTTCGTCCCCGAAATCTCTAAGTTAGGGAGGATGTGTCCTACCAATCATCCATCTATTCAAAGCATCATCCATAGGCAACCATTGTCCTTAAAAGACTTCTAGTGTTGTATGAACATATGCAGAAAGTGTGTGTATATGTACTTATCTAATGCAAAAGATCTGGCGGTTACTGATTCAGTAAACCTCCTTAATGCAAAATATTTTAGTGTCATGAATCCAACATGTATGCAAATTCCTAGCATAGTTCATAATCTCTACATGAGTGCACAAACATTCATCCATATGCAACATCCAAGTGATAGCATAACAAGTTCCATCCATGTACAAGTATTAGCACTCATGCATGTGCAACATGAAAATGTGACTGAGCCGATCTAGTGCCTAATGTGTGTCATGCATCCACTAGCAACCACTTGCAACCATTTGCAAACATCAACCATAACATGTTTCAATCACATGTTTACATCCATATGGTTCTACCTAAGGTTCTCAAGATAAGATCGAGAAGATAACAAGACAAACGTAGATATTAGAAGCATGATACGAAAAGGTTTTCAAGTTTATAGGAAAAAGAGATCGAGAATGTACCCTAAAAAAGAAATGGGTAAAGCGCGTGTATCTTCTCTTCGGTTTCCCAAGTTGCATCCTCTTGGGCTTCACTCCACTGCACTTTAACTAGCTTGACTTCTCGATTCCTTAGCTCCTTAATCTCCGTTCCTAAGATACGAATCGGAACTCACCTCAATGTCGCTTCTTTTTCCACTTCTACGTCTTCAAGGATGCTTGGCTCAACCACTTCGACTGACTTATGCAAACACTTCCGGAGATGCGAGACGTGAAAGACATTGTGTACTCCAGACAACTTCTCGGGTAAGTCTACCTTATAGGCCATCCGTCCAATCCTCTCAACGATAGGGAACAATCCTACGAACCTTGGTGCTAGCTTTCCAACGGCTCCAAAACGAACTACATTGTGTAACAGAGAAACTTTTATAAAGACCATATCTCCGACTTCGAACTCTAGGTCTGTCCTTCTCTGGTCCGCATAAGATTTCTGTCTATCTTGGGCCGTTTTCATCCGTCTTCGTATCAACTCAATCTTCTCAGAAGTGTCCCTTATCATGCCGGGGCCAAGTATAAGCCTGTCTGTCGTCTCCCACCAACAAGTTGGCGACTTGCACGGTCTTCCATACAGGGCTTCGAACGGTGCCATTCCGATGCTAGCTTGGTAGCTGTTACTATATGCAAACTCCACGAGAGGAAGATGGTCTTCCCAAGTACCACCAAAGTCAAGAATGCATAGCCTCAGGAGATCTTCTAGCACCCTATTTACCCTTTCAGTTTGTCCATCCGTCTGTGGGTGATAGGCCGTGCTTAAGTTCAGTCGTGTTCCCATTGCTTCTTGCAGACTATTCCAAAACTAGCTAGTGAAAATCGGGTCACGATCACTAACTATACTAGAAGGAACTCCATGCAATCGTACTATCTCTCGAAGGTAAATAGACGCTAGCCCTGATGTGATCCTCTTGCTCCTCACGGGAATGAAGTGAGCACTTTTCGTGAGTCTATCAACTATGACCCATATGCTAGTATTTCCCTTCCTTGACCTAGGCAATCCATCCACGAAATCCATCGAGATACTCTCCCATTTCCATTGCGGAACTTCCAAAGGGTGTAATAGTCCACCGGGCTTCTTCGACTCGGCCTTTACTTATTGGCACACCATGCACTTCGAGACGAACTCTGCCACGTCCTTTTTCATTCCAGCCCAAAAGAAAATGCATTTCATATCCCTGTACATCTTATCCCCTCCGGGATGTATAGTCATCTTTGAGTGATGCGCTTCTTCGAGAACTTTCCTTACTAGGTCTCCCATTTGTGGGACACATAGCCTTCCATCGTGCCTTAGCCATCCCTTGTCATCTATGGCATACCTACTGAGATGACTTGACGTCTCACCCCTAATCAGCTTGTCCATGATTTCGACTATCTGTGGGTCTTCCTTCTGTGAAGTCCCTACTTGGTCTAGAAGTGTAGGTCTTAGCTCAAGAGATGCTAACGTAGCAGTCAATGACTCAACAACAGGTGTAAAATCAAAGGTTGCTATAAACTCAAGGCTTTTCATTTCAACAAACAAGGGGCTCAAAGTCAACCTTTTTCTACTTAGCGCGTTCGCCAACACATTACCCTTGCCAGAGGTATAAGCTATATCGAAGTCATACGATGCCAAGAACTCCATCCACCGTTGTTGCCTCAGATTTAAATCTTTCTATGAAAAGAGGTACTTAAGCGATTTGTGGTCGGTATACAGCTCGAACCTCTACCCTAGAAGATAATGCGCCAAGATTTAAGTGCAAAAAACAATCGCGGCCAACTCCAAGTCATGCGTGGGATAGTTTTTCTCATGAACTTTAAGTTGTCTGTCCCCGTAGCATATTACTCTTCCTTCCTGCATTAGGACAACGCCTATTCCCGTGCCGCACGCATCTGTGTACATGGTAAACATCTTACCTCCATCGGGTAATGCTAAAATTGGAGCTGTGGTGAGGGCTCTCTTAAGTCTTTGAAAAGCAGCGTCTCATTCTATGTCCCATGCAAAAGGTTGGTTCTTCTTTGTTAATTTAGTAAGAGGGGCTGAAATCTTAGCGAAGTCCTTAATGAACTTCCTGTAGTAGCCCACCAAACCGAGAAATCTCCTCACCTCCGTTGCATTCTTAGGAATTTTCCAGTCCTGTACCGCAACTACCTTTGCGGGGTCCACGGCTATGCCTTGCTTAGAAACTACATGTCCAAGGAACCGAACTTCCTTCCTCCAAAAATGGCATTTGGAGAACTTAGCCTTTAACTGGTGTGCTCTAAGCGTTTCCATGACTTCCTTGAGATTCCTAGCATGCTCTTCTTCATCTTTTGAGAAGATCAAAATATCATCCACGAAAACTACCACAAACTTGTTAAGGAACTCCCGAAACACCCTACTCATCAAATCTACAAAGTACGCGGGTGCATTCGTTAGCCCAAACGGCATGACGAGCCATTCGAAGAACCCGTTTGGAGTCCTAAACGTAGTTTTGTCAATGCTATCCTCAGCCACTCTGAGTTGATGAAATCCTGTGGCTAGATCGAGTTGAGAGAAAACAGATGCCCCGACAAGCTGGTCAAACAAATCGTCGATTCTTGGTAGCGGATGCCTATTTTTCTTTGTCAGCTTGTTTAACTCACGATAATCTACGCACAGACGAAGCGATCCATCTGCCTTAGTAGCGAATACCACCGGAGCACCCCATTCAGAAATGCTTTGTCTTATGAAATTTTTCTCAAGCAACTCGTTGATTTGTTTACCGAGCTCTCTTCTTTCTCGCGGGGCCATGTGCCTAACGGGCAATGAAACTGGCTTGGCATTATCAACAAGATAAATTCGGAACTCTATCTTGCATTTAGGAGGTAATCCCCTCACTTCATCAAAGACATCTGGATATTCTCGGACCACTCTTACAGATTGCAAATTATCATCGGATGAGTCAAGGGATTCAAGATAACACAACATGACCGAACCCTTAGGGTTACAAGAAATTTCAAGGGTATTGCCAGGGCGAGTCATGAGCCTCACTACCCTTCGTCCACAATCAAGAATGGCTCCATAATCGGACAGCCAATCCATACCTAGGATCAAACCGTATCCCATGAATCTGAGAACATAAGCATTACACGTGAATTCTACGCTTAAGATAGAGATCCTCAAATCCACACATATCATAGATAAATGGGCGGAGCCCCCAATTGAATTTGAAACTATAACGGGATCCTCAACCAGACTAGTACTTAGGTGCAGATTTACAACAATATCAGAAGAAATAAAAGTATGCGATGCGCCAAAGTCAAATAAGGTTCAAACAGGAAAGTCAGAAATGTAAACAAGTCTTTCTACGGAAATATTACTGCCTCGGTCAGGAGCTGGAGTGGTGTTGAGAGCATGCAACTGCCATCCAGAAGATCCTGCTCGCTGGGTCTGCCCTTGCCCCTGTCCTTGCTTCTTAGGGCAATCCTTGCTGATGTGTCCAGTATCTCCACAATGAAAGCATTCACCCAACTTCCTCTTCTTCCTTCTACAGTTTTTAGCTAGATGTCCAGTAATACCACAGAAGTTGCACTTCCTCGTCTCACGTGATTTGTTGTTGCTCTTGTTATTCTTGTTATTCGTGTTGTTCCCCTTCTTGAAGTCAGCTTTCTTATTCTGAGTTTCAGTAGGCTTAACCTCCTTCGTGCTATTCTTGTCTTCCTCATGGAGTAGAGCCATATCCACCAAGCTTTCAAAGGTCGCCCCCATGGGTATATGAGTTAGGGGCAAGCTGTGTAGTGGCTCGTTCAATCCTCGAGCAAAGCGTACAGCCTTTTTATGGGCTGTGTTGACCAAATCCAAACCGAACCGAACCGAGCAAGCTGATTAAACTTATTCACGTACTCCCTCACAGACATATCCCCTTACTTAAGTGCTAGGAACCTCTCCATCTGAAGGTTATCCTCTGCTGACGATAGGAATTTAAGCCCAAACCTCTCTCTAAAGTCTGCCCAAGTCTCAACTGGCCTGGTAGCGTTGGTGACTTCCCACCAAAATGCAGCTTCCTCTTTCAACAACAATGCTGCCAACTGAACTTTCCTATGGTCCTCCATATTAAAGATAATGAACAAGTCTTCTGTCTCCTTTAGCCATTTTCGTGCCTCAACAAAGGTTTCAGTTCCAACGAATTTCTTGCCGCCTATTGCTTTAAAGTCTTTGCATATTTTGGCAAAGGCGGTACCAAGAGGAGGAGGAACCGCAGCCACTGGGGGAGGAGGAGAAGGGATGTCAGTCGTGCCCGCGTCGTTGGCCCTGGCTTCTAAGTACCTCCGGAACCATCCAGGCACGGGTATTCCCTCAGGAAGGTTAAGATCGGCCATGCTGAAAAACAAAAAGAAAAGATTCAAACGAGGAAACAAAGGGAAGTGCTAATGGCTTCTTGGGGAATAACCTTTTTTAAACATAAAACTTTTCTTGAAAAATGCTTCTTTATAAATAGTTTTGAAAATAGTTTCGGAAGGTTTTTTTTCTTTAAAACTTTTGCCCAGCCTGGTAACCTTCTGCTCTGATACCAAATTGTAACACCCCACCTCCGCTAGGGTCACTCACAGTGGGAGTGCACTAGTTTTGGTGAAGTATTATCTAGGTAAACATGCACAGATATATCACAAGGCAGAACATAAATAAAGCAGCGGTAGAAATTAAAAACCAACTTTTTATTATTTTCCAGAAAAGAGTCAAAAACTCATATATCCAAGATACAAATTATTCCACTACATCAAGTTCATAATAAAGAAATATAAACTTAAAACAAAAGTAAATTATTCCCCATAAATAGCAGAAGCAGCCATAGCATAGCTCAAGTCCAAACCGTACATGAGCTGTCAGAAAGCAAGCTAAGTCAAAGCTAAGAGCTAGTGTTTCCTCCCTGAGAACCTGGGGGGAAGAAACGAAAGAAAACGAGGCGAAAGAAAAAGGGTCAGTCATAAAGACTGGTAAGCACTAGTGACTTTCAGTATGAAAACTAGTAAATGTAACATGATACGTGAAAACTGGAATTAAACATAAGGATGATAACAAAACTAGTAGGATAATTAAGATAACAAGATAAGTCAAGTCTGGCATCGCATGTTCAAGGTTCGCTGCACCAACTGTACTAGTATTTTAACCCATGTCAAGTATTAACCATGAAATGATCCCTTAGCCCAACGTCATGAAGTGACCCATTACGGGGTCCTACGGTACGATCTATTAATCGATTGGCTCCCTACAAGTCCTAGCTCGTCATGCGTCTGTGTCATACGGCCCTATCCAGAAATGTAGTTACATGTGCTAGGTCCACCATAGGGTGTATCAAGTCCTATGGTGCCAACCACCGACACGAATCAAGCACGCACAGTGTAAATCTATGGGTGCCCAATGCCTTCTTTTTTAACTCCGGACTACGTGCACGGCCATAGTCCGCCTGAACCTACAATGGCGCACCTACTCAGCCGTCGTTCTGGTCGCTTACAACAAGCCCAGTAATCGTGCCCCACCCTGCCTAGTCCCAGGGTATCATGATACATCTAAGTGGGTTACTGCTAAAAAGGACCGCGTAACTAGGGTTTCTAATGGGTTAAGTGTTGTCATTCAAATTCGTGACTTAACCCTATCCAGATCATATATCAAGTTGGTTAAGTGGGTTCAAGCAGTTCATGACTTAACCCTATCAAGTCATCGTGTCAAGTTGGTTAAGTATATTCAAGTGGTTCATGACTTAACCCTATCATGTGGCATTAATTCATTAGTGCACACCAACCTCTCACATTAGACTAACTGTTGTGGTTACTGGATTTGCCGGGCGGTTTCGGGCAGATTTACACCACAACATAGTCTAACCTCGGGTCTTTACGTGCAATATGACCAACTACCCACATTGGATCCTATTGTTTGCAGCCACTGGATTTGTCGGGCGGTTCCGGGCAGATTTACACTGCAAACTCAACCCAACCTCGAGTTGGCCATTTTCAAGTTTATCTAACTGTCATGCCCACGTTCAAGTTTTCATGTCATGTTTCATGTCAAATCGTGTCAAGTTCATGTCCATATTCAGGTTCAAGTCATAATAACGTTCATGTTCAAGTTTAAAGCTAATTTATGTTTTACCTAGTCTACCCAAATCGTATTCCCATCGCACGTAAGTTCGAATCGATACAAATAAATCTAATAGGGAATAACATAAAAAGGAACGGGTATAATGTGGCAAAAGTGATTACTAGCATAGCATGATATGACTTGAAATAAGAGATTAAAATATTACTGGCATATGAAATATTGGCCTCGAACATAAAGATTCTAAATCTAGCAAGATAAAGTACTAGTCAAAATAACAGTTGTCACAAGGTGATAGTATAGTCATGGCAACGACTGTCATAAGGTAGTCATAAACATGTGACTAATAACAGATTCAACATGATAATAAGAGGGGTTTCTCTTTTTGATTTACAACATGAATAGGCCCCAAATCAATGTCATAGTAATATTCAAGAGTTAAGATCCAAGATGAACAAGAATGAATGTAAACAGTCATCATACATAGGTCCAATTTCAATTTTACATCATATTCATAATACATTTACAGTTTAAATCTGAAAATAACTGGGGCTTACAGATCGTGGTTCGAGAATTAGAAAAAGAGAGTCGATGTTGAATATGCTTAGTCAAGTCCTAATAGAAGTCCCCAAATCAGCAATTCTCTTAATGCAGTCTCAACGTAGTAGAAGCAGTCCCTCTCTCAAACTTTTCAACCAGAATCAGAGCAGCATAAGGTCAGAAAGAAATTTGGTGTAGAGAGACTGGTGTTAGGGGCTGTATTTATAGGGTCAGGTCAACGAATGTGGACAGAAATGAGGCCAAATACACCAAAGTGAATCCAGCTTCAGAAATGGGTTCGGGCACCAGGTCGACCCCCTGGTCGACACTATGGTCGACCTGGTCCTAGGTAGGTCGACTACATAGTCGACCCCCCGGTCGACCTGGTCCTGGGCGGGAAATTTCCCGCCCAGTCCATTTGGAGGTTTGAAATTCGAATTTTGAATTCGAATTGCGTCTGTTTTGAAGTTGAAAATTTCTAAAAACTTCGAATTGTCATAACTTGTTCATATGGACTCCGATTTTCGAAAACTCGGACTCGTTTCCAAGCAGAATTTCGAGACGAACGCAATGGAGCAACCCGTTTCCCCTGATTCTTATTTTAAAAATTAATTCTGCCTTGATTTATGGTTATTACACGTTATAAAAACATGGGTTGTTACATTTTCTTATAACCACATTTTTTCAGATCTTAATAATTTAAAATTTAGATTAGGAGTAGAACAAGAAAGAATAATGGTACAATGATCAGATGGAATAGAAGGTGAACCAACTACGTTGCAAATAGGGTATTTATCTTCAAATTCATCACTGATAAAAAAAAACTATCTAGAAGAACCTTGGAAGAAAATTCCCTCCCATTAGACCACGTAAATTGTCTACTAGTCAATTTAATTTCAATTAAATTAGTGTTTACAATAAACTGGTCGAATTCTTCCATAGTCGAAAAATCTCCTTCTCTAGGAGCTCTTTCGTCAAGGAATCTAGTGACATTAAAGTCCTATCCTAAAATCCAGGGACCCGGAGCAAGTGTTCTAAATTCTAGACACTCACTCCATAATAGTCTATGGTCTAATTTATCACAAGGATCATAAACATGTGAAATATTTAGAATAGTATCATCCCTTGTGTTAGAAAAACTGACATGTATGGAATGATTTTTAATAAAAATTTGAAGACGGTTAACTCAAGAATTTTTCCGATCAATAATTAAAACACAGGCACTTCCTCTAGTAGGCGAAAATTCCCAATTATTAATATAGAGACCTCCTAAACGTCTAGAAGTTATAGCATTTGGAAACTCAATTTTAGATCCCTGTAATAGAACTTTACCTATTGAATATTCTTTTTAAAAAAAATCTCAATTTAGAACATTTATCTAAATGCTGTAAACCCCTATCGTTGCAGCTGACAATCTTCATTTATTAAGAGATCTAATCCTCTCTAGTTTTTTATTTCTAGTAAAGTCTATTTCTATATCAGAATCAGAGAAAATAAAACTAGAATATTTAGCTAAACGATGTAATGCCTTAGAAGACACCTCACCGAGAGCAAAGGGACAATAAGCACTACCGAGACAAGAAATCATACCTGAACCCAAAGAACAAGATAGACTAGATAGTCTGCTACTGATTCTAGCACCTCGACGCACAACACTCGAAGCATCAGGAGATTTACCTTTATTTGGCTTCCTCTTGCTTCTTTTCTTAATCAAATCACAAGCTAAAATAACATCTTCAAAATTCTGTCTCCTTGTCAACTTCGACCCCAGCTACCATAAACAACATTTGCTACTGACCCCTTACCCATGTACCATCATCACATTGGATGGAGCCATTTTCAAACTGAGCTGAGGACGGGGCTCAACCCCTATATCTGCCTCACTACTGTTGTTGTCAAGATGCCCACCCAAATCAGAAACATCATCTCCAACCATGTCCAGAAGATTCTTGCAATTCCCCTCCAAATCAACAACATCACCAAGCACAGTAGTTCACCATATCATCCACAACATCAACTTCAATCTGGTTAGAAATTATCAACCAGCAGAACCGACACTATCCATAACAGTATCACCAACCAAATCAGCAACTACTTCTTTCAGTGTAGAGTGAATTAACCCACCTGACCAATATCATTTGCAACAAGATCACTGTCAACAGGCCCATCCAAATCAGAAACATCATCTCATTCCATGTCCAAAAGATTCTTATTATTCCCCTCTGAATCACCAACATCACCAGCCTTTATTACTGAAGCTTTGCTGTTCACTATACCATCCACAACCTCAACCTCGAGCTGTTTAGAATATAATAACCCAGCAAAACCAACAACATATATAATAGTATCACCTACAACAAGGTTATCCGATTCTAAAATTACATCCTCAGCTACATCCAATTACCTCTTGTAACTCCCTTCAAGTCTAAAGGAGCATTCCTTGTTTACTGCGTATGAAATACATGACCCAGAAACAGGAAATTCTCTGATAAATACTATCATTACCAACCTCAGTACCATCCAAATTGACATCACTATCTAATAATAACATGCTAGAAATAACTCTATCCACCTTACACGACCATAATAAAGAAATTATCAAGTATTTTCCATTTGTCCAGTGCACCTTCCTTGATATTATACTTCACAAAGGAAAGGATTATACCAAGAAAACACAAATTTAATGCCATGACCAAAAGAATAGAAATGCATAGAATCCGCATATCCCAAACAACACCCAATCTTCAATAATGATTTGTGCTCAACCGATAATAAATCATTAACAACATAGCAATTATTTGCTGAACAAGAAAACCTATGCATATCTTCATATATACTCTGTTCTTCACTGATAAATGCCTCTTCTTCCATGAGAATTTCAAAGCTATCATATGTAAACAATTCAGGAGTAGAGGTATTAAGCTTGTTGACATCAGTATGGGAGGAACAATCTCCTTCAAACTTGGAATGAAAGTCTAAAATATCTGAATAATCCAACACACTATCATTTGGTTCCTCTTAATCAATTGAAACTAGCTCTCCACATACAAAATTATCAGATTCCTCCATACCATCTAGCAATTAAAATTCATTTGTAACAACCACCCTCTCCACTGAATCCAATTTTGATTGAAATGTCTTCTTAGCAAGTATGAAACTGTCAGGTGCGAAAGTTTTACCAGAGGTGGTTAAATAAGAAGAACAATTTGGGTTTGAAAACTGGATCTTGGAGGGAGAGATTGTTTTACAAGAGGAATCCACAGAGCCATCAACGAGATTATCAGATGGAATTAATGATCCAAAAAATGAATTGCGAATGGCATAAGAATTCAACGCATCAAATTGCAAAAGCATTTTGTCAAACATATCAAACACACGTGAACCAAAATGCCAACAACATTGAAAAAAAGATATTTTTCTAGTGGGGATTGTTAAAGGGACTCAACATTTGGTTAAGGGGAGGATAATTTTAAGGGGACTCCAGCTTATTTTTTTGTTGTTAAGGGGGGTATGGTTTATTTGAAAAAGAAAAGAAAACGAGACCAAACTACCCAAGGCTTGTCACTTATGTTAAACTCTAACTTACTAAATTCAACGCAAATAACAAACTTGGAAATTACTAAACATATCAATTACTCAAATTAGATACAACACATTAGATTAAATTTTTTGGTTTTGCATTTATTTTAAATTAACCATACCAATTCTAATATGAAATTAAAATTAATTACCTAATCTGATGCCTTCTGATCACCATGAAGCTTTCTTGTGTCTCCATTACATTAAATATATCTATTTTTTATTTGGCAAATTCTATTTATACACCGAAAACCACTTAACATACACCATTATTTTTCTATAAATTATATTACTAAATTACTCTTTTCTCATAGTTTCTTTTTTAAAACTTTTGCATATAAAAAGTCAAATTATTCTTAAAAGTATTAAAACTTGATGCAAACAATATATGTTAACAAAGATGTTAATGAATTATTTAATCATGAAATCTAAAATTTCAATTAAGAAAACATTCAGAAATAATGTCTAATTTAAAAGTGTTGATTTATTTTGTAAAATTACAGTAATTTCGTTGAAATTGATTTCTTTTTTCAAAAAGTTTATAAAAATTACAGTATTAGTAAAAGAAATAAATTTCATTTTATTAAATTTTACTCAGTTTAATGCAGAATTTCTAATTTTGGGTAATTGTGTTTTAAGTTTGAAAGAGGAAAGAAAAATAAGATGAGAACATTGATAATTTAGTAAAAGAAACGGTGTATGTAAAATAATATATGGTGTATAGTAGTTTATTATATTTTTTTAGTTTATGTTTAGCAATTTTTGGTGTACAAATAGAATTAGCCTTTTTATTTTTATGTACATTATTAAATTGTTAGCATTAATTAAGGTTTACGTTACATGGTTTATTTTAATGAGGATTATAGGGGGTTAATATCGGAATTTTAATTTATATGTTTAAGGGGAAGCTGATTTGTTTTGTCCTCCCCGTAACAATTATACAATAAATAAAAATTGATCCTCCCCTTAACCAAATGTGGAGTCCCTTTAACAATCCCCTTTCTAGTGCAAAAAAGTTATACAGAAATGAAAGCAATGTTATTTAAGTGAAAAAGGTTTGAGGGAGAGAAGGGTAAACACCCAGATAAACCGAAATCGACATGGGCAATTTATCATACAAAATTGCATTTTGCAAAAAATCAAAATACCACAAAATTTTATCATGCTTTATCATGCAGATAATCCCCTTCGGTGGCAATAATAAAAGAATTCAGTTCAAGGAGCATTTTCGGATTTTCCTAACCGAAATTAGAACAAGAAAAAACAGAAAGCAGTGGTCGATCAAAAAATTCTTATCTTTGAAATTCGTAGGTTTAAATGAACACATAAAACTCTTACGACCGAAATCACCACAAGAAAACACCTAGTTGGTTCTCTGCAGTTTGCAATTTTGTGTAAAAGGAATTGTTTTGTATATGTTTAGATGGCTGCTTGATTTGGTATCAAAATGTTTATTGCTGCTCAATTTAAGTATTGAAAATTCAGATTTTAGTTTTCATTGATCACTATGGACAATTAGGAGCTCCAAGTGGTATCAGTCTAGAAAATTTTCTCTCTCATATTTAAAAAAAAAAATATTTTCAACTTGTAAAGTTCGTTCAGAATCCCTCTTGTAATTAATATTTTCAATTTTAAAATCATTTTTTGATTATTTATTCAGAAACTGAAATATTTGAGCAAATCGAACTATATTTGAAACTCATCAAAATTATTATCTGATTTTTGAAATTACGATGAGTTGCGACTATAGTATATTTCATAACAAGAGGAAATATTACTTAAAATTTCATGATGTTTGAACATATTTTATATTATCTCTGAACTGATGCTTATTTCATGAATATCTTCTTTTCCTATCATCTTTCTGTCATCTATCATGCTTTTATTTAATATAAAGAATTTATTATTATTTTTAAAAATCATTAAAGAATACACAATTTCTATATTTGTAATGGGAATACGATTATATTATTTTTCAATATAAGAGATAATTGAAAATTTTCAAAATTCCGGTACAGTTGAGCATATTTCATAATATGATTAATCTAAAAATTTATTTTATAACCATCCCTATTTCTACCATATTTCCATCATTCATTTTGGTTTTATACACTGAGGAGATTTTGTATAATAAGTGTTCCTCTAATATCATTTAAAAAACCTTGATATGGTCATGCATGGTTAGAGATTACTTATAATTTAAGTTGTGACTATTCCCATTTAAAAGTCCTAATAAGTTATACGTGGTTAGTGTGCTCTTAAAATAAAAAGAAAAGAAAACGAAAAGAAAATAAATAAAAGTTCATATATATTATGAAATCTTCCTTGCTATGTAAAAACAAACCTATCAATCCATTTTTTGATTGTGAAATGTGTTTCTATTTTATGATTTATTATGATTTTCTTTGGTTGATAGTTCTTAGGATTTGCGATTATTTGATTTTGTCACTCGATTTGAATTTATAACCATAGTCCAAATCCGTCATTATTTTGTGCTCGTTTTTTAAAAATTTTATTTGTAAATAATTGTAATTCATATGTTTTTAAACTCCCACCATTTTATAAAATTCATCGTAAATTCATCATTTTACAATGTAAAATTCGCCACTAGTTTGAAGAATATTTTTATTTTTGTTTGATTGAATGAGATTATGATGTACATTCTCTCTCTTGATCCGATTTTATATTTTAGTCGATATTTCATCACTAATTCGATTTCTTTATCCTTTTGATGATAACAAATGGAGAAGAATGGTTAAGATTTTGAATGATGAGCGAATAGTTCATGATATTTTTAATATTGGAAATTCAACTCTCCACTCATATGCACATATATAGGGGGAGTTCTGTTGTAGGGGGAGTATACATTTAAGGGGAGTTCTTCACTTCCCAGTCAAACGCACTTATTGTATTTAAAATCTTATTATATGTTTGTCATCAGCAAAAAGGGGAGATTGTTGCATATAACGATATGATTTTTGTTTGATGATAACAAACATATAAATATAAACATAAGTATATTATTATAAATGAATTTGCAATTATACTATTCTACTACATCACAAACAAAAATAAATATTTAATTTTGAATAGAATATGACTACACAAGAATGTAGACATTCAAACAGTGTTTTATTCAAAAGTAATATTTTTTTTCAACATTTGAACAGGACAAACTTCTAACTCCACAATTGTACGTCTCAGTGTATAATACATTCATTTTCATTTATTACATTGTTTTCACACTACAACACTCAGTCACTCAGTTTCATATACAGACTTAGTTACATTCACTTTCTCATGTATAGACACATACAATTTCATTCACTGACACACTTGTCTTTAGTCTGCTCCACAGTTAGTCTAGACACCTGCATACCTATCACAGAAACGCACACAATAAACTGGAACAAAATAGATTTAAATTCCAGTAAATATAAATTTATTTTAAAAATTATTTTCCTTAGAATTTTGGCGTGTTTCTCATCATATATAATGACTTGGTCTGATATGTATATATACATCTATCTATGTCTAGGCTGCTTGTGATATTCACAGCGATTCACTGTAAATAACACAAGGTAGACTATACATCTTGTGCTCACAGATCAACCCCAACATAACTATATTGGTTTGCTGATCAGAACCAACATTTAAAATTTACTGAATCTGAACAGCCACCACTCGGATATTGTGGTATGCTGATGTAAATAAATATTATAACTGCACGTGCATGATACATGTATACACATACATGTGTATGTATATAGACATACACGTGTATGTATATACACATATATAATGTGCAGGGCAAGATAGCCAAACATCAGTGAGTGCACAGTTCAAACCGAACAACTCAATTCAACAATAATGTCCGAGCAAGAAAATGGGAATGCACAACCGAACGCACAAATATCAAGAGCATGCAACAAGGCAGGAGCTTCTCAAAATGGTCAAGGCAGAAGTATGCAAGTGATATTGATGCAACAATCCAGACATGGTGAAACAAAACACAAACACACGCACACACACTCTTATATATATACATACACATTTATGCATATATATATATATATATATATGCATATAGTGATGCTCAGACTGGTGTTGTGCATGAACAAAATCAGAAAATCCAAGTTTACGTGCAACAAGCACAAAAATGCTCAAGTACATATTCCATGGTCAAGCAACATAACAGTGTACAAACTCATGTACAAAAGTGCAACAAGCAATGCAATTCTATACAAGTGTGATGCATACATTACATCATATACACATGACATTGATGATAACATGGGAGTAACTTTCATCATAAGCTCATAGTAGGTCACAAGAAAAGCAAGCCAGGAAGCAAGCAAAAGTCATGGTAATGTGTTGCTGCACATGACTTAAGTTCAGGCCAAATCAAAGAGGCATACACAAGCTAGTTTATGCATATATATGGAACATGGAACATGGACCATAGCTCAAGTAAACTTTGGCAATATAATATGGAAATCAGGTTTTCAGCATGGTTCAAGAAGCATGCACATGTTTTTCATTTGCAAGCACAAGTGTATACAAATATGCATGCACACAAAGCAGTGATTGATGTAGCAAATGGTTCATAAAGATCAAAGCATGCATAAGAACAGCAAAGCCAACAAGCTGGTCATGGCAGCAAATCAAATACAAGTCAGCAAGCTTATGAAACATGCTCATGGACTAAAACAGGTTCATCTCAAGGGTGAAGATCAATGAAAAATGGACAATCTATAGAATCAGTTTTAGGGAGCAACTTGAACAAGGACAAGAACAAAACAAGTGCAAAAACAAACAAATGCTGGGAAGTTCCATATACATGTTAGTGCACTGTGGCATCACACAAAGTCAAGAGATTTCAAGTATGAAGCATTTCAGCATGCACAAAGACATGGCACAAACGAGCCAACATGGAACAGCATGCACATGAGTATGTACAAATACAAACAGTGAAGGTCAGAAATCACAAGGCTCAAGATAGCAAGCTTGAATAAAAGCCCAGACCACTGGACATGTGTTACAAACACACACACACACGCACACACGCGCGCACACACACACACACACATATATATATATATATACACACACATCTATGTATTTATACATATATACATATATACATATATATATATATATATGTGTGTGTGTGTGTGTGTGTATATGGGAGCATCACAAGGCTCGTGAATGAGCAACATATATGGCACGTATGATGCAACATTTTTAAAGAATGGTGGCATAAGAAAAACACTTTTTTTCTTTTGAAAACCAATGGCTAAAAAATTTTGGAAGGAAATAATTTTACATTGGTTCATGAGTTAATTTTGGCAACTGGATTTGGAAATCAATTCAACAAATTCACAGATGGGCAAGGACACAACCATATACATCCAAGAAAAAATTCGCAAGAACATTGTATTATTTCAGAAAGCATCGAATTAAGTCCTCCAGAAATATGACAAAGCATGCAAGAAAATAGGAAAGAATTTAATCTGCATTCTTAGCAAATGTAATATTAGGTAAGAAATTAATACAATATTTTCCTAAAAATCACTTTGGTATATTCAACAAGAAATTCACGAAGGGACTATATCAATTTATCAAATATACAAAGCCATGGAAATCAAGCTTCAATCACGAATGTAATAAGCACAAATCAACACACAACGAAATCAGATATTTATACGTTTGTAAACCCTATTTATACCACATCATCATAGGCAATGAACGCATCAAAAACGACAAGCAAACAAGAGAGAAACAAATTTCAGAATGCTCATAATTCATAGAGGTTTTCGATCGCAAGCCTAAACCAGATCAATCAACCAGGAGCAACAATCAATCAGAGCAATAGAGAATAAAATCCTAGACCGACAGAAATCGCGATTTGATTTGGAGGAAACAAAACCCTAGTTCCTACTTGGGTTGGCCATTGAAGAGAATAAAAGAGGAACCGATAGCTTTGTGTCAAAGTGAATAAAGGGGGCCAATTTTCATTTAATCAAGTCATTAGGGTTTTGAGTTGTTTTATTATTTAAATTGCTTTTATTTCTTGTAAACAATTTTATTGTTTTCTAGTTTCTATAAATTAGGGAGTCAAGCTATAGTTGTTATAGTTAGGGAAAATCTGATCTTGGGGATAAAGATCAGTGCAGGGTTTGAGTGTAGGATTAGAACAATTGAGAGCGGGCTTCACTAGTTTATAGGGTATTGTAAGCGTAATAATTGTTTTAACTCTATATAGAAACCTTGGGGAATGCAGCAGTAGGTTGGGGGTTTGCTGAAGCTGGGTAAAATATGTGATATTTATTTTCCGCATTTATTTACTCTGTTGTTATTTGAACTGTGGTAAATTTTATATTCCTCAAAACTGCAATAAACCCTACTCACCCCCTCTAGGGTTAATCTTAATCCTACAATACGTAGGCTTGTCCTATGGACAAGTGAAATTATGATGTAAGTTATAATAAATAAGGAACAAAGAACTTATTAATAAACCATAGTTAAGAGGACTAAGTTAATAAGGAAACTCACAATAACAGTTGTGATAATAGTGTAAGACAAGGTTATAATTAAATAAGAAAGAATAAAGTAGGCTTATCGTTGGTTGACTTATAATTGGAGTATTAAGTCTAATACACGAAACAAATAATAACCGGATGTCCGCTCCGGCGGCATAGGGTTGATTTAAGAAGGTACGCATCTAATTGTGTGCTAATAAACCAAGTAACTTAAATAAAATTAAATATGCATATAATCATGTTAATCAACGAATGTGATGAGGTAATGCAAGCGCATAATTAGGGATTATATGTAGGATCTAATAACATGATGGCGTGATGCACTGGAACCAGTGTATGGGGATGAAGAACCGAATGGAGTAGATCATCGCGATGTTTGGAGACACGAGAGAAGCATGTCCAACTGATTATTCTATAGGACTCTGGGGAGGCACGTGGCTTCTACGGGATGTGGCAGGGTATTGCATGATGGTTCTCTATGGTAGGATTCAGGCTGTACCCAAAGTGGTTTGGTCTGTACGGTACAATATGGTGGGTAGACTTTGACTACAACTAGTGATTGCCAGTTAGAAGGGTGTGGCGAATGGCATTATGTGATTCATCGTTTTTCATTGCCAGTGGGAGATGTTAGTCAGAACCAAATTAATGATAGTAATCGTCGAATACCCATCATCGACAATCAGTGGGATGCGGAAACACTAGAGCGAAACCAAGAGGCTTATGATCTTTCACTATCGAGACATTGGATGAGAGACACGCCAAATAGATGCTTAGATTGGTTGGTAGGGGCATGACACTTAGCTCTTGAAGAAGTCTTTCATTAGTTGAGGGAGGGGCCAGGGTAGGGCCATAGTCACTGTGAAAAGATAGACCAGATGTGTTTATTTGTATTGCAGGCGTAATGAAGTTGTCCGTTACAGATATTGAAAGCTCCTGACCGAGTTCCGCGCATTGGATGCAACCCTATTACAGAACTCAGGTAATAGTAGGCAGTACACTCGTGTGAGGGCCTAGATACGCGCACTGGTGGTCTATTGTATACATTATGGCATTACTCTGTGTTGAGATGTGATTCGACCAAGGAGTTCAGATATGAGGATCCGTACGCTTACGTGGCATACCTATGGTTGATCTATGTGATTACGTTGCGTATACGCTTCGGTGGCGTGATAGCGGAAACCGTACAAGAGCGTGCTGTGGGGAGTACCTTCAGATGTTGGGTATAGCTACATATATACTATATTAGGTTTAATCTATTGCGGAGTAGATGGGTATGACGCGAGTGCAGGGCCTTGAGCGTTGTTAACCCAATAACCTAATAATTAAGAAAACATAACTGGACGGTATATGTTGGATTGTTTCAGAATGGTTAATTTGTCCTCTCACCAGAACTTTGTGTTCTAACCCCCCTTCTCATAACATACTCATAGGTTGGATTTATGGTACAGAATTGGTAGACTATGGACACTTGTTAAACAGTTCTATTATTTTGGTAAGGCTATATTTGATTATTATATTCTATCCATTCCGCTGTGAGATGTTTCATCAAGTTTTGATATTTTTATTAACTCAGTCTTTTGTACAGGATATCAGACAAGTCAATTCGAGCTTCGATAGATTAGGATTTTTGAGAAAAATTCGATTTGTCGAAATTTGGGTTGTTACAACAGATTTATACACCATCACTAAGAGCAGTATGTTTGTGTGTATGGGCTATGTAGCAAATAGTATATCTGAGTTGAATGCAATAAAATAGTTGATTTTTCTTACATGGTATATTAACTTACTATCGTGCACTCTAGACTATGTCTTGCCAATAAACGAATTATAAAGAATATAAAACTCTTAAGTTTAATTCATAATACGTTACTGATTGATTCTGAAAAATGTAAAATTTACAGTTAAGCAAAAATAAAAAAACTCTCGAAAATTTGTAATTAAAGAATCAGAAACTTTAAACTTGATTCATTCCAATATATGTGAGTATTATGACACTTTGACTAGAAACAAATATCAGAACTTTATCACTTTCATAGACGAGCGCTCCTATTTTAGTTATGTATACTTCATGAAAAATAAAAGTGATGCATTTGAGATGTTTAGATCTTTTATGACTGAAATTGAAAATCAATTTAGTAGGAAAGTGGAAATATTGTGTAGTGACAGAGGAATCAAATATGAATCGAATTTGTTTGTTGATTTTTATAACTCAGATGGAATAATACATGAATGTACTGTAACATATTCACTGAAATGAATGAAAAGAGTGAAAGGCAAAATAGAACTTTAACTGAATTAGTAGTTGCTTTTTACTTAATTCTGGTGCATCAACAAGTTGGGGGGAGGGGGTTACTATTGATGTATGTTATGTGGTTAATAAAATTCCCAAGTCAAAAAACAAAATTTCACCTTTTAAAGTTCAAAGAAATTATAAATTGAATGTTTAGTACTTTAGAACTTGAGGATATTTGGCATATTTTCGTATACCCGATCCTACAGGAATTTAATTAGCAAGTAGAGCATATAAATGTGTACTTATTGGATACATTGTTAATAGCAAAGCATATAGATCTTATGATTTGAATATGCACAACATAAAGAAATAAATGATAATGACTTCTTTGAATTAAGATTTCTTTTAAATGAATTTATAGTGGGACACATCTAATAATACTTTGCATAATGGAACAGAACATATTGATACTTCTGAACATGAATTTGAAAGAAGTAAAGGAACAAGAAAAAGGTTTTGGTTCAGTTTTTTGCGCTATTACTATAGAGGAGGATCCCATAAAACTCCAAGAAGCCTTATCTCCAATAGATGCCAATTTTGGAGAAAGTATTTAAATGATGAAATGAGTTCTTTTCAATCCAATAAGATTTGGCACTTGGTTCATTTACCTAGTTGTAAATCTATAAGCTGTAAATATGTCTTTAAAGAGAAGTTAAAGCCTAAAATATAGAGCCCGTTTGGTAGTTAAAGGTTCTAAGCAAAGAGAAAATAGAGTTTTTGACATTTTTTCACTCCTGTAACTAGAATTACATCTATTTGAGTATTAGTTCCTCTTTCATATATTTATGATTTGATTATACATCACATGGATGTCAAAACTGCATTTTAAATGGTGAACTAGAAGAAGAAATTTATATGGACCAACCTGAAGGCTTTATTATTCATGATCAAGAACATATAGTTTGCAAGTTAGATAAATCTTTACACGGTTTAAAATAAGCACCCAAGAAATGACATGTCAATTTTGATAACTTAGTGATTTTACATAGCTTAAAAGTTAATGAAAGTGACAAATGTAGTTAATATAAATCTAAAAATGACATTTGCACTATTTTACGTTTATATCTGGATGATCTACTTATTTTTGGATCATACGTTCATGCCATAATAATGGTTAAATCTTTGTTAAGTGCAAATTTTGATATGAAAGGTCTAGGTGAAGCAAATGTAATTCTTGGTATTAAGTCACTAGGTCCAAAAAAGGAATTTCTTTGGATTAATCTCATTATATTGAGAAGATTTTAAAGAAACACGATTACCTTGACTTTAAGCTGCATGTACACCATATGATCCAAGTGTAAAGTAATTTAAGAACACCGGTGAACGTGTAATGCAGTCTGATTATGTGAGCGTTATTGGCATCCTTCAGTATGCTACTGATTGTGCTATACTTGACATTGCCTATATCATGGGATTATTGTGCAGATTTACTATTCGAACTAGCATAAAGCATTGGCATGTTATTGAGAGGATCATGAGATACATGAAATGAACCAAGAATATTACATTATGGAAAATTTTCTGTTGTTCTAGAAGGTTATACCGATGAAGGCTGCAATACTTTATCCGATGATTCAAAAATAACTAGTGGTTATGTTTTTAGCATTACTGGTGGAGCTATTTCTTAGAAATCCAAGATATATACTATTTTGGCTCAGTCTACTATGGAGTCTGATATGATAACACTAGCCATGGCTAGTGAAGAAGCAAACTACTTAAAAAATTGTTAGATGAGATTCCTTTATGGAAAACATAATACTGACTATGCTGATCTATTGCAATAGTATCGCGACTATTGAAAAAGTACAGAACCATTATTACAATGATAAGAGACGACAAATATGTTGTTAGCACAACACTGTTACAGAGCTACAATCTTTAGTAGCTGTTAGAGTGGATCTGTAACAACCCGTATTTTTACGGATAATAATTAATTTATTTAATTATTTAAATAGCGATTCAGAGAATTAAATGGTCATTTAATTAAATAATTTAGAATATTTAATTTATATAAATAATAGAATAATATATTTAATTTTGAAATAGTCGGAAATAGTGAATTGACAATATTGTGTGAATTGGGAAATTCAAAATATATGATTCAGTTTAAAATTGAATTACGACCACGAATATATTTAATTAACGATGGTTGAACGTATAAATTATATTATAATTATAACCGAGTTCGAGGCGCGGCAGTTCGTAATTTGGCAATTCGAACTTTAAACGAGTATACATAATCCGTTTTAAGACGGATTTCTGTGAAAATAGAAACTTTTAGAGCTGGTGAAGTGTATCTTTCTAATAGAAGAGAAAAATCGGGATTTCCTCATGTAGATTTTGATTTATGTACAAATCAAATTTTTGAAAATTCGCTGTGGAATTCCTTTATACTTTATAGCGATTTATTTATATTATAAATGGATTTTTCAATATAAATTGAATATCGATTCAACCGGGATTTGAATATCGAGTTATAAATCCAATTGGTGCTAGAAAAAATTCTATGTGAATATATACGATGATATTAAATTATTTTTATTTAATTATTTTTAAATATATTAATATTTAAATGGGTTTATTTAGAGCTTTAAAAATAGCCGCTTTTGCAAACGACCTCCGTTTTCGACGAAACTAATTTTGTTGGATCAGGAATGTTAAATTATTGTTAGATGTCAAGTTTCATGATTTTTAGGGTCCGTGTGTGGCCGTACGGATTTTTAATGTGGAAAACAAACAGTATTTTGATGGTTAAAATACGATGTGTGAGCAAACGGAGTCGGAATTCGAAGAAATCAGTTTCGTTGGGCCCGTAATGTCAAATTCTAGTTATTTGTTCGTTTTCATGATTTTGGTTAATGTATGTGATCACAGGATTTTTTTTTAATGATAAATAGAGTTTGAAATTTAATATAAACTAATATAAAAATCAGTAGCTTAACTCCTAGCTATGTAACCTTATAAATACCTCCCTTAACCAAGTCATCCTCATTTCCACGGTCAAACAATTTCCTCCGCCACTTATGTTAAAACCGTGACAAAGAAATTCAAAAGGAAATTCAAACAAAAATCAAAAGAAATTCCATAAACCGTGAGAGGTATATTTATGGATTCAACTAGGCTAAAGGTTCATTTCTGTATCAAAATCCTTGAGTGCGATTTGTGTTTTGGGACGATGAGGTTCAACAGCGCGGGCTAGGGTTCTAGCAATTACAAATTCGAAGCAGTAATACCCATTTTGGTGGTTAGATTCGAATTCAAGAGCGAGAGTAGCATCTTGTTTAGAAATATGGGATTTTACTGAAATAAAAAGTGTCGATCAAAATTTTTGGAACGTGCAGCAGTTTTGATGTCGATGCAAATTAGTTTGTGAGCTCGAGTCTTGGGAAATGGTGGTGAGTGAATTTGAAATCGCAGGTAGGAAGGAGGGGACCGGTGATTCGATACTGGTACATCGAGAAGGGGTTTGCGAAGTGAAAGAAAATAAGGGGTCAGCCTGTGGTATCGCGATTTATTGTTTCTTCTAAATGTTGGAAGGGAGTACGTAGTATATCTATTCGAACTTCCGTGAGGATTTAGAGGAGGAAAGTGAGCTCGATAATTCATAATGGCCATTTTTTCAATGGCCTGTAGAGTTGCGATGAACAGGGAGTTTGACTGTATCAACAGGGATCAGATGCGATGAGCTTAATTGGCGGAGAATAGTGGAGAATAGGAATTGTCCACATAGTTGTGAGCTTGTTTGTAGAGCTGCGAAACAAGAGGGGATCAGATTCTTGAAAGTGGTGATGGAATTGGGGAGAAATCGAAGAGGGTTTTAATGCTGATTCCGGTTTGTGAATGGTGGTAAATCGAGGGAAAGATTATGGGTCATGAAACAAAGGAGCAGCGTTTTCTTATGCCTGGAAGAAGACGGATTAACGAAAACGATGATTAAGGTTTTAAATTCCATCTAGTTAAATTAATTACTATTTAAAACATTGATGATGTTTAATCCAATTTTAACTGGTAATATTTATATTTCACTCATACTTTAACAGAATTTAACAAAAAAAATCACATTGGGATCGTAATGAGGAAATTTAAGTTATGGAACTAAGATGGTCAAGAATAGAGCAATTGGATTTTCATGGAAAAATCAAACGTTTGTTTGATTTTAAAACGAAACGAAAACAGAGTCATCAACTGCAAAACAATTTGAGTAGATCTCACTAACTCTGTACAGTTTATATTTTTATAAATATAATCTAGTATTAATAATTGGTGATTGATTGCTGTGTGTGGATGTTTGGTTGAATTGCTGATGTATTGGTTAAAACTATAGATAACGATATATATATAAATCGTTAATCAAATATTGATTCTGTTTATCAGAATATTTTATATTGAAATGAAATCGACGTTATTCATATTGTTTAACATCTGTGAATGCAGGGAAATAGGTTGGAGGGATCCAACTGGATTCCTCAATATTTATATTAATGTTTGTTTTCATATATTGTGACATATGATGTGATATATAATCTGTGATTGATTATGATGACACTAGTCATGTTATTTGGTATTTTAAATACCATATGAAATACCAGAATGTAAAAAGGAAATTTTCAAAATGAATACTAAAAATGGAATATCTGTATATGAAATAAATATAATTTTATAAAAGGAAATATTTATAAAATAAATAGAATTATAAAAGGAATATTGATTTAGAAAGTAAGTAGAATTATAAAAGGAATATATTTGGAAAATGAATAGAGATTTATAAAAAGAGAATTTTACATTAGGAAGGTTTAGACCCGTGCTTCGCACACAGGGGTATTACGATATTGATTTAAAGTAAATATTTTGCAAATAAAATATTATAAAGGAATCTGGGGTTTGAAATAGGAATTAAAAATGGAAGTACTGAAATTAGAAACTGACTGGAAATTAGTTGAATTGAATGACTTTTTGGGTATTGATCTGATGTTGGTTTCGGCCTTCAGAGTTAATACGTAGGGGGTTATTCTCTTACTAGTTTACAGTTAGATACTGATAGTGGTGGGAAGATATTAATGCATGAATCATAAATGGAAACATTTTCTAAAGTTAATAATAACGTATATTTTCTAAAATTAGAAAATAAGGATTTGATGAATATATGGAAACGAGAAATGGGGAAATGAATAAATGTTGACTGATGATTGATCGATAGAATTTCAATCTGGAAATAATATCGTTGTTTGCACACATGTTTTTATTTGATAGTTAAATCACCAACTATCGAAGATTTTGACCATTTCTGTTGTTAATACGAAGAGACCGGGATCAGATAAATTATCTGAAACCCACTCCGTATGGCATTAGCATTGCAAATCAAATATGATAAAATAATTAAAGACAGAGTTATGCAAGGGCTGTTCAGTAAATCCTAGGTAGAAATTGTCTAAGATGGATTTATAGAATAATTCCTTCGGATTGTCCAATCCTAGGAGAACTTGAATGGACGAATGTCTGATAGAGTATATCTGGTAGATCGCGTAAGTTGATCGTTCCAAACGTATTTACGTTGGTGGCGGAGAAATTCATTTCTCTTAGCTTATACCCATGGTATTTTTAGGGGAATCAATTTGTGATTTGATGGGTATGATGATGTGGCATTCAAAGTAAATGAAGGAGTGATCTGTTAAAAGATACGTTATGACCTCAAGCCTCAACAACCGAGAAATGACAGAAATTGGGTAGGCAGCATGGCTAAGTGGATCACACCAAAATAGGTTATATTGTTACCATCTAGAGAATATTCATATTTGTTACTTCTATCACTTCAGTATCTCCCGGGAACAGTTATGTTGGTATACCAAACATAAGGTGATAATATATTCGGAACATTCAAGCGAAATGAATGGCCGGTCATGTGTGGCCGAGTAATAAGATGTTCTAGTTGAACTACAGTGTATCTGTAACAACCCAGAAAATACGAGCCAAATTAAAAATTTTAAATTGGTTATTCTAAAGTAATTAGAGCAATTGAAATAGAATATCTCAATAAAATAATGAGTTAGAAATGGTGTGGCAGTTTGAAAATTTGAATTCAAACTTTGACTGACTGTACCGGGTGCAAAATAAAACGGATTTTAGTGAAACCAAAAATATTTAAATCTGTTTATGATTATCTTCCTAACGAATCTGAAAAATCGAAGATTCATAGCGGGAATCAAAAGTTATGGCCAAATGAATTTTCAGAAAGGTCGTTATAGAGAATATATAGCCCTTGAAAATAGACATTTTGCAAACGACCTCAGAATTCGACGAAACCACTTTTGTTGGATCCGGTATGTCAAATTATTGCTAGGTTTCAAATTCATAATTTTTGAAGTTCATATGTGAGCGTGGCAAAGGAAAATATGTTTGGTTGATTTCAGTTAAATTGGATCGACCAGAAAATGGCTATTTTTCAAACGGTCTCAGAATTTGACGAAACTAGTTTTGTTAGGACCGTATCGTCAAAACATAGCTAGATTTATTTTTCTGGAAATTTTGGGATCAGTATGTGGCCCCGGCAAATTGAAATGTACGTTCAATTCAAATATTGAATGTTTTATACTTTAATTTGAAAAATAACCGACTTAACAGTCGAATGGGCCTACGAAACATATCCCATTGTGTTTAGGATGGGGGTATTTAGCTAGGGGCGACAGTCGTTGGGTTTGGGTTGGAGTTCATTTGGAGAAAACCCTATTTTCGGAATTATATAAATAATGGGCCAATCAAATAATTCCATTCATAATTTAATTTTATAAAAAATTTCACAAACCCACCCCCCTCCCCCTGCCCGTTACTCACGCTCGACGGCGGAAGGAGCTCCTCCGTTCTCTGCCATTTTCCGGCGAAACCGCTCACAATTTCACCCCGACCCAGTTCAACTTTTTGAAGCCCTCTTCCTCCTCTTCAAATCCATACCTATGGCACCCCTCCTCGTCTTGTATTGCGTGCGAACAGCCTCCCCGAAGTTTCAACCTTTCTGCCACCATAGCCAGAGGCGATCGAGCCTGACCACGACCCCACCCCTAGGCGTGGCTCTCGAAGTGCTACGATGTGGTACCCTTCGATTTCAGTGAAGTGCTACGGATTGGGTTAAAAATCGAAACCCTAGTTCGAAGGTTTCAGGTAAAGGTGCAGCCTTTTTCCTTTGAACTGAATATAACGCTTCTAAGCGCTACCAATCTTAATTTTCAAATAAAAATTATATCTTTTTGCTATGTTGACGAAATTCAATGAAACAGGAGACATCGAACTCGTAAGGACGCTCTCTACATTCTAGAAGAGCCCGGGGATTTTTCTGAGCCCGCTACTATTTTTAGCAAAGCAACAAACCAAGGTGAGATTTCTAAATTGAAATGTGAATGGAAATGCCTTATATAAGTTATATAAGCGAAGTATAAATTATATACGCGTTGTATACCTCATGTACATGTGTTGTATAAGTTATATGAGCGATGTATAAATTATACATGCATTGTATAAATCATATGTGTGTTGGAATGGACATAAAATATATTTATATATATACACATATATACTCCCCTCGTCCACGAAACATGGACGATATTTATTGATTGTGATTGGCGCGAAAATTTTGGTGAATAATGCGAATGGTTGATAGGATTGTTTGTGGTTGATAATGACTAATTGTGGTTGAAATATACCCGTTTGTGGTTGAAAACAAAATTAGAATAAGTTATGGAAAAGAAAAACATACTAGCCTGCGTGCGAACTAGATGTATGAAATCTCCAAAGTCAAAAACCGCGAGGTTTTAAGGTAGAGCGAGGAGCCGTACTCGGGACGGTGCCGGTTTTAAATACCATGCCGTTATGTTGCTGAAATTTTCAATAATATTCATGTGTTAGAATTATTTTCATGTGTTGAAACTACTTTCATGTGTTGAAACTATATTCATGTGTTGAAACCATATTCATGTGTTGAATAGAAATTCATGTGATGAATAAAATTCTTTGAAAGATAGAAATAACATTTTATCGCATATATAAACTATATAAACTATTCGTGTTTTAAATAAATTGTTTTAACAATAAAAATCACATTTTTATTACATATATAAACTATATATTACATTCATGTGTTGAATAAAGGGACTAGAACGATAAAAATCATATTTTTATCGTATGTGTGAAGTCGAAAACATTCATGTGTTGAATATATGGATTGAACAATAAAATCTACATTTTTATTGTGAATATGAAGTGCTAAGAATATTCATGTGTTGAATAAATATTTTTGATGATAAAAATATCATTTTTATCATGTATACGACTCGCTAAAAATACACAAATGTTGAAATAAATATTTGTTTGCTATGAATATTATTTTTAACATGTATGTGAACTAAATAAAATAGTCACGCGTTGAAATATATTTTTGTTCGCTAATAATATCGTTTTTATACGAAATATGAAGTGTTAAAAATAACCACTTGTTCATATAAGTATGTGTGGGTTGAAAATATTATTTTTAACATGTGTAGGAAGTGTTAAAAATAACCATGCGTTGAAGTAAACCTTTGTTCTCTAGAAATATTATTTTTAGCTTAGTTTCGCACATATATATACATGTATTGAACAGGGAAATGGATTAGCTGTTGAGTAAAGAATTTATTTGCGTGCCTGACAAATAGGTAAACCTTAATGAGTTGGATGCGCAATTTTATTACTATATCAACTCCTGTGAATGCCATTGGATGCGGAGTGCTGGTTGTTCTGTGTGTAATAATAAACGTCGCCATAGGATAGTAACAATTAATTTTGAACTACACTACATGACATACTTCATGAAGATATGCATACTTCATCATATACCACATAAGCATTTGGAACTTGTGTGACGAGGTTGAAGATTTACCATACGAGAGAGAGGCTTGTATGGCGATGACTATATATCACAGGTTGAACTGATGACTGATCTAGACAATATAAAATGTAACGGTAAATTGCAAGATTAATGAAAAAACCAACATGGATCTGGAGATGACAATAAACACGTCTCTCTAGTCATTAAGGCACAAAAACCATTTATAGGGTGACGAGAATTTATTCTCTGGAGTTATGATCTATACATACTCCACTGTGGACACCGAAATATATCACTATAAATATGTGCATGCTTATTAGGATTTATTGGGTACCTAATACGACCCAATAATTTCCAAACCCCTTTCCGTATAAAGGAGGTTATGCTGAAATTTTCTGAAATTTAAAGGCGTTAGTGAAATATTTGAAGGGAAAACATTATTGAGATCATCAAATAAATTATATATATGTATATATATTAAATAAAACGAATCGAGCCCTTGCAGTTCGCGTTTTGAAATCGTAACTTTAAACGATTATACCGAAAGATCCGACCGTCAGATTTCCACGAAACTGGAACCGTTGGGTTCACTTCGGAAATATATTTCCAACGATACAAACTTTGTCCGGATCCAACGGTTAGATTTTCAGATATGTGCAAAACAAATTTAAAGAAAAACAGCGCCAGTGCCTCGGCACGACCTGAAACGTCGTTTAATTGTATATGGCCATATTTAAATAAATAAAAATGGCGATATATCGTTATAAAATATTATAGATGATATGGAATGAAAATAAACCGATTATACTTAGTTTGCTTGTCACTGGATGATTGAATGTGTTTGACATGAAAATAGTACTAAAGAAGTGAAATGTGAATGTCGAATAATTTAACCATGGGAAGAATTGATTTGAAAATCTAAATATACATGAATTATTTGAAAAGGCCGATTTAATTCTCATTTCAAATAATTGATCGACGATTAGAAGTCGAAGAGATGAAGACGGTTCAAGACCGACGATCTTCACATCGGATGGATAGGCGCTACTAATGCTCATGATTGGTGTAGCTACCTTGAAAGGACTGAAGTGGTAGTCGTTTGGACGTATTTGTTGATTGTACGGATATGCGAGGAATATGGTGCCTCCGGTTTCGTTTAGACCTAGAACGAACTTGTAAATGGACTGTGTGTCTGACATTGGATTTTGTTCTGTGCTGATTGATCTCTATTAAATATATATATCTGTTTAGCGGTGGAGAATATATTCTCTTGCTTAACACCCTTCTATGAGACGTAAGAGCTCAAAGGTTATATATCGATAGAAATCAGTCGCATGAAGTGAATTGCCTGTGAGGCACGCCTAAGTGGCTGATGATTAAGGCTTTTGTTGAAAAGAAAAGTCTTGTGGTTGATGATTAAAGCATGGCCTACGTGGCATAGCTTTGTGTATAGCGTTGATTCGCGAGCCTCACACCTCGGTATGAGTCAAAATCGGGGTAAGGACCCAAGGAGTGTGCGACGTTTCTTTCTAGCTATGGGTGATGTCAGTGACCTACCAGCCCTGACATTTAAATTATTTTTACCTGTGTGGTTGTTGGAATGTGAGGCGCCTCGGATATATGTCTGATAGGACCAGAAAACGTGTGTTCAGGAAATGCCAATGTAACACCCCGCGAATTCTATAACTGTGAAATTCACAAATTAAAGTATAATCAATTTCAAATCAAAGAACTAAGGGAAATGGGATACGCCATTGCGTTCGTCTCGGAAAAATACGCGAAATAGAGTCCGAGTTTTCGAAAAACGGAGTCCGTATGAAGAAGATATGGCCTTCGGAAGTTTCTGAATTAAGTTTAAAATTCAAACAGAATAAAACAGTTTAAAATTCCAAAATCGGGCCCAATGGGCCAGGGCGGGAAAACACCCGCCTAACGCACCCAGGTCGACTGGGCTATCGACCTGGTCTAACCAGGTCGACAGGGCTGTCGACAGGGCTGTCGACCTGGTCCAGGGCCAGGTCGAACCCAGTCCAACCTGGCTGGCCTATTCTATGTTGGTCGATTTTCTGTAGTCTGCTCTGTCATTAGGGCTAGGTGGCAGGCTCTAATTGGTCTCTCCTTAGGATGAATGGCTACGATCAATCCAAGCAACATCAATGGTCCTAAACAGTTCATAACCCCTATAAAAATGACCCTAGACTCAACCCTAATCTATTCATTCAAAAATAAGAACAAAGCCGCCATGTTGCTGAGGAACGACTAGGGGTAGCCACCAATTGGAGAGAGGATTAGGAGGCAAATTCTAAGGCATAAAGCAACTCAATCAAATCAAACCGCATCTTCAAATCCCTAAATTTGAGAATTCGCCTCACCATTGTAAGTAGAGTATTACTTTGGTATGAACAAATAACTGTGTTGGTTTGTATACTTGGTTGTGGTGATAAATAATTCATAATTTGTGCGTTACTATGATTCTTATCGATTTGGAATATTGTATACGTTTGGATATTCTCGAATTATGTTATTCAGTTATGAAAAACTACATGCGGTAGTTTTATGCAAGTATACGTTTGGAATATTCGCAAATTATGTAATCCTTGTTGAAGCTACATGTATGTAGTTGTTTAATTGAAACTCATGCAAGTTTGGGGTTTTGCTACTATGCCATCATAATGTGTATTTTTATACAAACATCATTTTTGTGAAGTAATTGGAATAAGTTTGGGTTATCATAGTCCATATGAAATTATGTTGAAAATTTGGCATCATGATCTATGTATTAAGTCATGCTTTTGTACTAGAAAACCTATTTGCAAACTTATGAATATGACTAGGCTATGATTGATATTTTGCATAATTAAGTCTATATTGTTTACAAGAATTATATGATGACATATGTGGTACATAGCTAGGTTAGATTCAAAATCCCTTTGTGCAAGTTTGCATGACTAAAGTAAAAATCATGATTTCATATTTATGCCATGGTTATGTGAACAAATTTAACTATACTTTTGTATTAGTCACAAAAGTAGACACCTTTGTAAACATGTAGTAGTCTTATGAACATGATTTGCTTATGTTTGACATTACGCCTGAATAAAAATATAGGTTTATGTTGTAGTTAAAGCCTATGTGTCGATAGTGATATTCTTAACTTAACTACAAGTTTACATGCTTTGATTTATGTCACTTATGCTTTATGACCAAAGTATATGTCACTACTATGCAAGTACACCAGTTTCTATTTTGTATTTCCAACGTCATATTGCAAGTTCATGCGTTCACATTCCCCTTTTCGTGTATGTAATCACGCTTTAAGCCTCCCCTTTCCGCATGGCTAAGTTGGGCTTTAAAAGGCTAAGCCCAACATATATATAATAAACGGACGAGTTAAACGGGGGAAAATAACGTTGGGTTAAAAATTAATAATGAATGAAAATATAAAATAGAAGGGCCCAAATTCAAGTATGGGTTGGGCCCATGATTGGTGTAACCTTTACACCATTAACTTAATAATGGGCCGCAAATATTTACATATAAGAAAATAAAGAAGAAAGACAAAATATGTAAATGTAGAACATACGATGTGTTTAACCCGAGGTTGGATTGAGTTGTGATGTAAACCTGCCCGGAACCGCCCGGCTGTCCAGTAGTCACAACAGTACCTATCCAATGTGGGAGGTTAAACATGGAGCCCAATAAGGACCCGAGGTTAGACTGAGTTGTGGCGTAAGACTGCCCGGAACCAACCGGCAACAGGCAGCCACAACAATACCTGTCTAATGTGAGAGGTCAAGGCTTTAATAAGACAATTAAGGCTGAGTCAGGATTGTTAGGATTAAGTGAACTAAAGACTTAATCAAAATGGAACATGCTAAACTAAACGGACTGGTGGGGGTTAGGTTAGAAAACACTTAACCAACTTAGCATGTTGGCTAGAGATAGAAAACCTAGTAACGGGGGACCCTTTTCAGCAGTAACCCTAGAAGGTGTATCAGGATACCCTGAAACTAGGCAGGGTGGGGCACGATTACTGGGCTGATTGTAAGAGGTCAAATCGACGGCGGTGGTGTAGCAGTGTAGGTTCTAACGGGGTGCGGGCGTGCACACACTCTGGCGCAGAAAAATAAAGCACTGGGCACCAGTAGCATACCTGTGCATTCTAAGGTTGTGTCGGGCCGCCGCCATGGGACTTGATACACCCCATGGTGGGACCAGCATAGGTAACTACAACATCGGGGGCCGTAAGACACATGTAACTATGCGAGTAGGAGCCGATCATCATTGAATGGATCACATCACCCTGATTATGGGGTGCCAATTGGAAACTAGTTTATATGGGTTCAGAGATTAACATGGGGTACGATAGCATATTCGACCCTAGACAACTTAACCAAGTTTATAGTGCTTTCCCACTTCTTGTTTATACTTATCATACCCAGTTCTTTATTCATAGACATAATAGTACTAGACTTACTCAGGCTTTATGTCTGACTCTACTTTTCTTTCGTCTTCTTTTCTTCCGTTTCCCCCCCTCCCCCAGGTCCACAGGGAGGGAACACTGCAGCTTGACCAGCCTTAACATCCAGCTTGAAGAAGAGAAATGTATTGCTTGGACCTTTTCTTTTGAAACTATGGCTTTGGACAAACTCTATGGGGCTTTTGCAGTTTATCTATGTTTTATTTATGCTTCTTTAAATAATGTAATCAAGACAGATTATGAAAGTGTTATGTTATGTTTTGGAAAAGATGTAAGACAATTATGGTGATGTTGTTGTAGCACGTATTTGCTTTCATGAAATAAAAGTTTGTTGATTTTCCGCTGTTTACAAATATGTGTTCTTATATCTGTCTTGTATATCTGTGACTTATACTTATAAACCTCCACCAAAATTAGGGCATTCCCTTTGAGAGTGACCCTAACGGAGGTGGGGTGTTTCACTTGGTATCAGAGCATAGGTTTACCAGATAAGATAAAAAGTTTTGAAAAATTATTTTCAAAAAGGAAATTTAAAGAAGCATTTTTAAAAGAAAAATATTATTTTATTTTAAAAAGGCAAAGTCCACCCCCCAAAGCCATAGGTACTATCTCTTATCCTTCGTTTTGAATCTATCCTTTTTGTTTCAGCATGTCCGAAGATCTTAACTTGCCGGAAGGGGTGCCAATACCTGGTTGGTTTAGACGGTTCTTAGAAGCAAGAGCCACTCAGCCAGGTCCTACCGTTCCTCCTCCCCCAGCTGCCGGAAATCATCCAGCTGCAGCGGCACCTTTTCCTCCACCTCCTCCACGGGGAAACACTTTTGCTAAGATATGTAAAGATTTTAAAGCTATGGGAGGAAGGGATTTCCATGGAACTGAGTCCTTCGTGGCAGCTAGGAATTGGCTGAAAGAAACTGAGGACCTATTCATCATCTTTGAGGTAGAGGATAGACAAAAAGTACAATTGGCAGTGTGGCTATTGAAGGGCGAGGCTTCCTACTGGTGGGAAGTCACTAATGCTGAAAGACCAGTGGAGACATGGGAGGACTTTAGGGCAAGGTTTGAGACTAAATTTCTCTCAGATGCGGAAAGAAGTTTGCAGTTGGAAAAATTCTTATTTCTTAAACAAGGGGACAAGACAGTCAGAGAATATGTGAATCAGTTCGATGAGCTGGCTAGGTTTGGGCTTGACCTAGTCAACACCCCGCACAAGAAGGCTCTCCTTTTCGTCAAAGGGTTGAATGAGCCATTACACAGTTTGGCCATGACCCATATACCCATGGGAGCCACGTATGAAAGATTGGTGTAAATGGCATTGCTGAATGAAGAGGATAAGGGCAAGAAGGAGACAAAGGCAGAAAGCTCTCAAGGGAAGAAAGAAGGTTTGCAGCCTAAGAAGACAGACTTTAAGAAGGGTGGGAAAGGCAACAAAGAGAAGAGGAAGTGCAATTTCTGCGGCAAAGTGGGGCACTTAGTAAAGGACTGCCGGAAAAAGAAGGCCAAGGAGAATGGTGGGTGCTTTTCTTGCGGTGAGACAGGCCATAGGGCTAAGGACTGCCCAAAGAAACGAGGACAGGGGCAGAGGGCTTGATCCACCCCAGGGGCACAGGTTCATGTGCTGGAAGCGCCACCTCTGCAACAGCGAGGTATAAATACTTCTGTAGAAAGTGTAGTTTATCTTTATGATCACCCCGTTCGCACTTTATTTGATTATGGCGCATCACACTCCTTTATCTCGTCTGCTCTAGTAGAATCTCTGCACCTAAAAACTAGTATGGTAGAGGACCCCTTAATTGTTTCAAACCCAATTGGGGGCCCAGCTCATCTGTCTATGATCTGTTTGGGATTGAAAATTTCTATTCTAAGTGTAGAATTTCAATGTAGTGCCTTTGTTTTGGGCTTTTCGGGTTATGGTTTGATTTTGGGTATGGATTGGCTATCCAGTAATGGGGCCATCCTTGATTGTGAGAAAAGGGTTGTTAGGCTCCTAACCCAGCTCGGTAATACTTTGGAAATTTCTTGTAATCCCTCGTATGCGGTTATGCTTAGTTATCTTGAATCGCTAGATGCCTCTGTTGAAAATTTGCAATCAGTTAGAGTGGTCCGGGAATATCCGGATGTCTTCGAAGAGGTGAAGGGCTTGCCTCCGAAGCGGGAAATAGACTTCCGCATATATCTTGTAGATAATGCAAAGCCCGTTGCGTTACCCGTTAGACACATGGCTCCACGGGAAAGGAAAGAGCTCAGTAAACAGATTAAAGAGCTTCTAGAAAAGGGGTTCATTAGGAGGAGCATTTCAGAATGGGGCGCTC
The DNA here is from genome assembly GCA_030737875.1 of Allium sativum. Lineage (NCBI taxonomy): Eukaryota > Viridiplantae > Streptophyta > Magnoliopsida > Asparagales > Amaryllidaceae > Allium > Allium sativum. The sequence continues at coordinate 229,782,508 of CM060918.1, forward strand.
CAGTGGTGTTCGCTACAAAGGCGGATGGTTCACTCCGTCTATGTGTTGACTATAGGGAGCTCAACAAGCTAACGAAAAAGAATAGGCACCCTCTCCCTAGAATTGACGATTTGTTTGACCAGCTTGTAGGAGCGTCTGTTTTCTCCCAACTCGATTTAGCAACCGGTTTTCATCAGCTAAGGGTGGCTGAAGATAGCATCGATAAAACGGCATTCAGAACCCCAGACGGCTTCTTTGAATGGCTTGTCATGCCTTTCGGCTTGACAAATGCACCTGCTTACTTCGTGGACCTGATGAGTAGGGTATTTAGAGATTTCCTCAACAAATTCGTAGTGGTCTTCGTAGATGATATCCTTATCTTCTCAAAGAGTGAAGAGGAACATGCTCAACACTTAAGGGCAATCATGGAAACTTTGCGAGTCCATCAACTAAGAGCCAAATTCTCCAAATGCCACTTTTGGAGAGAAGAGGTGAGGTTCCTTGGGCACATAGTATCCAAACAAGGGTTAGCAGTGGACCCTGCTAAGGTAGTGGTGGTACAGGATTGGAAGACACCAAGGAATGCAACTGAGGTCCGAAGCTTTCTAGGACTAGCAGGTTTCTATCGAAAGTTCATAAGGGATTTTGCGAAAATCACAGCTCCGCTCACGAAATTGACCAAGAAGAATCTAGTGTTTAATTGGGACTTGGATTGCGAGTTTGCTTTCCAACGACTAAAAAGGGCTCTTACTACAGCCCCAGTTTTGACGCTGCCAGATGGGAGTAAGATGTTCACTGTTTATACGGATGCATGTGGGACAGGGCTAGGCGCCGTCTTAATGCAAGAAGGAAGGGTAGTAGCTTATGGCGGGAGGCAGTTGAAAGTGCACGAAAAGAACTACCCAACCCACGATCTTGAGTTAGCCGCCATCGTCTTTGCACTCAAGTCTTGGCGACACTATCTCCTAGGTGAGAAGTTCGAACTTTACACTGACCATAAATCGTTGAAATATCTTTTCTCGCAGAAGGATCTTAACTTGAGGCAACAAAGATGGATGGAGTTTCTTGCCTCGTACGATTTCGAAATCTCCTACACTCCGGGCAAAGGCAACGTAGTGGCAGACGCGTTGAGCCGAAAGAAATTGACCCTAAGCCCGTTGTTTGTTGAAAGACAAAGCCTAGAGTTTATAGCCAGCTTCGACTTTAGGCCTTCCTCCGATTTCGTACCAGGCTTGCTAGCATCTCTCGAAGTGCGCCCAACTTTATTGGATTCAGTAGGGACAGCACAATGCGAAGACCCTCAGCTTGTGGAAACAATTGATAGGCTAATTAGGGGTGAGACTTCAAGTCACCTCAATAGATACTCCATCGACGATAAGGGGTTGCTAAGGCGAGACGGAAGACTATGCGTCCCACAGACAAAAGATTTAATAAAGAAGGTTCTCGAGGAAGCACATCACTCCAAGATGACGATACACCCAGGCGGAGATAAAATGTACAAAGACATAAAAAGGACTTTCTTCTGGAACGGCATGAAAAAGGACGTGGCAGAGTTCGTTTCTAAGTGTATGGTATGCCAACAGGTTAAGGCGGAACAGAAAAAGCCTGGCGGACTGCTACATCCTCTGGAGGTCCCGCAGTGGAAGTGGGATAGCATCTCAATGGACTTCATCGATGGGTTGCCTAAGTCTAGGAGAGGCAACACTAGCATTTGGGTAATAGTGGATAGGCTTACTAAAAGCGCCCACTTTTTACCTGTCAAAAGTAAGAGAACTGCCTCATCCCTAGCATCACTTTACCTCAAGGAAATCGTTCGACTCCATGGAATACCATCTAGCATTGTTAGTGACCGAGACCCCATCTTCACCAGTGAGTTTTGGCGGAGCCTGCAAGAAGCAGTAGGAACGCAGTTATGCTTGAGCACAGCCTATCATCCCCAAACCGACGGCCAAACAGAGAGAGTGAACAGAGTTTTGGAAGACCTTTTAAGGCTATGCGTCCTTGACTTCGGAGGGACATGGGAAGACCACCTTCCTTTGGTGGCATTTGCCTACAACAACAGCTATCAAGCAACCATCGGAATGGCGCCCTTCGAAGCTTTATATGGAAGACCGTGTCGATCGCCCACTTGTTGGTGGGAGTCTACTGATAAGCTCATACTTGGACCAGATATGATCCGAGAGACTTCAGAGAAAGTAGACTTAATACGAAGAAGGATGAAGACGGCCCAAGACAGACAAAAGTCCTATGCCGACAAGAGAAGGACCGACCTTGAATTTGAGGTTGGAGACAGAGTTTTTCTCAAGGTATCACCACTAAGAAACGTTGTTCGTTTTGGAACCACAGGAAAGCTAGCACCAAGGTTCGTGGGGCCATTCCCTATCATCGAGAAAATTGGGAAAATGGCCTATAGATTAGAGCTACCCGAGAAGTTGGCTGGAGTCCACAACGTTTTTCACGTTTCACATCTCCGAAAATGTCTACATGAATCTGCTAAGGTGGTAGAGCCAAATATCCTCGAAGAGGCTGAAGTGGAACGCGAAGCAACCATAAGAAAAGTTCCAACCCGCATATTAGGAACGGAAGTGAAGAAACTACGCAACCGTGAAGTCAAGCTCGTCAAAGTTCAGTGGAGCGACGCCGAGGGAGACGCGACTTGGGAAACTGAAGCTAGAATACGCACTGCCTACCCTTTTCTGTTCGAGGGTACATCCTTGATCTTTCATTTTCCTTAAGTTGCGCTTTTATCTATCTTTTTAGGTATATTTCCTCGACCTTATCTTTTAGTTAGAAACCCTTTGGATGGAAACATGTAATTTAAACATGTTATGGATGATGGTTGCAAGTGGTTGCAAGTGATTGCTAGTGGTTGCTCGTGGTTGCATATACACACACAATCTAGGTTTTAGATCGGCTCAGTCACTTCATATTGCATACGCATATATGTTTACATTCGTATATGGTTGAACTCTAATGTGTTGTCATGTGGATGTTGCATTTGTATTGAATGATTGTGCACTCATGTAGAAACAAGAATAGGAAAATTTGCATACATAATGGATTCATGGCACTTACATAATTCGCATTAAGGAGGTCAACTGAATCAGTAGACCGCCTGATTTTGCATTAGATAAGTACATGTACACACACACTTCGCATATGATCATGAAGCATTAGAAGTCTTTTAAGGACAATGGATGCTCATGTTTGATGGATGAGTAGATGGATGATTGGATGTTAGGATATACATTCCTCCTAACTTGAAGATTTCGGGGATGAAATCCTTTTAAGTGGGGGAGAATGTAACACCCCGCGAATTCTATAACTGTGAAATTCACAAATTAAAGTATAATCAATTTCAAATCAAAGAACTAAGGGAAACGGGATACGCCATTGCGTTCGTCTCGGAAAAATACGTGAAATAGAGTCCGAGTTTTCGAAAAACGGAGTCCGTATGAAGAAGATATGGCCTTCGGAAGTTTCTGAATTAAGTTTAAAATTCAAACAGAATAAAACAGTTTAAAATTCCAAAATCGGGCCCAATGGGCCAGGGAGGGAAAACACCCGCCTAACGCACCCAGGTCGACTGGGCTGTCGACCTGGTCTAACCAGGTCGACAGGGCTGTCGACAGGGCTGTCGACCTGGTCCAGGGCCAGGTCGAACCCAGTCCAACCTGGCTGGCCTATTCTATGTTGGTCGATTTTCTGTAGTCTGCTCTGTCATTAGGGCTAGGTGGCAGGCTCTAATTGGTCTCTCCTTAGGATGAATGGCTACGATCAATCCAAGCAACATCAATGGTCCTAAACAGTTCATAACCCCTATAAAAATGACCCTAGACTCAACCCTAATCTATTCATTCAAAAATAAGAACAAAGCCGCCATGTTGCTGAGGAATGACTAGGGGTAGCCACCAATTGGAGAGAGGATTAGGAGGCAAATTCTAAGGCATAAAGCAACTCAATCAAATCAAACCGCATCTTCAAATCCCTAAATTTGAGAATTCGCCTCACCATTGTAAGTAGAGTATTACTTTGGTATGAACAAATAACTGTGTTGGTTTGTATACTTGGTTGTGGTGATAAATAATTCATAATTTGTGCGTTACTATGATTCTTATCGATTTGGAATATTGTATACGTTTGGATATTCTCGAATTATGTTATTCAGTTATGAAAAACTACATGCGGTAGTTTTATGCAAGTATACGTTTGGAATATTCGCAAATTATGTAATCCTTGTTGAAGCTACATGTATGTAGTTGTTTAATTGAAACTCATGCAAGTTTGGGGTTTTGCTACTATGCCATCATAATGTGTATTTTTATACAAACATCATTTTTGTGAAGTAATTGGAATAAGTTTGGGTTATCATAGTCCATATGAAATTATGTTGAAAATTTGGCATCATGATCTATGTATTAAGTCATGCTTTTGTACTAGAAAACCTATTTGCAAACTTATGAATATGACTAGGCTATGATTGATATTTTGCATAATTAAGTCTATATTGTTTACAAGAATTATATGATGACATATGTGGTACATAGCTAGGTTAGATTCAAAATCCCTTTGTGCAAGTTTGCATGACTAAAGTAAAAATCATGATTTCATATTTATGCCATGGTTATGTGAACAAATTTAACTATACTTTTGTATTAGTCACAAAAATAGACACCTTTGTAAACATGTAGTAGTCTTATGAACATGATTTGCTTATGTTTGACATTACGCCTGAATAAAAATATAGGTTTATGCTGTAGTTAAAGCCTATGTGTCGATAGTGATATTCTTAACTTAACTACAAGTTTACATGCTTTGATTTATGTCACTTATGCTTTATGACCAAAGTATATGTCACTACTATGCAAGTACACCAGTTTCTATTTTGTATTTCCAACGTCATATTGCAAGTTCATGCGTTCACATTCCCCTTTTCGTGTATGTAATCACGCTTTAAGCCTCCCCTTTCCGCATGGCTAAGTTGGGCTTTAAAAGGCTAAGCCCAACATATATATAATAAACGGACGAGTTAAACGGGGGAAAATAACGTTGGGTTAAAAATTAATAATGAATGAAAATATAAAATAGAAGGGCCCAAATTCAAGTATGGGTTGGGCCCATGATTGGTGTAACCTTTACACCATTAACTTAATAATGGGCCGCAAATATTTACATATAAGAAAATAAAGAAGAAAGACAAAATATGTAAATGTAGAACATACGATGTGTTTAACCCGAGGTTGGATTGAGTTGTGATGTAAACCTGCCCGGAACCGCCCGGCTGTCCAGTAGTCACAACAATACCTATCCAATGTGGGAGGTTAAACATGGAGCCCAATAAGGACCCGAGGTTAGACTGAGTTGTGGTGTAAGACTGCCCGGAACCAACCGGCAACAGGCAGCCACAACAATACCTGTCTAATGTGAGAGGTCAAGGCTTTAATAAGACAATTAAGGCTGAGTCAGGATTGTTAGGATTAAGTGAACTAAAGACTTAATCAAAATGGAACATGCTAAACTAAACGGACTGGTGGGGGTTAGGTTAGAAAACACTTAACCAACTTAGCATGTTGGCTAGAGATAGAAAACCTAGTAACGGGGGACCCTTTTCAGCAGTAACCCTAGAAGGTGTATCAGGATACCCTGAAACTAGGCAGGGTGGGACACGATTACTGGGCTGATTGTAAGAGGTCAAATCGACGGCGGTGGTGTAGCAGTGTAGGTTCTAACGGGGTGCGGGCGTGCACACACTCCGGCGCAGAAAAATAAAGCACTGGGCACCAGTAGCATACCTGTGCATTCTAAGGTTGTGTCGGGCCGCCGCCATGGGACTTGATACACCCCATGGTGGGACCAGCATAGGTAACTACAACATCGGGGGCCGTAAGACACATGTAACTATGCGAGTAGGAGCCGATCATCATTGAATGGATCACATCACCCTGATTATGGGGTGCCAATTGGAAACTAGTTTATATGGGTTCAGAAATTAACATGGGGTACGATAGCATATTCGACCCTAGACAACTTAACCAAGTTTATAGTGCTTTCCCACTTCTTGTTTATACTTATCATACCCAGTTCTTTATTCATAGACAGAATAGTACTAGACTTACTCAGGCTTTATGTCTGACTCTACTTTTCTTTCGTCTTCTTTTCTTCCGTTCCCCCCCCCCCCCAGGTCCACAGGGAGGGAACACTGCAGCTTGACCAGCCTTAACATCCAGCTTGAAGAAGAGAAATGTATTGCTTGGACCTTTTCGTTTGAAACTATGGCTTTGGACAAACTCTATGGGGATTTTGCAGTTTATCTATGTTTTATTTATGCTTCTTTAAATAATGTAATCAAGACAGATTATGAAAGTGTTATGTTATGTTTTGGAAAAGATGTAAGACAATTATGGTGATGTTGTTGTAGCACGTATTTGCTTTCATGAAATAAAAGTTTGTTGATTTTCCGCTGTTTACAAATATGTGTTCGTATATCTGTCTTGTATATCTGTGACTTATACTTATAAACCTCCACCAAAATTAGGGCATTCCCTTTGAGAGTGACCCTAACGGAGGTGGGGTGTTTCAGCCAATCCTCAAAAGTAAGAGAGGACCGGCCTTGGAGGATCCAGGGATCGCTGTGTTTGGTCCTGAGACATTTGCTCGAGTGTCTCGAATGGAGAGGAGCTTGCCCCTTGCCTCGACTCATGATGGAATCTAATTTCCAATACGAAATTACGGATTTGATTGTATTACTAGTATGGCGAAATGATATATGGTACCCATGCCGTCTATGATTGATATTTATGATGGAAGTTGCTTTTGAAACATATATGCACTAGTAATAATATCAAGCACTTTTGTTTTATACGTATCAAGCATTTCTTGGCCATTATAAGGTAAAACTCTACCATCTGGCTTGTGTTGCATTGTGTGATGGGACCTGAGTCTTATAATGGCTTCATTTTTATAAAAAGCATTGCGATGATTTAATAATTTACTTTATTTCATGCATTGGCAATCACGGGAGTAAACCCGTTCTGCGAAAGGGGCATGGTCCTATGATTTGCCTTATTATTGTTGTTTAATTAGTTAAGTAGATTTCTCATACCAGTCCCATGACTAACTCGTAGTTTGTTTCACCTTGCAAACTCGAGTGCCCTTATTTTCACATGGGCAGCCTAGTGACAGGTAGCAGGACATATTCTGGCTTTTGCACTACAGCAGGGTGTGCATCTTTTGGCTTATATGGTGAGGCTTGACTTCTCAGTGTTTTGGTTATTGATATTCCGCCATTATTATCTATGTATATGATTCTGCTCATGGCGATGTTGACTGATATTTCTTTTATGTACTCTCTTATGTATATGTACCGCTTATGGCGATGTAGACTGATCACTTACTTTTATGCACTAAATTGTATTCTACACTGTGCTCTCTGATGTTGTGACATATTATGATTCCGCTGTCATATTTATGTAAATTATTCTATTTGTTGCTTAAGCTATTATCTGTGCTCTGCTAATGATGATTAATGTGTTATATTCCAATGATTATCCTTAACACCGTTGTACGGGGTTTTGGGATCGTCACAGGTGGTATCAGAGCTTTGGTTAATCTTAGTTCTGGAATTTAACACATCAATCACCTCATCAGAATAGAATCAGTAGTGTTCAAAGGCGAGTAGCTCATTAGAGATAGGATTAATAATGTCCTAGAATGAGCTAAGCAGAATAACAAAAATAATTTGATCAGTACATCATTGTCTTTCCTTAAGTTCTTCTGCTTTACCGTATATTAAAATTATCGTTTCTATGGGCTTGACTCTTTTCTTGCTTATACAGAACTTGATAGATGGCTACCCGAGCAGCTACAGCTAGAGGAGGCCGAGGAGGCCGAGGCAGAGGACGGGGGAATATCCCTATCGTGGAAGAGCCTTTGATACAAGCACCAGCCCCTCAGCCATTCGAACTAGACCGAGTGGTGAAGAGATACAAAAATCTCGGGGGCAAAACCTTTTCAGGAACATGCACAGTTATAGAAGCCTTAGCATGGTTGAAAACTTGTGAAAAGATCTTTGGTGGCTTAAGACTCGAAGATCACTTGCATTTGGCCAAATTCTCATACAACAACAGCTATCAAGCAAGTTTGAAAATGTCGCCATTTGAAGCATTATACGTTAGACCGTGCAGATCTCCCGCATGTTGGGTAGAACCTAGCAACATACTTGTGTTGGGACCTGATATGATTCGAGAAGCTTCAGACAAAGTCGATTTCATCAAGAAAAGATTGAAAACCGCGCAAAGTCGACAGAAAAGTTATGCAGATTCTAGAAGAAGAGATTTAGCATTTGCTGTTGGTGATTATGTTTATTTGAAAGTTTCTCCGATGAGAGGAGTAATCTGATTCAGTAAAACTGGGAAGTTGGCACCCAGATTTATTGGTCCCTTTCCTATACTTGAATGAATTGGAACTCTTTCTTATAAGGTTCATTTACCTGATTGGTTGCCTGGAGTACATAATATGTTTCATGTATCTCAACTTAGAAAACATGTGCATGATCCATATCTTGTTGTAGAAAAGCAACACAACAGGACTTGGAAATTACTCCAGAATTAGCAGTCAGAAGAAAGTCGTTAAAAATTATTGGCAAAGAAACTAAAGAGCTGAGGAACAAGAAGGTTCATTTAGTTAAAGTACAGTGGAGTAGTGATCCTAGAGACTGTACTTGGGAGACAGAAGAAAGCATTAAGCAAGCTTATCCCAAATGCAGAGTGGACATCTCTGACTAACTCCTGCGCAAGGTACCTTTACAATACTTTGCATTTCCATTTTTGTTTCCTACTGTACTGCTGTTTCCTTTTCGGGGACGAAAAGTTTAAGGTGGAGGAGATTGTAACAACCCAGAAAATATGAGCCAATTTAAAATTTTTAAATTGGTTATTTTAAAGAAATTAGAGCAATTGAAATAGAATATTTCTATAAAATAATGAGTTAGAAATGGTGCGGCAGTTTGAAAATTTGAATTCAAAATTTGACTGACTGTACCGGGTGCAAAATAAAACGGATTTTAGTAAAACCAAAAATATTTAAATCTGTTTATGATTATCTTTCTAACGAATCTAAAAAATCGAAGTTTCATAGCGGGAATCAAAAGTTATGGCCAAATGAATTTTCAGAAAGGTCGCTATAGAGAATATACAGCCCTTGAAAATAGACATTTTGCAAACAACCTCAGAATTAGAAGAAACCACTTTTGTTGGATCCGGGATGTCAAATTATTGATAGGTTTCAAATTCCATAATTTTTGAAGTTCATATGTGAGCATGGCGAAGGAAAATGTGTTTGGTTGATTTCAGTTAAATTGGATCGACTAGAAAATGGCCATTTTTCAAATGGTCTCAGAATTTGACGAAACTAGTTTTGTTGTGACCGTATCGTCAAAACATAGCTAGATTTATTTTTCTGGAATTTTTAGGATTAGTATGTGGCCCCGGCAAATTGAAATGTACGTTCAATTCGAATACTGAATGTTTTATACTTTAATTTGAAAAATAACTAATTGTAACAGTCGAATGGTCCTACGAAACATATCCCATTGTGTTCGGGATGGGGGTATTTAGCTAGGTGCGACAGTCATTGGGTTTGGATTGGAGTTCGTTTGGAGAAAACCCTATTTTCGGATTTATATAAATAACGGGCCAATCAAATAATTCCATTCATAATTTAATTTTATAAAAAAATTCACAACACCCCCCCCCCCCCCCCCGTTACTCACGCTCGACGGCGGAAGGAGCTCCTCCGTTCTCTGCCATTTTCCAGTGAAACCGCTCACCATTTCACCGCGACCCAGTTCAACTTTTTGAATCCCTCTTCCTCCTATTCAAATCCATACCTGTGGCACCCCTCCTTGACTCGTATTGCGTGCGAACGACCTCCCCAAAGTTTCAACCTTTCTGCCGCCACCACTATCGCCAGAGGCGATCGAGCCTGACCGCGACCCCACCCCTAGGCGTGCCTCTCGAAGTGAGACGACATGGTACCCTTGGATTTCATTGAAGTGCTACGGATTGGGTTAAAATCGAAACCCTAGTTCGAAGGTTTTGGTGAAAGGTGCGGCCTTTTTCCTTTGAACTGAATATAATGCTTCTAAGCGCTACAATCTTGATTTTCAAATAAAAATCATATCTTTTTGCTATGTTGACAAAACTCGATGAAACAGGAGACATCAGACTCGTAAGGACGCTCTCTACATTCTAGAAGAGCCCGGGGATTTTTCTGAGCTCGCTACTATTTTTAGCAAAGCAACAAACCAAGGTGAGATTTCTAAACTGAAATGTGAATGGAAATGCGTTGTATAAGTTATATAAGCGAAGTATAAATTATATACGCGTTGTATACCTCATGTACATGTGTTGTATAAGTTACATGAGCGATGTATAAATTATACATGCATTCTATAAATCATATGTGTGTTGGAATGGACATAAAATATACTTATATATACACACACACTCCCCTCGTCCATAAACCATGGACGATATTTATTGATTGTGATTGGCGTCAAAAATTTGGTGAATAATGCGAATGGTTAATACGATCATTTGTGGTTGATAATGATTGATTGTGGTTAAAATATACTTGTTTGTGGTTGAAAACAAAATTAGAATAATTTGTGGGAAAGAAAAACATACTCGCCTACGTGCGAATTAGATGCATAAAATCCCCATTGTCAAAAACCGCGAGTTTTAAGGTAGAGCGAGGAGCTATACTCGGGACGGTGCCGGTTTTAAATACCCTGCCGTTATGTTGCCGAAATTTTCAATAATATTCATGTGTTAGAATTATTTTCATGTGTTGAAATTACTTTCATGTGTTGAAACTAAATTCATGTGTTGAAGCCATATTCATGTGTTGAATAGAAATTCATGTGATGAATAAAATTCTTTGAAAGATAAAAATAACATTTTATCGCATATATAAACTATATAAACTATTCGTGTTTTAAATAAATTGTTTTAACAATAAAAATCACATTTTTATTATATATATAAACTATAGATTACATTCATGTGTTGAATAAAGGGACTAGAACGATAAAAATCATATTTTTATCGTATGTGTGAAGTCGAAAACATTCATGTGTTGAATATATGGATTGAACAATAAAATCTACCTTTTTATTGTGAATATGAAGTGCTAAGAATATTCATGTGTTGAATAAATATTTTTGATGATAAAAATATCATTTTTATCATGTATACGACTCGCTAAAAATACACAAATGTTGAAATAAATATTTGTTTGCTATGAATATTATTTTTAACATGTATGTGAACTAAATAAAATAGTCATGCATTGAAATATATTTTTGTTCACTAAAAATATCATTTTTATATGAAATATGAAGTGTTAAAAATAACCACTTGTTCAAATAAATATGTGTGGGTTGAAAATATTATTTTTACTATGTGTAGGAAGTGTTAAAAATAATCATGCGTTGAAATAAACCTTTGTTCGCTAGAAATATTATGTTTAGCTTAGTTTCGCACATATATATATATATATATATATATACACACACACACACACACACACACATGTGTTGAACAGGGAAATGGATTTGCTGTTGAGTAAAGAATTTATTTGCGTGCCCGACAAATAGGTAAACCTTAATGAGTTGGATGCGCAATTTTATTACTATATCAACTCCTGTGAATGCCATTGGATGCGGAGTGCTGGTTGTTCTGTATGTAATAATAAACTTCGCCATAGGATAGTAATAATTAATTTTGAACTACACTACATGGCATACTTCATGAAGATAGGCATACTATATCATATACCACATAAGCATTTGGAGCTTGTGTGACGAGGTTGAAGATTTACCATAAGAGCGAGAGGCTTGTATGGCGATGACTATATATTACAGGTTGAACTGATGACTGATCTGGACTATATAAAATGTAACGGTAAATTGCAAGATTAATAAAAAACCCCGACACGGGTCTGGAGATGACAATAAAAACGTCTCTCTGGTCATTAAGTCACAAAAACTATTTATAGGGTGACGATAATTTATTCTCTGGAGTTATGATCTATACACTCTCCACTGTGGACACCGGAATATATAACTATAAATATGTGTATGCTTATTAGGATTTCTTGGGTACCTAATACGGCCTAATAAATTTCCAAACCCCTTCCCGTACAAAGGAGGTTATGGCGAAATTTTCTAAAATTTAAAGGCGTTAGTGAAATATTTGAAGGGAAAACGATATTGAGATCGTTGAATAAATTATATTTATTTATATATATAAATATAAATTAAATAAAAAGAAGCTAGCCCCTGCAGTTCAGGTTTTGAAATTGTAACTTTAAACGATTATGACAGATCCGACCATCGGATTTCCACGAAACTGGCACCATTGGGTTCACTTTGGAAATATCTTTCCAACGATATAAAATTTGTTAGGATCCAACGGTTAGATTTTCAGATATGTGTAAAACAAATTTGAAGAAAAACAACGCCAGTGCCTCGGCACGACCTGAAACGTTGTTTAATTATATAGGGCCGTTTTTAAATAAATAAAAATGGTGATATATCATTATAAAATATTATTGACGATATGAAATGAAAATAAACCGATTATACTTGGTTTGCTTGTCATTGGATGGTTGAATGTGTTTGACATGAAAATTATACTAAAGAACTGAAATGTGAATGTCGAATAATTTAACCATGGGAAGAACTGATTTGAAAATCTAAATATATGTGAATTATTTGAAAAGGCCGATTTAATTCTCATTTCAAATAATTGATCGACGATTAGAAGTCAAAGAGATGAAGACGGTTCAAGTCCGATGATCTTCACATCGGATGGATGGGCGCTACTAATGCTCATGATTGGAGTAGCTACGTTGAAAGGGCTGAAGTGGTAGCCGTCCAGACGTATTTGTTGATTGTACGGATATGCGAGGAATATGGTGCCTCCGGTTTCGTTCAGACCCATAACGAATTTGTAAATGGACTGTGTGTCTGACATTGGATTTTGTTTTGTGCTGATTGATCTCTATTAAATATACATCTGTTTAGCGGCGGAGAATTTATTCTCTTGCTTAACGCCCTTCTCTGAGACGTACAAGCTCAGAGGTTATATATCGACATAAATCAGTAGCACGGAGTGAATTGTCTGTATGGCATGCCTAAGTGGCAGATGATCAAGGCTTTTGTTGAAAAGCAAAGTCTGGTGGTTGATGATCAAAGCATGGCCTACATGGCGTTGCTTTGTGTATAGCGTTGATTCGCGAGCCTCACACCTCGGTATGAGTCAAAAACGAGATAAGGACCTAAGGAGTGCACGACGTTTCTTTCTAGCTATGGGTGATGTCAGTGACCACGAGCCCTGACATTTATATTAATTTTACCTGTGTGGTTGTTGGAATGCGAGGCGCCTCGGATATAGGTCTGATAGGACCGGGAAACGTGTGTTCAGGAATTGCCAATCCTCTAAAGTAAGAGAGGACCGTCCTTGGAGGATCCGGGGATCGCTGTGTGTGGTCCTGAGGCATTTGCTAGAGTGTCTCGAATGGAGAAGAGCTTGCCCCTTGCCTCGACACATGATGGAATCCAATTTCCAATACGAAATTACGGATTTGATTGTATTACTAGTATGGCAACATGATATATGGTACCTATGCCATCTATGATTGATATTTATGATGGAAGTTGCTTTTGAAACATATATGCACTAGTAATAATATCAAACACTTTTGTTTTATACGTATCAAGCATTTCTTGGCCATTATAAAGTAAAACTCTATCCCCCGGCTTGCGTTGCATTTTGTTATGGGACCTGAGTCTTATAATGGCTTCATTTTTATAAAAAGCATTGCGATGATTTAATAATTTACTTTATTTCATGCACTGGCAATCACTGGAGTAAACCCATTCCGCGAAAGTGGCGTGGTCCTATGATTTGCCTTATTATTGTTGTTTAATTAGTTAAGTAGATTTCTCATACCAGTCCCATGACTGTCTCGTAGTTTGTTTCACCTTGCAAACTCGGGTGCCCTAATTTTCACACGGGCAGCCAAGTGACAGGTACCAGGACATATTTTGGCTTTTGCACTACAGTAAGGAGTGCATCTTTTGGCTTATATAGCGAGGTTTGACTTCACTGTGTTTTGGCTATTGATATTCCGCTATTATTATCTATGTATATGATTCCACTCACGGCGATGTAGACTGATATTTCTTTTATGTACTCTCTTATGTATATGTACTGCTTATGGCGATGTAGACTGATCGCTTACTTTTATGCACTAAGTTGTATCCTACACTGTGCTCTCTGATGTTGTGACATATTATGATTCCACTGTCATATTTATGTAAATTATTCTATTTGTTGCTTATGTTATTATATGTGCTCTGCTAATGATGATTAATGTGTTATAATCCAATGATTATACTTAACACCATCGTACGGGGTTTCGGGATCGTCACAGTATCGCTTCTAGAGTACACTGATCGGAAGGTGGTTCCATACCTTGTCAGAGGTGGAAATCCATTGCCCAACAAGAGCCCGTGGTTTTGATTGTATATTATATATGTAAAACGTGAGATGAAAGCATTCTACTAGATTTCTATTTACTTGGTCTAGACATTATTATAATATCAGACAAGTATTGTTTTAGAAAAATATTTTGGGTTATCATAAGGTAAAAACAATCCGTGTTTATTGTGGATCGGTCTTACAATTATCCTTTGTTTCAAAAGGATTTTTGAAAATTTAAACAAATGATTTGAGTTTACTCACACCATTCACATGACTGACCTAGAGTTTATTTTGTTTTGTTTTCCCTAAATTCTTGGGTGCCCAATTTTGTACGGGCAGTCAAGTAGTCGGGATTTACAGATACTTGAAGAGCTAGAGCAGGAGGCTTCAGGATTATATACATTGTTATTTCCGCTGTGTTGTAAGTGTTATACTCTAATAATGGTATTGTATGTCGGTTGCTCAGGATCGCGAAAACTCGGGTCGTTACAGGATCATTTATCTAGTGATGAGAATTTGGCAAATCCTTTAACGAAAGGATTAGGCAGAAAGAAAGTTCATATAACTTCTAAAAGAAAGGAACTATTTTCCTTAGATTATTGATTCATGCGTAATAATAACTCAACCTAATGACTGAAAAACCCAAGGACTAGGTTCAATGGTAAAAACAAGTTGTGAAGTGATATGAGTTGGACATGCTATTGATTATAGAAGCTTGTATTCCGGAAGTGATCAGAGGATGATTTAATAGAAACCCTTAATGAGATTTGTATTTCTATATTTATTGAAGTACCTATCCTTAAGAATAACCTTGATATACTTACATGTATGAATGTGGAAATATGAACTTTTCCTATGGAGTTTAAGGCAAAGTGCTATAACATTGACTAAATATGGATATATGTGTGTGACCATAAATGCACGGACTTACTTAACCGCACTCTTGAAAGATTGTGTGCGGTTTGATGTCAAGAATAGAGTTAAAAATTACATGCCACTCTAGTTAAAACTAAATCTTATCTACTATGCAAAGGTTCAAGTTGAAAAAGAAACTTTGTTTATGCACAATCTTATGTTTTTAGTAGCTGCTTGAAAAACATTTATAAAAATTTCAAGTAGGGGATTGTTGGAAATCTTTTTTATGAACTGAATTTACTAAAGAAATGAATAAAAACAAGTTAACAGTAACTTATTTATAAACCATTATTTTGATTGAACCGTTTAAATTTTACAACGATATTACATATATATATACATATAATAATTATTATTGAGCCATTGCAAGTTTATAACAATAATACATTTATGAGTATTGTTATAATTAAGCCTTTACACTTGCAAAATGGTAATATATTTATGTGACATTATCATTAAGCCATTTTAAAAACTTATGGTATTGCAGTATTGTTTTAAATGAGAACAAATTAAAATCTATTAACATTCCATTAGTTTTGTAAAGTATATAATTTGCATTCTTCTTATTTAAATGATAGTTAGATAATAATCTCTTGGCAATTGAAAGATTGGGTATTTTAATATACTTTCTAGAAAAATTATGGCTTCTAATGTTCATCTCGATCCTCCTCCTTGTAGTCTCTCCTCACCACACTTTGGATGAAGCTCTTCCTTCAACTACCCCTCCTAACCCTCTGCTAGCATCAGCTTCTTCATCTTCGCCTACAGAGAATGTTCCTCCTGCTTCATGTCTCCTTTCGTCCTCTCTCCCCCCTCTCCTCGCTACACTACTCAACCTTAGTCGTCCATATCGCTCTTTCGTCGTTATCGCAGTCTCCAAACCTACCCATCCGCTCCTACCTTCCTGACCAGACCACCAGTTTTGGCAAAGAGGGGCCTTCCTTCCTCCTTTATCTTTATCCTACGTACTTTGGATTTTTTTTAAAATCTGAAAACCGTTGTTTCAACTATACAAGGAAACGCCCCATGGCAAATGCCTGTTGGAGCTCTAAGATTTGTTTTTTTATACAGATTATTTGGGCACTCGACCCAATGTTACTCAGGAAGAAGAGACAAAATACCCGTTTCGTTCTCTCTTTTCCCGCTACTTCCTTTACCAGTTCCGCTTCTTGCCATTATTTACCCATCAAATCTCGAAATCCCTCATACCATGTGTCCAAGAACTATCTTTTCAATCCCTCGTCCTCTTTTAAATGCTCTTCTTAAACCATTTCCACTGCCAAATCCAATTCTTCCTCTTTCCCTTTAAAATCCACTCTATGTTGCTTCCCTCCAACTCTGTCCGCATTGTCAGAGCTTATATTCTGGTGGGTTACTAGAGCATCAACACCGTCCACGTAGCTCTCGCAATCACTTTCCTTCACGTTGAGTGGTCGATCCATATTATCACCGACCAACATTCCCTAATCGGCTTTCCAATCTCCAACCTCTTTATCTCTGCACTTCATCGACGCTACCTAACCAAAACGAGCGGATCCCTTCTCCTTGAACCCTGATCCCTTCCTTGGAGGTGTACAATAGAGATATATGGCCATTTTCTTGGGTTAGAATTAAAGGAATCCGTTCCCACCTCCTCCACCCTTCAAAATCTCTAACCGCTACCCTTAACCTCATCGGCATGTTCACAGACCTTTATTGCATGTTCACCAAGTGCAGATTGCTTAGGGCCGTCAACCTTCCCTGTGCCTTCTCTATGACCGTCCTCAACTGCAATCTTCTGATCTCAATGAGCACTGGGAGCACATCCATCTGACCCTCGACCCCGCCGATCTTCTTCTGGGTAATTCCTTTCACTACAACTAGCAACTTTTCTTTGACCCCTGCAGCTACCCTCTCCCGCCTCTCCCTTGACTCCCATCAACATTTCGACGCCATTCTCATCAGGGCCATCCTGCCCGGCCCTGCCGCTGAAGCCAACCCTAGCTCCGATGCCTCTACCAAGTGTTGGGTCCACTCGAGTTGGACCTTTGGCCCTCCTAGGAGGATAGATGGGACTCTTTTACCGACCTTGAGCTCACTACTCCCCAGACCCATCTCTCACCCATACCCAAAAATCCTCATAGTGGACCTTCTCTCCCGCTCTACCTCCTCTACACGATCCTAGCCCTTCCTGCCCCGCTTCCGCCTTATCCACCTCTGCGGTCATATGGAATGTTTGGCTGCATAATGCTCAACCTGGTAGCTTACCGCTACTTTCTTGTAGTTTTTTTAAAATCCATCATCTTTTCTTCTGGTAACTTTTCTCTTAATAAAAAAATGGTTCGTTGCATGGGAATACTTCCTGATCGTTGTTTGTCCTTGTAAACCTTGGAAAAAGTGCATATGTCTTTTTTCCAATGAAAATTCTTTCATGGAATATTTTGGGGGTGACCCCATCAGATGGTTTGTTGCTTGTTCCATTCTCTCTCCTTTGCACTTAGATATTATTTTCCTATAAGAGAAAAAACTCTTCGACCCCACTTATACCTTATTTCATCAGTTCCTGGCCCTCACCCTTTTGGGTTGGGTTGGGCTTCGATTAATTTTAATGGTTCTAGGGACAGTATAATTATCGCTTGGAATGAATCGATTTGGACCCTACAACACACTCATAAGTACCCCTCTATGCTGCATGTGTTTCGCCTTTATCAACCTCTGGCACTGTGTAACTCTTTTCCAACATTTACAACCCCACTTCTAGCGAGGATAGAATCGCCCTCTGGCAGCACTGTGGCGATTTCGACAGGCGTCATAATGGTCCCTGGGTTCTTGGAGGTGACATTAACATTACTCATGGTGTCATTGAGTGATTATCTAGGACCATCTGCCCTGACTTTGAATCTTTCAATAACCTCATCAACTTAAGTGCCCCTTTTGACCCTTCTATTGCTAATCGCTGCTTCACCTGGTTCAATCACCGTTTCTCCCTTCCCTTGTCAAGCTTGACAATTTCCTTTTCAAATTTATTTGGGAGGACCTTCACCCTCTTTCCTTCGTCTAAGGACTTGACGCCATATTGTCTGACCACTGCATCATTTTTCTTGATTCTAGCTCTGACCCCCTTTCGTTTCGAATGCCTTTGGATCCTTGAACCTAGCTTTTAGGACTTTATTCTTTCAGTTTTGCCGTCTCTTGACACCTCAAATTCAGCTTCGCCACTTTGATAGCCAAACCGAACTCCTTTCGTAAACTGCTTTGACCTTGGGCTAGAAATATTTAAAGCTCTCTCCGACATCGCATCTCCTCGCTCTAAAACAGGATCCTCAAACTTAATATCAAGGAGGAAGGTGACTCTCTCTGTGCCTTAGATGCTTCCAGGATCCACAACCTTCAATATGATCTCTCACACCTTATCCTATAGGAGAAAGTTTGTTGGAAGCAACGTTCTCATTCCAAGTGGCTTATTGAAGGCGACTGGAACACTACATATGTTCACAGGTTCGCTAATGGTTGGAGACGTGCTAACCTGATCTTCGAGATCCATCACAATAATTTTACCACTAAGGATCCCCATGATATTTCCACCTTTTCATATCCCACTTCAGAGATCTTCATGGTCAACCCTCCCTTGCCCTCCCCTATATTGACTAGGCCCTCCTCTACTGACTCATCCCCATTCCCATTGATTCCCCTTTCGCCGAAGATGAGATCCTCGTTACCCTCTAGGAGATGGATGTCAACAAATCCCCAAGTTCAAACGGTTTTGGTCCTCTATTTTTCAAGCATTTTTATAACTTACACAAACCTGACATCCTAAACCTACTCCATGAATTGTACACCAATCCCTCCTATATCTCCCGCCTTAACTATGCCAGGATCATTCTCCTCCCCAAACATGAAGGCGTGACCGATTGAATAATTTCTGCCCCAACATCCTTCTTAATTGCACCTTAAAACTCATCACTAAGGTCCTCGCTAACCGGACCCAATTCCACATCTCCTAGGCTATCACCACTGAGCAATCGACCTTCATTCTCCATGGTAACATTCTTGACTGTGTCGTCATCAGTCGAGAGGTCATCTCTTTATGCCATCAATCGTCCACTCCCATTATCTCCTGAAAATTGACTTTTCCAAAGCCTTTGACATAGTCAACTAGAAGTTTCTTCTGACTGTTTTAAGTCACAAAGGTTTCCCTCCAATGATGTAACTGGATCACTTTTATTCTTAATACAAGTCTATCCTTGGTCTACACCACTAATGACACTTAAATTAGTCTCATTAAATCAAATTGTGGTCCACGCCAGGGAAACCCACCATCTCCACTACTTTTTGTTTTGGTAGTCGACATCCTCAACTGCATGATCAACTTGGTCAGCGCTAGTAGCTAGCTCAATGGTATCCACCCTCACCCCAACCATCATAATACCGTCAATATTCAATTCATTGACAATACCATACTTTTCACCTCCCTTATGCCTACTAATGTACACTGCTTGAAGCTAATACTTTACACTTTTGAATTGATCTTTGGTCTCTCCATCAATTTCTCCAAAAGTGCAGTCATTATGCTGGAGAAGCGAATCACCTTGGTCCAAACATTATCAGCACTCTCACCTACCGTCTCAATGACTTTTTCATATTTTATCTTGGGATCCCTATCCACCCCACCAAACTTTTTGACTAAATCGGCTCCCTCATCTCCAAAATTGAAACCCGACTTTCCTGCTGGAAAGCATCCTCTCTCTCTTCTGTTGGACGTCTTACCCTTATCAAACCTATTCTCTCGACCATGCCCATTAACCATCTCTCTTTCGAACCGATTCCTTCCTGGGTTATTAGCAGAATGTCCGCATGTGCAAAACCTTCAAATGGCATGGTGTCCCCACTATATCTCTAGTCTACTAGAGCATCGTTTGTTAAGATGTAACAAAGAGTGACCTACGCATTTTAGACCTTTACAATATGAACGAAGCCCTCCTCTCCAAAAGTATTTGGCACTGCTTTAGCCGAGGCATTTACCCGTGGAAATCTTTGATCCTCTCCTCCTACTGAAATAGCAACAATCCTACTAACGTCCTTCATTCTATCCCCCTGGGACACCCATCCCCATTCCAGGGGAGGGGGTTCTTACATATTCTCCCAAGAACTTGCCATCTTTTTGCTACCGTTATTGGTAATGGCCACTTGTGCTCCTTCTGGGATGACGCCTGGTTCTTCAGCTTCACTTTTAGTCACTTCTACCTTGAACTCTATGAGGCCTCCCCCAACCCATCCATTACTACCCATGATGCAACTAGTCTCATTTCTCCTGCCTACTTCTGTAGTTTCCTTGTCCAATTGTTAGATGTAGCCCACTTACTCTCAACCATACACCTCTCCTCCCGCCATGATTGGATAACCTACAACATAAACCCCTACTCTTGTTATCACCAAATCAACTTCACATATCTCTATTTCTCCTTTTCTAGGCTTTGGATAATCTGTACAGTACCTCGAGTTCGTTTCATCCTTCGGTTCCATACCCACGATAAAATCAACACAAAGGACATACTATTGGCTAGCTTTTTGACCAAGCAACCAAGGTTCACACATAAGAAGAAAATATGAAGTTTCGCGCCTTTAACCCTCGAAGACCCGATCGGATCGCCATACCCCCTTCGGTTCGCAATCGCCCCCTATTGACTACGATCCGAACCATCCGTCGCTAGCTTGATCCGATCTGATCCCCTAGGCTGATGGATGATGACCAAGACTGAGTCCACCACGATCCGAGAATGCAGGATCTCGCGACACATGTCACCAACTGTCATATTGACCAATTCTTCACTAAGCTACGATCACGATCCGATCCGAGCAGGAAGACACGATGATGGCCACAGACTTGGTCATCCACGATCCGATGTTTAAGGAGATCGCGACACCTATCCACAACGACTAATTTGACTAATTCTTCATCAAGCTACGAACCGGCCAGAGATCTTCGGGATGTGGGCCACGTATGACCGCGATCCGTCACCAGAAATCAGCTATAAATAGCCCAGAGCTTCGCATTTTTGAGGATATTTTGGCAGTATTGAGTATTGATTCCACCATTACTGTCATACCATTATTTCTTATCAGTTTTACTTCGAGATTACTGAGAGAAATCATAATTGTAAAAGTGAGTTTGAGAGAAATCATTGGTTGTATTAGCATTCAAAGTATAATCAATAGCATATAAAGTGGACGTAGGCTCGTTAACGCCGAACCACTATAAACCTTGTGTGTGTTCTCTGCTTTTTCCTCATTTTTTCAGTTATAATTCCCTACGAATCAGAACAATTTAGGTGTTAGAGCCAAATTTTGATCTAACATTTTGGTGCTTTCATTGAGAATTGAACTCAGGATATTGAATTGTTTCTACGTTGTTTGGATATTCAAGTCCGAAGAAAACAGTCCCGAAACCTCACTGTTCAGACTTTGAAGATTTCAACGATACCTGATATCATGGCTGGAAAGAAGTCTAAGGAAGTACGAGCTTCATAGGCGAATGAAGCTGCGAATGAAGCGATTGAAGAGAGCGTGCATGAAAAGGTCAACGAAGGACCCTCGGATCGTGGAACGGAGATGGCGAACCGAACCGTGGAGGGCGACGCGAACTGAACAGTTCAAGGGGTCGTCACCCGGTCCCACGATAACACCACGAACCCCCCTCCCAATGTTACCGCGATCCGATCCCAGGGGACGCTGCAAGCCACCGACACCGATCCACTACGATCCGAAGTGATGATCGGATTACAACTCGACCTGGAAAGGAGCCTATGGCTCGCTCTTCCCGTCCTGGCTCCTCTGTTCGACCTGGCTCAAGCTCTTTGCGCATAAGGGAAAATGTTGATGATCGGTATGACCCCTCTGCTCCAGTTACTGAAGGAGGTCTCTGTCGCTTCGTTGAAATGTGGGATAGGCTGTTTGACGAAATAGTTGCTCAAAGGCAGGAAAGCTCCATGCTGCGACAGAATTTGACTGCTATGGATAGACGTCTGGATGATCTTGTAATGCAAAGAACGCCTCCTCCAGTCCGTCCGCTCACCCCAGAGTACTCTTCTTCATCGGAGGAATCGCCAAGACCTCCGCGGCGACCGTATGAGCGGGCTAAAAACTTAGAACAACTCCGATTTGGAACCTTGCCATCATGGGAGGAAGAGACACTTGGTGAAGGACCCTCAAACCGCAACTTGAACAATCTAGCAACGACTCCCAGAGCGCGAGTTGTTGATAGTCCTGTTGAGAATAGACCACCTCAACCCCTTCGCTGTACAAATGATCATGGTAGCAGGGGGAAACGAAGCCCTATCCGAGCTCCAGATTTCATGGCTATTCCCAGAAGAGAGGTTGGAGACCCCAGCAGAACGAGAAGTGTTGATCCCGAGCCTATAGTAACCGCTGCAAATCTTGGGCCCATGGTTAGACAAATCCTGGCAGATAGCCACGGACAAAGTAACGAGGATTGGGGGATTGATCGCAGCCACACCCCTTTTACCAACGACATTCTAGATGTAACATTCCCGAGGCGCTTCAACATGCCTTAGATGAACCGTTACGCGGGTAGATCTGATCCAATCCAACATCTAATGAGATATTCTTGGTCAATGACCGCTGCCGTAGTTTCTGACGCTATAAAGTGCAAAGCATTCCCTATATTCCTGGAGGATGTAGCGTTATTATGGTTTACTCGCTTACCAGCAAGATCAATTTCTAGTTTCAGGCAATTGAGTGAAAAGTTCGTAGAACAGTTCCGCATTTATTCACAAAGGACGAAAAGTGTGATTGACCTGTTCCTTGTCAAACAACGACCAGGTGAGAGCTTGAGGGTGTATCTGGATCGTTTCAACCAAGCCGCCACCGAAGCCAAGGATCCCCATGAGCCGACTGTTGTGGTAGCCCTAATTGATGGGGTAGATAAAGATACTGAATTTGGGAGATACCTGGCCGGCAAACCACCTCATACTAGAGAATTGTTTTACGAGAAAGCAAACGTACGCTTACATCAGGAGGAGGTATATGCTAACCGGGAGATGAAAATGGCAAATAAGGAGGAAATCCAAAGTAATGTCGCCATCAAGCAAACCGGAGACAGCTCGGGAAAGGTTGAAGTCAACGTTGGGAACCGAAGCCAGGGCGGCGGCCGCCAGTCAGGAAACAATGGTAACAACAGTAATGGCAATAATCAGAAGAGAAATCGGGGGAAAGATTCCTAGAGAAGGACCCGTCCCAGGTCTTTCGAAAGTTATACGCCAATAAATGATACTTTGGAGAATATATTCGTCGACTCGTACAGCGTTCTCCAACATAAAAGGCCTCCTCCAAGAGATTCGACGGAGAAAGAACGTGAGACGGGGAAGTTTTGTCTCTTCCATCAGACTCACGGCCACTCTACAAATGAATGCCGTCATCTGAGAGACGTAGTTGAGAGGTTGCTCCGAGAAGGGAAGTTGGATGAGTACCGGGTGATTCCTAGAGACAGGGGGCAAGCTATTCAGACCCCGAACCAAAACCAGAATCAACCTACTGCTAGGCCAACTGTCCAGCAAAAAGGAAAGGATCTTGTTATCAATACCATAATTGGAGGGCTTCACCTAGCCGGTCATAGTTTCAAGGCGATGGACCAGTACGTAAATGCAGCAAAGCATCATCTTGATGCAGGAGAGTGTAGCAACCCTAAGGACAATGTCCCGGTAAAACAACAAAAGATGATGTCAGATGACGTCATTTTCCGCAACCGAGAGAGTATTGGAGTCCACGCTCCGACTGAAGATCCATTTGTAATCACAGTTCCTATTAGCCCGGCCACTGTCCATAAAGTTTTAGTGGACAACGGGAGTTCAGTCAACATTCTATTCAAAAAGACGTTCGATCTAATGAACCTTGAATTGAAATATTTAAAGCCGTGTGAAGGATGGATCCGTGGATTTAACGGGGATTCAACTGCTCCAATGGGATATGTAGAGCTGCCGGTAACACTTGGGGAAGGAGAACGCCAGAGAGTGAGAATTCTTCCCTTCATAGTTTTGGATATTGAATCTCCTTATAATGCCTTCTTGGGCCGACCGGCAAAGTTTAGAGCTTGTATAGCCCCCTGGTGCTTGTTATTGAAGTTTCCTACAGAAGTTGGTGTTTGCATAGTCAGAGGAGATCAGGTTGCTGCAGGTGCATGTTACATTGCAGAGTTAAAGCTACTCCGTAAAGGAAAAGATATTGAGACCAAAGACGCTTCTTCCCCCACAAGGGAGGGGACGTCATAGCAATTAAAGAAAATGACTATAGGTGAGTCGTCCAGAGAATTGCCCGAGGATATAGATCCCAGAGAGGACGAAGAGACTGGGGGCAGAATGGCGGCTCCCAACGAAACGACGGTGGATGTACCAATCGATGATAGTGACCCAAAGAAGGTCCTGAAGATTGGATCTCAGTTGGATCCAGTTCGAGCCAAAGAACTAACGGGTTTCCTGAAATATAACTTGGATGTATTTGCTTGGACCCACGCGGACATGTGTGGGATATCTCCATCAATCATGAGCCATTCATTGAGCGTTAACCCAAAGCACCCCCCGGTAAAACAAAAAAGGCGAATGCTGGGCCCAGAGAGGTCTGTAGCCTTGAAAGAAGAAGTTGAAAAGTTAAGAAGTAACGGATTCATCAGAGACTCAACCTACCCAGATTGGATTTCAAATCCAGTTTTGGTAAAGAAGGCCAATGGGAAGTGGCGTACGTGTATTGATTTTTCGGATTTGAATAAAGCCTACTCAAAAATAGCTTTCCGCTACCCAGAATTGATCAGTTGGTAGATTCAACGGCAGGTCATGAGCTTCTCTCTTTCATGGATGCTTATTCAGGATATAACCAGATTCCTATTCATGTTCCAGATCAAGAACACACTAGCTTCATTACTGATCTGGGATTATACTGCTACGTGGTACTGCCTTTTGGTTTGAAGAACGCAGGCGCTGCATATCAACGGTTAGTGAACAGAATGTTCTATAACCAGATTGGGAAAACGATGGAGGTGTACGTTGACAACATGTTGGTTAAATCCAGACAATCGTCCGATCACACTATAAACTTGGAAGAAATGTTTGGTTTCTTCGAAAGTATGGGATGAAACTCAACCCAACGAAATGCTCATTTGGGGTTGCATCCGGGAAATTCTTGGGATTCATTGTCAGCTCGCGCGGGATTGAAATTAATCCAGACCAGATTGCAGCAATCAGAGACATTCAGGAGCCTAGACAAATCAAAGATGTGCAGAGCCTTGCGGGGAAAGTAGCAGCATTAAGCAGATTCATCTCTAGAGCGACAGATAAATGCATTCCATTCTTTGAATTGATAAAGCGAGGAAAACGCAATTTTAAGTGGACTCCTGGTTGCATTGAAGCATTTCAGAACCTGCTGAATCATCTGGAGAGACCCCCGATACTGTCTAAGCCGGTGGATCACGGGGATTTATTCGTGTACTTAGCAGTGTCCTCCCACGCGATTAGCTCAGCGTTAGTGAGAGAAGAAGACAAGGTTCAAAGGCCAGTGTACTACGTGAGTAAAAAATTGGCGGCAGATGAATGCAATTATCCGAGGATCAAAAAGCTGGCGTACAGTTTATTGATTGCATCTAGGAAACTTCGACATTATTTCCAAGCTCATCCTATCACCGTGTACACAGATCATCCGCTCAAGCAAGTTCTACAGAGACCAGAAGCTTCTGGAAGGTTGCTCAAGTGGAACATTGAACTGAGTCAATTTGATTTGAATTATCAGCCCCGACGATCGATACGGGGGCAAGTGTTGGTAGATTTCGTAGCAGAATTTACTATCTCGAAGGATGACATGGTAAACGAAGAGGCTGATCCACCAAAGTTACTTCTCGATCCTAGTGCATGGAAATTGTATATTGATGGTGCTAGGAATGATAAGAGATCCGGTACCGGAGTGGTGCTTGAAACTCCTGAGAAAAGACTGATATCCTATGTTATCTGGTTGGAATTTCACGCCACTAACAACGACTCCGAATATGAAGCCCTGATAGCCGGGCTGAGGAACGCAAAGGAATTAGAGATCGCGAAGCTGGACATATTTTGTGACTCCAAGTTGGTTGTAAATAACGTTACCGGAAAATTTCTAGCTAAGAGCCCAAGATTGATTTCATATTTGGAGAAAGTGAAGGAGTTGCTAACTGGCTTTGATCACTACAGTATATCCCATATTCCGTGGTCAGAGAACCAACATGCGGACAAGTTAGCGAAGATGGCTAGCTCCGACGATCCTGAAGAAGCTGGGCTAGCCCCAGTTGAAGTACTTCAGTTCCCTAGCATAGGTCAGATGGAAATTGATCCGATACTAGAGACTGAGCCAGAAAGGGAGTCATGGATGACCCCTCTAAAGAATTTCTTGATAAATGGAACGCTTCCAACCAAGAAGAGCGAGAGGCGTAAAATAATCCGTAAAGCTTCCTGATACGTTCTGCAAGGCAGAATCCTGTACAAACAGGGATTTTCGATGCCTCTTCTCCGGTGTATAGCCCATGACGACATCAAGCGTTTACTGCAGGAAGTACATGAGGGTGAGTGTGGTGACCATACTGGAAGACAAACATTGGCAAAAAAGGTGTTGTGGTATGGTTACTTCTGGCCTATCATAAACAAAGATGCGGCAAAATACGCACGATGTTGTGATGCATGCCAAAGATTTTCAAAAATTCGCAGGGCACCTTCTGGCCTGTTAAAGACAATGACGAGTCCATGGCCTTTTGCTATGTGGGGGATTGATATCATCGGAAGCCTCCCTATAGCAAAGGGCGGAGCAAAGTTCGTTATTGTGGATGTAGTCTACTTCACCAAATGGGTCGAGGCTGAGCCGTTAACTACATTCACAACCAAGCGAGTGATTAATTTTGTTGTTAGAAACATTATTTGCCAGTTTGGGATTCCGAAGATCGTCGTAACTGACAATGGAACCCAATTTGACAGCAGCTAATTCAGGAACTTCTGCCAGAAATACCACATCAAGAAACGATACACTTCTGTGGCATATCCGTAGTCGAACGGACAGGTTGAAGCGGCGAATAAAGTGATCAAGTCCATTCTAAAGAGAAGATTGAAGCGGTCCAAAGCTATGTGGGTCGATGAGTTACCCTTGGCATTATGGGCCTACAGGATGACATATAAATCGGCAACGGGCCATACCCCCTTATCCCTTGCTTTTGGAGCAGAGGCAGTCATCCCGGTTGAGCTAAAATTACCATCTCACCGAGTTACTTATTATGATCCGATGACTAATAACAAGTTGCTCCTTGAATCCCTAGATTCAATAGAAGAGAAGAGGGATGAAGCAGACTTGCGTGCCTTGAGACACAAGCAACAGGTCGCTCGATACTACAACAAAAAGGTTCGAGCCCGAACCTTTGAACCCGTAGACTTGGTTCTGAAGCGTGTCTTTCCACCCCCGACTCATATGGGTGCGAAGTGGGAAGGACCGTACTCCATTCTACGAAGGCTTGATAATGGAACCTTCAAGCTAGCTACAATGGATGGAGAAGAAATCCCCAGAGTGTGGAATGCCCAACGTTTGCGGCCTTATCTGACATAAAGATGTCGGATTTATTCTTTTGTTTCATAGGACCATGTAAAAGGCACGACTTGCCTAGAATAGTCCAATTTTTGTAAGCAAAAGATTATAAAGTGGACGTAGGTCATGATTTGACCGAATCACTATAAAAATACCGTGTGTCGTTTACCTTTATTACACTATTATTTATCCGCTTTTCTATCTTTATGAAATTTGCAGTAAACTATGCGGCAATCACAGGAACATGTGACTCCAGGTGCCTTCCATCAGAATGGAGAGTAATCCGAGCTAGAACTTTGAAGGTACAATAGAGTGAATCACATCATTGACAGAACTCTAACCTGGGCGACCGCCAGGAGAGTATAAAAGCGTCCATGATTGAGCGCTGAGAAAGAGCTCTTAGCCCGTTGAAGGATCGTGGGGCGACTGAATAGCCGAGTTCGAACTCTAACCTTGGCGACCGCCAGGAGAGTATAAAAGCGTCTACAATTAAGCGCTGAGAAAGAGCTCTTACCCCGCTGAAGGATCGGGGGGCGACTGAACAGCCGAGCTCGAACTCCAACCTTAGCGACCACCAGGAGAGTATAAAAGCGTCTACGATTAAGTGCTGAGAAAGAGATCTTACCCCGCTGAAGGATCGGGGGGCGACTGAATAGCTGAGCTCAAGCTCTAACCTTGGCGACCGCAAGGAGAGTATAAAAACATTTGTGATTAAGCGCTGACAAGGATGCTGGAGACTCAGCGTCCCCAGGATTCCTGCCCCGTTAAAGGATCGGTGAGTAGATCATGATACAAGTTCGAACTTTAACCCGCTGATGGATCGGGAAAGTATAGAGGCACCGGAGATTTGGCGCCTCAAGGACTATAATTCTACTAAAAAACTTCAAGTCCCCCGTATTCAAATATAGGGGGCAACATGCATAGAAATTGTTAAATTCTTTTTGTTGCTTGAATAATTTGTAATATAATTTTAGCTTGGTTATAGCTAAATGACTTGTGACTAAATATGAAGAGTTTATTGACTGCAGGTACACGATGATGCAAAAGAAATAAACTTTCATTCATAAACTGCAAACCTACAAGATAAAGAGGAACCTAAACAAAAGTGAGGGCCATTCTCACTATTACATTTCATGGCCAGTGGAAAGCCTAAAAATGCCAAGGACAAAATATGAATTGATATATGCCTCCCACTTATGCTGGGGGGAGGGGGCTATGTAGGCTTCCTGCTCTTTTTCTGCTTCCTCGACTCCTCCTTATAAACGTCCGAACGATCGCCTTTTTTCCTCTTCCTCTTATCAATAAGAGGCTCCCGTGAAGAACTAGAGGATTGAGAGGCTAGTTGTGAAGTTATTGATCGGGAGGAAAATCTTACGACCAACCCAGTTTTGGGGTCGATCTCGGAAATAGGGGGCACATATACTGGATCCTATCCCCCTTTCATAAGGAGCAACTACTCCTCCTCTTCGGCCTGTTGTTCAGCCAAGGTTTCCTCATCATCACCTCAGCTTTCTTTGGTAATGGCGACTTCCTCTTCATCACCGTCGTGGCGCCCGTCCATGTCTCTCAAAGCCTCAATGGGTTCAACATCTGGGGGGACATCAGCACCTTGGCAGGATGTCAATCTTCTCTGCCTCTGCCTTCTTTTCAGCATCCTTATCAGCTGGCCCGCCACCTGTATCATGAGAAACAAATGTTATTTTGGGAGAGAATGCGGTTTGCTCAGTTAATTGTCCGACAAGACGACGACAAGTGATAATTGCTTTGACAAGTTGTAGAGAAAATATAGAGATACCTTCCGCCGATCCTCCATCCAAGCTAGCAGCAGAACCCCCGATAGCTGGAGGAGTTGGACCCAGAGGAATCAATGGATAGTCTGGATTGTATTCCTCAATTTCGGAGGCCTTGGGCTCTGCAGCTGAGCTCGGGCCTTCTTCCATTTTATCTTTGCCCTTCGCCTGAGTTTTCTCTTTATTAATTTCTTCTTGGAGTAGGCGTCTGCCTTTCTCTAAATCCTCAGGTTCATTATTCCTAAGAATGGTCCGCATCAACTCATTCTCATCAATCTCATCAACTCCTAATCGCTGTTTCTCGCTCTGGACGATTGCATCCCATATGTTGGCTAGAGTGACATGGTAGTCTGGGATCCAGGAGATATTACGGGTCTTGATGACCTGGCCAAGGAAGTCGAATAGCATTTCTTCAAATCCTTCGATATCCTTCTCTCTTGAGGAGCTTTTCATTAGAAACTAGCCATTTCAATGGCACTTTCCACATTATTTTCAGCAAGAATAGCACGCTTCTCTGCACGCGTGAGTTGATCATTCAGAATCGCCCTCTCTTTTTCGGCCAGAGCTAAGCTATCTTTCAAGCTTGCCTTTTCTTTCTCCCAAGCAGCTTTTTCGACCTCGAAATGATCCTGTGCTGTTTTCAGTTCGGTGTTGGCCATCCTGAGATCTTCCACCTCTTTTTTCAATGACGCTCGCTCTTTGCTGTTAGAATCGAGCTCATTATGAAAACGTTGCCTGGCCTCCTCCAGCTCTATTTTATAATTTTTAGCATCTCGTTGAGCCAAGGAAAGCAAAGATTGTGCATCTTCTAAGTCCTTCTCCATTTTTACCCTGGCCCTTTCACTATTATCTATCTTCACTTTGGACCTATGCGCTTCCGTCTCAAGCGTTCGGATGACGTCTGAAAGATTGACAGCATGTTTCTTCATCGCCTCATACTGCTTGGCTATATGGCGAACGTGTCCGATGACTTCAGTATCCCAATTCTTAGGGACTGGTTCAAAGGTTGGAACGAACATCATCCTTTCGAAGAAGATATCGGGGAATTGTTCTCGTAATTTTTCCAGCTTGGCCTGAGTCTCAGGACCATTGATATAGTCTCGTGACCCGGGGGCACTCAACCTTTGTTGGATGGAAGGGACAATGTCAATTTTCTCCCTCTCAGAATCCTTGCTTTTATCCTTGGGCTCGTGGTGCTTTTTGGATTATCTACTGTGAGAGGGTGCACTCTTCGGAGGGGTTAAGTCTTTGGGAAGTTGTTTTCCCACTGTAGGCGGCACCGGATGACTGGGAGGATTTCCAGAGGTTTGTTTTGATGGAGATCTGGACTGTGAAGAAGTAGGCTTGTGAGAATCCTGGGACCAATGACTGTCTCCCCCTAACAGACTAGGTGTGCCTTCACGAAGAGAGCGATAGGAATAAGATCGTTTGCGAGACATCTTTCCTGCAAAAGAAACAAGTACATATTAAAAGCTTGAATACTATTGGTATAAAAGTGTGGGGTTAGACAGTGCATGTGATTTGTGCATCCTATATAATTCCCCCTAACAGACTAGGGCCCGAAGTCAGACTCATCTGGGTAGTCTCTCGTTCTCCAACTGGAACAGTTGTTTCCTCAGAAATAGGGAAAAATGGATCCCCTTCGAAGTTTCCCTGTGTATATACATCACCAGGTAAAGGAATCTTGCTCAGTTCTTTAAATAACTGCTCCTCTGTTAAATCATCGGGAGCAGCAGGTTCAACCGGTAGAGAGGCCCTTGAGGGGAAACCCCCCGGAGAGACTGGGATTTCCTTAGACTCGTCAGCACGGGCCTCATCTCCTTTATATACATTTAGGTCTTCGTCGTCCTGGATAATTATCGGCGAAGGACTCTTACGAAATTTAGTTGTTTCTGCTGCCTGTGACGTTCCTTCTCCCTCAGTCGGGGGCACGTATTTTTAAGGTTTGCCACCTGCACCAAGTCCAAACCTTATATCCAGAAGGCGGTGCTTGTGAAGATTCTCGTCAGTAATACATTTCTTGATCTTTAGGAAGTCGGATTTGCTTCGCAGAAGAAGGGACAGTCGATTATTGTACACCGAGCCTTCCGTCTTTGGAAAGGCGTGATCTGCTTAGAGAAAAGAAGCATGTTAATGCTTCGATTTCTTAAACAAGTTATTCATTCAAAGGTTTAAAATTTACTTGATTTAAGCCATCTTCTTGAACACCCGGCCTGTCTCTTTATATAGAACCAATCGGCCTTGGGATCCCCTATGTTGCTGTACCCGTTAGACAAAACCTTCCTATTTGCTACCGATTCGAAGAAAGAAAAATTTGGGGTTGCCGTGGAGCGATGCTTGAAAAGGTAAAAAAAATTCAAATCTTTAAACGTGAGCTCAGTTTGCAGGATTTCCGCATATGCGATGTATAGGGTGTATAGGGCTGCGTAGGCATTGGGATGAAGCTGCATTGGAGCAATAGCCAATCGTTTTAGGGTCTCAGTGACGATTGGAGGAAACGGAGGAATAGCGCCTACCCAGCACATGAGTCGGCTAACTGTCATATACCCCTCCGGAGCTAAATGAGGACTATCTTCGCTACCAGGAGTCCTCACATTATCCCAGGGGATCCCGTGTCTCAAGCAAATTCTCTTAAGCTTTATGTCATCAAGTTTGAAAGCTAAAGAGTCAGTGAATTTCTCTATTTCCATTGCACCAGGAATCTCGTCGGGAGCTCGGTCGTCTACTTCGGACTCCTCATCAAGCGAGGTACTCTCGGACGGTTCCGATTCCGTTTCTGCCTCATATTCAGATCCGGAATCCTCACCCTTTGGATTAATTGGAAGAACCTCGGGGTTGTGGTGCTCATACACCTCAGGATCTGTCTCTGTATCAGATCTTGAAGGGGAACGGTTATCCGACATTACTGTTTAGGCGAGTAAACATGAGAAATAAGAATATAATTATCCGTCCCCCCATGTGTGCAAGTGCCAGTGTGTGCTTGTGCGTGCATTAAAGAAAAGTACGAAGATCAACAAAATCATCGAGATATTGGTCGGTTGCTCGCTGATAGGTTATGCACTTGTTCAGTCCAGAAAGTTCGTCTCAAAGGCTCTAACCTAACTGTCCATCGATATATCAGGTTTGAGTTGCAATGTTTATTTAACAAGTATATTACATCACTCGGATCGCACAGAAGGGATCGGGTCGTGGTGCATAGTCGGATCGTGAGGTAAAC
Organism: Allium sativum; assembly: GCA_030737875.1. NCBI lineage: Eukaryota > Viridiplantae > Streptophyta > Magnoliopsida > Asparagales > Amaryllidaceae > Allium > Allium sativum. The sequence continues at coordinate 229,815,534 of CM060918.1, forward strand.
ATGGACTCGCAGCAAAGTTGCCAGATCGTGGAATAGCATCGGGTCGCGAAACTGGAGCGGATCCCAAAGACTACTCACGATCCGTTCCCTCCTCCTATGACTTACAGTTTTGCAGCGATCTGACCTGTCGTTTGGCTTAGATATCAGCTCCACACCAGCGTCTCCATGACCCGAACCGGTACCTCACCACCACAATCCGATCCGCTTCCCCTCCTTCGCCACGATCCGACCTAAACCTCTCTTTCCTTCCCTTCCTCTTCTCCTTCCTCTCTTTTCCTTCTCCCTCGATGAACGCAAGTGATTAAACCCATCAGCCATGGCGTCCTGCCATCTTCCAGAACCACGAACATCACGAAATTTCGTCGTCTCCCCCCTCAAATCAACAAAAAACCCAAGAAAAACGAAATAGAAATTACGCAAAAGCATTTTTTAATAGGACCACCTTATTTTGATTGGAAGGTAATCGGGTTTTTGGAGATTTAAAGAAAAATTAGGGTTTCTCTCTCGAAGGATCTGGCGGCGCGATGCAGAAGGAAGATGGAAGGTGGAAGTAAAGAGGGGTTTCGGTTTATATAGGAAAAACTACGACCATTCGTATCCCCATTTTTGTCTCGTTCGGAGCAACCGGCCCGCGAGTAGAAGCCCATGTCGGTCCGTTTCGATAAGGCCGCGACCAAAGAGGGCTGCTTTAACCTTGAGAAAGAGCCCGCTTGGACATTAGACCCAAACGAGCGAATCACCACGAACCGTAGCCCGCAGGAACGATCCGAACCAATGAACCATTGACAAAAAAAAAAGAGAGAAGGGAAAGAAGAGAAGAAGAAAACTTTTACCTGGCAATTCGACAATGAAGTCTCCAAAAATTCCAGAGATAGAAATTACCCGATAAATAGAGACATGATTGAGGATTTAACCGATATTTATACCAATCAAGAAATGCGACTTTCCAAAGTGACGCAACATTTTAGGCAGACGCAACCATTGATTTGCATCTTCCTACGAAAAGATGTTTCCGCGGTTTCGAAGCATATTCCATCTCTGATAAAATATACTTCGAGGGGGCAAAATGTTGGCTAGTTTTTTGACCAAGCCACCAAGGTTCACACATAAGAAGAAAATATGAAGTTTCACGCTTTACCCCTCGAAGACCCGATCGGATCGCCATACCCCCTTCGGTTCGCAATCGCCCCCCATTGACTACGATCCGAACGGTCCATCGCTAGCTCGATCCGATCCGATCCCCTAGGCTGATGGATGATGACCAAGACCATGTCCACCACGATCCGAGAATGCAGGATCTCGCGACACGTGTCACCAACTGTCATATTGACCAATTCTTCACTAAGCTACGATCACGATCTGATCCGAGCAGGAAGACACGATGATGGCCACAGACTTGGTCATCCACGATCTGATGTTTAAGGAGATCGCGACACCTGTCCACAATGGCTAATTTGACTAATTCTTCATCAAGCTGCGAACCGGCCCGAGATCTTCGGGATGTGGGCCACGTATGACCGCGATCCATCACCAGAAATCAGCTATGAATAGCCCAGAGCTTGGCATTTTTGAGGATCTTTTGGCAGTATCGAGTATTGATTCCACCATTACTGTCATACCATTATTTCTTATCAGTTTTACTTCGAGATTACTGAGAGAAATCATAATTGTAAAATTGAGTTTGAGAGAAATCATTGGTTGTATTAACATTCAAAGTATAATCAATAGCATATAAAGTGGACGTAGGCTCGTTAACGCCGAACCACTATAAACCTTGTGTGTTCTCTGCTTTTTCCTCATTTTTTCAGTTATAATTCTCTACGAATCAGAACAATTTGGGTGTTAGAGCCAAATTTTGATCTAACATTTTGGTTCTTTCACTGAGAATTGAACTCGGGATATTGGATTGTTTCTCCGTTGTTTGGATATTCAAGTCCGAAGAAAATAGTCCCGAAACCTCACTGTTCATACTTTTGAAGATTTCAACGATACTTGATATCATGGCTGGAAAGAAGTCTAAGGAAGTACGAACTTCATAGGCGAATGAAGTTGCGAATGAAGCGATTGAAGAGAGCACGCATGAACAGGTCAACGAAGGACCCTCGGATCGCGGAACGGAGATGGCGAACCGAACCGTGGAGGGCGACGCGAACCGAACAGTTGAAGGGGTCGTCACCCGGTCCCACGATAACACCATGAGCCCCCCTCCCAATGTTACCGCGATCCGATCCCAGGGGGGCGCTGCAAGCCACCGACACTGATCCACCACGATCCGAAGTGATGACCGGATTACAACTCGACCTGGAAAGGAGCCTATGGCTCGCTCTTCCCGTCCTGGCCCCTCTGTTCGACCTGGATCAATATCTCTGCGCATAAGGGAAAATGTTGATGATCGGTATGACCCTTCTGCTCCAGTTACTGAAGGAGATCTCTCTCGCTTCGTTGAAATGTGGGATAGGCTGTTTGACGAAATAGCTGCTCAAAGGCAGGAAAGCTCCATGCTGCGACAGAATTTGACTGCTATGGATAGACGTCTGGATGATCTTGTAAGGCAAAGAACGCCTCCTCCAGTCCTTCCGCTCACCCCAGAGTACTCTTCTTCATCGGAGGAACCGCTCGACAAATCCATCCACCACAAGTGTTGAATTTAACGTGAGGGATCTAAGTGTATAAACACGAGACGGGCTAAGACAAGAGGTTAAGCCCGACTTGTGGAAGATGTCTGCTCGGAACCGACCGGCATATCCAGCATCCACAAGTTGTAGGTTTAGTGTGGGAGGTCTATTACACTATAACCATAAATGAATATGGCAATAAAGTTGTATACTTTACCTAGTTGAATCCATAGGGATTATATGAACGTGAATTTGAATAAGGGTTAAGTAAACTTGGTTGAAACAGTGGGAGAGTTAAGTATGTCTTGGTTGGGTGGGTATATTTATATATAGGCCCACAAACTTAACCGGTTGGGGTTATGTAATTAAAGACACCATTAGGTAAGCATAACCTGTGGAAATCCTAATGAGGATGCAAGATGAGGAGAGAGCTTGCATTATCTTTTGTGGGGGACCCGTTTTAGTCAGTAACCCATATAACGGTATCAAATGAGTACTCCGACTCAGGCCTAAGTTAGGGCACACTTTCTTGGCTGATTGTAAGAGATTCAAACGGGGAGGACGGTGTGGGCGGCGCAAACCGACTGAGGTCATGTGCGTGCATGGTCCGGTAGAGGGGGATAAGACGACCGTGACACCTATATATATGGTTGTACACATCAATGAAGGGTTGCCACTTTAAGAAGTGATGCATCCTACTCTAGGGCCGACACAGGGTATCTATGGAGTAGGGGGCCAACCGATTAAGGTAGTTGTTAGGATAGACTCTGGTAAAAAGTTTAGGAGCCTGTTAGGTTAAGATGCCTATTGATTGTATGGGGTTAAAACCTCTCACCAGAAGTAAGCCTAAGTCTAACATCTTATAGTTGTTGGGATCATCTCATTCTGCTTATACTAGTATCGGTGCAGAGTAATCATTAGAGAATCGTATACACTTTATCATGTTTACCTTGTCATACCTGCCTTTTGTGATGTTACCTTTCTCGTCCACTTTATATGCCTGACATGATACTTTTACTTATTTATTTGCTAAAAGTAACTAGACTTGCCAGACTTTATGTCTAATCCTTTTTGTTTTCTCTTCTTTCTTCCATTCTTCCCCCTCAGGTTCTCAGGGTGGGAATACTCAAGCTTGACCAGGATAGTGTTATCATTTTGCTGGAGCTGCTTAGATGTATTGCTCAAGCTCCTATCTTTGCTACTATGGCTATGTTTTTATTTGGGGATTATGCTTCTTTTATTTTGTACTCTGACGTTTTAGGTGAAATACCTAAGTTTTGATGATGTACTGGGTTTATGTATTTTCAGACATATGATGTTTTTAACCACGATGGTTTATGATTAATAAAGTTAGTTTTTACTCCGCTGCTATTTTATATCTGTCTTGTAATGTTTCTATTTCTGTTTACCTATAACGCTTCACGAAACTTAATGCATTCTCTTAATGAGTGACATTAACGGACGTGGGGTGTCGCACTTGGTATCAGAGCTGAAGGTTACCAGATTAGACAAAAAAAATTTGAAAATTATTTTCAAAAAGGTTTTAAAAAGAAAGCAATTTTCAATAAGAAAAGTCTATTTTGAAAGGCATATTCCCAAAGCAATAAGTAATATCTTTCAATTCCCTGTTTGAATCCCTTTTCCTTTTCTTTTCAACATGTCTGGGGAACCTAATATTGCAGAGGGCATTACGATACCAGGCTGGTTCCGTAGGTATCTAGAAGCCACGACACCTGCCGGTGGTCAAGCTAACATTCCTCCCCCAACTATACCCGTCGTTCCTCCTCCTCCTCCTCCTCCAAGAACATATAATTTCTCTAAGGTCTGCAAAGATTTCTGTGCTATGGGAGGAAAGCCATTCCATGGAACCGAGACATTCGTGGAGGCAAGGAATTGGCTCGAGAAAATGTAGGATCTGTTCGGAATCTTCGAAATGGATGATCGTAAGAAGATTCAGCTAGCCGCCTGGCTACTGAGGGACGAAGCTTCGTTCTGGTGGGAAGTACCCAAGCTGGATGTCCGGTGGAGACATGGGATGATTTTAGAATGAGGTTTGAAATGAAGTTTCTTTCTCAAGATGAGAAAAGCATGCAAATGGAAAGGTTCTTGGCACTCAAGCAGGGAAGCATGATTGTTAAAGAATATGTTAACAAATTCAACCAGCTAGCTAGGTTTGGTTTGGAACTAGTAGACACTGCGCATATGAAAGCCATGCGGTTTGTTAAAGGAATGAACCCCTTCATGGGTTAGCTATATCCCATATTCCAGTGGGAGCTACTTTTGAAATGCTCTTTGATATGGCCTTAATGCATGAGGAAGACAAAGGAGAAAAGAAGGAAGTTAAGACTAAGAAAACAATGCAAAACATGAAGATATGGCCTAAGAAAGGACAACAACAACAACAACAAAAGAAGGGCGGAAAAAATGACAAGGCTAAGGATAAGTGGAAGTGTCATAGTTGTGGACGTGAGGGTCACTTGGTCGAGGACTGCAAAAGAAGGAAGAATACTTGCTTCAGCTGTGGAAAGGTCGGACACTTTGCGAGGGAATGCCCGAAGAGGCAAGGACAAGGTCAAATGGCATGAGCTTCTGGAGGGCAGCTGCATGCTCTTATGACCAATGCTCCAGACAGAGGTAGGAAATTTTCCATGGAAGGTTTAATTTCTTTTTCCAGTCATCCTATTAGAACTCTTTTTGACTTTGGCGCTTCACATTCATTTACATCTAGTTCTTTGGTTGAGTCTCTGCACTTAAATACTAGTATGGCAGTAGATCCCGTTATTGTCTCAAACCCCATTGGTGGTTCAGATCATTTGTCCATGATTTGTCGGGGTTTGAGAATATCTGTCTTAGGCATAAAATTTGAGTGCAACACATATGTGCTCGATTTCATGGGCTACGGTTTGATTATAGGGATGGATTGGCTAGCCATGTATGGTGCCATTCTAGATTGTGAGAGGAGGGTTGTTAGGCTTCTGACTTGTCATAGGAGGACCCTCGAGATTTCTTGTGACCTGCAAGGGTCTGTTATGCTTAGTTTCCTAAAGTCTGCTGATGCATCTATCGATGATCTGTGATCTATTCCAGTAGTTCAAGATTATCCGGATGTTTTTGATGAGGTACGGGGCTTACCTCCAAGGCATGAGATCGATTTTCATATATATTTGGTGGACAGTGCAAAGCAAGTTGCATTACCTGTGCGCCATATGGCTCCAAGGGAAAGAAGTGAGCTTAGTAAGCAAGTAGGGGAGTTGCTTGAGAAAGGGTTTATTAGGCGAAGCATACCTGAATGAGGTACTCCAGTAATATTCGCGACTAAGGAGGATGGTTTGCTTCGCTTATGTGTAGACTATAGGGAGTTGAATAAACTCACTAAGAAGAATAGGCACCCACTCCCAAGGATAGATGACTTGTTTGACCAGCTTGTTGGTGCGTCGATATTCTCTCAATTAGACCTGGCCACGGGGTTTCACCAGTTGAGGGTGGCTGAGGACAGATAAGACCGCTTTTAGGACTCCAGATTGTTTCTTTGAATGCCTCGTTATGCCTTTTAGGTTGACAAATGCACCCGCCTATTTTGTTGATCTATTGAGTAGGGTGTTTCGAGAGTTTCTAAATAAATTTGTCATGGTCTTTGTTGATGATATCCTAATCTTCTCGAAGAGCGAGGAAGATCATGCCTTGCATATAAGAGAGGTTTTGAAATATCTGCGTGCGCATCAGCTTAAGGCAAAATTCTCCAAGTGCCATTTTTGGAGAAAAGAGGTGAGATTTTTAGGGAATGTGGTTTCTAAAGAAGGGATAGTTGTAGATCCTGCAAAGGCGGTTGCAGTTCAGGATTGGCATATTACAAAGAATGCAACGGGTAGCTTTTTAGGGTTGGCAGGCTATTATAGGAAGTTCATTAAGGACTTCTTAAAGATATCAACCCCTCTCACCAGCCTAACGAAGAAGAATTTGGCATTTTCACGGGATATAGATTGTGATGTTGCTTTCCAGCGATTGAAGAGGGCTATGACAATAGCCCAGTCTTGACCTTGTCCGTTGGGAATAAAGTGTTTATAGTATACACTGATGCATGTGGTACAGGGATTGGTGCGGTTCTGATGCAAGAAGAGAGGGTAGTATGTTATGGAGGCAGACAACTAAGAGTTCATGAGAAGAACTTCCCTACCCACGGCTTAGAGCTAGCTGACATATTGTTCGCTTAAGACGTGACGCCATTATTTTCTTGGAGAGAAGTTCGAGTTGTACACTGATCATAAATCTCTCAAGTACTTGTTTTCGCAACAGGATCTTAATTTAAGGCAGCAAAGGTAGATGGAGTTTCTAGCATCTTATGACTTTGAGATTGCTTATACACCTGGCAAGGGTAATGTGGTGGAAGACGCACTAAGTAGAAAGAGGATGACCTTGAGTCCTCTGTTTGGGGAAAGGAAAAGCTTGTAGTTCATATCAACTTTTGACTTTAGACCCTCCACTGAGCTTTTACCTGACTTATTCGCATCACTGGAAGTACAACCTACTCTTATGGACCAAATAGGAACTTCGCAGCGAGAGGATCCATAGATTTTGACATCTTGGATAATCTCAGTAAAGGGGAGACTTCTAGTCACCTCAATAGATTCTCCACATATGATAAAGGGTGGTTACAACGAGATGGAAGGATTTGTGTTCCCCGAATTGGGAGTTTGATAAAGACAGTCCTAGAAGAAGCCCATCATTCTAAGATGACCATTCATCTAGGTGGCGGTAAGATGTATAGGTATATGAAGAGGGTTTTGTTTTGGGCTGGGATGAAGAAAGATGTGGCAGAGTTTGTTTCTCAATGTTTGATTTGCCAGAAAGTTAAAGCTGAGCAAAAGAAGCCCAGTGGTTTACTTCATCCTTTGGAGGTTCCACAGTGGAAGTGGGAGAGCGTCTCTATGGATTTCATAGATGGTTTGCCTAGATTAAAGAAAGACAATACTAGCATTTGGGTTGTGGTGGATAGACTTACTAAGAGCGCTCATTTCATTCCGGTTAAGAGCAACAGGACAACAGAATGGTTGGCAGCAGTTTTTGTTTGTGTGATAGTACGTCTTCATGGAATACCTATTAGCATCGTAAGTTATCATGACCCCATTTTCACCAATGAATTTGGGAGGAGCTTGCAAGAAGCGTTAGGTACACAGTTGTGTTTAAGCACCGCTTATCACCCTCAGACGGATGGGCAGACGGAAAGGGTGAACAATGTTCTTGGGGATCTTTTAAGCCTGTGTATCCTAGACTTCGGAGGGACTTGGGAAGAGCATCTTTCTTTAGTAGAGTTCGCATACAACAACAGTTATCAAGCTAGCATTGGCATGGCACCCTTCGAAGCATTATACGAACGATCCTGTAAATCACCGACTTATTAGTGGGAATCTACAAAAAGACTACTACTTGGAATGGATATGGTTAGAGAAACGTCCGAGAAGATTGATCTTATCTGCAGATGAATGAAGACCGCTCAAGATAGACAGAAATCCTGCGCAGACAAGAGAAGGACTGATATTGAATTTGAAGTAGGATATATGGTTTTCATTAAGGTGTCACCTTTGAGGAATGTGGTTCGCTTCAGATCTGTAGGGAAATTGGCGCTAAGATTTGTTGGGCCATTTCTCGTAATAAAAAGGATTAGCCAAATAGCCTATAGAGTAAAGCTACCCAAGAGACTATCCGGCATTCATGATGTTTTCCATGTTTCTCATTTGTAGAAGTGCTTGCCTGATACCGTAGAAGCAATTGAGCCGAGTATATTGGAAGAGGTAGAGGTGGAACGGGAGGCAACAGTTAGATGAGGTCCTACCCGTATTCTTGGATCGGAAGTTAAGAAGCTACGCAATAGATAGGTCAAGTTGATGAAGGTTCAATGGGGAGATAACCCAGAGGATGTAACTTGGGAGACCCGTATTCATGCTTCGTACCCTTTTCTCTTCAAGGGTATGTTTTTAACTCCTTTTCCAAAGCTTGTATTCTTGCTTGTTTCTATCATTTAAGTATATCCTATCGATCGAATCTTCGACCTTAGTTAGGAATCCCATGAATGTAAACATGTGTTTGAGACATGTTATGTTTGATGGATGCAAGTGGATGCAAGCGTCTGCTAGTGGTTGCTCGTGGATGCATATACACACACATTAGGCACTAGATGGGCTCAATCACTCTCATACTGCATATGGATATGTATGCATTTTTTTTCTTTCTCTTTTTTTCTCTTATTTCTTTTAAAAGATGAAATTGAATGTATCATCATATGGATGTTGCATTTGGACGGATGTTTGTGCACACATATAGAACTTACATGTTATAATAGGATTGTTGCATACATGTTGGATTCATGGCACTAACATACATTGCATTAAGGAGGTCAATTGAATCAGTAGACCGCCTGATCTTTGCATTAGAATAAGGACATATACACACACCTTTTCATATGTTCATATAAGCATTAGAAGTCTTAAGGACAACGAATGCCTCTGATTTGTTGATGAGTAGATGGATGTGGATGGTAGGATATACATTCTTCTTAACTTGGGGATTTGGGGACGAAATACTTTGAGTAGGGGAGAATGTAACACCCTGTATTTTTATCAACACTTAAAATGATGAGCTAAAGGATAATTAATTTAATATTCATAATTAAGTGAAATAGACTGCACCATTGCGCTCATCTCGGAATTCTAGTTAAAATAGACTGGTTTGCGTAAACGGACACCATATGAAGAAGTTATTAAGGTCTGAAGTTAGTATACGCGCAAGTTAATTATATATATATATATATATATATATATATATATAACAGTTCAAACCTATCAAGAAATCAGTTCAAAATTCAAAATTGGGTGAGCGGCAAAAATCCCACCCAAGTGTGTCGACCCCCTAAGGGGTGTGTCGACCTCCCTGCGATAGACTGGGCAGATTAGGATTTCGGGGGTTTTTGGCTATAAATATGGCCTAATTTCTCTAGTTTCTTCATGCTGAAAATAATGGTGGACTAGATGCTGTCGCTGCCTCGATTGAATCAAACCTTTTTCTGCTTTTGTAATCGAGTTAATTAAATTTAGAATTATTCAAGTGTAAATCTGTGATTCAACATCTGCTATTCTCCTTCTAATTTTCTAGATCCAGACACAGTGAGTTTGAGTTACTTTTAGATTTAAATAATTAAAAAGTAAAACATGATATGAAAATAATTTGGATCTATGCCTGTGATTGCTTGAATCATATCAGATCTGTTATAACTTGTGTATCTATGATATTCTGACATGACTATGACTTGGATCTTAACCTTTATCATGTCAGATCTACCTTTGATTATAGATCTAATTCACTATTTAGATCTCCTTATACATGTTCTATTATGTTTATGGACAAATTAGATTTGTTGTTAGTTGGACATTTAAATCATTGTTTAGATCTTATCATGCCTTTTATGATATCCCTATTATGTTAGAATCGGTTCAATTATCACATGTTCACCAGATCAGTTCCTATATGCCCATCTTAACATTATGCCACTATGTGTTTATGTCAATCTTGTTAGAATAATCATTTCTGTCATCTTCCCTTCATCCTTTCCTTTTTTATATAAGCCAGGCTACTTTCGAGCCACGGCATGCCGCTAAAATGTGCGAATGAGTTAGATAGGGAACGAGGGGAAAACATTAAATTGGGCATAACTTATAAATGGGGAATTTAGCATAACTTGAATAATGTATATGGATATGAATTTGGGCATATGGTTTATTATGAACATGACTAGGGAAAAGGGGCATGAAGATCTATAACGACATAAGAATAATTGGTTAACAATTGAAATGCCTAGGATTACGGTAATTAGAAACTATAACCGCACTTAAACACGAGGTTAGATTGCACTTGTGGTGGAAGTCTGCCTGGAACCTCCTAGCATATCCAGCAACCGCAAGTGTTGAATCTAATGTGAGGGGTCCAAGTGCATAAACACAAGACGTGCTAAGATACAAGGTTAAGCCCGACATGTGGAAGAAGTTTGCCCGAAACCGACCGGCATATCCGGCATCCACAAGTTGTAGGCTTAATGTGGGAGGTCTAGTACGTTATAACCATAAATGAATATTGCAATAAAGTTGAATACATAACCTAGTTGAATCCATAGGGATTGTATAAACATGAATTTGAATAGGGGTTAAGTAAACTTGTTTGAAACAGTGGGGGGGTTAAGTGTATTTGGGTAGGGTGGGTAATATTTATATATAGGCCCATAAATTTAACCGGTTGGGGTTATGTAATTAAAGACACTGTTAGTTAAGCATAACCTGTGGAAATCCTAGTAGGGATGAAATACAAAGGGGAGAGCTTGCATCATCTTGTGTGGGGGGTCCGTTTCAGTTAATAACCCATATAACGGTATTAAACGAGTACTCCGCCCTAGTTCGGAGTCGGGGCACGCTTACTAGGCTGATTGTAAGAGATCCAAACGTGGAGGATGGTGTGGAAGGCGCAAACCGACCAGGGTCATGTGCGTGCATGGTCCGAGAAGAGGGGGATAAGACGACCGTGACACTTGTAGATGTGGTTGTGCACATCAATGAAGGGTTGCCACTTTAGGAAGTGATACATCATACTTTGGGGCCACACAGGGTACCTACGGAATACGGAGCCGATCGATTAGGGTAGTAGTTAGGGTACATCTCGACTCTGGTAAAAAGATTAGGAGCCTGTTAGGTTAGGCTGCCTGTTAATTGTATGGGGTTAAAACCTCTCACCAGAAGTAAGCCTAAGTCTACCATCTTATAGTTGTTGGGATCATCTCATTCTAGTTATACTAGTGTCAATGCAGAGTAATCATTAGAGAAGCGTATACACTATTTCATGTTTACCTTGTCAACCTGCCTTTTGTGATGTTACCTTTCTCATCCACTTTATATACCTGTCATGAAACTTTTACTTATTTATTTGCTAAAAGTAACTGGACTTGCTAGACTTTATTTCTGACCCTTCTTGTTTCCTCTTCTTTCTTTCATTCTTCCCCCCATGTTCTCAGGGTGGGAATACTCAAGCTTGACCAGGATTCTGCTATCATTTTGCTAGAGTTGCTTAGATGTATTGCTCAAGCTCCTATCATTTCTACTATGGCTATGTTTTTATTTGGGGATTATGTTTCTTTTATTTTGGACTCTAATGTTTTAAGTGCAAGACAGAAGTTTTGATGATGTACTGGGTTTGTGTATTTTCAGACATATGATGTTTTGAACCATGATGCTTTATGATTAATAAAGTTAGTTTTTATTCTATTGCTATTTTTTTTTTAGTGTTTCTATTTCTGTTTACCTATAACGCTTCACGAAACTTAATGCATTCTCTTAATGAGTGACATCAACGGACGTGGGGTGTCACACCTGTTTTCTTTCTAAACAGGTTACCAAGATCAACCATCCTTCCATCTCCGCCTTTAGAAAAGCACCAGTGACTTTGCCGAGTCGGTAGGAAGCCCTGACGTTGCCTTTGGTCAACCTAGAAGACAAGTCCCTTATCCATAGTGATTCGCTGGTTTGGTTGCAGCTTCGTGTCTTCTTAGTCAACGTGGATTATTTTGTTTTGCTTATTATCTATTAGTGTGGGACGTATTTTTAGGCCCAGGTAGAATTATGTAGTTACTTGTAACGTCTATCTCCTATTTTTACCTACAGTTATTTTTTCATCGGTCAAGCCTATTGGTCGATGGTTTTTACAACTACTATTAACTTTTATTTTAACCTGTTGTGTAGTGCCTATCGGCACAACAGTCTTCCTCAAAAAGAAAGATAGATATATAGAAGGGAAATGACAAGAATAAAAGAAACTTTTCTTTTTCTTTCTTCTTATAAAAGTATAATAGGAAATTTTCTTCTTCCTTCAAAAAAAAACTCTTGCGCAATATTTCAAAGTGCAAATCAGAATTGATTTTGTCAGTGCAAATAAGGTCGATATCTTTCAGATTAGAGAGGCTATTTTGTCCTAGAGGCGACAGTAGAATTTCGTGAATTGTTTTGCACCTCTACGCGGATCGCCAAAACTTCTTCAAGAAATTGACTTAATGCATGATTCAACTGAGGACATTGTTCCCAATAGAAAAGATTGAGCTAATTTAAGTAAATTAAAGAATGAAGAAATCTCAATCAAGGAGAAAAAATAAGTCGACAAGAGTTATATGGATTCAGGATTTTTTATATGATACCTTGTAACTATAAGATCATCTTCTGTGAAATGTCAAGCAATTCGAAAAGTCAGGGAAGTTGACACCAAAATATATTTGATTACTATTTTATTATGGAGACAATGAGGTAACTCACATACTATATCAGTTTACCAAATACCTTAGTTGCTTTCCATAATGTATTCCACATTTTTCATCCAGGAAAATATGTAAATTATTCGAGAGTTCTATTGGAAAAATAAATCAGCAGGATTAGTAATGGAGCACATAATAATTTTAAGGATGCATATTAAGGGAAATTATGTAATTAGGTTCAAAACTTTTCTATTTTAAAAGAATGTTATTTGAAATGAATTTCTCTTTTTGTTCTATTTTTTTTTTTTACACATTTTGTTTTATAAAGATATAAATAATGAATATGTTGAGTTTATAAACATAAGTATTGATTATTGTTACATGCGTGTTTGTAACATGAGTCTTGAATCAATAGACACACATGCACTCTCTTATTCCATAAATATTACTGGTCAAATTGTATTGAGAAAACGATATTGGTATGCAATCAAGACTAGTTATAACACCTTGTAGAATAATCAGTAATTAATAAACAATTATTAAGGCCCAAAAATGAATTTTAACTAAATGAAAGAATTTGATTATGAACTTCGCATTGTTGCATTCATGGTAAGTATTTAAGTGCTTTCTTATTTAGAGTTTAATGATCAAAATTCAAAACAAAAAGGTATCAGTTTTTGATGTTTTCAAAACGAAAATAACTTAAAATGAGAAAATGGAAATAAATAATATTAATAACATGGACCCAACAGTCGAAGCCTTTACATGGGTCTGTCAAACATTAATGGGTGTTTGACCATTTGTCAAGGTTGCGACTAGGTTTGAATCTTAGCTAAGTGACCCATATTTATATTTTAATCCTGTCATATACAACTGGGCAGGGCACCAAAAAATACAGGTCTAAACTTTCACCTTTTCCCCCATTTTTGATCACATTAGCGAAGCTCTATCGTTTCTCTTCTCTACTATTTCTAGAAATTATAAAATTATATATACATATTTTTATGTATGTCTCACAAAAAACATAGAGAAGAGTGGAAAGTAAAAAAGGAAGAAAAAAGGAGCAAGTCAACATTATAGAATAAAACTTTAATTCTATAATTACAAATATATATTATAGGAAAACATTAATTCTATAATTATAAATCTATATTATACATAACCCTAAATTTCTTCTTAAATCCTTAATTCTAATGTTATTTATATATCTTGGTGTACATATTCTTTTGATTAGAATAGAAAAGGAGTCAACTTGTAGGAAGTGAGGGAACTAGGCCAGCACGTAGCAAGAATAAAAGTTAAATATCAAAAAAATTCTTCGTTGAATCTTTGTTAAGTATACGAAATTTAGATTCATTTAGACCTTTTCTAATAAATAAAAGTACTATTTTATTTGTAAATAAAGTTTTGAAATGGTTTAAATTTATATATATTTAAATGAATGAGTGTAGCAGATACACCCATAGTAGTAGTTACTTATTGAAGTAAATTAATAAGGTAATTTTTTTCCTTCCTAAATATTTATGCAATTAGATAAGGAAATAAAATGCATTATTTGAAGTGAGATAAATCTTTTGTTTTTTTCCTTTATTATATTGATAATTTGTTAAGTAAACATGCTTCAATTGTATGTATTATTCAGAATGCATCAATTTAAGTTCAAAATTACGATAACATAAATGAGCTAATACAAATATATGTATAATTTTATATGTACATCTAGATATTAAGATTATATTTTTGCTTCGTGTACATAGAGATATGCAAGAATGGCATAAGCATTAACAAAAGGTAATGGTGATTCAGGAAAAGTTTTGGAGATTTTGGTGTCTATAACACACCAACTTGATTTTCAAAATGGTTTTCCAAAATGATTTTTGAATATTCCTTGTTTTCAAAATGATAAGTTTCCAGAAACATCCTTTGTTATTTCAAACCTTTTATATTATTTGTACTTTGGTTTATAAATTCTTATATGGTCATAAATTTGTCAATTTTCTTACACTTTGTTTTTGATAGTTTTATATGTTATATGCACATTAACGTTTTATATTAAATATTTCACACCCGCTTTTTAACCAAAGCAACTTAAACTGGATGCACAAGGTTCATAACGACTTGGATTAACTTGAAACTTTAATAAAACATTTATAAGACCCAAAAAAAGGCTCATACAAATTTGAATTCATTCGGAGTTGATCCTATGGATCGGCACTGATCCATACCCTATGGATCAGATATGATCTATATAGTTTTGGAACCACAACCTAAAATCCACATGCAGGTCCGTTACATCCTGATGAAGGTTCCCTAGAGTTTTGTGTCATTTGGATAGGTATCGAGTGAGTTATGGATCTATCATCACTAAATTTTGCTAGTTTCGTGGACATAATCCAACCCACGAGAATTTATCCAAATGGCTTGAAAATTATGCGGAAGGTCCTCCTGCCCATCTACACTGCATGTGTGAATTTTCATTTCATTAATTAATAGTTGAAAGAGTTATGGATGGAACTTCCACTTCAAATTTGAACAAATCGAAAATTTGGTAAGTGGATGGATATGCACCTATTCGTTCCCTATGGATATGTACTTATCCATAAATATTGGATGAGATCCATCAGGGCTCATTCCATCATGATCCCTATCACTCCATTAGCATCTCTTTCAAGTTTGGTTGCAATCCGATGTTCTAGATGAAGATGTTCAATGGACTATACCATTTGAAGACAATTCGACGGGGCTCAACTCCTAAGTATTTACAAACGAAGTCCAAATCCTATGAAATTTGGTAGAGGCATCACGAGGGAATGTGAATGCCAAAAGAATTGACAGGGGATGAAAATATACAAAGTTTATGGATAAGTACTATAACAAACTAAAATTAAGAATAATTCATTGAGAAATTTGAATTCCAAAAATTAGCATGCATAATAAAACAACAATTAAGCCAGGAATTACTGGAACTTATTAAAAAATAAAAAATATTAACAAAGTGGAACGAGTTATGAGTTTAATCGAAAAGGATAAATTATAAATATAGAAAGAGGATAAAAAGATAATTTTTACAAATAAATGAATTTTGCTATATAACCTTTTCTATTAGGTTCATAGAAATGTTTTGGTCAATTTCAATATATATCTTATCAGAATTCGAGCCATTATGCAGAAAATATGAGATAAAAAGATAAGCAAATAAATCAGAATATGTATATATAGGCTTGGGTCAACCTAGAAAATATCCTAGACGAAAAATAGCCCAGGTATATAGTAAACATAAATGATTTAATTTTTATGCGTCATGGCCATTTTTGGTGCGTTGATTTTAGATCTTATGGTCCTAATCCTATCAATAACTTGGTTGTCTACATTTAATCTAGAAATTCAACGATCTAAGATCCCCAGGCTATAAATATACACCTAGTTCTAGTTGTTCTCTCATAGTACAATCTTTTCCCCTTTGGGTTCTCTCCTTTTGAGAGAGATCCGGCCTGAATTATTCTGGGGAAAGAGTTCATGAAATAAAATATATTTGTATAATCCACTTAGAGGTAGGACCTTCAACATCCATAAAGTAAGAGCTTAGGATCATACGTGAGTACAGTGATTTCCTAAACTAGAAGTAGTTTAAAAGTTTAGGGTTTTTAATTGTTTTATTTACGGTTTTCCAGTAGATTTTAGTAGTCTTTTTCTATAATAGTTTCCTCTTTTCTTATAGTTTCTTTTATTTATTTAATCTCTATAAGTTCTTCTTTTTCTATTTTTTATAAGTGCCTTTCTTTGGAGTCTTTCTTGTTAATAATTATTTCTATCAGTTATTTCAGTCCCTTTCCAATCATTTACATTTTTGAGAACTCTAATGTTAGTTTCCAAGCATAGTTTTTAATACTCTTTTAACGTTTGGAATAGAATAATCACATAGGATTATGTGAATATGTATTAGATAATTAGTAACTAAATTTACAGTGTTACATGTAAAAATTGCAAATTTACAATAAAAAGGAATTTGGCTAAATTATGTAGATTTATATAAACTTGTAATGAATTATGGCGAATATTGTAATTGTTAAGACATAAAAAGTAAGTAAAGTATTATGATAATAAAAGAGCAGAAAATTTGTAATAAAGAGAAAAAGAACATAACCTATTATATTATTATTTGGCTAAGAACTGGTCAATAGGTTGGGCTCAGATCTAGGATTGAGCTAAAGGTTAAAGAGAATATAGAGACAGAACTGTTATCAAGTATAACCTTTTAGATTTTTATCATGCTAGTAGTTACTTTATTCATTATGATTTATGTCTAACTTACTCCTTTTTCTTCCACTAGTAGGTTCAAGAGTAGAGGTCGACTTATACTTGTAGGTTGGAAGATTCTATTGCATATTTACCCACTAATGCACTCTCTTCAATTTTGTAACATTGGATTTTGTCATGGTTTGGATTTGTAATTATAAGGGTAAATGTTTTACTGTATACTTTGATTTTGGATGAGATTATGTAAGACATTTGATTTGTACTAAGAATCATTTTTGTATAAAGTACCATTTTGGATAAAAAGTTTTTTTTAATAAATGTATTCGCTGTTTCTTTTTTATGTCTTGTACATTTTAGTCTTTGTGATGTAGTTTAGTTATATCTTCAAATACTTTGCATTTTTCAATATTCCTATTTCGGGATACAAAGGGGTGCAGGATATAATATTTGATATCAAAGCCTAAAGTTACATAATTCCTAAAAAAATATTTTGAAGTAAAGTATTTTTCTAAAGGAGAATGATTTTCAAAATAAAAGGTACTTTTAAAAATAGAACTTTTACATGAGTGCCCTCATATCCACCTCCTTTCCTTGCCTTTTTCTCCTTCTTTTATTGGATTATCTATAGGGTAACCTATCTAAGATTACCTACATAAATTAAGACCATAAATATTTATTGTTGAAATTTTGATTTTTTTGATTAACCATTTAGTTCATCATTTGTGAGTTCTTTGTGGAACCAGAGTAGGATATAAACCTGATATTTTATAAATATTAAATAGGGCCTAGTATGCATAATGCAATTGTAGAGACCAACGATTGCAAGATGACTTAAGGATATTACCGACCAGCTTCAAAAAGAAAATAGTTGATGCGTGCACTATGTCGAGAGTGTTATCGGAAAGACGTTGATCAGAAGGATCGAGTAATGGAAATGGGTAAAGGTCATGAAGAGGCGTTTTCTATCTCTAATTCCTTCTAGTTTATTAAAACTTTATCCAATTTTAGGTCATCCCTCTCTTTTATCTTTGATTCACTAGTTGAGGGGTAGAGGTGTGTGGGGCTATAGCCACAATATCATGAGATATACCATGTAGGTAATATGTATAGTAGGCTTAATAAAGTTGTCCTTTACAGATGTAGTAAATCCTTGTTCCATATAGAACAACATTTGTGTCAATAATTTATTGCTTTTACTTAAATACTTGTCTAGACTCGGAAGTAGTTTCTTAACCTCACAGGAGGACATATATGGTTATTTATGATGAGTTGGGGTTTGAGACTAGAGATTCTAAATATATGGATGTTAGGGGCTTTTCCAGGTATGGGTTGGTTTTGGGTCAAGATAGGTTAGCCATATAGTTGGTTATATTAGTTTTTGACACTAATAATAGACTTGACTGCGATGCCTATATTCTGACATTTGCAAAATAGGAAAATTTTAATGATATATTAGTTAGCTGCATATGGGCTATTCTAATTGCAAGAGAAGAGTTGATAGGCTTGGATATATAATGGACAAACTCTTCAGATTTCCTGCGACTTGAAGGGTCAGTCATATTGAGTTCCATATTTCTCTTAGTGCTTCTCTAGGCGATATCAATTCAGTTCCAATTATGCTGCATTTTTCGAATATTGGAAGAAGTTTAATGGGCTACCTCTAAGAGGAGCGGTTGATTCTTTTATTCTCATTTACGACAATTTAAACATGTAGCATTACCAGTGAGGCACACAGTTCAAAAGGAAAGAAGAGAGTTGAGTTTCATACCTATAGCTAGAAGATTTTCTAGATATAAAGTAATGCTTATAACATTGCTTGGTGTGGATGGATTTAGAGCTCAGTTAGGTTAGCTAAATGACGGGTCATCTCAGATGTTGAAAGAAGAATAGTTACTTAAGGGTGTGCATAGTAGCTGCACTTTAGGATTTACCTATGTAGGAGCAGTTGAGATGGATTATTTTACTCCTTAGATCTATCTTTTTCCTATGATAAGAGCTTTTCAGATGTATTTTGAGAAAGACATTGGACTTCAACCGTAGCAGAAATATTTTGGGGAAAAAAGAATTAAGGAATTGTTGGATAAGGTTGGTAAGAGTAAGCATTTTTGGATGACAGACACCATTCTTCTTTTTTACATGGGAAAATAGTGCCATTAGCTTTGTAGTAATCACAAGTAAGTTGTTTAAAAAGAAATATTATTAGTTGCCTCATGCAGACGGTCTTTTTCGTTATTTAGTAGGAGCCAAGATTTTCCCATAGTTAGATTTCTTTATTAGTGATTTCCACAATCAGTGAGTAATGGAATAGATTAGAGGAGAATACACTGGTAGAACACCCAATAGTTTTTAAAAAGCAGTTTCCATACCTTTTGGACAAACTTGTAACTAAGTCTAATTATTGGCTTACGTTGTAGGGTGTTTGGTGAGGTTTTGGAGTAAGTTAGTAGGGGTCTTTGTAGATGACATGTTGGTATAATCAAAATGTAGTAAAGGATAAATATGACATTTAGTAAAGGTACTTAGTACCTTATAAGCACATAGATCCATGACCAATTTCTCTAAGAATCACTTTTGGAAGGTGAGGAATTTTCTTGGATCAGTGGATTATTATAAAAAGTTATTGAAACTTTTACAAGATACATATTATCTTGACCTACCTCACCGAGATAAGTTTAGCTTTTATAGGAACAAATTGAAAAACTATTTTTAAAGAGTTATGAGTAACACTTTAGTATCATTAGTAAGGGGATCCAATAGAGTAGTTACCTCGGAGTAACTACCATCGGTTTTTAGTTAATTCATGGTGGCATTACTTATTAAGAGAAAGATTTGAAATTTAAGTAACCATATTTGGTTGGTTTATTTTTCCTCTACCACAAATTGAAACTTAAGAAAATAAAGATTAAGTAAGTTTGAGTTTTGATGGTTCTTTTTTGTTTTTTTTGTACTCTTTGTAAAAGTAGGAATGTAGTGGATGCTAAATTCTTGGATTTTGGTACAAAAATTCATGGAATGAAAGCATTGGAAATATATTTAAATTCTATGGAAATACCTTGTAGTGTGTTGTGGTAAGTTCTCCAAGAACGAGGAACAATCAAGATTAAGTTTAAGAATAGTGATTAGAACCTTAGAAGATTTAACTTAGAAGTATACCTTGAAATTTTGATAGGATATGTGGATAAATTTATCCTTCAGTTATGTTCAATGAATGAGGGTTTGATATTTATCAAAGTTATTTCAGTTGGGCATGTGACGAGGATCCTAGAATTCCGTTTGAAGGAAAATAAGGATAAGTTGGTACCTAATTATAAGAATTTGATTGATAGAATAGATCTTTGTATGGTCATTAAATTGACGTTAGTAGTGAGTTAAAACCTACATGTTTGTGTTCTTTACATAGAAGGGAGATAAACATTTCAAACGGATTACGGACCTGCTATATATTTGCGTTCAAGAATTTTTTTTTGAACAAGAGTACATTATTTCGGAAAAAGGAAGTTTGTATATCCATTGTAAGGCTAACCCTACATATCTATTTATATAAACTTAGAAATGGTTCTTTAAAAGACAGCAGGCTTTGGTATGAAATTAGTATTTTTGAAAAGTTTCTTAAAATAACATTACTGCAAAACTGGCATGTTGCTTCTGTTGTTTACCCTCTATTGCTTTGGTTCTACAACCGAAGAAATTACAGATGATGCAATAAGCGAAAAAACGTTACTTTGGCTGGGAAACCAAAGCATTAACTCTTTTTTGCTTCGGTTCTTACCCCATGTTGCTTCAGTTTAACATCCGAAGAAAATTAAGAAGATGCAAATAGATCCAAATTTATTGCTTCTGGTATACAACTGAAGCAACAAAATCGTTCTTTTTTGCTTCCGTTCCCAGCAGCCGAATCAAAAAAGGGGTAATGGGATTTAAAAGATCGTATATATTGCTTCTGTTGTGCTTACATCAGAAGAAAAAACTATGTTTGACAAAAAAATAATACCCCTTTGCAGATCACTATAATTCTGAAATAAACAATGGGTATATCTCGCAAATAATAATTTGTTGCAATTATATAATCAGGCTATATAACAATATAAATTGGACAACTGAATGTACTAATTTCATTGGTAGTGTTATAATCTATACTTTTAAGAGAAACAACATAACATAAAACAAAATAATTCAGTAATACTGCTAATCATCTGGCCATAACATAAGAAAGTACCAAGTACAAACAAAGAAGTACACCTTACTAATTATGGAATCACAGTTTTTAGGTGTAGTGCGGTATTTACTAAATGCAGCTCTTACTAAAAGCCAAATTTTCAGAAACAAACCAAGCCTTGGTGAATATAGTTTCTCATAAAAAAAATTCAAACATGTTGCTCTCTGATTGTTGGTTACAATCTCACATAATTCAGTACCTGGACAACAAAGCAAAATGGACATTTTAGTGAATATCCAGCAATGATGTTGCTAACAACGGATGATTTTATTGTAGCTAACAACAGGTAAACACTTGACAATTTAGAAAATTTTATTCTATATATTGATATTTAAAAACAACAACATCACCAATGTTAACTCAGAGATGCAAATTGAGTTGGCAAACTAATCTTGCAACCCAGTTTTTCAAACTGAGTTTGCAACCTAATTTTGCAAACTGAAATGCAACTCAGTTTCTCAAACTAAGTTTCAACTCAGTTGCAAACTCAATTTGCAATGCAATTCAGTTTTGCAATTGGGTTTTCATTGCAACTTAGTTTTGCAACTGGGTTTGTAATGCAAATCAGTTTGCAACTGAGTTTGCACTACATAATGCAAACTAAATCTGCATTGCAACTTAGTTGTGCACAGCAACCCAACTACAAACTGAGTTGCAACGCTAACACTCAGTTTATACTAAGTTTGCACTTCAATTCGGTTTATACTGAGTTTGCATTTCAACTCAATTTGCAAATAAAAGCCAAGTAAACTCTCCATGCAACTAAGGTACTCGTAAAGAATATACCTGTATTTGTTTATATATTCTTGGAACTAAACAACTCATATTTTTGGAATTGCAGTTATGAAACTGCATATGCTCATGATGCTTTACATGCATTTGTAAACAACGGTTTTGAAACTTACCCATATATTCTAAATTAGATATGTTGCTGTTTCTATTCAAAATTGTTTGAATATTGAAACTGTATGAACTTTCATATGAAAAGCGGGCACATGTCCAAAATCTTGGGTATATTAGTTCCAGGAAATATGTTTAATTCCATTTAAAAATTGTAATAAATCACAAACTCTTGTTACATAGTTAGTCATAGTTGTATTGGTTTCAGTCTCATGATTTACATGAGACCATTAAACATTTTGAATTAACATTCCTATTGTAAACGAATATACAACCCCTACTTAGCATTGTACGCTTTTACAATTAACATTCCACTAAATTTTGATGCCTTCATTGCATTATTTCACTTTGGCTGCATAATAATGTAGAACAACATAACCCTATGTTATCCCAATTTTTATTTTAAAAGAAATTTCTTACTCTAGTTTTCTCTATTTAATCTGTAACTATCTCTATATTTGCTGGCCAATTACCTGGATTGAATCTCTTCAAAATAAGATGTAGCCTTGGCATGGATTAATATGCGCATAAGCAATCACTAGCTAGCTGAATATGTAAAATAAGAAAATCACTAGCTAGTTGTAACATGTTACCAGATGTGTGAAATTAACTTGATGATTACGAATAAATCAATTACTAAGATAAAGTATGTTATAAATCTGACTAAATGAACAACAAATCCTCAAGATTGGCGGTAGGGTTACTTTGATAACTTTCATATTGGTTCTCTCTATTCTGACTTGTGCTATTTTACCATCTTCCTTGTTATTAATTTCTCACTATTGCAATAAAATTCTTATTATTTAGAAATACATGCATATTAATTTATGTTCTTTTGAATTAATAACTATTTTAAGCAAACTGACGATGCTTTAAATTTTTTGAAACGTTTGACAATTTGATGATTAAGCATCATAAAAATTGCAGATAGTGACGATGCTTTAATATGAAAGTTCTTGACTAAATGCACATTTATATTCACATATTTATTCTTGTTTAGTTGAATAAATGAACATTTTTGGGTATTTTATACGATCAAACCTTGTTTTAAATATTTTCAAAATCATCACTCGTTTTGGGAGGAAAAATGGTCATTTGTGCATGTTTTAATTTGTGAAATCTTTTACTTGTTCCATGTACTTATCTCTTATAGGAATTTAAGAGCTAAACTAATATATACACATGAAGAGATGAAGGAAGGCATGCATATACATAAGAGAAGGCAAAGAAATAATTCATTCTATGGGTAGTGGAGGCCCTCACCTTTTAGCTAGCCCACCTTATTCTTAAGCTTCATATTAAAGACTAATTGGATGAGACAAAAGGCTTCATGCATTCTACATGACTTATTAGTGGCTAAAACAAGATTAGAATGTTCATGAATGGGTATTTTTGGTAGTCCCCAACAAAAGTGATTAGGGTTTTAGGGTTTAGAACATGTATAAATACCCCTTCATGTTGAAGTAAATCCTATTCTCTTTTATGGTCTTCTTTATTATAGTTGAGAGGAGAAAAGTTCTCTTTTTAACTTAGCCAGTTTCTTTCTTGTTCTATTTAGATTTTCTTCCATTTTGCTTTCTTTTCCAATGTTGAAATTTACATGTGTTAATATGATAACATACATTAGAAGCTAAGCCCCTACAATTTAGGGGTAATGAATCTCTCTAATTTTATGTAAGTTCAACATTTATATGGTTTTTGATCTCTCTAATTTGTGCTTCATGTTAGTGGATTTTGATGTAAGTTTATACCAATGGGGTTCGATAGTTTATGTTGCATATGCAAATGAGCTATTCTTATTCAATATAAACAAAAATTACATCAATATTTGCTAAGTGGTTTTTGATTATGAAATAGAAGCAAGATCAGAATTTGATGATCTATGTCACTAGTTACAATAGCGAATAGATCATACTTAAAATAGATTTCTTTGCTTTCATTTTCATGAGAACAATGAGTGGGTTTACTTGATTTGTTATAATTTGATAGTTTATGTTATGTTAACTAATAACATAAATAAACTACGCTTATGATAGATGTAACATTTATGTCACTTAATATTAAAAACAGAGATCATATATTGCATGTTTATTCATTTACATAAAAATGAGAGGGGATTTACCTCTAAATTGCTCTCTAATCTCATACTTACCTTTCAATTTAGTTTCTAGTTTTCATTCATTTTTGTTAGTAAAACAATCCAAAGTACGGTTTAATTTGATTGAGTAAGATTGAAATTACTTATTTCCTTGCGGATCGACCCGTACTCGCCTCTGTACTAACAATTGTACGTCGTGTGCTTGCGGTTTTGTTATGATATTTCGTGCGAAGGTTTTGTAAGTGATAGAATATCTGTTTGTGACAGTTTTCTAAGTGATAAAATAGACCTCAAGCGCATGACGTAAACCTGTTGTACGTTAGCGAGTACGGGTAGATCCACGGGGAAAGAAGTAATTTTAATCTCACTCAATCAAATTAAACCAAACTTTGGATTGCTTTAACTAACAAAAAATGATGAAAATTAGAAACTAGTTTGGAGCTAAATATGAGATTAGAGAGCAATTTTGACGTAAATCCCCTCTCATATTTATGTAAGTTAACAAACATACGATATATGATCTCTATTTTTAAGTGAAATAAATGTTGCATTTATCACAAGCATAGCTTATTTATGTTATCAATTAACACAATGTAAACTATCAAACCTTAACACAACAATTAAACCACTTATGATTCTCATGAAAATGGAACTAAAGCAAAAACTATTTTAAGCATGAACTATGAACTATTAATTAGAACTATAGCCATCAAATTTTGTTCTTACTTTCATTTCAAAATCAATAACCACTTAGAAAATATTGATGTAAATTAAGTTTATATTGAATAAGAGTAGCTTATTTGCATATGCAACATAAACTATCGAACCTACTTGTATAATCTTACATCAAAATCCACTAACATGAAGCACAAATAAGAGAGATCACAAATCATACAAATGTTGAACTTACATAAAATTAGAGAGCTTCATTACCCCTAGATTGTAGGGGCTTAGCTTCTAATGTATGTTACCATATTAACACATGTAATTCTCAACATTGGAAAAGAAAGCAAAATGAAAGAAAATCTAAACTGAACAAGAGAAAAAACTAAACTAAGTGCATGTAAATAAATCTAAACTATGAACATAAAGTAGAGAGCATGTAAATAAATCTTAGCTATGAACATAAATTAGAAAGCATAGAAATTAAATTGCATTAAAATAAGAGATTACATTAAAGAAAATGGCTAAGTAGTCATGAAAATAAAAAGAGAGCTTTTCTCCTCTCAACTAAACTAAAGAAGAGCGTAAAAGAGAAGAGGATTTACCTTAACAAAAAGGAGGTATTTATACATGTTCTAAACCCTAAAACCCTAATCACTTGGGGACTACCAAAAATACCCCTTCATGAAGCTTCTAATCTTGTTTTAGCCACTAATAAGTCATGTAGAATGCATGAAGCCTTTTGTCTCATCCAATCAGTCTTTAATATGAAGCTTAAGAATAAGGTAGGCTAGTTGAAAGGTGGGGGCCTCCACTATCCATAGAATGAATTATTATTTTTGTCCTTATCTTGTGTATATGCATGCACTTCTTTCATCTCTTCATGTGTATATATCATTTTAGCTCCAAAATTCCTATAAGAGATAATTACATGGAACAAGTAAAATATTTCACAAATTAAAACATTCACAAGTGACTATTTGTTCTCAAAATGAGTGATGATTTTGGAAATATTTAAAACATGGTTTGATCATATAAAATACCCAAAAATGTTCATTTATTCAACTAAACAAGAATAAATATATGAATATAAATGTGAATTTTTACGTGCACATCACATACCCCACACTTATATTTTTACTCGTCCTCGAATAAATTAAAGAAACTAAGATAAATCCACTTTTGTAGGGAGCACTATTGCATTGAGTGTATGCAACAAGCCGTTAAACCTCTAGGTACCCCTAGTAGGACGAGTGTTGTCTCGTGAGGGTTTTCAACGAATACTACCCTCAAAATATAAATGTTAAATGTAAAAAATATTTACAAAAATGCAATTTTCGAAACAATATTTACAAATGGGTAATTTACCATTAAAAATGACACGAAGAAGTTAAAACAAGTTGGGTCATCACTTTGAAATTTTATACTGTTACTAAGCAAAACTTCAAACAAAAGTCCATTTATTATTACAAAATCCTCAAGCTTGGCTAGTTGTTGCGGTTGAAAACATAATGCAAATATGAAATGAATTCTATAATCGATATCAACAATCGTAAAATGGCATCTCAATTTCCTTTTGGTTAACAAGTTAGGTTAAATAAGTGAAGAGTGTGCTTGGATTTCAAGCGCTTACTCTCTCTTTATTATGAAAGATATTCACATTACTATTATTTACAACTACCTAAGTATACCACCCCTACACTGCATTATGACTTACGTGAGGGTCGGTAATCCTTAGGTGTCCAACTCATGAATGAGACCAAGATATAACCAACGCACTGCATTACGGCTTACGTGGGATATGAGACTGAGCTTGGCTAGTTTGCACACCAACACTAGATGTACTAGCAATGTTGGATACCCTTGGATTATTATTGTATACATATATTCTTCTCCTTCTTTCTCCCTTTTTTTTCTTTTTTTTTTCTTTTTTAACATAAGAGGGAGAGAGTTAAGTGAGAATATCTTAGCACAACTACACTTAAAAGATCTAGAATGTTATCGCAAGTAGTCTAAATCAACCATTCAATTAATTGGATTACAATTTAGAAAACATTTCATACTCATCACCTACGAATCTCCCTATATACTTGTTACAACAAATTTGCTCATAATTCAAACTTTCCTTTCGTTATCCGTTAAGAGAAGTAAATTTTCAAACATTTTAACCGAACGACTAAAATTGTATGCTAACTCCACCATGTCTTATTTAAAAGTGAATAGAAATGCAATTTTTTTTTTTTTTGAATTTCTGATTTTTTTGATTTTTTTTAGAGAAAAAGGGGGGAAAATGCAACCTTAAACTATGCAAAGCAGAATGAAAATAAGACTCCGCCCTACATTTGATTTCGACTGTGTCCCCACAGTCAATGCATGACACAATGAGTGAACGGAAGAGAAATATTTATATATTTACAAAGGAGTGTTAAACATAACTTTCTTACTTGACGTAGCATGACTCATAAAGAATCATGAGCTCCTCCTCTCGATCAGTGGGCAATTCCAAGAATGGTTTTAGACATTGACCATTGACTTTGAATATGGATCCAATCTTGGGTTTTCCATTTCGATGGCACTGTGTGGAAAAACAGTTCGAACAACATATGGTCCGGTCCATCTTAACTTTAACTTCCCAGGGAATAAATGAAGTCGTGAGTCATACAATAGAACTTTTTGGTTTGGAAAAAACATATTTCTTAGGATTGACTTATCACGAAAAACTTTAGTTTTTTCCTTGTAAACTTTTTCGTTTTCGTATGTGTCATTCCTAATTTCTTCTAATTCGTTAAGTTGCAATTTCGGTTTTCGCTAGCTTGTTCAAGATTAAAGTTTAAGTTCTTTATTTCCCAAAGTGCTTTATGTTCAAGTTCAATGGGTAAATGACAGGCTTTACCGTAAACCAATCGGAAAGGGGACATTCCAAGATTAGTTTTAAAAGCAGT
This sequence comes from Allium sativum, assembly GCA_030737875.1. NCBI lineage: Eukaryota > Viridiplantae > Streptophyta > Magnoliopsida > Asparagales > Amaryllidaceae > Allium > Allium sativum. Next base: position 229,843,501 of record CM060918.1, read on the forward strand.
ACGGTAAGACCAATGCATAACAGTTAATTTCTATGACCAATCTTTTCGATTTTTATTTACAGTTTTCTCCAAAATCTGTTTTATTTGATGATTCGACACCTCTACTTAACTACAAGTTTGAGGATGATAAGGAGTGGATAACTTGTAAGTTATCGAGTATTTCTTCATTAAGGATTCAAAAGATCGATTATAGAAATGTGTTCCATTGTCGTTTATTATTGTGCGAGGTGTGTCGTACCTCGAAAAGATGTTTATTTCACAACAATTTTATGATCATTTGTTTTACATGGAATGGCTTCGACCCATTTTGAAACAAAGTCGAAGGCAAGAAGAATATACACATTTCCGAAAGAAGTTGGGAACGATCCCATAAAGTTAATACCCCAAACATCAAAGATTTCGATCGTAAGGATGGGGTTCAAAGGCATCATATTTCGTCGAGAAATATTTCCTAGAATTTGGCAATGATTGCAAGTTTTACAGAATTTGAACGAGTCTTTAAAGAGAGTAGGCCAATAAAAACCACATTGAAGCACCTTTTCAGCGGTTTTTCAGGGGCCAAAATATCCGCCGCACGCACGATTATGGCAGAATGAGAGAACACTCCTAATTTCGCTATCACGAACATATAGTCGATTGATTTGGTCTAGACAATACTTAAACAAGTATGGGTCGTCCCAGTAGAATTATTTCACTGGGGAAAGAAATTTGTATTTATCTTGTTTGGACCAAAAAGTGTCAATTTCCTTAGTGACTAGATAGTTCACTATGTCGGCGTACCGAGGATCGATTGAAACAAAAAGGAATTGTTCATCAGGAAAGGTTTCATTGATTGGCAAAGAAGATGGTGCGTTCAGAAGACAAGACAAGATCGGCTATGAAATGAACGAATGTCCTTAACGCATTTTGGAATGGGTAGTTTTGAAATAACATAAACTTTTGCTTTATCTACCTCAATGTCAGTATATGAAATTACATGTCCAAGGACAATGCCTTGTTTGACCATAAAGTGGCATTTTTCCCAATTCAACGTTAAGTGTTTTTCTTTACATCAATTTAAAAAAAGCTCAAGATGATGTAAGCAAGAGGAAAAAGAATCTCCAAAGATCGCGGAATCATCCATAAAAACCTCAAGAAAGCGTTCGATCATATTGGAAAAGATGTCAACCATACATTGTTGGAAAGTCGTAGGAGCGTTGCAAAGTCCGAAAGGCATGCGTCGATAAGCGGATGTACCTAATGGACATGTGAAAGTCATTTTCTCTTGATCTTCGGGAGCGACTAGAATTTGGTTATAGCCGGAATAACCATCAAGAAAGCAATAGAATTCGTTACCGTCTAAGCGTTCGAGCATTTGATCGATGAAAGGGAGAGGAAAGTGATCTTTACGTGTTGCATCATTTAATTTGTAATAATCAATGCAAACATGCCAACCCGTTTCAGTACGAGTTGGAAAAATTCATTTTATTCGTTTGCGAAAATTGTGAGTCCGGACTTTTTAGGAACAACGTGAAAGAGGCTGACCCATAAGCTATCAGAAAAGGGGTAAATGATACCATTGTCAAGAAGTTTAAGAATTTCTTCGCGAACTACCTCTTTCATGTTAAGGTTAAGCCTACGTTGTGCTTCGCGAGTGGGTTTGGCTTTGTCGGTTAAGTGAATACGATGTCGAACGATTGCATGGCTAATTCACTTGATGTCAGAAATGGACCAGCCGATTGCATTGTTGTTTTGAGAAAGAGTTGAATGAAGAGAAATTTCTTGATCATGAGTTAAATTTGAAGAAATTATGTCAGGACAAGTTTCGTTATCACCTAAGTAGACGTACTTAAGATGATCGAGAAGAGGTTTATGATCCAACTTTGGTGGTTTCTCGATCAAAGAACTTGGTTGAGATTTGGACTCGACTGAAAGTGATTCAAATGGAACTGTGTATTCGACTTTGTTTGGAGCATTGCGGAACAATTTTTTGTACTCGACCTTACGTTCATCATTGAGGTCGATCGATTCGTGTTCGAAATTTTTGAGAATGGAATTCACTTCCAAGGTTTGGTCACATGATTCATTCGAATGACTTTCAAGATTGAAAATATTAAGATCTAAAGTCATGTTTCCAAAAGAGATTTTCATTGAACCATTGCGACAATTTATTAGAGCATTTGAAGTGTCCAAAAAGGGTCGGCCTAAAATCAACGGAATTTGACTCATTGGGTTATTCATGGGTTGGGTCTCCAAAACAATGAAATCGACAGGGAATATGAATTGACCAACTTTGATGAGTGCATCCTCGATTTCTCCAACGGGTTTCTTAATCGATTGATCAACAAATTAAAGAGTTATTTTCGTTGGTTTAAGTTCACTCAAGCCAAGTTATTGGTAAACGGAATGTGGAATCAAATTGACACTTGCACCCAAATCAACTAGGCAATTGTTAATTATTTTATCTCCTATCGTGCACTAGATCATAGGCATCTAGGATCTTTATATCTGACAGGGAGCGATTTGGTCAAGACTTCGCTAAGTCTAGCAGCTTAGGCGATTTTCTTGGATACACGGGTGTGTCGTTTTTGTGTACAAAAGTATTTGAAAAATTTAGTGTAGGTTGGGACTTGTTGAATGATGTCAAGAAGAGAAATGCTGACTTTCACTTGTTTGAAAATTTCTAATATTTTTTCCATTTGGTCTGAATGTTTCTTTGGTCGAAGACGATGAGGAAATGGAATACAAAACTCAGTAGGTCAGTCTTCTTGAGTTGGAGAAGAATTATACTCAGAATTTGGACCAATATCATTCGTGGTTTTAGAAGAGTCGAGAGGAAGATCCAGTACATAATTTGGGTTTTCAACTTGATTATCGATTTTCTCACTGGATTGTAAAGTCGTGATAGCATTCAATTGAGTTGGATTGCTATCCTAAATGACATGAGCTTGGTTTGGATTTGGATTTTGGCTCTCAGGGTTTGGAATGGGTTGATTCGGGAAAGTGCCTCTTTCCTGTTCACTTATGGATTTGGCCAACTGACTCATTTGCATTTTAAGTTTAGCGATCGACTGACTCGTGTTTACCATGTACGAAGTCAATAAATTTTGCAAATTTTTATTTGATTGGATATTTTGAGTCGTTTCTTTTCTCAATGTTTGGAGATTTTTCTCAAGTGAAGTCAATCGTTTATTGTCTTGGGGAACAAAAAATTGTTGCGCTTGGTTTTGAGAAGGTGGCGCAAAATTTTGGGATTGATTTTGTTGAAAGGGGGGATTGGAAGGATTATTCGGAAATGGTTGAAACGGGGTCGAACCAAATTTGAATTTGAGTTGTTTAGGGTCCAAGAGAAGTTAGAATGATTTCTCCAACAGGATTATATGTTGGAGAGAATTGGTCGTTCCTAACTTTGTTGAAAGTGTTGAGTTGTTCTAACTAGTGTGGGCATTGATCGACAATATGGGTAAGATCGTTACATTTGAAATACGTGGGTTGAGAAGTTTGAGCTTGATTCATTTGATTTGATGAAAGGACATTATCGAATTTGGTTAACATCACGTCGATTTTCGCTTCTAAAGCCGATGAAGACCCTACTGAATGAGCGTTTGATCGGGAATAAATCGACTTCTCATTAGATCATCCCCATTAAGCTGATTTTTCGGTCAAATTTTCGAGAAATTGCCAAGCAGCATCGTGATTTTAGGCTAGAAAATTTCCCTGACATATTGATTGCATGATTCAAGAGTTATTTTCGAGTCCATCGTATAAAATTTGACAAAGAGTCCATTTTTTGAAATTGTGATGCAGACATTTGACTAGAAGTTCTGTAAATTTTCGAAATATTTTGCAAAGGATTCACCCCCAAATTGATGAAAATTAACGATTTCGTTTCGAATTTTGGATGTTTTTCCCAAAGGGTAAAATTTCTTTAAAAAAACTTTCACAGATTCTTCCCATATTCCAATTGTATTTGAAGGCAAGCTATAAAACCATTTTTCGGCGTAATCGTTAAGTGCAAATGGAATTAGCCTAAGTTTGATTCCATTGTCACTTATTTGTTGAAATTTCATGGTTGCACAAACTTGTTCAAATTTTGTTAAGAAAATGTAAGGATCATCACATTCAAAATTGCCAAATTTTGGAAGCGTATTTATGTGATTCGAACGAATTTCAAAGTGGTTACCCGTTGGGGCGGACAATATGATGCATGAAGGAATAGAAACTCGATCGGGGAAGATTTTATCCATAAGAGTTTTAGGGGGATTTTCTTTCGCCATGGTTGAAGGAATGTTTGTTCGAACTAAACGATTGGTGGAAGGGTCACGTATCCAATGATTCGTAGAAGTATCGTGAGTCCAAATACTCATGCACTAGCGAGAAGAATAAGTGAAGAAGAGGAAGAACAAATTTGAGAAGAGAAGCAAATTTTTTAAAAATAAATAAATAAACGAGGATTGTTTTGAATTTTTTTCTTTGTCTTTTTCGAATTTTTCTTTGTTTTTTGTTTTTTAATGAAAAAAAGGAAAGAGATGTTAAAAATGTTACAAAAGGATTTTTTTTTAATTTTTGATGATTTTTTTTAAAAGAGAAAGGAAAGTAGATTTTTTTACAAAATGAAAATATATTTTTTTTGGAATTTTTGGATAAGAGAAAAAAAAGATTTGATTTACAAATGAAGACGATTTTTTTAATGGATTTTTGGTTTTTTTTCTATTTTTTTGTTTATTTTATACATGCATAAATCTAATGCAACTAAATGAATGCAGGGATTAACTACAAATTTTTAGTCCTTAGCGGCTCCTAACCCAAAATTATATAATGACACGTTTGATTAAATTAAACAAAAAGTTTTCAACCAGTTAACGGACAGTAATTATCGATGCACCAGGAATCACCCTAGAAATGGAGTCGAAGGTTTAAGTACCTTCAGAGGAACAATCGTTATAATATTTACGAATCACCGTAATATTTATAAAGGATTATTACTCTGCCGTAGTCTAGACACCGAGATTTTTTTTTTCAAAATAAATCAACAATCAAAATATAATTAAGCCCTAGGTGAGCCCGCGACTCCCTTAAGTCCAACGTCTAACCGTTACTATTAGTCAATTTCTACGATGATATGCAATTTTCTGGGCTAAGGAAGAGTAATGAACTCCCCACCTTATGCGAATTGGGGTGTGCCCTTAAGAAAAGAAAATAAGATGAGAATGTATGCAAAACAGAAAATTAAACATGTATTAATAATGCAACTACGAATGAATTTTTATTTTGTTTTTGGATCTTTTAATGCAAATGCAAGCAAACAACAATGCAATTAAAATAAAGGAGTTAAAACACGATAACTGAGCATGCAGAATTTATTTAGCAATTTTTTTAAGTGGCGTTTTTTAGCAAGCAAGCAAGTGAAGCAAAGCAAAGTGCAATCCTTAGTAAGCAATTCTTTGTTTTATCTGGTTTGACTACCTGAAAAATGAAGACGATATATAAACAAATGAAAGGAAGGATTTTTGTTTTTTTTGTTTTCATTAAGAGAAAATAAAAATGAAACTAAAAATAAAATGAGTGAGAAACAAAAGAAAATAAAAACAAAAGGCAAAGGAAATGATAATTTTTTTTAAACGAAAAAAACTAAAATAAAATGAAACAAAAATCAAAACAAAAGTAAAACGCAAAATTGGAAGTTTTCCTCAAGATCACAACAAGAAAGAAATCTCTTTTTTTAATTTACTTTAAAAAAAAAAATATGAAACAAATCAAAAGAAACTAACAAAAGGGGTGAAATTAAAACTTAAATATAAAACAATTAGGTCCACAAGCCCACTCGAAACAACCTAGGCCCGATTGGAAGCACATAAAAGCAAGGCCACGAAATCGAACCTGAGACTTCTTTCCTCTGCTAAATTAAAACCACGGAGACCAAATCAAAATCCACTAAAACCGTAATATTTTTTTTTCTCGATCTAACTTCGGAATTGTTCATAAATTTGGGCATTTGGTTGGAGGTGATGCTCAAGTGGTTTAGGGTTTCGGATGTGCCGTAGGGTGCAATTTGGCTGTTGAAATTCAGTCCAGTGTTGCGAGTTGTTTGGGGGTTGATTGACGAGAAGTGGAGCTGCGTGGTTGGTATGTTGAGGTGTTCTGGTTTTGGGGATGAGGATCGGTAGTTTGTGACTGAATTAGGGAGGCGAAGATGGAGGCGCATGCTTGATTCGTGAATGGAAGGCATGAAGATGGTATGATGGTACCTGTTGTTACTCGGCAAGGCAGTGACGGTGATGAGTTGCAGAAGAGATGATGGTGAGTTTTTGTGGTTTCGGGTGTGATGGTAGCTGGTTAATGAAATGGAGACATGGTAAGTGAATGGTTGTTGTTTGGTCGGGGAGGTGGCTGATGAGGTTTTGAGTATGTGTTGTTTGAATTGATGGTGTAGAATTGAGTATGGTGGGGTTTGAACTGTTTCTGATATGTGAAGATGAACGAATTGGTGAAACAGTAGTGTGGAACTGAGTAGGGATGGCTTCGTGTGAGTTGCGAAAGTTTGCATGGTGGACAGAGTTGGCTAGGAGGGGATGGTGATTATTTATTGAAGTGGTGATGCAGGGTGTTCAAATGCTGTGGTTTTGACAAAAGTATGGGAGTGTGTGTAAGAGGAGTGAAGTGATTGTAATGAAGCATGGAGTTGGTTGCTTACTTGGCTGAAGCTGTATGGTTTGTTGTTTAGAAGAGTTGATGGTAGATCTTGAGAAGAAGGTGGTTACTGGCTTGATGACTTGTGTATGGTTGTATGGAGAATGGCTGAGGTAGGCTATCTTGAGTTGGTGTATAAGCGGATGAGGTCCGTCACCCGCAGTGATGATCAAGGCAGTTGTCGATGGATGTAGAGCACTTGTTTTTGGTTGTATGGTAGTTTTAAGCAACGGATGGGGTCAGGGAGAAGAAATTGTTGTAGTCTGGTAAAAACACAAATGCTGCTCTAAAAATAGTTGTGAGAGGAATGCAAAATGTGTGTTTGAAAAGAATTGTTGTTGTGTTTCTCCTCCTTTTTTTTTTTTTTTTTTTTTTTTTTTAAGTATGAAACTATGAACAAAGCACAAGAATGAAAGTGACCAATGCAAGATGCACAAGAACAATGGTATTAGCAAAAACAGAAAACTGGAAATATGCAAAATGTGAGCAGCTAAGGGCATCTCCAGTGGGTTAAGCCCGTAATATTCAGTGGTCTGAACATTACAAGCTTAATCACCGAAGTTTCCCCAATGGTTAGGTGCCAATTTAACAGGTGTCTGGCTTCTGGCGCCTATTAAATAGACGTCTAACCATTATGACCAGCGATAAGCAAAACTCTTCACCGGAGAAAAAAGAAAAGAACCGGAAAACAAAGAAAAGAAGGAAAGTTGACTGGAAAAAAGGGGATCTTGACGCCTATAAAATAGACTTCAAAATTTGGAGTCTATAAAATAAGTGTCAGGATAAGAATTAGGATCCTGAATCTTAAGCTTAATATCAAGCCTTAACGCAACGACTGGACCAAGTTTACTTAATATTACATCCGTAATAGCAACTGCTGGAGTTGCCCTAAACACAGTAGCAACTAAAATCTAAAACAGAAGTAGTTTTTTTAAAAACTGCAAAGGAAATGCACAGAGGCAACATAAAATTGTGTATTGCAAGAGGATGAAGCCAAACTATGTTGTAGAGGAAATGCACAGAACCCTGACTGTGTATGGAGTGCACAAAGTTTGAAATAAATTGCACAGAAATTGAGCACTGGAGCAAAACTGCATCAAGCCAGAACAAAAATGCACAAGGCGCTATATTTTTTTTTTTTAAAGTGAAACTATAACACAAGGAAACGAATACACACTTCGAACAAACAACATACAAACGTGAACAAAATGAAACAAATCAAACACAAAACTTTTTTTTTTAAAGAAAGAGGAAAGAAACTAACAAAAGAACTCAAAAACAAACACGACGAACACAATACTAGAATGACAACAAAATACGAAAATGCACACAACGAACACACAACATTTTTTTTTTTTTTTTTTTTTTTTTTTTTTTTTTGAATATGACGGCTAACACTAAAGATAAGCAAAAATTAATCCGAAGAATAAAGCTAAAATTAAATTCATTTCCCGGCAACGGCGTCAAAAACTTGTTCGACAATAGAAATTCTATCGAATTAGAAAATCATTGCGAAGTGCAATAGACTGCAAGCGCACGACGTACACTTGTAGTACGTTAGCGAGTACGGGTCGATCTACGGGAAAAGAAGTAATTTTAATCTCAGTCAATCAAAATAAACCAAACTTTGGTTTGCTTTAATTAACAATAACTAATGAAAACTAAAAACTAAGTTGAGAGCTAAAAATGAGATTAGAGAGCAATTTACAGGTAAATACCCTCTCATATTTATGTAAGCATAGTTTATTTATGTTATTAATTAACACAACATAAACTATCAAACCTTAACACAACAATTAAACCACTTATGATTCTCATAAAATAGAACTAAAGCAAAAACTATTTTAAGCACGACCTATGAACTATTAATTAGAACTATAGCGATCAAATTTTGTTTTTACTTTCATTTCAAAATCAATAACCACTTAGCAAACTGTGTTTATATTGAACAAGAATAGCTTATTTGCATATGCAACATAAACTATCTAACCCACTTGTATATACTTACATCAAAATCCACTAATATGAATCACAAATTAAAGAGATCACAAATCATACAAATGTTGAACTTACATAAAATTAGAGAGCTTCATTACCTCTAAATTGTAGGGGTTTGGATTCTAATGTATGTTATCATATTAAAACATGTAAATTTCAACATTGGAGAAGAAAACAAAATGAAAGAAAATCTAAATAGAAAAAGAAAAAAAACTAAACTAAGTGCATGTAAATAAATCTAAATATGAACATAAAGTAGAGAGCATGTAAATAAATCTAAGTAATGAACACATAGTTTTCATAACTGCGCCGCACGTCGAACCGTGATAGTCCAAGATCAGAGGTTTTAAAGGTTCGATCGGTCGAACCGTAAGAGCCGTGCACATATGAATTTTAATTAAAACTAGTATATTCATAAAAATTTGAGTTTGGCAAGGAAAACTGGAAAAACTTCTTCATACCGTCCCACATCCTTTGTATCCATTTATAAATAAGTGTCCATGTCACTGACTTTACAATTGCAGTCTGCAGGCTTGCTTTTCTAAGTAAGATATTAGCGGATTGTAAAATCAGTTGGCTGTGCTCTACTGTAAAATCTGTACCAAACAGAGAAAGTTAAATTTTAGTCGGGCCTTTTAGCCGTTGGGCCGCGGTTTTGATGGGTTATTGTGGTTTTGGGTCGGCTTTTGAACATTGAGGCTTTGGCCACTTCCGGGCCATGAAGCACAATGGCCACATCCGGTCCGGTCATGAAAACAAGGTATGTGATGGTAATCTAGGATCGATTTTGCAGCGGAATAAACAAATTTACATTGATTGCAGCATATTATTCTCGAATTCAAAGTGAATCTAAATAGTGTACCTTTTATACGAACTTTCAAATCGATGGATCTGAGCTCGATTTCAATTGCAGATCTGAACAGGATTGCTTCGATCGAGTCGAAATGAGCAACTGAAATCAAACGCCTCTATCGGAAGTCCATCAACGATGCTCTCAATCAAATTGAGGAAGTAAGAATTAGTACTAGCTAAAATTTGGGATTTAGGGTTTCTTAGGACTTCGGTTGTAATTCTAAATAGGTAAAGGTCCGACCTTTTCCTTTTATAATAATTAGAACCGACCTTTCTTATCTTCATAAGACCCGTTCATCCCTTTTAAATAGAAGAATTAGTCATAACTCTTTCATTTAAATATCCTTACCTTTTGCAACGCTTGTAAGTGTGACCCAATAGGCTATCATAGCGCTGGCAACAGTTTAAACACTTTTAGACTGTAAACAATGAGCGGCGTCTAGTAACACATCATCGTTACCCAAGCTTTAATAGTAATGATTCAATACAACCTGTTGTGAATAGTGTGTCAATATAATTTAATCCTTTTAACCGTTATATCCTAGATTAAACTGAAGGCATGGATCGTATCATCCTTTTATAATTTAATCTGTTTTCTTGATCAATGAGTAGACTGTTCAGAACAAATCGATATTTGAGCACGGCCATGCATTTCACAGTCTCACTCAATCAAGAGGCCCAAGGATATCACTACGAATATCTGTAGGGTTAAATTCCATCTAGATCATTCATAATTTATATTCAATTCTAGATATATCCAATAATCACCGTTATCGTTACTCTGTTACGAAATAAGTTTAGATGATATCAAAACATAAATATCATTGAATAAAATTATAATGATTTCAGGTCTGAGGACCATTATATCACTATCACTATGAGAACAACTTATGATACTGTTGATTATATTCCATGTAGTTATCTCACGGTGGGTCAACCCAATACGCTATTCTCTAATACGTATTTATATCTTGACTTTAATATCACGTATATTAATGATCAATGAGATGTGATCATCAGTCAATCAATATACTAGTCTCAACGTTTTATTGTTCTCCTGTATAAACAATAAAACTCGACTAGGGACATTTAAGAATTATAATACTTGTCATATCATATAATCTCAAGTTCAGTCTTACTCGAACTATATAATCCCGTATTATTATTCTAAGGAATTCTATTATTAATATTTATATAACGCAGTAAATATAAAATAATAGAACATTTTATTCTAAATAAAACATAACATCAATAATGTTATTCACATCTAAAAGATTGCCTCTAGGGCATAAACTCTAACAATCTCCCACTTGCACTAGAGCCAATCACTCATGTATCGAATACCCATGAAACTAGTGTGACTATCATTCTTCTGCTGCGACAAAGCTTTAGTCAATGGGTCTGCAACATTATTATTCGTTGGGACTCTGCAGATATGTATATCTCCTCTGTCAACAATTTCACGGATGAGATGGTATCGCCGAAGTATGTGTTTGGATCGTTGATGTTATCTAGGTTCCATAGCCTGAGCAATGGCTCCATTGTTGTCACAATAAAAATCTATTGGATCAACAATGGATGGAACAATAGAAAGTTCAGAGATGAACTTCTTAATCCAAACAGCTTCTTTAGCAGCTTCTGAAGCAGCAATGTATTCAGCTTCCATGGTCGAATCAGCGACTGTTTCTTGCTTTGAACTTTTCCAGGTAACAACAGCACCATTCAGGAAAAACACATAACCTGACTGTGACTTGAAGTCATCTTTATCAGTCTGGAAACTAGCGTCTGTGTAACCTTTTACCATTAATTCCTCTTCACCTCCATATATCAAGAATGAATCTTTAGTCCTTTTTAGGTACTTAAGAATATTCTTGACGGCTGTCTAGTGACTTTCACCCGGATCTGATTGGAATCTACTTGTCATACTTAAAGCATACGAGACATCTGGGCGAGTACATAACATTGCATACATGATTGACCCAATTACCGAAGCATAAGGGATCTTCTTCATGCGTTCCTTATCATCTAATGATTTAGGACATTGAGATCTAGAAAGTGATATACCATGTGAAATGGGTACATATCCTTTCTTTGCCTCTTGCATGCCAAACCTTTTCAGCACTTTATCAATGTATGTATTCTGACTTAGGCCTATTAATTTTCTCGATCTATCTCTATAGATCTTAATACCTAAGATATAGGATGCCTCGCCTAAGTCTTTCATTGAGAAACTTTTTCCCAGCCATGTCTTTATTGCTTGTAATGATTCTACATTATTCCCAATAAGTAATATGTCATCCACATATAATACTAGGAATATAATGTTACTCCCACTGATTTTCTTGTATACACAAGGTTCATCTTCGTTCTTAGTGAAAACAAACTTTTTGACTATCTCATCAAAACGAAGATTCCAACTCCGAGATGCTTGTTTTAATCCATATATGGATCGATGCAGTTTACATACTTTTCTGGCTTCCTTTGGATTGACAAAACCTTCAGGTTGTGTCATGTACACATCCTCAATAAGATTCCCGTTAAGGAATGCAGTTTTGACATCCATCTGCCAGATTTCGTAATCGTAATAGGCTGCAATTGCAAGCATAATCCTTATGGATTTAACCATAGCTACTGGGGAGAAGGTTTCATCATAGTCAACTCCTTGAATCTGTTTGAAACCTTTCGCCACCAATCGGCCTTTATAGGTTTGTACTTTACCATCCATGTCGGTTTTCTTCTTATAAACCCATTTACACCCAATTGGTTTTACCCCGTCAGGTGGATCAACCAAAGTCCACACTTGGTTGGTGTACATGGAATCCATTTCAGATTTCATGGCTTCAAGCCATTTCTCAGAATCAGGTCCATTCATAGCATCTTGATAAGAAGTGGGCTCATTTTGATCTATGAGCATTACGTCTCCTGTTTGAGTTATTAGATATCCAATATATCTATCGGGCTCATGACGTACTCTACCAGATCTACGAATGTCTTGTGTCATTTGAACATCTTCAGTTTCCACAACTGTTTGTGGTTCTTGTTCAATTTCAAGATCGGGTTCAATATTATCTTGTGGTTCCCGAATTTCTTCGAGCTCTACTTTATTTCCATTAGAATTTTTAAGGACTAGATCCTTTTCCATGAAAATACCAAATCGAGCAATAAACACTTTATTCTCAGATGGTTTGTAGAAATAATATCCTTTCGTTTCCTTTGGATATCCGACAAAATAACATTTATCAGATTTGGGTCTGAGCTTATCAGAAATGAGACGTTTAACATAAGCCTCACATCCCAAAATCTTTATATAAGAGACAACGGGACACTTCCCAGTCCATATCTGATATGGCGTCATCTGAACCGCTTTAGTGGGAACTCGATTAAGTATGAATGCAGCTGTTTCAAGGGCATGGCCCCAAAAGCTTATTGGAAGATCTGTCTGACTCATCATTGATCGTACCATATCTAATAAGGTACGATTTCTCCTTTCGGATACACCATTTAGTTGTGGTGTTCCTGGCGGAGTGAGTTGTGATACAATACCACACTCTTTAAGATAGTCATTAAACTCCTGGTTCAAATATTCTCCTCCTCGACCTGTTCGAAGAGTTTTTATATTCTTACCAAGTTGGTTTTGAACTTCATTCTTGAATTCTTTGAACTTTTCAAAGGATTCAGATTTGTGTTTCATAAGATACACATATCCATATCTACTGAAATCATCAGTAAATGTAATGAAGTAATAAAACCCACCTCTAGCTGATGTGCTCATTGGACCACATACATCACTATGTATAAGTTCCAATACATCTTTGGCCCGTTCACCGTGTCCAGTGAAAGGAGCTTTTGTCATCTTGCCTAATAAACAGGATTCACATTGTTCATATGATTCAAAATCAAATGAATTCAAAATTCCATCTTTATGGAGTTTTGATATGCGTTTCTCGTTTATATGGCCTAGACAACAATGCCAAAGGTACGTCGGATTTAAATCATTTGATTTAATCCTTTTGGTACTAATGTTATAAACTGGCGAATCAAAATTAAGAACATAGAGACCATTAATTAGCTGTGCACTTCCATAAAATATCTCATTTAAATAAAATAAACATCATCTGTCTTTTATTACAAATGAAAATCCTAACTTGTCCAAACAAGAAACAGAAATAATATTTGTCTTAATAGAAGGCACAAAATAACAATCTTCTAATTTTAAAACTAATCCAGTTGGTAAGGATAAGTGGCAGCTTCCTTTGGCTAATGCGGCAACTTTAGCTCCATTTCCAACACGCAAGTCCACTTCTCCTTCTGCCAAGTCTCTACTCCTTTGCATCTCCTACAAATTGACACAGATATGTGATCCACATCCAGTATCTAATACCCATGATGATGAAGTAGATAAGTTGACATATATAACATTTATACCTGAATTGGGCGAAGTCAAACTTCCCTTCTTCTTCTTTAGTTCTTCCAAATAAACATAACAGTTGCGTTTCCAGTGACCTGGCTTTCCGCAGTGGTGACAATCACCTTCTTTGGGAACCCCTCTTTTAGGCTTTGACCCCTTTTTGAAATTGGTCTTATTAGCAGTCTTCTTAAGCTGCTTTTTCTCGTTCTTGCCCTTGCCTTTGGGTTTAGCAGTCTCCTTCTGTATCATCATCATGGCAGTCGGTTCTGCCTTTTTCATGTTATTCTCAGCAGTTCTCAACATGCTCAATAACTCAGTTAAGGGCTTCTCAATCTCATTCATGAGATAGGTCATAATAAATGAGGAAAACTTATTGTTCAATGATTGGAGCACAAGATCGGTTTGAGTTTCCGGTGTCAAAGGAAACCCTAACCTCTCAAGATACTCTATATAACCAATCATCTTCAGTACGTGTGGACCAACGGGTTCCTTATCACCCATCTTGCAGTGATATAGTGCTCTGCTCGTGTCATACCTTTCTTGACGTGCATGCCCTTCAAACAACTTCTTAAGGTGCTCGATCATATCGTAGGCATCCATAAATTCATGTTGCTTCTGAAGCACAAGATTCATGGTTGCCAACATAAGACAACTAACATCAAGAGCATCGTCTTGATGCTTCTTATGGGCATTAATCTCTGCACGTGGTGCAGTACTCGGTGGTGCCTCTGGAGTAGGCCCATCAAGTACATACAGCTTCCTTTCCTGTTTGAGGACAATCCTCAAGTTACGGTGCCAGTCTAGGAAATTTATTCCATTCAATTTTTCTTTTTCAAGAACAGACCTAAGTGATAGATTATTATTGGTGTTGCTGGCCATTTAGAATCTACATGAGATAATAAATAATAATTATTAATAATTTTGACAATCAAAATGATAATCATCATGACTAAATAAACAAAATATAAATAAATATGCTCCCACTCAAATCAACATCCTCATTTTAATATATATATCAGTATATTTATATTACGGTGTTCCAAGATCCACATCTAATCATGTTTTGACTCTGCTTTGGCAGATCCCCAAAACACAATCTTTTAGGTAGTCATCTAATGCCAATTATATCACATATATAATTCTTGGATCGCATGTTGAATTTTATTCAGTATTATTCACGTGCTCAAATTAAAGAATAATTCATGCTGTTTGTCTCTAAGCCATAATCTTATTATGCAGCTCAGTTAAGTCTGACCCAATAATACAATTCAAGCATCACTTTTGCTCCGTCGCATGTAACCAAAATAAAAGAATGCACAATGCTTTGGCATTACCCACATTCAGTGATTTCGGACATTGATGAGTGCATTATTGGAAGACGTCACCTTGACTTAATATAAACTATAGTTTTGACAGGGATTTTAAATTTAAATCGAAAACCAAAATTATCCATATGTTTATAGATAAAATTTTTAATTCCCATTAAACACAATTGAAAAGGGGTGTTAAAATTTTAGATTTATAGTCTTTAAATAAATGACATATGTTAACAAGGAAAAATTTGCTTTGAACACTTCAAAACCAGAATTTCAATTTCCTCTTTATGATTGTAATACGAATGTCATGAATTTTAAAACTATTACCAATATTGTTTTACTGGTTACAAATCATATCATTTATATGCAATAAATTTTAAAACAATAATTCATATGTAATTTTAAAGTTTCAAACGCAAATGATACAATTGATCAACATGACTCAAAACATGCTTGGACGTAGACTTCAGCATTGATCAATACAGTCCAAACGGGTCTGACCCGCATGAATTATCATTGATTAATATGTTTCAAAATAAAACTGATCCGCCAGACTTATGGTTGATCAACACATCATTAAAACAAATAATAGGTCTTAAGACCAGATACAACAACAGGATAATCCATAATACAACGCAGATCTCATAACTGAAGTAATTCTACAGATCAAAATATCTATAATGTTACAGACTTGCAATCAAATACAGATCAGGATAAAAAAAAATCATTACAGAACAGATCATAACTTGCTTTAGATCATTACAGATAAGCCAACAGGTTTATCATTACAAATAAGCCAACAGATTTAAAATATCAGAACTGAACAACTGATTAAATTGCTTTAGATCACAATCAAGAATTTCCAGAATCCTTGAAACTAAACTTAATGTATGGCTTCACTGTTTTATCCAGATTTCAGTATATCAGCATATACTATGCAAGTATTTTGGTATGTTCATTAACATCCAACTTGCAAGCTGCTGGATCATACCTATATATCATTATATACAGAAACAGATCAAAGCATATCATAACTTGCACATGTTTATATGCACGCATAGAGCATCATTTAATGGTGAATGTTAGATGATCAAATCTCAAAATCATAACATTTACTATAATAATACGTGCATCAGTTTGGTCCTAGTGTCCTCAGTTCAGAAAATTAGGCTTTTGACTTATATCTAAAACTGTTAAAATTGTACCAGAGTTCCATTGGGTTTTATACATGGTTAATATCATAACCAAATTACCCTTATCATATTGGAATAACACTGCCAGATAATTTTGATGAAACTTTTATTTTAATCATAAATCCATAGTTCATTAACTTGGATTCAAGAATTGATTAACAGAATGTTTCATAAAATTTATCACAGCAGGGTCAAAATCTGATTTCTGATCAAATTGTTCATAACAAATCCAAATTACAAACTTGGACTATGATCATTCATGCTTAAAGCAATAAACTAAATCCCAATATGAAGGCAAGAGACAAATCATAGATTAAACCATATCATGTTTTTTTTTCATAGGATCTGGAATTCATATAATCTCAACTGAATTAACATCGTATACTTATTCAGTTTCTACAAGATAAACAAAACAAAATTTTGTATATCATAAAGCAATTTCTTAATTGAACATATATAAAATTCCAGATCTTACTTCTCAGTGTTCATAACATCATCCATACTATTACAGTAATTATTTCATGGCCTAAGCTATATTTGAATCAATTTAAACCATGCTCTGATACCATTGATGGTAATCTAGTATCGATTTTGCAGCGGAATAAACAAATTTACATTGATTGCAGCATATTATTCTCGAATTCAAAGTGAATCTAAATAGTGTACCTTTTATACGAACTTTCAAATCGATGGATCTGAGCTCGATTTCAATTGCAGATCTGAACAGGATTGCTTCGATCGAGTCGAAATGAGCGACTGAAATCAAACGCCTCTATCGGAAGTCCACCAACGATGCTCTCAATCAAATTGAGGAAGTAAGAATTAGTACTAGCTAAAATTTGAGATTTAGGGTTTCTTAGGACTTCAGTTGTAATTCTAAATAGGTAAAGGTCCGACCTTTTCCTTTTATAATAATTAGAACCGACCTTTCTTATCTTCATAAGACCCGTTCATCCCTTTTAAATAGAAGAATTAGTCATAACTCTTTCATTTAAATATCCTTACCTTTTGCAACGCTTGTAAGTGTGACCCAATAGGCTATCATAGCGCTGGCAACAGTTTAAACACTTTTAGACTGTAAACAATGAGCGGCGTCTAGTAACACATCATCGTTACCCAAGCTTTAACAGTAATGATTCAATACAACCTGTCGTGAATAGTGTGTCAATATAATTTAATCCTTTTAACCGTTATATCCTAGATTAAACTGAAGGCATGGATCGTATCATCCTTTTATAATTTAATCTGTTTTCTTGATCAATGAGTAGACTGTTCAGAACAAATCGATATTTGAGCACGGCCATGCATTTCACAGTCTCACTCAATCAAGAGGCCCAAGGATATCACTACGAATATCTGTAGGGTTAAATTCCATCTAGATCATTCATAATTTATATTCAATTCTAGATATATCCAATAATCACCATTATCATTACTCTGTTACGAAATAAGTTTAGATGATATCAAAACATAAATATCATTGAATAAAATTATAATGATTTCAGGTCTGAGGACCATTATATCACTATCACTATGAGAACAACTTATGATACTGTTGATTATATTCCATGTAGTTATCTCACGGTGGGTCAGCCCAATACGCTATTCTCTAATACGTATTTATATCTTGACTTTAATATCACATATATTAATGATCAATGAGATGTGATCATCAGTCAATCAATATACTAGTCTCAACGTTTTATTGTTCTCGTGTATAAACAATAAAACTCGACTAGGGACATTTAAGAATTATAATACTTGTCATATCATATAATCTCAAGTTCAGTCTTACTCGAACTATATAATCCCGTATTATTATTCTAAGGAATTCTATTATTAATATTTATATAACGCAGTAAATATAAAATAACAGAACATTTTATTCCAAATAAAACATAACATCAATAATGTTATTCACATCTAAAAGATTGCCTCTAGGGCATAAACTCTAACAGTATGAACATAAAGTAGGGAGCATAGAAATTAAATTGCATGAAAATGAGAGATTACATAAAAGAAAATGGCTAAGTAGCCATGAAAATAAAAACAAGCTTTTGTCCTGTCAACTAAATTAAAGAAGAGCATAAAAGAGAAGAGGATTTACATCAACATAAAGGAGGTATTTATACATGTTCTAAACCCTAAAACCCTAATCACTTGGGGACTACCAAAAATACCCTTCATGAAGATTCTAATCTTGTTTTAGCCACTAATAAGTCATGTAAAACGCATGAAGCCTTTTGTCTAATCCAATTAATCTTTAATATGAAGCTTAAGAATAAGGTGTACTAGTTGAAAGGTGGGGGCCTCCACTATCCATATAATGAATTACTTCTTTACCTCCTTTTGTGTATATGCATGCCTTCGTTCATCTCTTTATGTGTGTATATCATTTTAGCTCCTAAATTCCTATAAGAGATAATTACATGGAACAAGTAAATGATTTCAAAAATTAAAACATGCACAAGTGATCATTTTTCCCAAACTGAGTGATGATTTTGAAAATATTCAAAACATGGTTTGATCATGTAAAATACTCAAAAATGTTCATTTATTCATCTAAAGAAGAATAAATATGTGAATATAAATGTGCATTTTTGCGTGCACATCACTAAACTAATTTGCTTTGGATTTATTGATAGTTTTAACGAACCAATCTAAACAATATTATTG
This sequence comes from Allium sativum, assembly GCA_030737875.1. NCBI lineage: Eukaryota > Viridiplantae > Streptophyta > Magnoliopsida > Asparagales > Amaryllidaceae > Allium > Allium sativum. The sequence continues at coordinate 229,862,613 of CM060918.1, forward strand.
TTAATTTTGGAAGATAGTTTTAAATGATCAAAAGCAGAATAAAGGGGAAGTGTATATCGTGAGAGCATTTTAGAAAAAGGTTGGTCAAAGTGCAGATATGTTTTGTCCATTATAGCATATTATGCCATGCCTCATCTATTCAAAAGTCCCTTATTACAATTTGACAGTTAGAAAGTGCAGATTTTGTTGTTTCAGTTGTCCTATGGTCAAGATTAATATTTAGAAAAAAATGTTTAATAGTTTAAATTGACAAGGGAATGAATTCAATACGTGTATGTCACACAAATAATATCAAAATGGTCTGGAAATATATCTAAAGCAGGGTGATGCGTTTCACCTTTTTCCAGTCTACAAACTCAATAAGCTCACTTTCTATGGTTTCAATTACTGATATGCGTAATATTTTGTAGCTTTCTAATTGAGTTGCTTACCGTGGACACAAAAATTTATCTAGTTAGATCTTTGTAAAGCATCTTCAATTCAACTAGCATAGCTATTCAGCCTCCTACCAACGATCTTACCTACAATGTTCATTTGATACTGAAGTTTTTTTTAAGATGTTAGTGATGCAAAAAATTGTTTTATGGCCAAAGATTACTGACCAAGTTAGCATCATTGGTGAGTCGAGAATAAATTGCTCCAGTTGTGTTCTCATCGCGTTCGAACCAACCCACTTCGAACGTGAGCAACTTCATAGCACATGCTCGTTAACTCTCAGTTAAATACTCTCCGATTGCGGCGAAACAATAGCATTGACCATTATGTCCTCAAGTTTTCTTGTTATCTCAGCTTGAGTAGGTCCAACTTATTTCTTTACAGGACATGCAAATTGACTTTAATGTATCTTGGTTGCGGCACTTTTATAATTGAACAAAGCTATATGTTAGAATACAAGGTCATGGTTTAGATGATCCATGAAATGGTTAATTAAACGTGTAGTGAACCTCTTCGAGTTAATTATGTATATTTACAAATAAATTATAAAGGCAAAATGTAGGATATATAATCATGTATAGTTAAATTTCTTAGAAAATCAAAGCTAAAAGAAAGTGGAAAATAACAATGCTACAAACCAAAGATACAAGATATATAGTCTTTTCATCCTTCTGTATTAAACTATAAATTACCTCATTTTGACCTTTATTCTTCTGAAGCAATGGCATTGATGATAAATCAACTGAAAACAATATGTATATTTTACAAAAGATGTCTCTTTATGGGTTGAAACATCTCAAAAAATTTATGATCTTGTAATGTAATCGTCTATCCAATTGTTTTATTACTCTCTATGTTAAAATTTAAAAAGACAACAATTCTTTAAAGCGATTTAAATGGTAATGATTCTATTACAATTAATGCAAATACGTATCATCTAAAATGGCATATTTGCAATGTTGTTTAGATCAGTTTTCAAAGCAGTTATTGCATTAAGTTACTGTTGCACATGTCATAGTATAGTGCAACAAAAAAGACAAGAAATCAAATTATAATCTCCAGGCGTGTAGGACTATTTGACTTAGTAATCTCTGAAATACGCACATTATGCTCCTCCATTCCGCAAAATGCAGCGCTATGCTTGCTCAATGTTATCGTTGACTACCAGGAAACAATATTCACTTAATTGTTCATTCCCCTGTAGCTACATTCGAGTGTTCAAAGCTGTCATCAGATCTCATTCTGTGTAATATTCTAGACATTCAAGATTTTGGTATGTACCATTTTTTCGGCACCCCACATATACCCTGCAATGCATTTTCTAGTAAATGAATTTGTTAAAACCAAAATTTGCACTGGTCAAATATAAAGAAGCAAAAGGTCCAGAGCAGGAAGAACGAAGGGTTTCCGGTAGTGAAACCCAAACCATAAAGGAAAAAGGGCTTTGAATAGGGCTAAGGCATCATCAAAAGAAAGGATCAAGAGCTAATACCGACAATAAAGGGATTTGGTTTGCAACCGTTATCATCAAATTTGACACTGGGACAAGCTGACGGTGAAGGGGTATCTAGCTGCAAGCAACATAAAAGAGGTAATTGAAACCACAAGCAACCAACACAATCATAAAAGGAGGAAGCCTCAAATCCAGGAGAAAGAAAGATACCGACAAGATAGTGTCAACCCAAAATCAAGCTAAGGAAGGATTAATTCCGTAAGGCATACCACCTGAAGCTGTAAGCAGATGATCACCGAAAGGGTTATCGGCATTAACTTGCTTAATGTCAATGTAAAAGGATATGAAAGCATTAAAGGCACTATAAACCGAAACCAAAAAAATATCCTTTTGGAAGCCAGCCACCGAGACCCAAGCTTGATGATTACTGGGAGGCAATTCTAGCAGTTATTAAGTAATACATCAGAAGCATTCCTCCGGAAGACCGGAAAGTACTTCAGAAACCTATCGGAAACAAATCAGAGCCTTTGGAAAGAAAAGCCTTCCACAATGACTTGCTCAGTACCAATCCCGAAAGGATTATGGCTCCCGAAACATAAGTATCCAAAGCACAAGGCTAAAACATCACAAAGACCTAAAGCTAAAACCGGAAGATATGGATACAAACCGAGAACAATTGTCCCGGAATCGAGAGCCACCAAAGCCAAAGTTATCAGAACCTGAGACCGAGCTACCGAGAGGCATGTCGGTAGAACCACTCCCGAAAGCTCGAGATTAACATTCCGAAAATTACAAGAGCGACCGACACTTATTTCAGCACCCGAAAGAGGCTTCTGTTGGGCTCACAACAAAAGGAGGCCCGATTTGTCTATAAATAAGACTCTAGGGGTCTCATTTTAGGGGACTTATCCTCATTTCTCAATCTTGCTCTCATTTCCCGGAGAGCAAAACCTAATTTGTCAATTGATTTGGGGATTTCCTGTGTAACCTCCTCTATGAATAAAATTATCAAAGCCCTTAAAGTGGACGTAGGTTCAGTCCAAACCGAACCAATATAAATTGCTGTGTTCTCTACTATTTTCACATATTATATTAATTCTTTACTATGCTTCTAAATTAGTTCTGCTATGCTACAAAATTACCAAAATACCCTTCTGTAAGCCATTTAGCCTCCTATCTTGCAACGAGCTTATGTAACTCTTGTCCCATGATAACTATTGGTCCTTGAGTCGTATAAGCATGATACTCATCCTTTGGGGGAAGAGTAACCAATCTTTGGACTTGAGACCTTGATATCTAGGGAACGGTGAACTAACTCAAGCTCGTGGGAACTGAATAATCCCATTCTTCCCTTAGGTCCATTTCCTCAGACCTATCTCCGGTGTTGTAATTATGGTGTGCAAGGTTTGGGTCGTTTACAAAAGTATTTACGAAATTGCCACCGGACGGCCGGAGCCGCTGTACGAGGCTGACCGACCATGCTGAGCAGCATGCATGCACGAGCAGAATGGATGCACGACCAGGATTGATGCTGCTCGACCAGGATACATGTGCAGCCGCCTTCTTGAATAAAGATGAGCGAACCGTCTTTTATTGCTGTGACCGACCCAGATTATTACCACTTTGCCATTGTCTCCTTTCTTTTGTGGCCGACCTGCTAGCTCACGTGGCTTTCTTTAATGATCTAAATATATGTCTAGCTGATGGAACGTTATAATTCAAACGTATTGAGCTTATTATTTACATGCCACGTGCTCATGTATTTAACAAAATACCTGCTCCTCATGCTAATATACAAACCAACGTGTGCTCGAACCATCGTTGAAGGAATACTGCTCGACTATGAAGGTGCTTGGTGCTCGAGCCCATGATGATGTGCTGCTTGACCAGTCCACTTAAGAGCTGCTGCTCGAACGACCGGTTTGATGACAAGGCCAAGGACGCTTGACCAGCTGCATGGTGCTCGACCAGAACTGCTGGTGCTCAACCAGAACTGCTGGTGCTGAAGTGAACGACCCCTCAGATGGGTGTTACTCAATACGAGGTTGGTGAACTTGTTGCATACATGGTGTTCGATACAATGTTTGAATGAGCTCTTAACAACAGGGTAAACATTTGCCCCTCGAAGCTTGTGTTTTTATATAAAATACGGGCTTTGAAATTCGATGGATCCCTGTATTGAATTGTATACTTTCATTGGTATCGGCAATAGATCGAGTCTAGATTGTTCATTTTTTAATGTAGCCAGGAACTTGAATGGTTCGAATTTTGAATTTATTGCGCGTTGACATTTAATTGTAGCTTTTTTTTCGCTATGGCGAATCATGCTTTGATCCTTTGACTCGTTGATTCCAGGTGATCCAAGCGCAAAATTTGTTAGTTGAGTTTATATGCTTCATGCCACCTGTTCTGTTCAAATTGGAACTACGATTTGAGTTTTCGAAGGTTAGAACGATTGCAGCTTGAATCAGTCTTTCGTTATTCCTTGTCCTCTTGACAGTTTGCCAGAAAAATTTCATTTTGTGATAACTCAATATGTTTTTAATCAAGCGTGCACTTATTTTGATATTCCCAAATTTGTCTCAAGATTGGCAGGGAAATAAGAATTTGTTGATTGTCTATTTTCAGGCCTGCTGAAGTGGCTTATTTTGATTTAGAAATTTGAATTTGAACTTTCTTTGACACCATGGATCATCCTGGGATATATGAAACTTTTAATCTCCGTTTCACGACGGCTTGCCTAAGTGCTTAATTATTGCTCAATCCCCTTTTTATATCATAAATTGAAATTACTGATGGGTAGTAACTTCAATTCCCTGTGTAGCGTTGCTACTCTATTAGATTCGAACTATGCCATGTTCGCACAGTCGCCTTATAAGCATCGTTTATTTTTAGATTTGAAGCAAAATATCATCAGGTTTCTTGAATTATTTATGGTTGAAGCTTTGCAGATGAGGAAGCCTTTGCGTTAAAAGATTCTAATTGTGTTTCTCAGGTTGATCTTTATCAGTGCATTGAGTTTTATCGACATATCAAGCATATCTATTTTGCCGAATTTTTAAAATGCCCCATTTTTAAAGGCAAGTTCAAGCCAAGTGTATTTGGCTTCCTTGATGAGAGTATATTGGTTTTTGGCTTGTTACAATGTCGTGATGAACCCGTGGTATATTTCCTGAGCACTATTCAACTCTTATGTGGTTGTGTCACCTCAGTACCGTGGGTCATCATGAGTCGCAAGAGCTTGATATGGTGCTCCACCAGGGGAGGACTTATATTTTATGCCACCGCTAAGGAAGATCTTTTATTTTGCGCCTCCACTAGGGGAGGAATTATATTTGGTGGCTAGGAGAGGTCTTTTGATTTACTACCCCCGCTCGGGGAGGTCTTTGAATTTAGTGCCCCCGCTCGGGGAGGTCTTTGGATTCAGTGCCCCCGCTTGGGGAGATCTTTGGATTCAATGCCCCCGCTCGGGGAGGTCTTTGGATTTAGTGCCTCTACCCACGGAGGACTTTGGGTTCATTGCCCCTACCCATGGAGGACTTTGGGTTTAGTGCCCCCGCTCGGGTAAGTCTTTGAATTTAGTGCCCCCGCTCGGGGAGGACTTTGGATTTAGTGCCCCTTCTCGTGGAGGTCATTATATTTTGTGCCCCTACAAGGGGAGGACTTTGGATTTAGCACCCCTTCTCGAGGAGGTCTTTATATTTTGTGCCCCTGCTAGGGAAGTACTTTTGATTTAGTGCCCGCGCTCTGGGAGGTTTTTGTATTTTGTGCCCCCGGTAGGAGAGAACTTTGGACCCCCGCTCGGGGAGGTCTTTATATAGCTAGGGGAGGACTTTGGATTTAGTGCACCCGCTTAGGGAGGTATGTGAGCTTCACTTGGGAAGCATTGGCTTTATTTACGGTTTTTCTTGTTGCATCGTTTCACGAGGCTAGCGTCAGTTCCTTTATTTAGACGCTTGACTCGGCAGACTGTCTTAATTAAGGAACTGGGTCCTTGAACTTCTCACTTGGAAAAGTACCCCTTCGACAAAAATTTACAACCCTCTCATTTGTTTGTCGTGGCGCTTTCTTGCTATTTGAATCTTGGCGACTCTTCCCGTTCACTTTCGAAGGCGGTGCTTTTCTATTTTTGCATTTGTGCATGTTGGTATTTGCAGTATTTGACGCCTGGATTAGTGTTGTCGGGGTCTCTATGTTTTGCCATATTTTACAGGAACAAGCGCTCGACAGATGGCCTGCAATATGAAATCATCTTGTAAGCAAGTTTTGATTTGACAAAGATTTTTCCAAGTAAGGAATTTATTAAGGTAGATATGCTCTTAATCACAGAGCTAATTGTTCGGTGCATCATTTGTAAAATGTTACAGACTGTTTAATAAGAATTTTGAATACAACATGAAGTAAAGCATGAAATTAAAGTTGTGGCGATAATGATTGCTTATTCTGAGCCGTTTAGATCGAAGTCCCAATCAATGGTAATCAATTAATGATTGGCCTTGCATTAACTAGTGCTGGAGTTTCATTACTTTGACCGGTTTGATTTGTGGGCGCACTTTGCCCTTGAAGCGCTAGAGTAGAATTTGAGGCTTGTGGATTCTTGATACACCGCTGTTGCTTGTTTTTCCTGATCAACTCCTCGATGTGGTTCTTCAAGTGTCGGCATTCATTAGTATCATGCTCAGGTTAATTGTGAAAGCGACAGAACTTTCCAGAATTCACAGCTCTCTTAGAAACATTCAGCGATGGCAGTTCTGGATAGGGTTCTGTGTCTTTGGTGGTGAGGTATATGTTCTCCGAAGTACTATTCAGAGGGGTGAACTCAAAGAGTGTAAAGAAGCGAGTCTTTTTGCCATCCCGATCATCTTTCCCGTCGTTTCCTCTTTTTTGACCTCCGGGATTCCTCTGATTGTATTGAGAAGTAGCATTTTTGGGAGCTTCAAGGAACTGGTTAGCATCAATAATCTAAAGAGGCACAGGATTATTGTCCACTCTCATATACCATAACAACCCGGATTTTCAGAACCAATTTAAAATTTTTATTTTAGTTATTTTAACGGATTTTGGATATTTAAAATGGTTTATTTTAAATAATAATAACTAAAAATTTATTAAAATCGAAGTTAGAACAAATAAATTTATATTAATTATAAAACGAGCCTGAAATGGTGTGGTATTTTGAAAATTCGATTTTAAATTTCGATTGGATGTACAGAGTTCAAAATAAATCGGATTTCAGTAAAACCAGAAATATTTGAATCTGTTTAATTATATCTTTCTAACGAATGTGAAAAATTGAGATTTCGTAATATAATTGAAAGTCATGTCCAGTTTAAAATTCAAAATAGTCGCCATGGAATTTATATATATTTTAAATAATATAAAGCCCTTAAATATAGCCATTTTGCAAACGACCTCCGTTTTCGACGAAACCACTTTTGTTGGATCCAGAATGTCAGATTATTGCTAGATTTCAATTTTTATAATTTTTTGAATTAATATGTGAGTGTGGCAAAAGAAAATATGTTCTGTCAATTTTAGTTGAATTGGATCGACCAGAAAATGACTGTTTTTCAAATGGTCTCCAAATTCGACGAAATTAGTTTTGTTAGAACTATATCATCAAAACATAGCTAGATTTATTTTGCTGGAACTTTTGGAGTCAGTATGTGGCCCTGGTAAATTAAAATGTACGTTGAAATTGATTTTTAACGTTATATTAATTTATATTTTAATTTTGATGAAAACCGATCGAAACAGTTGAATTGGCTTACCGAACATATCCCATTGTGTCCGGAATGAGCGTATTACGCCAGGAACGATGGTCGTTGGATCCGATTTGGAGTTCGAAAGAGAAGTTAACTTTTTGGAATTTAAATTAATTATATATTATAACCTTCCCCTAGTTTCTCTCTCCCTGACATTTAGAGAAAAAGAAAATAAAAAACTCCAGATCTCGTCATTCTCGCCGCTGCTCGCTCCAGGCTGCCCACCACAGCCTTAGCTGGCCACTGTGCCTCTCCAGACCGATGCCTCCTCCTTCCGATCTCCCTCCTCCGCTTCTCTCTTCCCTCTCCCATTCGAATCCAAGCCAACCACGCTCAAATCAACCCAACCCCATCGACATGGCCCGCCACAGCCCGCCGCCGACCACCTGCCGCCACCCCAGAACCACCAGACTCCGACGCACAGGTGGATTGATGAAGTGGGGGTTTGGGTTTCTCTGGTCTAGCGAAGAAGAAAGGTCAACGCTGATAATTATTTTCAGTTTTTCATTTAAATTAACATTGAAATTGTTTTCAATTTTTAATTTAAATTAGCATTGAATTTTATTTTCAGTTTTTAATTTATATAATGATGAATTAAAATATGATTTTTGCATAAATGGTTTTGTTATAAAAATTTGATATATATATATATATATAGCGTTGTGTTAAAAATTTGATTTATATATATAGCGTAGTGTTAAAAATGTGATTTTTAATATATATGTAGCGTTATAAAAAATATGATTTTATATACATAATAGCGATATAAAAAGATATGATTTTTATTTATATAAAGTTATGATTTTTATTTATATAAAGTTATGATTTTTATTTATATGAAGATAGGATTTTATCGTAGGAAGAAAATATTTTTGGGCAAGTTAAAAATATGATTTTTAACTATTGTATGGCATGGAAATATTTTTAGAAATATAAAAATATGATCCTTATATATATAGTTTCGTATAATAGTGTGATTTTTATTTATAAAGATCGTTGTTTTAAAATGTGATTTTTAACATAAACCGCTTAAAACAGATTGCGATGAAACCGACTGAAAGCAAACATAATCCAAACCGTTCAATTAAAGAATGGCGGAGTGCAAACCAAAAGTGAGAACTTATCACTCTAATTTTGTTTACAATTAAATATGTACTAGGATGTAGACAGTGCTTAGTAGCACCCGACACCTTTGATTGAAACCATGGATGTTTGGTTGTTTGTTTTATTTAATTGGTTGTTATTTAATAGGGTTTGGCAACCCTATTAAGAAATTGGTTGAAATTGATTTGAGATGTTAATTGAATGGACTGAAATTGGTTCGTGTATAGCGCGAGCCAGTATTAGGCGAGGGATAAGGTTAGACCTTATTCCGGTTCTAGTATCGTGTCGTTATGCTGTCGAAATTTTCTAAAAAGTGTTACAAAAATTTAGTTAATGGAAAATATTATTTTTAGGTTATAACTGCGATAAATACTATAACTATTGGATGGTTAAAAATAAGTTTACACATTCATTTACAAGTCGGGCGACTTGTTTATGCTCGCCTATTTTTGTGATATCGATTGGGACGATAATTTTACACATCGCCCAAGTGCACAAATAATAATAATTATTTGATGGTTGAAACCCCACATGGGTATTGGGATGATATTTGACGTACACTAATCCCAATTGTTTAGTTGTATGTCAATCGATTGGCTGACAGACTGTTGTAAGCGTTAATTATTTATATTTATTGCTTATGCAGTTGTGTAGTGCACTCCTGATGGTTGATCATTTATTATTGTTGTGGTATACATGTGTTGTATGAAATCCATATAAATAACATTATATGTTAATTGACTGTGTCTGATTCCAATTCAGCAAATAACGAATATTTTAAAAGAATGAATATTTTGAAATAATATTCAATAATGGATTAAAATGTGAATTTGATGTCTGATTTTGGATGGACATGAAAATATTGAAATATATGAAGCCGTGTTGTTTAGATTTGCGCCATTTTAGCGCGAACGATATTTATATCGATTTTATTCATTTTTATAATGAATATCGAAAAGAAAATTATTTCAAAATCCGATATTTTAAAAATATTATCATTTAAATATTATAATGATAAGGAATATTCAATTTTGATTTAAAATTGAAATGAAAGTGGGAATCATTTTAAAACCAATTTATAAATGATTTATAAAATACGTTTTAAAAGGAAAACATCAAAATATATATAATATATATTATATATATTTAATGGCCTGAATAGAACGCGCCGTGCAACGACCGTTTGCGAATTTCGACCATTGACTTCGTATTGACGTTACGGGAGGTCCGACCGTCGGATTATCCTAAAATAGGAACCGTTGGGTTCGTATCGGAAAGCAATTTCCAATGAATATAAGAGATTTGAAATCTAATGGTTGGATTTGGAATTATGTCCAAATCAAATTTGGAAAAGGTCGCCTTAAATGCAGTTCGATGACCGTTTATGGCAATCAACTGAAAGTGCCTTAATAAAATTATTAAAAATATTAATAATTTATGTAAAATCAAAATAAATGATTTGGAAAGAATTAGGGTGAAAAATTCCACGTTAGTAAAGATAAAAATACATTTTTATCAAAATGAACTAGTTATTAACTAGAATAATAATCCAATATTTTTAAAAGAAATAAATTGGTTTTGAAATGGTTTTAAAAATAACCAAAAATTTTCCAATAAATAAATTGGAATAGATTGAAATGGAAATAATCTTCAAAATATTTCGATATTGGATTCCGTGGTTATACAGATATTGTTATGGGAATTTGGAAGATACAGATATCGTTATTCCCAATACGATATCCGTTAGTTTTAAAATTTGATATTGAATATAAGCCGATATAATTTCTATTTAGAGTCTTCTATTTAATATTAAATTGGATTTTGGGTATGTCGTGAATGGTGTCTTAAATAACACTGTTCTTAAACCCAGTTGAGAAAACAATAATTCTTTTAATTAAGATTTAGTGAAGTTTTCCAATTAATTAATATTAAATTGGAATTGAATAAAAGAATGTTTTTTTGGGTTTAACATGAATAGTGTCTTCAATAACACTGTTCTTAAACCCTATGTGAAAAGAATAAATCTTTTAATTAAGATTATTTGAGTTTCTAGTTATATTTAGTAACTGGAATAAAATGGGATGTGAATTGGGTTTATCGTGAACTATGCTTTAACGACATTCGTTCTTTAACCCAATTAACAGTGAAATGTGATTTGGAATTTATAAATATTTTAATTAAGATTTAATGGAAATTTTCCAAAGTAAAGTTTTCCAATTTAATAAAATAAATTGGAATGGAATGGAATTCGATTTGGTAATAATCGAAGTGAACTTCTGTGGAGGAAGACTGTTACTACATATGGAATTTAAAAGGCTTTGTCGGTATTCCATTTATATTATTGGTTGGATATGGGTGTTTATATCGATTATATATATATTGATCTGTTTTCATGAAGATTCCATAATTAATGGATTGTGATTTTGGGTTCATCGTGAACTGTGTTTTAAATGACATTGGTTCTTTAACCCAGTTAAAGACATGATTTATTTCCTAAATTTGAATAATCATTATATAATGATTTTTGGGGATTAAAATTAAGTGGAGTTTTAATGAATCTTTAATTTGATTGAAATGTAAACGTGATAATTTAAATTATCTAATTTGGGAAATGATCGATAATGGAGTACCACCAGTTTTACTCCAGGCGACAGTTAAATCTTTAATTAGATTTGAACGTGAAATGGTAATTAATTTTACCGAGAACACTGTGGTGTAGATATGGAGTGCTACAAGTTTAGCTCCATGGTATGAATAGGTTGGGATTGGAAAATAAAAAAATGATTACTTTGGTATAGTTTGCTAATCCCGACTAGTTTGAAAACCCTTAATTTGGTTTAAATTGTAAAAAGAATATTTGAATAATAGAAAATTCTGGGTTGGAATGAGGCGTATGTTGTGTTGTTATAGCACTTAATTATAAAATACACAGGTTATTTGGAAAGATCGGGTTTATACTCGTTCTGAATAACTGATTCGACGATGAAGACGGTGGTTAAAGACCGGAGGTCTTCACATCGTTTGGATGAATACTGATGTCTTGATTGGGTTGTACACCCAAGACAAGGTAATGAGTGGTGATCGTCCAGACGTACTTGGAGATCGACCAGATATGCAAGGACCTCTCTCCTGTATTGGACATATGGGACGAGGAATAAGGTGCCTCCGGTTTCGTTTAGACCCAGAACGAACTAGTAAATGGATGTGTGTCTGACATTGGATTTTATTCTGTGTTGATTGATTTTTATTAAATAAATATCTTTTTAGTGGCAGAGAATTAATTCTCTTTCTTAAACCCTTCTCTGAGACGTTTGAGCTCAAAGGTTATATATCGATAGACATCAGTCGTGTACGATCTAGCTTAACCCTAGATGGGGGTGAATAGGGTTTAATGAATTTAAAATAAAATAAAATATCATAGAAAAAATTGTAGAAAGAAAATCACACACAGAAAATACCCAGCTTCGGCAAAGCTGTGCCTGCTGCTGCATTCAAGGTTTCTACTCGGAATTATAAACAATCTCTTCGCTTACAAACTCTTGAAAACTCGCGGCCTTCGCTCCCGACTGTTTAAACCCTATGCTCAAGACCTTGACACAACTTGATCCGTTAAGTTGTGATTTTTCTAACTACAGGACCTAGTAGTTATTGACTCTCAAATAAAAAAAATTGAATTTTTAAATAAAACTATGCTAAAGAATCCTAGGAGTTTAAAATCAAGGGTTATCCCCTTTCTAAATTAAAAGATGGCCGACTCCCTTTATAATTCGGTTAACCCTTCTCTTATCCTCTGAGAATTAAAAAATGGTGGCGCTAGGGTTTCTGCTATCATCCAAATCAGTTCGTGATTGATGAAATTGCTCTGGAATTCTTCTATAGACTTGACTCCTTTGTAGCACCTCTTCTTCGGTCGGTTTCCTTTAGGATAGCAAATGAAATTCTCTGTGAGTAGTGTTAAAGATGATTTCTCTGAATTATGGTTGGTTTATTTCGATTCTGTTGTTCTTTTTTGATGCCGATGATGATTGTGTATTTATAGGGTTTTTTAATCCCTAAAATCACTGATTATAGACGATTCATGGGCCTTGAATTGTTCTTAAATTTTGGGTTTCTGCTTTGAATTTGTCCTCCGAAACTCCCTTTGATTTGATCTTTGCCGTATATTCTGAAATAAGTATTGATTTCTATTATCTTCTAAAACTTTGAATCGGTCTTTAAATTTAAAAAATAACTTGCATGTTATTTTAATCTGTAAAGTCCTTGCCAAGTTTGAAAATGTCAGTTTAGCCTTGCCTTTGTATTACTTGATTTCTCCCATGACTAGTTCAACTGATTTATTCATGCTTTGATAAGAACAGATGCTGTACTTGATCCCTTTATTACAATGTTAATTTGTGGCACCCTTGATTGATGCCTTTATCACTGAGTTGCTATAAAAACTTGAAATCGATTTTTACTTGCCAAAATGATGCCGTGTCTATTGCTAATTCCACTAATATGGATTATTGACTTTCTGAAAATCGTTAAAGACTTGTTTGAAAAAGATTGAGTATATTCCTGCCATTCTCCATTGTTTTGCACTTGCAAATAAGAATTTCTTCCCTGTTTTGTTGCATTTCACATGTGATTTCATTGGAAACCATGCCATCAAAAACGTATTGTCAAAACTGGGAATATTGCTTGTGTATGTTTTGTTTGAATATGTACTATCAGTACTCAACACACATGTGCACATATGAGCTTGATCACATTGCCACATATTGTCTTGTAGTTGAATGCTGCACTTCTACATTCTGTAGTTAGGTCTCCATGTATATTTGCTGAGATCAATTTCACTTGGATATGTAATGTTCCTTCTATGCTTTGTACATGTGAATGCTTCATTCACATTTATGCAGACCTGGACTTCTTGCTATAACCATTCTTTATGATACTTGTATCTTCATTTACCATTCATGCTTGCTTATCTCCATACATGCAAACTGGCTTGGCCATGCACCCTTGTTCATACATTACTTATGTTGACTTTCCCATGCTTGTACTACTCTTATTTATGGCACACTCGACTTGTGCCCGACCTCTTTATGTGGGCTGTTTGCTTACTTGACCATTATAACACATGCTGAGGCTATTTGCTCGAATATTGTTGTACCTATATGCTTTACATCCATGTTGTTGATCTGCCACTTTAAAACTTGTTGCTTGATTTAAACTCACCATGCTTAGTTGTACCAGTGCATGTTGCCACCTGATTTGAACTATGCTACTTCATGGATTGTATCTTGACTTTTGATTTTGGGTCATGATTTGCTGTGCTGACTTTATTTCTTGAACTTGTATTCGATTGTCCCATTGTTGATTATGCACTGGGTCGAGACGGTCCATGTGACCACTCCTCAGTCGTACACTGATCGGCGAGGCAGTGCACACATGTATGCACGTGTATACATGCAGCCATCAGACGAGATTTTCCTGTTCCTGCATGTCAGACAAAGTCTAGAAAAATGATGAGAAACAAACCGTAATTCTGAGGCAAATAAAATTTTAAAAATATTTTTTATTTGTTTTTATTTAATTTTATTTTTGTTGCAGTCTACTGTGTCTGTGTGTGTATCTTGTGACAGGTATGAAGACAGGACATGACTGAAGGCTGTGAAGACAGAAGAAGGAAGACAGAAGATAGTGAAAAAAATAACAGTGTCAATGTATAAGAGTGTCTCTATACGTGAATGTAAATGTAGTTGTATAGAGTGAGTGACAGAGTTGTAGAATGAAATGTAGTATGTCAAATAATGGAGTTATAAAAGATGTGCATTTTGATATTGAAATAAAATATTTTTATTTAAATAAAATACTGTGTGATTGTTTAAATTTCTGCACAGTTATGTTTTATTTAAATAGAAATACTATATTTCTATTTGTTGTGTAGTAAAACAACACATTCAATAATAAAATATATGTGACTTCCCCCAAACCCCGTACTGACGGTGGCAAGGGTGATCTTTGGAATATAACACATAAATAGATAATAGCAGAACAGAATTAAATAAATACACCAGAAAAAGAACAAATAGTCGACTGGATAACGATAATCATCGGAGTTACACAGTATACAGGATCATACTTAGTACAAATACAGTTCAACTATACATAAATGTCTACAGCGGAAAACAAACATAATATGTACAATAGGAGCTGAACAGCATAAAAAGAGATAAATGGTAGAATCCATCTTCAGCTCCAGCTATCCAGAAACAGCCTGCTAAAACATGAATACAAGGTTGTCCGTGTAGATAAAGGGGCACCCGAGTTTGCAAGTTAAACAAACTATGAGTCAGTCATGGGACTGGTATGAGAAATCTACTTAACACATTATACAACTGGCTAATCACAGGACCACGCCACTTTCGCGGAACGGGTTTACTCCATTGGATTACCAGTGCTTTAAAACAAGTAAATCTTTTAAACATCGCAATGCTTTTTATAAAAATAAAGCCATTATAAGACTCAGTTCCCATCACACAATGCAACGCAAACCGAATGATAGAGTTTTTACCTTATAATGGCCAAAATATGCTTGATACGAATAAAACCAAAGAATTTGATATTATTACTAGTGTTTATACGTTTCAAAAACAATTTCAAATCATAAGTATCAATCATAGACGGCATTAATGTCCCATACCACTATGTCGCCATATATAGGTATATAATCAAAACCGCACAGTCACGTATTTGGAAATTGGATTTCCGTCATGAACCGAGGCAAGGGATCGTCCTCACCGAATTCGAGACGCTCTAGCCTGCCCCTCAGGCAAGCACGCAGGCAAGCCTTGGATCGTCAAGGCCGGTCTACCGATGTGGATTATTATGCCTGAACACTGCGTTCCCCGCCCTTTGGGGCGTAAATGAGCCAACGAATGACTCCATCGGCTTCACATAGTCACCGATATATCCGAGGTGCCTTGCAATAGCAACAACCACACAGGTGAAAATAATATAAATGTCAGCCAGTTTAAGCACCAACACCACCTCTAGGTAGAAAGAAACGCTGGCCCTCCTTGATGTCCTCTCCCGTTTCTGGTTCATACCGGGGTGTGAGGCTCGTGAATTCACGTCATACACAAAGCTATGCCACACAGGCGGTGCTTTGATCATCAACCACAAGACTTTTCTTTTCAGCAGAAGCCTTGATCACTGCATCTTAGCAAGCCACACAGGCAATTCACGCCATGTAACTGATGGCTAACAATCACACAGAATGAATTCCAATGTCAGAAACACAGTCCATTTACAAGTCCGTTCTGGGTCTGAACAAAACCGGAGGCACTATATACCTCGCATACCCATTGATCTCCACGTACGTCTGAACGATCACCACTCATTATCCATATTTCGGGATGCCTCCCAATCAGGACATCAGTTACCATCCAACCGAGGTGAAAATATCCGATCTTCAACCATCGTCTTCATCTTCGACTTCTTATCGTCGATTCAGTTGTTCAGAATGGGATAAACCCGGACTTTCTGAGCAACTCGTGTATATAATAAAAAGTGCTACACAAACACATCATATGCCTCATTTCAATTCATCAATCACTAACCGTAGATCAGTAAGAGAACGATTTCCCAAAACCCCGAAGGCCGAAACCAACATCAGATCAAAATCCAGGAAACCATTCGACTTGGCTAACCTTCTGTTAGTTTATAAATTTCACATTCCATATCATTTATAATATTTTATAATGATTTATCGCTATTTTCATTTATTTAAAAATAGCCAATTAATTCAAACGACGCTTCGGGCCATAACGCGGTCGTGGCGCTGTTTTTCTTCAGATTTGATTTACACATATCTGAAAATCTAACCGTTGGATCATCACAAATTCTACATCATTAGAAAGATCTTTTCAAAACGAATCCAACGGTTCCACTTTTGGGAAAATCTGATGGTCGGATCTCCCGGTACACTCGTTTGAAGTTTCGATTTCAAAATACGAACTGCAGCGTCGTTATTCGATTTAATTTAATTATATATATATAATCGATTCGGGCGCTGTTTTTCTTCAAATTTGAATTAAACATTCCAGGCAATCCAACCGTTGGATCTTCACAAAGTGGGTGTCGTTGGAAAGATATTTCCAAGGCGAACCCAACTGTTTCGGTTTCGGGAAAATTCGATGGTCGGATCTCCTGCACTAATCGTTTGAAATCACGGTTTCAAAACACGAACTGCAGCTTCGTTATTCGATATATTTTAATTATATTTATATATATATATATAAGTATAATCGATTCTTCGATTTCAAAAACATATGCTTTTCATACATTTGATAAAAACGATATTTTTATCCAACAAACATTTATTTCGACACTTCACTATTTTTAACAATTCATGTATATAATAAAAAATGTGATTTTTATTGTAAAACAACTTATTTCGAAACACGACTATTTTATATAGTTCATATAGATGATAAAAATAGGATTTTTATTATAAATCAATTTATTTCAAAACACGACTATTTTATATAGTTCATATAGGTGATAAAAATTTGATTTTTATTGTAAAACAATTTATTTCAAAACACGACTATTTTATATAGTTCATATAGATGATAAAAATAGGATTTTTTTATAAATCAATTTATTTCTAAACACGACTACCATTCAACACATGAATTTCTATTCAACGAATGAATTTCTATTCAACGAATGAGTTTCTATTCAACACACGAATATAGTTTCAACATATGAAAATAATTCTAACACATGAATATTATTCAAAATTTCGGCAGCATAACAGCAGGGTAGTTAAAACCGGGGCCGTCCCTAGTTCGGCTCCTCGCTCTACCTTAAAGCCTCGCAGCTTTTGACAATGGGGATTTCATGCATCTAGTTCGCACGCAGGCGGCATGTATATTTTTTTCATTTCCACAAACTAATCCTATGTGGTTTCAACCAAATAATTCTCAACCACAAACGGGTATTTTTCAACCACAATCAATCAATTTCAACCACAAACTATTTTAATCAACCATTCGCTATCAGTCAATTTTCACACCAATTACAACCAATAAATATCGTCCATGGTTTGTGGACAAGGGGCGTATATATATATATTTATATAAGTATATTTCACTTCCATTCAACACATATATAATTTTTACAATGCATATATAACTTATACATCGACCGTACAATTTATACAACGCTTATACTAGTGGTGTACAACGCTTATATAACTCATATATCGACTATATAATTTATACATCGTCGTTTTCCATATCGCTTATAATTCAGAAATCTCACATTGGGTTCCACTCCACCAAAAATAACAGAAGGCTCAGGAAAATATGCGGTCTCTTCTAGAATGTAGAAGACGTCCACACGAGTCCACTGTCTCTTGTTTCACTAAATTTCGTCAACAAACAAAAAAGATATGGTTTTTACAGTGAAATCAAACACCGTAGTGCTTTAAAGTGCTATAATATAGTTTATTTAAAATAGGTCGTTACCTCCTTTTAAATCTTCAAAACTAGATCTGGATTTTAAACCAAATCCGTTGTACTTCGTCCAGATCAAGAAGCCCCACCCTGTAGAGCTCCGTGAGGCGCTCCCCCACCTTCCACATCAGCCAACTCGAAGCTCCCTAGGGCACGAAAAACAAGGACGAGCGGCGGAACTTCCTGAGCTCGGTTCACGAAGAATACTGATCGTTGGGGGGCGAAACCTCTATGGATTTGAAGCTTGGAGGACCCTCTTCAAAAACCTCAACTGGAGAGCTCGATATTATTGCGTGGATCGAGAAGGAAAAGAGGAGGGAAGGGGTAGAGATTTTCCGCCGTTCGAACGAAAGGGGTATCTGGGAGAGAGAATGGCGTTGACCAATGATTTTTTTTTATATTTATAAAATTTTAAAAGTCCAAAAACACCCCTCCTCGCATACTAACTCCAATCCAAACACAATGACTGTCGTACCTAGCTAAATACCCCCATTCCAAATACAATGGGATATGTTTTGTAGGCCCATTCGACTGTTTCAGTCAGTTTTCCTTCAATTTAAAATTTATAACATTCAATATTTGATTTGAATGTACATTTCAATTTGCCAGGGCCACAAACGGATTCTAAAAATTCCCGAAAAATAAATATAACTATGTTTTGACGATACGGTCCCAACAAAATTAGTTTCACCGAATTCTGAGACCGTTTGAAAAATGGCCCATTTCTGGTCGATCCAATTTAACTGTAATTGACCAAAACACGTTTTCCTTTGCCACACTCACATACTAGCTTCAAAAATTATGAAATTTGAAACCTAGTAATAATTTGACATCCCGGATCCAACAAAAATGGTTTCGTTGAATTCCGAGGTCGTTTGCAAAATGGCCATTTTCACGGGCTATATAAACTCTATAGTGACCTTTCTAAAAATTCATTTGGCCATAACTTTTGCTTCCCTCTATGAAACTTCGATTTTTCAGATTCGTTAGAAAGATATTCCCTAACAGATTTAAATATTTTTGGTTTCACTCAAATCCGTTTTGTTTTGCACCCAGTACAGTCAGTCAAAGTTTGAATTTAAATTTTGAAACTACCGCGCCATTTCAGGCCTTGTTTATAGTTAGAAATAATTATATTCATTTTCGAACGTCAATTCAAACTTACTTTTCATCGTTATTATTTAAAACATTTATTTTAACTATTTAAAATCCACCAAAATAGGAAATTTAAAATTTTTAAATTGGTTCAGATTTTCCGGGTCGTTACAATCTCCCCCCCCTTAAAACTTTTCATCCCCGAAAAGGAACAAAGTCGAAAGTGGTTTGATTAATCAACTCTACTTCCAATCTGGCTTCCATTCTCCAACTTTTCAGTTTCTGAGAATTTTCAAATTCTTCAAAAATTTGGCTAACACCCGAAATTTTCGAAAAATTTCGCCATAACCTCCCTTGTACGGGGAGGGGTTTGGAAATTTATTGGGCCGTATTAGGTACCCAATAAATCCTATAAAGCATACACATATTTATAGTGATATATTCTGGGGTTTACAGGGGAACGTGTATAGATAATAACTCCAGAGAATAAATTCTCGTCACCCTGTCCAAGCCTGAGGTAGTGTGTATTTTTAATTGCTCCAGAGAATAAATTCTAGTCACCTCATCCCGTGTGGGAAATAAATAATCCATGTGCCGTATCTAATAACTAGAGAGACGTGATTATTGTCAACTCCAGACCCATGTGGGTTTTTTTTATTATTCTGACAATTTACCGTTACATTTTATATGGTCCATATCAGTCATCAGTTCAACTCGTAAAATATAGTCATCGCCATACAAGCCTCTCGCTCGTACGGTAAATCTTCAACCTCGTCACACAAGCTCCAATTGCTCATGTGGTATATGATGAAGTATGCCTATCTTTAAGAAGTATGCCATGTAGTGTAGTTCAAAATTAATTATTACTATCCTATGGCGACGTTTATTATTACACACAGAACAACCAGCACTCCGCGTCCAATGGCATTCACAGGAGTTGATATAATAATAAAATTGCGCATCTAACTCATTAAGGTTTACCTATTTGTCGGGCATGCAAATAAATTCTTTACTCAACAGCTAATCCATTTACCTGTTGAAACATATATAATGCACATGTATATATTTCTATCTATCTTTAAATCAGTTCAATGTGTGATTTAATCGAATAAATTCTACCATTCATTCACTTATTGATTAAATTAACTATCGTTCTAATAATTTAATTAATCAAATCCACTATCACACAACACAAACAACAATCAATTTTATTTTTAACTTTTCAAAATCATACAAATTAATTCATACACTCTTCTTAAATTAATCAGACTATAGAATTAAAAGTGCACATCCATGGAAAGAAAATAACAACAAAGTAGAGAACTAAATGGTAATGCAAAGTATGGTAAATGTACCTTGCACCGGAGTCAATCAGAGATATCCACTAGACACTTAGGATAGGCTTTCTGAATGCTCTCCTCAGTTTCCCAAGTACAATCTCGCGGATCCCCACTCCATTGCACTTTGACTAAGTGAACCTTCTTGTTCCTCGGTTCTTTGGTTTCTTTGCCAATGATCTTTAGCGGCTCTCTTCTCACAGCCATTCTGGAGTAATTTCAATATCTTGTTGTGCGGCTTCTTCCACAATCAAGTCTGGATCATGAACGTGCTTTCGAAGTTGAGATATGTGAAATACATCATGCACTCCAGGCAACCAATCAGGTAATTGAATTCTATAAGCGAGGGTTCCAATCCTTTCAAGAATAGGGAATGGACCTATAAATCTGGTCGCCAACTTCCCAGTTTTGCCAAATCGAATTACTCCCCTCATCGGAGAAACCTTTATATACACATAATCACCAACAGAAAAAGCCAAATCCCTTCTTCTTGAATCATCGTAGCTCTTCTATCGGCTTTGAGCGGCGAGTAATCGTTTCTTAACGAGATTGACTTTGTCTGCAGCTTCGCGGATCATATCTGGTCCCAATACAAGCCTATTACCAGGTTCGACCCAACAAGAAGGAGATCAGCATGGTCTACCATACAATGCTTCGAATGGTGACATTGTTAGGCTCGCTTGGTAGCTGTTGTTATATGAGAACTCAGCTAAATGCAAATGGTCTTCCCATGATCCACCAAAGTCAAGAACGCGCGCCCGTGATAAATCTTCCAGTATACGATTCACCCTCTCAGTCTGACCATCTGACTGAGGATGATAAGCGGTGCTCAAGTTCAACTTCGTTCCTAGTTCTACTTGAAATGCCTCCCAGAATTTGCTAGTAAATATTGGATCTCTATCACTAACTATACTGAGCGGCACTCCATGTATCCTAACAATTTCCTTGAAATATATCTGCGCCGGACTCTGAGCAGTTCTGTTCGATCTGACTGGTATGAAATGGGCGGTCTTCGTGAAGCGATCTACGATCACCCAAATACTGTCATTTCCTTTCCTGGTTCAGGGTAAACCATCTATGAAGTCCATAGAAATATGTTCCCACTTCCCACCTGGAACGTCTAGCGGTTGCAACAATCCAGCCAGTTTCTGTTGGTCGCTTTTGACTAGCTGGCAAGTAGGGCATCGGCTAACATATATTGAAACGTCCCTTTTCATAGCCTTCCACCAGAATGTTCCCTTGAGATCGTTATACATTTTTGCCATACCTGGATGGATACTCAGCTTAGACTTGTGACACTCGTCCAACACTTCCCTTTTTAACTCGGGGATGTCGGGAACACAAATCCTTCCTCTCAAACTAAGAGTCCCATCATTATCTATTTGAAAACACAAGGGTTCGCCTTTCTGAATCCTTTTGATCATATCCTTAATAAAATTATCATCCTTTTGAAGAATATATATTTTGTCAATCAAGGAAGTCGTTATGATAAAACTGGCGGTCATTACATTCTTTTGGCTTAACGCATTGGCCACGACATTGGCTTTCCCTGGAGTGTATAGAATCTCAAAATCGTATGCTGCAAGTAACTCTAGCCAACGTTGCTGCCTCAGATTCAAGTCTTTCTGGGTGAACAGATACTTTAATGACTGGTGATCTATAAACAATTCAAATTTCTCACCCAGAAGATAGTGTCTCCAGATTTTCAAAGCGAATACGATAGCCAACAACTCAAGATCATGAGTGACGTAGTTCTTTTCATGTGGCTTCAGCTGGCGGCTAGAATAAGCAACAACTTGACCTTTTTGCATTAACATTGCACCAAGGCCTTCTCTAGAGGCATCTGTCCAGACTTTCAAGTCCTGATTGCCATCAATTATCGTTAACACTGGAGCAGTTATTAATCTTAACTTTAGCTCCTCAAAAGCCTCCTCACATTCTGGAGTCCACTTGAATTTTGAGTGCTTTTTTGTAAGCTTTGTTAAGTGACTAGATATCTTCGAAAAATCTTTAACGAACTTCCGGTAATAACTAGCCAATCCAAGAAAACTTCGGACTTCTATGGGAGTACTAGGATGTTTCCAATTTTGAATAGCGGTGATTTTACTTGGATCCACAGCAATTCCCTCCTTTAAAACAATGTGGCCAAGAAACTTTACTTCATCTTGCCAGAATATACATTTGGACAGCTTGGCTTTCAATACATTCCTTCTCAGAATTTCTAGAACCTGCTCCAAATGTTTTTCATGTCCGGCCTTTGACTTAGAGAAGATTAGAATATCATCAATAAAACCAGAACAAATTTATTTAGGACCCCTATGAACACTCTATTCATCAGATCGACAAAATAGGCAGGAGCGTTACATAAGCCGAACGGCATTACTAACCACTCGTAGAATAAGTCTGGACCTCTGAATGTTGTCATAGGAACACACTCTTCGGCAATACGAAGCTGATGGAAACCTGTAGCTAGGTCCATCCTTGAAAATACTTGTGCTCCATTCAGACGGTCCAATAAATCATTGATCCGCGGCAATGGATATTTATTCTTTATTGTCTTCTTATTCAAGTCACGATAATCCACACATAGTCGCAGAGTATCGTTAGACTTTGGGACAAACACCATTGCTGCACCCCAATCAGAGAAACTAGGCCTGATCAGACCCTTCCATACAAGCTGTCGAGTTTGATTGTCTAGTTATTCTTTCTCCTTTAGAGTCATTCTCCGAATAGCGTGCACTATTGGCCTTGCGTTCGGAATTAAAGCGATCTTGAAATCGATTTCTCTCTACGGAGGTAAGCTGACAACTTCTTCGAACACATCTGCATAATTCTTTACGATAGGAATATCTTTGATGAGGTCGGGAATATTCTCTGTGACTACATGGATATTTTCTATTTGAGCAGGAGAAACATCCAACGCTGCCCAAAAATCTTTTCTATCAGAATTCTGACCTTCACAGGGAATGGTTATATAATCTCCTGATTTAATCTTGATCCTAACAACCCTGTTGGCGCACTTAACCTCTGCTTCATATTTGGTTAACCAATCCAATCCCAAAATAAGATCGAATTCATGATGATAGAGATGGTAGGGAACTTATAACAAGAAAAAGCGACAGGCACCGCACAAATCCAGCTAAGATCGAGAGAACCCCCAACCGGATTATGAACAGTGATGGGTTCCTTGAGCTTTCTCAATTTCAAATCTAACTTCTTAACGGCATTCTTTGCAATAAAGCTTCTTGACGTGCCTGTATCAAACAATACTTTAACTGGAATGTTTTTGACAGTAAGTGTGCCCTCCAAAACATCAGCCCTTCCCTGACTAGTTGAGGGTGTTGCGATTTCTGCCACTTCATTTACTCGAACCACATTGGTCTTTTTCAACAGCCAGCAGTCTCTCTTTATATGACCAGCCTGATGACACAGATTGCACTCTTGGTTCACTTGAAACTTGCTCTTGGATTTAGATTCATCCTTCCTTCATTTTTTCGAAGCCTTACAACTTATCGCCAAATGTCCTTGCCTATTGCAGCTTGAGCATGTGGCAGTCATTACCAGTTCTTTCCCAGATCTTGCCCTTTTTCTCTTGGCTCTGGGCTCCTTGCTGACCTCAGGCATCATACTGGCCTCAGGATTATCAGTCCCAGACTCCCCTTTTTTACTCGAACTGACTTCCTCTTCGTCGTGCAACATACCTTTCTTATGGAGATCTTCATACTGATAAGCCATGTATATCATTTCTGAAAAAGTAAGCTTCACATGCCCCATTACTTTATTCTGGTACTTTCTTTGAAGCCCGTTAATAAATCTCAGATTCTTTCTCTTCGTATTTTGAATTAGATGAGGAGAAAAGTGAGAAAGTTCATTGAATTTCTTATGATATTCTGGAATGGTCATATCTCCATGTATCAGATAAGAAAATTCATCACAAAGCCGCTTAGTTGCTTCGGGAGGAGTAATTCTTTTGAGGAAAATCTCTTTGAACCTATCCCATGTGATATCACCTTCTGGATTATCTTTGATGATCGTTTCCCACCAGATTAAAGCTTCTTCTTTGAGCGCCCAAGATGCTACTAATATTTTCTGATAATCTCTCAACTGGATACATTCAAAAATTCTTTCAACAAAACTCATCCATGCTTGAGTTTGAATTATAGATTCATTGCCGGAGAATTGTGCTCCGCCCAGATTTCGATATCTCTTTAATAGAGCCTCTAGATCGGGTTCTGCATTCCTCCTGTTTCTGACACTCATTTTCAAGTACTTTTGCAAATAGCAGATCAAGTGTCAGGTCACAGAAAAGATATTTCAAAACATAGAGACATATACTTCAAATGTAAATGTGTCTATTGGGGTGTATTTCATTCTACTTTACTCATACTAGGATATTACTGATCCTATCTGTAATGAGTTACTCATCCTAGAACACTACTGGTTCTATTTCTAATGAGTTCGTTAATATGTTATATTCCAGCACTAAGCTTAACCAAAGCTCTGATACCACGTTGTGACTTCCCCCAAACCCCGTACTGACAGTGGCAAGGGTAATCTTTGGAATATAACACATAAACAGATAACAGTAGAACAGAATTAAATAAATACACCAAATAAAGAACAAATAATCGACTGGATAACGATAATCATCAGAGTTACACAGTATACAGGATCATACTTAGTACAAATACAGTTCAGCTATACATAAATGTCTACAGCGGAAAACGAACATAATATGTACAATAGAAGCTGAACAACATAAAAAGAGATAAATGATAAAATCCATCTTCAGCTCCAGCTATCCAGAAAGAGCCTGCTAAAACCTGAATACAAGGCTGCCCGTGTAGATAAAGGGGCACCCGAGTTTGCAAGTGAAACAAATTACGAGTCAGTCATGGGACTGGTATGAGAAATCTACTTAACACGTTATACAATTGGCTAATCACAGGACCACGCCACTTTCACGGAACGGGTTTACTCCATTGGATTGCCAGTGCTTTAAAACAAGTAAATCTTTTAAACATCACAATGCTTTTTATAAAAATGAAGCCATTATAAGACTCAGTTCCCATCACACAATGCAACGCAAACCAGAGGATAGAGTTTTTACCTTATAATGGCCAAAATATGCTTGATATGAATAAAATAAAAAAAATTGATATTATTACTAGTGTTTATACGTTTCAAAAACAATTTCAAATCATAAGTATTAATCATAGACGACATTAATGTCCCATACCACTATGTCACCATATATAGGTATACAATCAAAACCGCACAGTCATGTATTTGGAAATTGGATTTCCGTCATGAACCGAGGCAAGGGATCGTCCTCACTGAATTCGAGACGCTCTAGCCCGCCCCTCAGGCAAGCGCGCAGGCAAGCCTTGGATCGTCAGGGCCAGTCCACCGATGTGGATTATTATGCCTGAACACTGCGTTCCCCCGCCCTTTGGGGCATAAATGAGCCAACGAATGACTCCATCGGCTTCACATAGTCACTGATATATCCGAGGCGCCTCGCAACAGCAATAACCACACAGGTGAAAATAATATAAATGTCAGCCAGTTTAAGCACCGACACCACCTCTAGCTAGAAAGAAACGCAGGCCCTTCCTGATGTCCTCTCCCGTTTCTGGTTCATACCGGGGTGTGAGGCTCGCGAATTCACGTTATACACAATGCTACGCCACACAGGCAGTGCTTTGATCATCAACCACAAGACTTTGCTTTTCAACAGAAGCCTTGACCATTGCATCTTAGCATGCCACATAGGCAATTCACGCCATGTAACTGATGGCTATCAATCACACAGAATGAATTCCAATGTCAGACACACAGTCCATTTACAAGTCTGTTCTGGGTCTGAACGAAACCGGAGGCACTATATACCTCACATACCCATCAATCTCCACGTACGTCCGGACGATCACCACTCATTATCCATATTTCGGGATGCTTCCCAATCAGGACATCAGTTACCATCCAACTGAGGTGAAAATCTCCAGTCTTTAACCATGGTCTTTATCTTCGACTTCTTATCGTCGATTCAGTTGTTCAGAATGGGATAAACCCGGCCTTTCTGAGAAACTCGCGCATATAATAAAAAGTGCTACACAAACACATCATACGCCTCATTTCAATTCATCAGTCACTAACCGTAGATCAGTAAGAGAATGATTTCCCAAATATTGACCCCGAAGGCCGAAACCAACATCAGATCAAAATCCAGGAAACCATTCAACTTAGCTAACCTTCAGTTAGTTTATAAATTTCACATTCCATATCGTTTATAATATTTTATAACGATTTATCGCTATTTTTGTTTATTTAAAAATAGCCAATTCATTCAAACGACGCTTCGGGCCATAATGCGGCCGTGGCGCTCTTTTTCTTCAGATTTGATTTACACATATATGAAAATCTAACCGTTGGATCATCACAAATTTTACATCATTAGAAAGATCTTTTCAAAATGAATCCAACGGTTCTAGTTTTGGGACAATCCGACGGTTGGATCTCCCGGTACACTCGTTTGAAGTTTCGATTTCAAAATACGAACTACAGCGTCGTTATTCGATTTAATTTAATTATATATATATATATATATATATATATATAATCGATTCTGGCGCTATTTTTTTCCAGATTTGAATTAAACATTCCGGACAATCCAACCATTGGATCTTCACAAAGTGGGTGTCGTTGGAAAGATATTTCCAAGGCGAACCCAACGGTTTCGGTTTTGGGAAAATCCGATGGTCGGATCTCCCGCACTAATCGTTTGAAATCACGGTTTCAAAACACGAACTGCAGATTCATTATTCGATATATTTTAATTATATTTATATATATATATAAATATAATCGATTCTTCGATTTCAAAACCATACGCTTTTCATACATTTGATAAAAACGATATTTTTATCCAACAAACATTTATTTCGATACTTCACTATTTTTAACAATTCATGTATATAATAAAAAATGTGATTTTTATTGTAAAACAACTTATTTCGAAACACGACTATTTTATATAGTTCATATAGATGATAAAAATAGGATTTTTATTATAAATCAATTTATTTCAAAACACGACTATTTTATATAGTTCATATAGGTGATAAAAATACGCTTTTTATTGTAAAACAATTTATTTCGAAACACGACTATTTTATATAGTTCATATAGATGATAAAAATAGGATTTTTATTATAAATCAATTTATTTCAAAACACGACTACCATTCAACACATGAATTTCTATTCAACGAATGAATTTCTATTCAACACATGAGTTTCTATTCAACACACGAATATAGTTTCAACATATGAAAATAATTCTAACACATGAAAATTATTCAAAATTTCGGCAGCATAACGGCGGGGTAGTTAAAACCATGGCCGTCCCTAGTACGACTCCTCGCTCTACCTTAAAGCCTCATAGCTTTTGACAATGGGGATTTCATGCATCTAGTTCGCACGTAGGCGGCATGTATATTTTTTTCATTTCCACAAACTAATCCTATGCGGTTTCAACCAAATAATTCTCAACCACAAACGAGTATTTTTCAACCACAATCAATCAATTTCAACCATAAACAAATTTAATCAACCATTCGCTATCAGTCAATTTTCACACCAATCGCAACCAATAAATATCGTCCATGGTTTGTGGACGAGGGGAGTATTTATATATATATATTTATATAAGTATATTTCACTTCCATTCAACACATATATAATTTTTACAACGCATATATAACTTATACATCGACCGTACAACTTATACAACACTTATACATGTGGTGTACAACGCTTATATAACTCATACATCGACTATATAATTTATACATCATCGTTTTCCATATCGCTTATAATTCAGAAATCTCACATTAGGTTCCACTCCACCAAAAATAGCAAAAGGCTCAGTAAAATATGCGGTCTCTTCTAGAATGTAGAAGACGTCCACACGAGTCCACTATCTCTTGTTTCACTAAATTTCATCAACAAATGAAAAAGATATGATTTTTACAGTGAAATCAAAAACCGTAGCGCTTTAAATTGCTATAATATAGTTTATTTAAAATAGGTCGTTACCTCCTTTTAAATCTTCAAAACTAGGTCTGGATTTTAAACCAAATCCGTTGTATTTCGTCTAGTTCAGGAAGCACCACCTTGTAGAGCTCCGCGAGGCGCTCCCCCACCTGCCACGTCAGCCAACTCGAAGCTCCCCAGGGCATAAAAAACAAGGACGAGCGGCGGAACTTCCTGAGCTCGGTTCACGAAGAATACTGATCGTTGGGGGGCAAAACCTATATGGATTTGAAGCTTGGAGGACCCTCTTCAAAAACCTCAACTGGGGCGCTCGATATTAGTGCATGGATCGAGAGGAAAAGAGGAGGGAAGGGGTGGAGCTTTTCCGCCATTCGAACGAAAGGGGTATCGGGGAGAGAGAGTGGCGTTGACCAATGAATTTTTTTTATTTATAAATTTTTAAAAATCCAAAAATACCCCTCCTCACATATTAACTCCAATCCAAACCCAGTGACTATCGTCCTTAGCTAAACACCCCATTCCGAACACAATGGGATATGTTTCGTAGGCCTATTCGACTGTTTCAGTCAGTTTTCCTTCAATTTAAAATGTATAACATTCAATATTCGTTTTGAACGTACATTTCAATTTTCCAGGTTCACAAACAGATTCTAAAATTCCCGAAAAATAATTCTAGCTATGTTTTGACGATACGGTCCCAACAAAACTAGGTTCATCCAATTCTGAGAACGTTTGAAAAATGGACCAATTCTAGTCGATCCAATTTAACTGTAATTGACCAAAACACGTTTTCCTTTGCCACGCTCACATACTAGCTTCAAAAATTATGAAATTTGAAACCTAGCAATAATTTGACATCCCGGATCCAACAAAAGTTGTTTCGTCGAATTCCGAGGTCATTTGCAAAATGGCCATTTTCACGGGCTATATAAACTCTATAGCGACCTTTCTGAAAATTCATTTGGCCATAACTTTTGCTTCCCGCTGTGAAACTTCGATTTTTCAGATTCGTTTGAAAGATATTCCCTCACAGATTTAAATATTTTTGGTTTCACTCAAATTCGTTTTGTTTTGCACCGAGTACAGTCAGTCAAAGTTTGAATTCAAATTTTGAAACTACCGCGCCATTTCAGGCCTTGTGTATAATTAGAAATAATTATATTCATTTTCAAACGTCGATTCAAACTTACTTTTTGTCGTTATTATTTAAAACATTTATTTTAAATATTTAAAATCCACCAAAATAGCCAATTTAAAATTTTTAAATTGGTTTAGATTTTCCGGGTCGTTACAATATATTTGGTTGTTATCATCAAACAAAAATCATATAATTGTGTATACAACACTGTTATATACAACAATCTCCCCTTTTTGATGATGACAAACAAATAAAAGATTTTGAATGTGTTTGAAACGTGAAGTATATTACTCCCCCTATTTGTATGCTCCCCCTACAACTAAGCTTCCTTATTGATGCATAGATTTGAAAATTTTGAAATAAATTAGTCAAACCCAAATTTCAAAATATTCTATAAATGTTTACTCATCCATCAAAATCTTGACCATTCTCCCCCTTTTGTTATCATCAAAAGAATAATACAAATTAAAACAGTGATGAATATAAACTAGAAATATAAATTCAGATCAAGAGGAAAATATATCGTAAATCTCGTTTAATCAAACAAAAATCATAATATTCTTCAAATTAGAAGCAAATTTCACTTTTAGAATGAATGGATTTACGATGGATTTTATAAAAAAAATGAGGAGAGTTCAATAAAACTGAATATTTGAATAGAAATTTCATAAGATTTTAAATATGTTTAAAGTAAAAAAATGTGTTAAGCACTTGCTAACCACGCATAGCCCAAAGGTCTTTTAAATGGGGTTAGTAGTGACTTAACTTTATCCTCTCAATGGGTTCTATACATGCACAGCCCAAAGGTCTTTTAAGTGAGAATAGAAGCACATACAGATTAATGTAATTCACCCACACATAACCGCGAGGACTTTTAAATGGGAGTGAATACCAAGGATAATTTTTATTATTTTATTACTATGTATTTCCTTTATTCTTAAAAATTAAACTCTCCACATTATAAAAAAATCATGATGAATGTTAGAAGGATGAAAGTAGTAGAAGATGATCGTAAAAATTGCACTAATTTAAAGATATTATAATATTTGTTCAATCGTCATGAGGATTTAATAATATTTTCTCATGATATGAAAAATATTATAGTCAACACTCATCACATGTTCAAGATCTGACATAATTTCAACAAATTCAAAAATAGTTTTATTTAACTTTTGAATAACCATTTAAGAATATTTTAAAAAATTAAAAAATGGATAATGATCAATCAATTTCTATGATTCCCAAATCTAAGCGTAATCGTGAAAATCTATCTTTGGGAAGAGGTTTTGTAAAAATATCAGCAAGTTGACAATCAGTTGAAATGAACTCAATACAAATATCTTCTCGTGAAATGTGATCTCTAATAAAATGGTGTCTTACATCTTTGTGTTTAGTGCGTGAATGGTGAACAGGATTATTAGACAAGTCTATAGCACTTTTACTATCACATTTTAGTGGTACTTTTTTTATAAATTAGATCAAAATCTGAAAGAGTTTGCATCATCCATAGTATTTGTGCACAGCAACTTCCTAGAGCAATGTATTCAGCCTCAGTTGTGGATAAAGCAACACAATTTTGTTTTCGACTTGACCATGAGACTAACGAGTGTCCTAGCATTAAACAAGTCCCACTAGTGCTCTTTCTATCAACAAGGGTTCCAGCATAATCAACATCAGAATATCCAATTAATTCAAAATTATTGCATGCGGGGTACCATAAACCAAATTTGTGTGTGTGCAAGAGATATCTTAATATTCTCTTTATGGCTTTTAAATGAGATTCTTTTGGATTCAATTTTTCTAAGAGACTCATGCTAGCGTGACCCAATCTCCTATGCCACAAGAAAACTTCTTCATCCGTAGCTATTGAACATCGTGAGAGAGTTAAATCATCAAATGAGAGCGTATAAACATTTCCTTTTCTTTTTCCCATGAACACAATATTGTTAGTGGATTTGTCAATAATTTTGCAAGATTTACTATCAAATATCACACTCATTCCTTTCTCACACAGTTGGCTTATGGAAATGAGATTGTGATGCAAGTTTTCAACATATAAAACATCAGTTAAGGAGAAAGTACTATTACCTACTTTACCTTTACCGATAATTTTACATTTTCTGTTATCGCCCATTATCACACTTCCACCTTTATGTTTTTCGAGGCTAAGTAACTTTGATTTATCTCCTGTTATATGTTTGGAACAACCTGAATCCAAGTACCATTCTTGTTTCTCCTTAGCCCACCAACATACCTACACACGAGAAGAAGAGAATGACCTAGAGAAACTCATAGGTCTAATAAAATTAGTAACTGAAAATTTTTGATTTTGAACAACTGATCCTTTTGGAATTCAAATTTGTTTAGACTTACCAAATCCAAATCTGTAACAATTGCTTGTCAACCCTTTTGGAACCCATACTTGTATGAATTTTTTATTATTGTTCTTACTTTCACATTTTTCATAGCTATGTCCAATTTTTCCACATTTTATACATTTAGGAAAAACACTTCCACCCTTCTCATTATCATTCATATCAATGTGTGTTTTCCCGAATCCTAATCCTTTTCTATTGTTAGCATATAATTGATTTCCAAGAAGCATTCTAAATGACTTTTCTCCTTTTGAAAACTTGTTCAATGTTATTTCAAGATTTTTTACTTTGGTTTTAAGTGCTGCATTTTCATTTACAAGAGAGGTGCATCTGTTGATGAAATTCTTTCTTTTTGTGTCATCACTTTCTTTTAAAGCCAAGTGTTCTTGTTTCAATTTTTCAAAATTTGCTTTAAATTCTATTTGCTTTTGTTTTAAAAACTTACAGTTTTCACAATCAAGATTTGTCACTTTTTCAGGCTTAGTTTCTAACTTATTGTTTTCGTGAACCAGTTTTAACCTATCAGTTAATTTCTTAACTTTCAGTTCAAGAGAATCAACGGTTTTGGTAAGTTCATGACACATTAAAATTAAACCTTTGTAAGAGTAGTTTGGTACCTCAGTGGAATCTTCCTCGTTATTTTCCGAGTCTGACTGTTCTATAAGGCATAAATTGGCTTCCTCTTTATCACTGTCAGAGTCTTCTTCCTCTTCTTCTTCATCATCCCATGTAGCTGCAAAAGCTTTCTTTTTCTTCTTCTTTTTTCTGTCTTTCTGTAGTAGTGGACAATTTGGTTTGATATGGCCTCGTTTATTGCAGTTGTAGCATATGACTTCATCGTCTGAGTTGTTTGAATTCTTGGATTTGTTGGATTTTGAATTCTTCTTTCGTGATTTGTATTTCTTGTTAGACCACTTTTTAAGAACCATGACCAATTCTTCGATAGGATTCTCGGCTTCATCATTACTTTCAACAGTGTTGCTTAGAGCAATTGTCTTTTTCTTTGATTCTGAATCATCGCGTCCTTCTTTGGCTTTTAACTCCAGTTCATAAGCGATCAAATTTCCAATCAACTCTTATATTCTCAACTTGCTTAGATCCTTTGATTCTTGAATGGCTGTTACTTTGGCTTCAAAGTTCATTGGTAGTACTCTCAGTATTTTGCGTATTAATTCTACTTCAGTGTTGACTTTTCCAAGAGCCCTTGCATTATAAATCAGTGTGGAGAGTCGACCATACATCTCTTTTATATCTTCATCTTTACGCATCGTGAAATTTTCATATTCGTTGCAGAGTAATGCGAGACGAGATTCCTTGACTTGAGATGTTCCTTCATGTGCAACTTCCAGAGTATGCCAAGTTTCCTGCGCAGTTGAACAGTGAGATATACGGTTAAACTCAGTTTTATCAAGAGCACAAATTAAAGCGTTCATTGCTTTGGCATCAGTTGAGAATAATTTTTTATCATTAGCATCCCACTTATCTTTTGGCTTAGGAATTTCAATATCATTAATAATCGTAACGGGAGGTTTGTAGCCTGTTTCAACAATATCCCATACATCATAATCGACTGAACTTAAGTAAATTTTCATCCTAGCTTTCCAACAGGCATAATCGGTTCCATTAAACATTGGTGGCCTAGCTATGGGCTGACCATCAGAAAAAGCGTTGTTAGACAAATTCATGACTCTAGAGTTAAAAAATACCCTCTCTGATACAACTTGTAGGATCTAACTTAACCCTAAAGGGTGAGTGAATAGGGTTTAATGAATTTAAAATAAAATATCATAGAAAAAAATTGCAGAAAGAAAATCACACACAGAAAATACCCAGCTTCGGCAAAGCTGTGCCTACTGCTGCATTCAATGTTTCTACTAGGAATTATAAACAATCTCTTCGCTTACAAACTCTTGTAAACTCGCGACCTTCGCTCCCGACTGTTTAAACCCTACGCTCAAGACCTTGACACAACTTGATCCGTTAAGTTGTGATTTTTCTAACTATAGGACCTAGTAGTTATTGACACTCAAATAAAAAAATTGAATTTTTAAATAAAACTAAGCTAAAGAATCCTAGGAGTTTAAAATCAAGGGTTATCCCCTTTATAAATTAAAAGATGGTCGGCTCCCTTTGTAATTTGGTTAACCCTTCTCTTATCCTCTGAGAATTAAAAAATGGCAGCGCTAGGGTTTCTGCTATCATCCAAATCAGTTCGTGATTGATGAAATTGCTCTGGAATTCTTCTAACTTGACTCCTTTGTAGCACTTCTTCTTCGATCGGTTTCCTTTGGGATAGCAAATGAAATCCTCTGTGAGTACTCTGTTTTAAAGATGATTTCTCTGAATTATTATTGTTTTATTTCGATTATGTTGTTCTTTTTTGATGCCGATGATGATTGTGTATTTATAGAGTTTTTTAATCCTTGAAATCTCGGATTCTAGACAATTCATGGGCCTTGAATTGTTCTTAAGTTTTGGGTTTCTGCTTTGAATTTATCCTCCGAAACTCCCTTTGATTTGATCTTTGCCATATATTCTGAAATAAGTATTGATTTCTATTTTCTTCTGGAACTTTGAATCGGTCTTTCAATTTAAAAAAATAACTTGCGTGTTATTTTAATTTGTAAAGTCCTTGCCAAGTTTGAAAATGTTAGTTTAGCCTTGACTTTGTATTACTTGCTTTCACCCATGACTAGTTCAACTAAATTATTCGTGCTTTGATAAGAACAGATGCTGTACTTGATCCCTTGATTACAATGTTAATTTGTGGCAACCTTGATTGATGCCTTTATCACTTAGTTGCTATAAAAACTTGAAATCGATTTTTACTTGCCAAAATGATGTCGTGTCTATTGCTAATTCCACTAATATGGATTACTGACTTTCTGGAAATCGTTAAAGACTTGTTTGAAAAAGATTGAGTATATTCCTGCCATTCTCCATTGTTTTGCACTTGCAAATAAGAATTTCTTCCCTGTTTTGTTGCATTTCACATGTGATTTCATTGGAAACCATGCCATCAAAAACGTATTGTCAAAACTAGGAATATTGGTTGTGTATGTTCTATTTGAATATTACTATGAGTACTCAGCACACATGTGCAGATATGAGCTTGATCAAATTGCCACATATTGTCTCGTAGTTGAATGCTACACTTCTACATTTTGTAGTTAGGTCTCCATGTATATTTGCTGAGATCAATTTCACTTGGATATGTAATGTTCCTTCTATGCTTTGTACATGTGAATGCTTCATTCACATTTATGCAGACCAGGACTTCTTGCTATAACCATTCTTTATGATGCTTGTATCTTCATTTACCATTCACGCTTGCTTGTCTCCATACATGCAAACTGGCATGGCCATGCACCCTTGTTCATGCCTTATTTATGTTGACTTTCCCATGCTTGTACTACTATTATTTATGGCACCCTCGACTTATGCCCGACCTCTTTATGTTGGCTATTTGCTTACTTGACCATTATAACACATGTTGAGCCTGTTTGCTCGAATATTGCTGTACCTATATGCTTTACATCCATGTTGTTGATCTGCCACTTTAAAACTTGTTGCTTGATTCAAACTCACCATGCTTAGTTGTACCAGTGCATGTTGCCACCTGATTTGAACTATGTTGCTTCATGGATTGTATCTTGACTTTTGATTTTGGGTCATGATTTGCTGTGTTGACTTTATTTCTTGAACTTGTATTTGATTGTCCCATTGTTGATTGTGCACTGGGTCGAGACGGTCCATGTGACCACTCCTCAGTCGTACACTGATCGGCGAGGCAGTGCACACGTGTATGCACGTATGTACATGCAGCCATCAGATGAGATTTTCCTGTTCCTGCTTGTCGAACAAAGTCTAGAAAAATGATAAGAAACACACCGTAGTTCTGAGGAAAATAAAATTTTAAAAATATATTTATTTATTTATTTATTTGTTTTTATTCAAATTTATTTTTGTTGCAGTCTAATGTGTGTGTGTGTGTTTCTTGTGACAGGTATGAAGACAGGACTTGACTGAAGGTTGTGAAGACAGAAGATGGAAGACAGAAGACAGTGAGAAAAAATAATAGTGTCAATGTATAAGAGTGTCTCTATATGTGAATGTAACTATAGTTGTATAGAGTGAGTGACAGAGTTGTAGAATGAAATGTAGTATGTTAAATAGTGGAGGTATAAAAGATGTACTTTTTGATATTGAAATAAAATATTTTTATTTAAATAAAATACTGTGTGATTGTTTAAATTTCTGTATAGTTATATTTTATTTAAATAGAAATAATATATTTCTGTTTGTTGTGTAGTAAAACAACACATTCAATAATAAAATATATTTGGTTGTTATCATCAAACAAAAATCATATAATTGTGTATACAACACTGTTATATACAACAAGTCGCATAGCGTGAATTGCCTGTATGGCATGCTGAGATGCAAATGATCAAAGATTTTGTTGAAAAGCAGAACCTTGTGGTTGACGATCAAAGCACGACTTTAAATAGCATAGCTTTGTGTATAGCTTTAATTCACGAGCTTCACACCCCGGTATGAACCAAAAATGGGAGAGGACTATAGGGAGAACATGTGTTTCCTTCTACCTAGGTGTGGTGCCATGGTATGGAGCTCAGACATTTTTACTTATGTGGATGATGGAAAGCAAGTTACCTCGGATATATCGGTCACTACGGGGCCGATGGATGGACATGGTCTATATACTAACCAGACTTACTCCTCATAAGGTGGGGAAACGTATTGTTCAGGGATTATTAATCCACCTAGTGTGGATCGGTCCTGAAGATCCAAGGAGTCTGATCCCAAGGCTCGGGCTAGAGAGTCTCGAATTCGGTAAGGACGATCCCTTGCCTTAGTTCATAGATGGGATCCAATTTCCGATACGTGATATTTCGGTTATAATTGTAGAGCTTAGTATGGCGACATAGTGGGATGGGGCACTATGCCGTCTATGATTGATACATTTATATTTGATGTTGATTTCTTCCCTTATAGTAATAATAAAAGATAAATTTCGCGTACCAAGCATATTTGGCTATTATAAGGTAAAACTCTATCCTCCGACCTGCGTTGCATTGTGTGATGGGATCTGAGTCTTATAATAGCTTCATTGTTCTTTATTTAGCGTTGCGATGTTTGTTTTATGCACTGGTATTCTTGGGGGAAAACCCGTTCGTGTTATACGGCATGGTCCCTTGATTTACCTAACTCTAAAATCAAATTAATAACAGTTTTAGTTCTCACACTAGTCACATGACTGACCCGGAGTTTATTTTTTTAACCTAAACTCTGGGTGCCCCCATTTTCCATAAGGGCAGCTAGCTGTTTTGGTTTTGCAGATATTTATTTATACATGATCTTGGATATACAACTGGAACTATATCCTGAACGCTCCGTATCCGTGTATTTCTTTCAGTTGTGTTATGTATTATTTTTCCGCTACTAATGTAATTCAAATCTCTGATATTTTTCTGATGTATAATATTTATTTATACTCTGTTATATTCTTGTACTCTGATGTAATTGTTGTAATAAGTAATGAAATGTTCTTCCGTTCGTATTCTGATTTGGCGTGTTCTCAACTCAATCCGGGCTTTCCCGTAAGGGCAAGTTTGGGTCGTTTCAGTTTGTATTGGAGCTTTGGTTTACAGAGCTCGAGAACAAGACACATTAGAACCGAACGGAAGAATTCATCCGAGATTGGATTAGTAATAACTAATAAGAATGGCTCATTAGAGATACAATCAGTAGTATCCTAGAATGAGTTGGAAGAGTGTTATTTTTAAAATAAAAATGAAAACAAATTTAGTTTTGAAAATTAAAATCTTACTATACGTATTTGTGTATTTTATTTTATTGAATTTGGACAACCAAGTATGTAAAGATATTGCGTATACGTCTGATCCATGTGTATACGAAGTCTCAAATATATTGGATAGATATAGAATCACACTCTAGTCACCCGGAGATGATTCTGATGATAGCGATCACATCATCAGATTCTATTTTCGAGTTTCGAAAGTGGGATCTCTGTATATTTCCAATTGACTGGTGTGAGAACCAAAACCTTAGATAGGGTTATTATTGTGAATTGGCATAAAAAACATGATTTTTGAGTATATAAAAATTCTGAATTTGAAACGTTAATCAACTAACTGATTGCTGGTTGTGATGTTTGATTATTAATTCAACTAATAAAACCAATAAGAGAATGTAAGGTTAATTTAGCCAAATTTAATCAAATATGAACTGAATAGAAATTTGATTGGAATTGCATGCACATACATGTATTTACAATGAACAGGTCATAGCAAGGAAGCCAAGAAGAGGAATAAAATTGTATGCCCGACAAATAGGTACATGTTTACTATTTTCTTGGGTTTTGATGATTTTACGAGCCGGTTGGCTTTTTCTTTTTGGATGATGAGGGACCTGTGAGGCAAGTTGCGGTTTTAAAGGTCTATTCGTACAAAGGAGGTTACGACGAATTTTTTCAAAAATTTAGGGTGTTAGCCAAATTTTTGAAAAATTAGAAAATTCTTAGAAACTGAAAAGTTGAAGAATGAACGCCAGAATGAAAGTTGAGTTGGTTACTTAAACAACTTTCAGCTCCATTCCTTTTTGAGAACGAAAAAATTTTAAGTGGGGGAGATTGTAACAACCCGGATTTTCAGAACCAATTTAAATTTTTTATTTTAGCTACTTTAATGGATTTTGGATATTTAAAATGGTTTATTTTAAATAACAACGACTAAAAATTTATTTAAATCGAAGTTACAATGAATAAATTAATATTAATTATGAAACGAGCTTGAAATGGCGTTGTAGTTTTAAAATTCGATTTTAAATTTCAATTAAATGTACAAAATTCAAAATAAATCGGATTTTAGTAAAACCAGAAATATTTTAATCTGTTTAATCATATCTTTCTAACGAATGTGAAAAATTGAGATTTCATAATATAATTGAAAGTTATGTCCAGTTTAAAATTCAAAATAGTAGTTACAGAATTTATATATTTTAAATATTATAATGCCCTTAAAAATAGTCATTTTGCTAACGACCTCCGTTTTCCATGAAACCACTTTTTATGGATCCGGAATGTCAAATTATTGCTAGATTCTAATTTCCATAATTTTTGAAATTAATATGTGAGCGTGGCAAAAGAAAATGTTTTTTGTCAATTTTAATTGAATTGGATCGACCAGAAAATGACCATTATTCAACTGGTCTCCAAATTCGACGAAATTAGTTTTGTTAAGACCATATCGTCAAAACATAGCTAGATTTATTTTTCTGGAATTTTTGGAGTCAGTATGTGGCCCCGGTAAATTAAAATGTATGTTGAAATCGATTTTTAACGTTATATTAATTTATATTTTAGTTTCGATGAAAACTGATCGAAATAGTCGAATTGGGATATCGGACATATCTCATTGTGTCCAAAGTGGTTTTATTACGCTATGGATGACGATCGCTGGATCCGATTTGGAGTTCGAAAGAAAAATTAACTTTTTGGAATTTAAATGAGTTAAATATATATATATTATATAACCTTCCCCTAGTTTCTCTCTCCCCGTTATTTCGAGAAAAAGAAAATTAAAAAAAATCCAGATCTCGTCGATCCCGCGGCCGCTAGCTCAAGGCTGCCAACCGCCGCCTCAACTGGCCACCGCGTGTCCCCAGATCGACGCCTCCTCCCTCCGATCTCCTTCCTCCGCTTCTCTCTTCCCTCTTCCCTCTCCCCTTCGAATCCAAGCCAACCACGCCCAAATCAACCCAACCCCATTGCCATGGCCCACCACAGTCCACCGCCGACCACCTGCTGCCACCCTAGACCCACCAGACTCCGGCGCGCAGGTGGATTGATGAAGTGGGGGTTTGGGTTTCTCCGGTCCAGCGAAGAAAAAGGTTAACACTAATAATTATTTTCACTTTTTCATTTAAATTAACATTGAATTTTTTTTCAGGTTTTAATTTAAATTTATTTTCAGTTTTTAATTTATATAATGATGAATAAAAATATGATTTTTGCATAAATGGATTTGTTATAAAAAATTGATTTATATATATAGTGTTGTGTTAAAATTTTGATTTATATATATATAGCATGGTGTTAAAAATGTGATTTTTAACATATATGTAGCATTATAAAAATTTGATATATATATATATAATAGCGGTATAAAAAGATATGATTTTTATTTATATAAAGATATGATTTTTATTTATATATAATTATGATTTTTATTTATATAAAGATATGATTTTTATTTATATAAAGATATGATTTTTATTTATATGAAGGTAGGATTTTATCGTAGGAAGAAAATATTTTTGGGAAGTTAAAAATATGATTTTTAACTAGTGTATGACATGGAAATATTTTTAGAAATACAAAAATATGATCTTTATATACATATTTTCGATATAAAAATGTGATTTTTATTTATAAAGATCGTTGTTTAAAAATATGATTTTTAACATAAACCACGTAAAACAGATTGCGATGAAACCGATTGGAAGCGAACAGAATCCAAACTGTTCAATTAAAGAATGACGGAGTGGAAACCAATGGTGAGAAATTCTCACTCTAATTTTGTTTATATTTAAATATATACTAGGATGCAGACGGTGCTTAGTAGCACCCGATACCTTTGATTGAAACCATGGATGTTTGGTTGTTTGTTTTATTTGATTGGTTGTTATTTAATATGGTTTGGCAACCCTATTAAGAAATAGGTTAAATTTGATTTCGGATGTTAATTGAATCGATTGAAATTAGTTTGTGTATGGCGCGAGCCAGTATTAGGTGAGAGATAAGGCCAGACCTTATTCTGGTACTAGCATCGTGCTGTTATGCTACCGAAAATTTCTAAAAAGTGTTAGAAAATTTAGTTGATGGAAAATATTATTTTTAGGTTATAACTGCGATAAATAAAATAATTATTGGATAGTTAAAAATAAGTTTACACATTCATTTACAAGTCGGATGACTTGTTTATGCTCGCCTATTTTTGTGATATCGACTGGGACGATGATTTTTACGCATCGCCCAAGTGCACAAATAATAATAATTATTTGATGGTTGAAACCCCACATGGGTATTGGGATGATATTTGACGTACAATAATCCCAATTGTTTAATTGTATGTCAATCAATTGGTTGACAGACTTTTGTAAGCATTAATTATTTATATTTAATGCTTATGCAGTTGTGCAGTGCACTCTGGCTAATGGTTGATTGTTTATCATTGTTCTGGTATACATGTGCTGTATGAAATCCATATAAATAACATTATATGGTAATTGACTGTGTCTGATTCCAATTCAGAAAATAACGAATATTTTAAAATAACGAATATTTTGAAATAATATTCAATAAAAGTTTAAAATGTGAATTTGATGTCCGATTTTGGATGGACACGAAAATATTGAAATATACAAAGCCATGTTGTTTAGATTTGCGCCATTTTAACGTGAACGATATTTATATCGATTTTATTCATTTTTATAATGAATATCAAAAAGAAATTATTTCAAAATCTGATATTTTAAAAATATTATCTTTTAAATATTATAATGATAAGAAACATTCAATTTTGATTTAAAATTGAAATGAAAGTGGGAATCGTTTTAAAACGAATTTATAAACGATTTACAAAATATAATTTAAATGGAAATCGATGAAATATAATATATATATATAATATATTTAATGGCCTGAATAGAACGCAGCGACCGTTCGCGAATTTCGGCCATTGACTTCGAATTGACGTTACGGGGGATCCGACCGTTGGATTCCCCTAAAACCAGAACCGTTGGGTTCGTATCAGAAAGAGCTTTCCAACAAATATAAGAGATTTTAAGTCTAACAGTTGGATTTGGAATTATGTCCAAATCAAATTTGGAAAAGATTGTTGTAAATATTGTTCGATGACCATTTATGGATCGACTGAAAGGGCCTTAATAAAATTATTAAAAATATCAATAATTTGTGTAAAATCATAATAAATGATTTGGAAAGAAATGGGTTGAAAAATTCCACGTCGGTAAAGATAAAAATACATTTTTATCAAAATGAACTAGTTATTAACTAGAATAATCCAATATTTTAAAAGAAATAAATTGGATTTGAAATGGTTTTAAAAATAACTAGAATTTTTCCAATAAATAAATTGGAATGGATCGGAATGGAAATAATCTTCGGTTTCAATATTGTATTCCGTGGTTATATGGATATTGTTATGGGAATTTGGAAGACACAGATATCGTTTTTCCGAATACGATATTCGTTAGTTCCAAAATTTGATATTGAATATAAGCCAATATAATTTCTATTCAGAGTCTTGTATTTAATATTTAACTGGATTTTAGGTTTATCTTGAACG
Organism: Allium sativum; assembly: GCA_030737875.1. Taxonomy (NCBI): domain Eukaryota; kingdom Viridiplantae; phylum Streptophyta; class Magnoliopsida; order Asparagales; family Amaryllidaceae; genus Allium; species Allium sativum. The sequence goes on from CM060918.1 coordinate 229,905,290, forward strand.
GTGTCTGAAATAACACTGTTCTTAAACCCAGTTGAGAAAAGAATAAATCTTTTAATCAAGATTTAGTGAAGTTTTCCAATTAATTAATATTAAATTGAAACTGAATAAAAGAATGTGATTTTGGGTTTGTCGTGAATGGTGTCTTCAATAATGCTGTTCTTAAACCCCATGTGAAAAGAATAGAATTTTTAATTAAGATTATTTGAGTTTCCAGTTATGTTTAGTAACTGGAATAAAACGGGATGTGAATTGGGTTTATCGTGAACTGTGTTTTAACGACATTCGTTCTTTAACCCAATTAACAGTGAAATATGATTTGGAATTTATAAATCTTTTAATTAAGATTTAATGGAATTTTCCAAAGTAAAGTTTTCCAATTTAATAAAATAAATTGGAATGGAATGGAATTTGATTTGGTAATAATCGAAGTGAACTTCTGTAAAGGAAGACTGTTACTATATATGGAATTTAAAAGGCTTTGCCGTTATTCCATTTATATTATTGGTTGGATATGGGAGTTTATATCGATTGCATATATTGATCTGTTTTTCGTGAAGATTCCATAATTAATGGAATGTGATTTTGGGTTTATCGTGAATTGTGTTTTAAATGACATTGGTTCTTTAACCCAGTTAAAGACATGATTTATTTCCTAAATTTGAATAATCATTACATAATGATTTTTGGGGATTAAAACTAAGTGGAGATTTAATGTATCTTTAATTAGATTAAAATGTGAATTTGATAATTTAAATTATCAAATTTGGGAAATGATCAAGAATGGAGTACCGCCAGTTTTACTCCAGGCGATAGTTAAATCTTTAATTAGATTTGAACTTGAAATGGTAATTAATTTTATCGATAACACCGTGGTGTAGATATGGAGTGCTACCAGTTTTGCTCCATAGGATGAATAGGTTGGGATTGGGAAATAAAACAAATGATTACTTGGGTAAGGTACGCTAATCCCGACTAGTTTGAAAACCCTTAATTTGGTTTAAATTGTAAAAAGAATATCTGAATAAAAAAATATTCTAGATTGGAATGAGGCATATGTTGTATTTTTATAGCACTTATTTATAAAATACGTGGGTTATTTGGAAAGACCGGGTTTATACCCATTCTGAATAACTGATTCGACGATATGTCGACGATGAAGACAGTGGTTGAAGACCGGAGGTCTTCACATCGTTTGGAGATTACTAATGTCTTGATTGCGCTGTACACCCAAGACAAGGTAATAAGTGGTGATCGTCCAGACGTACTTGGAGATCGACCGGATATGCGAGGACCTCTCTCCTGTATTGGACATATCAGACGAGGAATAAGGTGCCTTCGGTTTCTTTCAGACCCAGAACGAACTAGTAAATGGATGTGTGTTTTACATTGGATTTTATTCTGTGTTGATTGATTTCTATTAAATGTATATCTATTTGGTGGCGGAGAATTTATTCTCTTTCTTAACACCCTTCTCTGAGACATACGAGCTCAAAGGTTATATATCAATAGACATAAGTCGCATGGCGTGAATTGCCTGTGTGGCATGCTGAGATGCAAATGATCAAGGCTTTTGTTAAAAAGCAGAGCCTTATGGTTGATGATCAAAACAAGAATTAAATAGCATAGCTTTGTGTATAATGTTAATTCGTGGGCCTCACACCTCGGTATGAACCAGAAACGGGAGATGACTACAGGGAGAATATGCGTTTCCTTCTAGCTAGGAGTGGTGTCATGGTATGGAGCCCAGACATTTTTACTTATGTGGATGATGGAAAGTAAGGTACCTCGGATATATCAGTCACTACGGGGCCGTTGGATGGATATGGTCGACATACTGACCACACTTACGCCCCATAGGGCGGGTAAATGTATTGTTCAGGGATTATTAATCCACCTAGTGTGGACCGGCCATGAAGATCCAAGGGTTGATGCGTTCTGATCCTGAGGCTCGGGCTAGAGAGTCTCGTATTCGGTAAGGACGATCCCTTGCCTTGGTTCATAGATCGGATCCAATTTCCAATACGTAACATTTCGGTTTTAATTGTAGAGCCTAATAAGGCGACATAGTGGGATGGGGCACTATGTTGTCTATGATTGATACATTTATATTTAAAGTTGATTTCTTCACTTAGAGTAATAATAAAAGATAAATTTCGCTTACCAAGCATATTTGGCTATTAAACGGTAAAACTCTATCCTCCGGCTTGCGTTGCATTGTGTGATGGGACCTGAGTCTTATAGTAGCTTCATTGTTCTTTTTTTAACATTGAGCTGTTTGTTTTACGCACTAGTATTCTTAGGGGAAAACCCGTTCCATGTTATACGGCGTGGTCCCTTGATTTACCTAACTCTAAAATCAAATTAATAACTGTTTTAGTTCTCACACCAGTCACATGACTGACCTGGAGTTTATTGTTTTAACCTAAACTCTGGGTGCCCCTATTTTCCATACGGGCAGCTAGCTGTTTTGGTTTTGCGGATATTTCTTTATGTAGGATCCTGGATTTACAACTGGAACTATATTCAGAACACTCTATATCCGTGTATTTCTTTCAGTTGTGTTATGTATTATTTTTCGTTGCTAATGTAATTCAAATCTTTGATATTTTTCTGATGTATAATATTTATTAACACTCTATTATATTCTTGTACTCTGATGTAATTGTTGTAATAAGCAATGAAATGTTCTTTTGTTTGTAATCTGATTTGTCGTGTTATCAACTCAATCCGGGCTTTCTTGTAAGGGAAAGTTTTGGTCGTTTCATATACTCCTATGCTTTTTTATAGAAAATTTCAAGCGTGTTTGATTTTTTAATTTTAATACATCTACCAAATTCACTCATCTCATCTATGGCGCCGATTAGAGACATTAAGATCATGCAGGGCTCGGGATTCCCCACTTCGGACAAAGCAGTGTTGAATCTTTTGAGGAATGCTTTAACAGACTCGCCTGGATTCTGCTTCATTGACGTCAAAGAGATAACATCCTTAGCCGTTGTAGCTTGCAGCCTAAACTGCTGCTTTAACTTTAAAGTCAAATCATCAAATCGGTAAATTTTTTGGGCGGCAGCCTTGTGAGCCATAATGATGCCACACTTTCTATATAGAGAGGGAAGCACAGGCACTTGATCACGTCCATTGCTTTGGCTGCATTCATATGCCACTCATATTTGTATAGGAAGTGATTCAGATCAAAAGCACCGTTGTATGGAGGCAGAGTAGGATGAGTGAACTTTTTAGGGAACTCGGCTTTGCGGATCCTTCTAATGAATAGATTTTTGCTAGGGGAGAATTCCCATTCTCTTTCACTGTCATTGCGAGCCATGCTATCTTTCATGATTTGCTTTACCATATCTGCGATATATTCCTTCGAGTTGTGTGTTCTGCAGGGCAGACTTTGATCTCTTTGCCGGATGTCCGTCTTAGCGAGCGATCGTGATTAGAGGATCTAGGTCTTTTACCTCCACTATGGGGAGGTGCCCCCTTGGCGGGACTAGCATTTCTTCGGGTATTTCGATCGGAATGGTTTTTAGTTTTCGGCTTTGAATCTTGAATTTCAGCTTCGTTCCTATCGCTTTCCCATCCATCGAGTCCTTCCATATTATCGTTACGATTATGATCAGAAGCTGCCAAATTCCTGTTCTCTTCTAGGTTGACATGAACCTTTTGAGGTGGAGCGGGAATTGCTTAAGCATTTAGAAGAGCGTACATTTTTTTCCATCAAAGCATCATTAGCATCCATTAAATCTTTATTTGAAGTCTCCATTTGTTGGTTTAGATTGGCCACAACGGCATCTAGTTCAGCTCTAGTTACTCCGACCCCACCTACTGAGTTTTCTCCAACTTCAAAGTGGTTGGTAAGTGGTGTAACTTTGTCGTTAGCAACATTGTTGTTTTCTCCAATGGTTCTACTTGCAGTTTTCTTAGACTTAGCCATTATCTCAGACATGGATTTAAATTTCGGAGAGAATTCGTCAATCATCCCGGATCTTAGATTTAGAGAATCTATAGTAGAAGCAGGCTTAGAACTTTAATGCAAGGCTCTTAAGCTTGAGAGGAGTTTGAACTTGGCCACAATGTGAGCGCCAAATGTTGTAACCAAAAAATGGCTACAGCACTAAAGGTATCTCTAGGATACTTCACCAAATGGCATGACTTGAAATTATGAGGCCACAAGCACAAAATAAAGAGAAATAAGGTAAAGAACAAGGAATTTTTAGAGTGGTTCGGTCAATTTAGACCTACGTTCACCATGGAATAACTTCTCGCTGTCATATTTGAGTTTACAAAGTACATCTCCCTATGAATTTCACTCATTTTATGATAATTCTCTTTTTTTTCCTCTTTGACCTAGATCTTACCTGATTATGCCGAAGGAATGGTTTGATCTCTTTAAGTGTGGTGGAAATTGATGAATTTCTCCAACACTTGAGCATTTGAGTCATTTTCCTTGATTCCATAATGGTTTTGTGTTAGATCTAGGATTTAGAGAAGATCCATGGAGATTAGAGATGCTTGACTTGAACTTGAGCAATTTCTAATGGAGTTTATGGAAGATTAGATCCATTTGTTGTTGGAGGAAGATGGAGTGAGCTTGAGAAGTCATTGATGGAACTTCAAGTGCTTGAGAGTGGTGGAGAAATGATTTGGATAGCCCTTCGAGGTCCAAAAATCGGTCCTTTGAATGGTGGAGAAGTGGGCTATTTATAGGTGTAATTTGGGGGTAGTGGCAGTGCTGTAATTATGGTGTAGGGTTTGGGTCGTTCATAGAAGTATTTACGAAACTGCCATCGGACAGCTGAAGCCAGCTGTACGAGGCTGACTGACCATGATGAGAAGGATGCATGCACGAGCAGAATGGATGCACGACCAGGATTGATACTTCTCGACCAGGATACATGTGAAGAGCCGCCTTCTTAAATAAGTATGAGGGACACATCTTTTGTTGCTGTGACCGACCCAGATTATTACCACTTTTCCATTGTCCCCTTTTTTTGTGTCTGACTTGCTAGCTCACGTGGCTTTCTTCAATAATCCAAATATATGTCTTGCAAGTGGAACATTTTAATTCAAACGTACTGAGCTTATTATTTACATGCCACGTGCTCATGTATTTAACAAAATAACTACTCCTCATGTTAATATACAAACCAACGTGCTCTCTAACCATCGTTGAAGGAATAATGCTCGACCATGAAGGCGCTTGGTGCTCGACCCTATGATGACGTGCCGCTCGACCAGTTCACTTAAGAGCTGCTACTCGACCGACCAGTTTGATGACAAGGCCAAGGATGCTTGACCAACTGCATGGTGCTCGACCAGAACTACTGGTGCTTAAGTGAACGATCCCTAAGATGGTTGCTACTCAATCTGAGGTTAGTGAACTTGTTGCATACATGGTGTTCGATACAATGTTTGAATGAGCTCTTAACAACGGGGTTAACAGATATCTAACAATACTGTGCATAAGACTGTCATTTCTTGCCGTTGTAATATTGGTTCTATCCTTTTTTAATAGTCGTTAAATTATCATCACTATATATGTGATGTTCTCTTACAGTATTGTGTTTATGACTGCTGTCTTCTACTGTTGTAATAACGGTTCTATACTTTTTGCAATAGTTGCGGAACTATCACAATAAATTACACCATTGGTGTGGTTTTTCCTATATGGGGATCTCAACTAGCAGATTTCTTTAGTTCTCCGCTTCTTCACTAGCTTTGGCTAGTGCTATTATCTCAGTCTCTATAGTAGACTGAGTCAAATAGTTTGTTGCCTGGATTTTTTTTCAAGAAACAACTCCTCCAGTAATGTTAAATATATAGGCACTGGTTGCTTTTGAATCATCATATAAAGTATTCCATTCTGCATCAGAATAACCTTCCAGAATAGCTGGAAACTTTTCATAATATAATCCAAGGTTCAAGATTTATTTTAGGTATGTCATAACCCTCTCAATAACATGTTAATGCTCTATACTAGGTAAACTGATAAACGTGCATAACAATCCCACGACCTAGGCAATGTTGGGTCTAGTACAATCGGTGGCGTACCGAAGGCTTCCAATGATGCTCGCTTATTTTGATTGTCTTGCACATTTACCAGTGTTCTTTAATAACTTTACACTGAGATCATATGGTGTACATGCAGGTTTACAGTCAAAATAACTGTATTTCTTTAGTATCTTCTCAATATAGTGAGATTGATCCAAGGAAAGTCTCTTTTGGACCTAGTAATTTTAATACCAAGGATTAAACTCACTTCACCTAGATCTTTCACACCAAAATTGGCACTTAATAAAGATTTGACAGTGTTTATGGCATGAATGTTTGACCAAAAAATGAGTAGGTCATCTACATAAATACATATAATAGTACAAACGTCATCCTTAGATTTGTAATAAATGCATTTGTCACTTTCATTAACTTTAAAACCATGTGAAATGATTAAGTTATCAAAATTTTCATGCCATTGTTTAGATGTTTGTTTTAAACCATATAATGATTTATGTAATTTGCATACTTTATGTTCTTGACCATGTACTACAAATCCTTCAGGCTATTCCATATAAATTTCTTCGTCTAATTCACAATTAAAAGATGTTGTTTTAATATCCATTTGGTGTATTAATAAATTATGAATTGAAGCAAGTGAGATTAATACCCGAATGGATGTAATTCTAGTTACAGTGAAAAAATGTCGAAGAAATCTACATTTTCTCTTTGTTTAAATACTTTTAGCTACTATACGTGCTTTATATTTATCGACAGTGTTATCAAGTTTTAATTTTCTTTTATGTACCCACTTACAGCCAATAGATTTAAAACCAGGTGGTAAATCAAATAAGTGCAAAGTCTTATTTGATTTCAAAGAATCCATCTCATCATTTATAGCCTCTTTCCGAAAGTCGGCATCAAAAGAAGATAAGGCCTCTTGGAGGTTTGAGGGAACCTTCTCTATAGTAAAAGCACAAAAATCTAAACCAAAATCTTTTACGGTTCTTGCTATTTTACTTCTTCTAGGTTCAGTTTCTGAATTTTCATTAAGTTCTTTCTAATAGGCATACTTGAAGTGCCCCCACTATTCCTTAATTTAAAAGGAAATTTAGTTTTATGAAAAAATCAGCATCATTTGATTCAATTATATTATGTGCATTTGGGTCATCAAATCTATATGTTTTGCTGTTAATAGGATAGCCTATAAATACACATTCATATGCTCTATTTGCCAATTTAATTCTCTTAGGGTCAGGAATGCGAACATATGCTAAACAACCCCAAGTTCTAAAGTATGACACATTAGGTTTATAATTTTTAAAATTTCATAAGGTAACATTTTATTCTTAGATTTAAGGATTTTATTCAAAACATAACATGCGGTTAATAATATACCCCCCACAAATGTTTTGCTACATTAGAATTAAATAAAAAGGCTACTACTAATTCAGCAAATGTCCTAATTTTTCTTTCAGCTTTACCGTTCATTTCAGGTGAATAAGTTGCAGTTCTCTCATGTTTTATATCATGTAGATTATAGAAATCCAGAACAGAACTAGATTCATAGGTGTTTGTCATTTCAACCTCCATCAAAATTATATATATATACTCATGCATCTGCATCATGTGCATATACGCATACATCATGTTTGACTTAAATCAGTACTTATTAAGTGAGATGATTGCATGGAATTCATCAGTGTTTGCTGTTACAAAATTGTCAAAGTTACATAATTTTCTTCTTTCTTTCTTTTTTGTGTGTGTTTTGTCACATCTGTACATCAAGTGCATATGCCTACATGTCAAGTGTATCAGGCACTACTGTATCATAAATTTAAATATGAAAATACAATTTTTTATGAATATCCCCGAGAGACTGGAGCTTTTATACATACTGTTAATCTAGAGGAACTGAATTTGAAAACTTTGCATCAGTTAATCAATGTTCAGAAGAAAAAACAAGGTCTTTACACAAGCACATTTTATGAATGCATTTCATATCAGTTACAACAGTAATTCATGGGGCAAAGCTTCAAAGTGCACAATGCTATAAAAGAAGCACAAAATTTCTTATGACATAACCACCAAAGTGAGTTTCCTATAATATACAGTGGTCCTCGTATAACCTGAGAGAAGACCACAAAATAGAGTGAATTGTAATTGTCTGATATGTGCATTCTGAGCTACACAACTACAACGTCTACATGAAAACAAATTATGACTATCTGTGATGAACACACATATTTCACTAATATTCCACCAAATGTAGTAACATTTACAACCAATAGTAATGTAACGACCCGGATTTTCGAACCCTTTATTTTAAATATTTAATATGGTTTTAAATATTTAGTTGATAATATAAATTAATTTTTATATTGAGTTATCGATTTAATAATCGAATATAATTTTATTTAAAATATATCAAATTATTGTAATTTGAAACATAATTGAAATCGAAGTTAAAAACTGAATCAAAATGATTCAGAGGATAAGTAGGAATTTTATTTGATATATACGATAATAAATAATAATAATTTATTTTCAAAGAATTTGTGGTTTTCGAATTTAAATTATATTATATTAATTTAATATGGTATATTCGTTCAAATTAAACTTCAAAATATATACAGTTAAATTCAAAATGACATTATAACATTGAAATGTCAGTCGGTACGTGGAAATAGTGGTTCGTGTGTGAACCCTGAGATTTTTTTTATGGATAAGATCAAAATCGAATCAAAGATCAAATCAGAATCTGTTTAAATAAAATCAAAATCCCTTTATGTCAAATCAAATTTAAAAACAATGTGCTTACCTATACCTGCCTATATGACACCATACACCTCTTTCCCTTAATACCTAAGTTCTTCCTCATTTTAAATACGTGGTGCCCCCTTTGCCAATTTCTTTGCTTGTTGTTCCTCAACTAAAAAGAAATCGGTTTCCTCTTATTATTGTTTTCACTTGGCAAATTGAAGAAACCGCTCCACCCTCCCTCATTTCTATTTTTAAAATCGAAGCCTTGGATAAATTAAAACAATCGTGATGGTTTCCTTCTTTCCGAAACTCGATTGAGCAAATTGAAGACTTCGATGAAATCAAAAACAGATGGGGGGGGGGTTTCGCGATCAGCTCGTTTGGTCCTAGCGACAAGAGGGTGACAGCCGCGATCTGAAATTGGGTATGGATAGTCTGTAAGGCTGACTCGAGATCTGTGATGATAGAGGAAGGGTCGTCGATCAGCAGTGAAGATAGCGGTGGAAGAAGTGGCACTATTCGAATTCCGATTTTGGGAAGGTCGTGCTAGGGTTAGGAATCGAACTAGTGTTCGATTTAGGCAACAGAAGCATTCGAGACGACGTCGAAGTCTGGGTAGAGAGGCGCAAGTCTAAACAAGGTACGATAGCCTCCAAAGGATCGCTTGGTACACCGTATCGACCAGAAATGATTCCAGGTCATGACAACTAAAAGGAGCTTGAGAATTGGAAAATGGAGAATCGATATCCGTAGGTATCCTTTTTTTTCGTTTACCATTTTGGATGATGAGTATTTTCAGCATACAAATGTTAGCATGTTAGAAAAAAAAGGTTTGGAAAGAGTTTGTAAAAATGCAAATCAAATTAGAACTTAGAAATAAATAGAATTTTGTTACATGCATGCTTTGGATATCAAAACCAAAATGGTCAGTAAATTTAGAATGTTAACTATAGACAGGGGAGTAAGTGAGTTAATAACGGTAATAAATCTTAATAGTGTCATTAGTGGATTAATTAATTTAATTAATTTGTTTAATAACTTATAAAAATCACAATTTGTTTTATGATATTAGATTCGAGCAAGGGGAAGTACAGTGGAACCGGAGTGACGAATACATCGAAATAAACTTTGTTTGAACTAAATTGGAGTTCATTGGTGTTTTGATCAAAATTAAACACTTGTTTGTTTTAATCAAAAACCAATGGTTATTTCGACAAAAGAAATCCTGGTGAGTAAATCTCACTCACCTTTCATTTAAAATTATTTTTATTAGTTAAAAATAATTGTTTTTGTTTGTGTGAATGTTGTTTGGTTGATTTAAATATATTAGTTATTTAGGGTTGACTATTATATATATATTGGGTTGATGATTAGTTGGATTCCCGCAGTCTCATTAGCGGATGCCCGCAGTATCATTAGCGGATGACACTACACCCACGTATATAAGTGGATCCCCTTTTACACCGCGATATCCTGCCATGAAGCAGGTTGGGTATTATTTATGTTGACTAACGTCTGTGGATGCAGGAAAACGGGTTGGAGGAATCCAACTGGATTCCTCAAAAATATATTATCTGCTTGTTTATTAGTTTGCATATATACTGTCCTATATGATGTGTTAGAAAACCAAAAATAAATTGGTTTTTTGGTGTTTAAATATCACTAGGCCTAAGTATTGATATTCAAAAATATCGAAAAAGGAAATTTCCAGAGTAAAAAGGGAAAATTCTATTTTTCTAAAATAGAATTTGAAATTTGAATGGAATAAAAATATTAACTTGTTTAAAAGGAATAAAACAAGAAATTCATTTATAAACGAAGTTTATAAATGAAGGGAAGAGAATTATCATTGGATAATTCAGAAATAAATTATAAGTTGAATTTGAAAAAGGGAAAAACTATTTTTCCAAAGTAGAAATATCTATTTTAAAGGAAACTGAAATCGGGACTTGTTTAAATATATAAACAAGAAAAATAAATAGGATTTGTAAATAAAAAGGGAAAAATTATCATTTGGATCATTTGAATATTTAAATTCAAATGTGAATTTAAAAATAGAAGTGGGGAAAATCGTTTAAAGGAATAAACGATGGAATTTATTCTGATGTCAGAATATAATTTGAACTAAATAAATACCGTGAGGATTTATGATTTTGAATTCGATTAATTCGAATTTATTTAAATAGAAGTTAAATTGAATATAGAAAAATAAAGGGAATTTAAATAGAATTTGAATGAGAAAATTGAGATAGAAATTGAATAAAGAAAATTCAAATAGAATTTGAATATCGAAATTCAAGTAGAATTTGAAAAAAGGAATTTCAAATTGAACATAGGATTTGAATGGAGTTTGAATATAGAAATTCAAACGGGATTTGAATAGAGAATTTAAATATAGAAATTGAATATAGAAATTCAAAGAGGATTCAAATATTGAATTTGAATACAGAAATTTAAATAGATATTGAATATAGAAAATTTAAAGGAAATTCAAATACAGAATTTGAATATAGGAATGAAAATAGAATTTGAATAAGGGAATTTGAAATAGAATTTGAATAAGAGGATTTAAATAGGATTTGAATAATAGAATTAAAAAGGAGTTTGAATATTTGAAATTTCAAATAGAATTAAATCGGAGTTTGAATATTTGAAATTCAAATAGAATAAATATGGAATTTGAATTCAAAGAGAATTAAATAGGGAATTTGAATGTAGAATTCAAAAGGAATTAAAATGGAATTTAAATTATAGAATTTGAATACAGCATTCAAATGGAATTTTAAACTATGGGATTTAAATATATAATTCAACTGGAATTTAAAATATGGAATTTGAATATAGGATTCAAATAGAAGTGAAATTGGAATTTGAATATAGAATTCAAATAAAAGTAAAAATGGAGTTTGAATCAAGAAAATTCAAATAGAGTTAAAATGGAGATGAATTCATTTTAAACGAAGTTAAAACGTTTATATTTATAAATATATTAAAACGAACTCGCCGCAGTGCTGCAGTTCGTAAATATTCGAACTTCAATTGAGTATACATTACTCAGTTGAAGTCGGAATTCTTTGAAACAAGAAATGTCAAGACCGAATTGATAATAGTTTTCTAATGAAGGAGAAAAATCTAGATTTCGTCGGATAGATTTTGAGTTATGTCAAAAACAAATTTTCAGAAAATCAGCGCTATAACCATATAAAAACCATAACGGTTTATTTAATTTTATAAAAGGATTTTAAGAGGAAAAAATCCAAATTTCTATTTAGAAAATGTCAGATTTGAGTTGTAAATTATATGCGAACTCAAGTGGAGTAATGAATTGATTTTTGAAACAGAAATCAGATTTTTGATTTATTGAATAGAATTAACTAATTCGAGTAGTAATTAGTTAATGAGATTTTTAATTAATGTTGGGCTTTGAATAAGTGAATTTGATTTGAAAATTTATATTCGAAATCGAAAAGAAAACTAGAATTGAAATTGAAAAATTCAATTTGGTTATGAGCAAGTTAAATTTTTGTTTGAACATGTTATGTTCAAACAAAGAAGTGAAACAGGCAAAATAGCTAATTAAACAATAAATGAGCGAACTGAATTCAAACGATTGGATTGAGTGGAATTGAATTGAAAATAGGTGAGCATGTGTAGACAGGTATGGGATAAAGTATATGAAGATTTTAATTTATGTGCCCGACAAAAAGGTACATGTTTAAATTTATATATGAGATTTTATGCACCGTATCGGCAAGCCGTTTGGCTTTTTCTTTTTCTTTTGGATTGGTGAGGGCCATGGGAGGCTATTTGAAATATCCCGATGCTCCCGGTACAAGGGAGGTTATGGCGAAATTTTCCTGAAATTTAAGGAGTTACAATATTTTTAAGATAATTTGATAGTTGGAAATCAACGTATCGATACATGTAGAATTCAATAAGGAAACGAAATAAAGAAACAGAATATTGTAAACAAAAAGGTAAATCCATATATTTGAAATAGAAAGCGAACCATATACATGTTTTAGAATGAATAATTGGGTTTTATAGTGTGTTTATTCGAGGTAAGTGGTTTTGCCATTTTGAAGTTGAGGATGTTTTCAGTCAAGGTCTGAGAGGTAATTTTACCCCAACTTGATTGATTTCATTTTTAATTGATAAATAGCAAGATCCAGTCTCGAAGAGAAGTGTTTGAAAAATATTTAGTTGAATAAAATATTTTGGGTTATTGTAACGATGTTTACACAACAGTCTTTTTAATCCAAGTGATGGAATTTTGTAAATATAACAGTAAATATTGCCTGAGTAAAGTTAAAGTAGTCGGGAAAGAGGTAAGTGATTGAAATTTGTTTTTCAAATTCAAATAGAATATATTTTCTAACTATAGAAAATGATAGAAGGCGATATATGGAAATGTTTTCCAAATAGCGTAAGAGGCCCAGATGATTATCAGAATTATTTGGTTAACAAATATTGATAGAGAAATAAAGAAGTGCATTAATTAATGAAATATTAATTAACAGGCCCAGTGATTGATTGATGTTATGGATGAATGGATGTTTGTTTATTTTTCTTCGATAGTTAAAGAACCGACTATCGAAGTGTTTGCCAATATCGTTGTCAATATGGAGAGATATGTTGGATTATTATCCGTGAACCACTTCATATTGGCAGTAGCGTTGCGAATCAGATTATACGAAGATAATCGAAGACGGTGTAAAGTGCAAGGGCTTTTTCTATTAATAGAAATAGTGCCTTCGGTTTCGTTTAGTCCCAGAACGAACGTAAATGGATGAATGTCTGACAGAGTATTTCCAATGATCGAATGGGTTGGTCTGTATAAATATATATGGTTGCAATGGATTTATTCCCTTAGCATAACATCCTGAATATTTGTGCAAATCAATTAGTGATTAACGGATCTGACAATGTGACATTCAAAGTGATTATGCTATCAATGAATAGAAAGTAATCGTAGCCTCAGGCCTTAACAACCGGGAAATGACAAAAATCGGGAAGACAACATGGCTATGTGGGTCGCTCCCATTAGGATGTATAATCACCTATCCAGAGATTCATTTAATTCCTTATTCTATTCGATGCTGTCCCATTTGGGAAACAGTTGCTGATCCCAACGGTTGGTGATATACATTCGATACACTCAAGCGAAATGAGTGGTCGGTCATGTGTGGGCCGGGTTGCAAGACGTTCTTGTTGAACCCAGGTGTATTCGCCTCTAGAGATACATCATCGGAAGGCGGTCCCATACCTTGTCATAGTTGGAATCCAAACTCCAATAAGCGCCCTGCGGTTTTTGATTTTATACTATATATGTAGAGCGTGAGATGCAAGTGTTCTACTATTTGGTTATTTATTTTGATTAGACATTATTATAATATCACTGGATTTTGATATCAAAAATATTTTGGGTTATAGTAAGGTAAAACCCGTCCGTGTTTATGTGTGGACTAGTCTTACTATTATCATTTTCTTTCAAAAGATTTTTATGAAAGTTAAACAAATGGTTGGAGTTTACTCACACCAGTCCCGTGACTGACCCAGAGTTTATTTTGTTTTTGTTTTCCCTAAACTCTTGGGTGCCCAAATTTGTACGGGCAGTCAAGTAGTTGGGATTTTTCAAATTCACTTGGAAGAGCTGGAAGTAGGAGGCTTCACCAGTTAGCTATAGACTATCATATATTCCGCTGTGAACCATGTTTGTATCTGGAAACAGATGTTTATAACTATTCCAGGAATAACTGTTGTGCTCTGATGATGGTATGTATATAAAGTTACTGATTTGTATTTCAAAAGTTATGTCATATAATATATTTTATTCGTTCCACTGTGAGTTTGTGATCTTCGTTTTCTTCTATTCTAATATTTCTTTCGATTTCTCATCCTCTAACTTCTTTCTAATAATGATTCGTATTTCTGTACAATCTGGGTTGGACGTGTAGTGTTATTAGTCAACTCAGATAGTACGGATTTGCGGGCCGTTACAAGTAATAGCAATATTATTCTGCAAAATGCAAAGCAAGGGTCTGAAACAACAAAAGTATCAAAGTATGCAAGACATAAAAATGTACCTACTCCACAAAATCTTGAACTTGTCTTGCCACAAATCAACTGAGTAACCCAAATATTTTGAGCTCGGCATCTCCATATGAGAATTGTAATTCAAATGTCAAAAAATTTTGATATAAAAGAGATAAGATTTCCTCAATCGCTCCACTCTCAGCTATATTATCTTTCGCTAAAATCATCCTCTCCAGCAGATGCAAATGGGAGTATTGTAGCTCCGCATTTAGCTGCCATTCTCACAAATTCAGTATTATCGGGCAAAATCAATTTGTGTCTTTCATTCTTTCGATGAAGAGCTTCACGTGAACCCCCAAGATATAGCAGTACAAATGCCCTCTCCATAATTAATGGACTATATCAGTGATTTTACTTCCGAGGTGGATTTTGAAGAAATCTCTTCTGTCCAATTGGAATCGCCTCCAATTCCAGGTCACAACAAAAATGATAGGCATGGACTTTCAATATTGATGGGCAAGGAAGACGAGTCCTGCTGAGATTGTAACCGATGGTATTGTGATGCCTTCAATATCGGTTCGCGACTGCGTTTGAAGATTTGTTGGCAGCGGTAGCAAATGAGACTGTGAGGGATCGTAACGGTAGAAGCCATTGTTTGATAAAATGTATTGAAGATGTTGGAAAATAATGGCTGAGTCGTGGACAATGTCATTCTCTTGAAGACGTTTCGGCGATCTGGTCAAACCAGTCATTCACAATCACCAATGCCTCTAGGGTAAAACAGCCTCAAGGATTGATTGATTTGGTTGCACAACAAATCAATTCAGATTTGCACTGTCGAATAAAATTTAGCTGCTCGTTCTGTTTTTATGTTGCAAGATTTTAATGGCGGAGGAATAAGAAGAAAATATTGTTCAGTTTATTTTTTTTCCTATCGAATCTGAAGATAATGTAGATGGGAAAAATACGTGCCGCATAAAATTAAGATCAAAGTTTTGACCGTATCAAAATGAAAAGCGGTTTAGAAAATACAAGGTTTTTCAGTTCAAAATATAAGTGTCTACAACACAAAGCCATTTTACACTTATTCTAGATTTTTTTTTAATAATTCAATTTTGTTTTCTTAAAGAAATTTCCAACAATTTTGAGTTAGTTGGTGGTGCTTTTTCAATGCTACACAATTCCAAAGAGTTTAATCAGAATATGATCCAAAGTTCAGATATTTAAGAGGGAAAAAAGGGAAAAGAATTTGTTACTTGGATGAAATTAAAAGGAATGTAGGGACATTTTGGAACTGTGTGCTTCAATCTAGGGACCACAACTTGTGTATTTGAGGTGGCTCTTACATCTTTTAGGTCAGAATGTTATGACTATTAACCAAAGATGATGAACAAGTGCTTATCTCGTAGTTTGATTTCATGTCCTCAATTTTTTTTGAATGTCCCACAAGGCTAAAAAAAACTATGGCTAGAAATGGATAATTTGTTCAGGTATTAGCAAAGTTGTTTTTCTAATGAAGCTGGGGTTATCTCCCTGGTGTTGAACGACTATACGAAGGAAAACAAACATCATCCAAAATTTGATCTTAACATAGTACTGTTCTTGATTGATCTCTACGTCAAATGAAAATTTATGTCCTTAGGAAGCACCGTAGATGAAGGTGAGAAGGACATAATGAGTCCGAGTTTGTTCACACTTTTTACGGTAAGTGGACATAACTCTCGGTTCCGATTGGTGAGAATCAAAGGGTCCCATATGGGTCCCTCGAATTTCCACTAATCAGGACCGAGAGTTATGGTCACCTGCCTATGTGAACAAACTCCTACTGGGACATAATGGCACAATCGACTTTTATTACTAAGTGGGCATTAAATGTATTTGTATTAAGGATGCATTACAATTACGCATCAGTATGTAACATAGATTGAGGTGCAAAAATAAAAAAAAATGTAGAGACAAAATTTAACTACATAGCAGTTGTAACACCCCATATTTTTAAGTCAAGATAATAAAATAAGAATAACTTAATTAAATATTCGTAATTAAATGAAACGGACTGCGCGGGAATTCTGCTCAAAACTGATACCTGGTTTACAGAAAATGGACACCTTATGAAGAAGTTATTAAGCCTAGAAGTTTATATACTCATAAGAGAGTTATATATATACAAAAAAAATAAAAAATTCAAAAGCAGGGAATGGAAGCTGCTATAGCCAAACATCCCCATTTTGGGGGTCGACCCGAAACCTGTTGGGTCGACCCAAGGGTCGACCCTGGCTCTTTGGGGTCGACCCCGGGGTCGACACCCAAATGGGGGAGGGGGATCGACCCCCATACTGATCTGGGCAGAATTTGGTTTTGTGAAAGTGGACCCGTTTCTTGATCAAATACATTGCTGAACACCTATAAATAAGCCTATAGAGCCTACTCTAAGTCTCATATTTCTAAGACAACGCAGAAGCTCTGCCATTCCTCTCCCTCCTCAAATCTATTCAGAAAATTAAGATTATTAGTTTAGGAAAAATTATGAATCCAGATCTTTAGGAAAGGAATGTATGTTTGTAAATGGGTGTTCAGATCTCTTATCATAGTAAGGTAATTATCTAGATATGGTCTATTTCAATTCACTTCTCTTTCTTCTCCTGTTCTTTTAGTAAAAATAATCAATCCATGGTTATTAGGTTTTGAATCCAATTAGGGGGAAAACAATGGATGTTAAAACTGGATCAGATCCAGAATTGGGAATGCGTATAAGATGAGTGGGTTTAAGCTATAGAATTTTAGATAATAATATGTTATCGTTTACCATTCCCCATTTTGTATAATTGAATTTGCCAGAATAATTAAGAATTACTGTTATAACAAGTTGAGATGTTAATATGAATAATTCATATGTTGAATCAGTTAAAGTGTTGGAATGATTACATGTTGAAAACAAACTTGTTAGAAAATGGATAATGACTACTGTTGTTATAATCACATAATTCACTTGTGGTATATTATTGAGTAAATGACAAGTTTAACTTGTTGGATTTGAACAATTACCCGATTAAATATTTACATAATTAAACACATATAAAAAGGACATGTGACAAAATATAGGCATAATTTGGTGACATGTAAATTGGATTACAGTAAACATATGAAAAAGACAATATGCGTAAACTTTACATGAAATAGGAATGATTGTTAAAGAACAAACATGCCTAGATTCAAAGTAATTTGACACTACAACGCTCTTAGACACGAGGTTAGATTGCACTTGTAATAGAAGTCTACCCGGAACCGCCCGGCATATCCAGCATTCACAAGTGGTAAATCTAACGTGAAGGGTCTAAGTGCATAATTAAAACATGCAATGGTACTAAGACACGAGGTAAAGTCAACTTATGGTAGAAGTCTGCCCGGACCCGCCCGAATCTAGCGTCCTCGAGTGTAGGCTTAATGTGAGAGGTCTAGTACATATATATAAGTGTATATATATAACAAGATATGAATAAATGGCAAAGATGGTAATTAAATGTCTAATTCAGAAAATAAGAAAGGAGGGGATGTAATGGACTAAGTTAGTGTGATGCGAAGGAAAAGTGATGTATTTCCCTAAATGACCTATTTCTGAGAACGTGGTTGCAAGTAAGCCACAGTGAATAAAGTAAGAAAGAGGAAAGAAATTACTTGCCACCACGAATTTAGATGGGAATACGTTATGAAAATAAATCACTGATTCCTTCTATAAATCAAAGTGATAAGGTGCATGAAGTGTTTTCCTTAATAAAATAAGGAACATATATTACAGTAAATGAAGAATAATGGATTACAACAGTAAATGGTTTAAACGGGGAATGATAACAACCTATTATAAATATTGAAAATGTTGTATAATAGGTGGACTTGTCCTAGGGACAAGTGAAGATTATAACTTAGGTTATAATTAACTAGTAAGGAAATGGGATAAGTGGTGAAATGAAATACAGGACACTTAATTGTAAATTTAGTAATCAGTAAATGGGGAAAACCTGAAACCAGTTAAGAAAAGGGGGAATTTTGTGAAATATAAGAAGTTGTTCTTAATTATAAATTAAGTAATCTGTAAACTTGAAATTCTGAAACCCGCTGATAAGAATAACATGTTTAGACTTGTCCTAGGGACAAGAGGAAATTATAACATAGGTTATAATAAATGGGTAGGGAAAACTTATTAATGGACCTTAGTTAAGATAGCTAAGTTCATAAGTAAACAACGATAAGTTGTAGTGACGGTTGAATTTATGATTAAATGAGAAAGAATGTGGAAAACTTATGAAATGAAATAAGTTATATTTAATCATAAATGGTAAGTAACATGTTAATTATAAAACATATGAATTGAGATATACTTAATTACATATTAAGTAGAACATGTCATTATAACGATAAAATCAAACAAGAATACAAAGGTATCGTGGATTATAGACCTTTGACCAGAATCTAGGGAATAACATGTTGTGGGCTTATTAATAAACTTAAATGGGTTAAGTTATATAACTGAAATTAATAAGAAAGAGGAACTTGGTAACTTTATTAAGAATTCAATATGAATGAGAATAACCAAGTTAAATGGAAACCTGATGAGGTAAGACAAGCGCGTAAAAGAATGTTTAGACATAGGGTCTAACAACATATTAAAATGAGGTGCTTGGACCAATCCCCAAGTTTGAGGGTGATTAAACCAACGGGGTAGATCATCGTGGTGTTATAAGGCACAAGGGGAGCGCACATTCATCTAATTATTCTGCCGGCTCCGAAGGACTGGAAGGGGAAGCACGCGGCTTCCTGAGAAACGTAAGGTGCTCCTAGTAGTCCTTTTTGCAGTGGTAGATGTTTAGGCTGTGCTCGCAAAGGTTGGGTCTGCGCGTAACTACTAGGTGGGTGGGCCTTGACTACAAAAATAGCTATGTAGTTAGAATGTTATGACGCGGTGACACCAGGGTGATTCAGCGGTCGCCTCAACGGGGAGGTGAAGGGTCATGACCAACAAAGATAGTAGATCGTCAGATACCCGTCATCGACAGTCAGTGGGATGCGAAAAGACTAGAGCTAAAACTAATATAGCATTAACCTTTCACTATCGGGGTACAGTGGTTGAGAGAAGACGCCAAATGGATGTTTAGATTGTTTTTTAGTGGCAGTCGTTTAGCTCTTGTAGTCTTTACTAGTTGAGAGAGGGGCCGAGATGGGGCCATAGCCACCATGAAAACAGACTCGAGGAATATCTATATATAGAGGCTCTTAAAGATGGGCCTGTACAGATATGGAAAAGCTCCCGACCGAGTTCCATGTTTCTTGTATCGTTGTGTCAGAGAACTCTGTGCACATTAGAGGACATTCGGTTAAGGCATTGAGCTACAATCGATGATACATATGTGGGACAGTCTAGATACATGCATGTCGGCTCTGGGTGGTGTACCGTAGACTTGAGGGCATTACTCCAGTAAGAAATCTGATTCGATCGACGATGACAGTCTGTATGCTTACGTAGCATAGTAATGACAGATATATGTGGAACGTAACATTGTTATGTAGTGATCCGTACATCACTCTGGCATAGGATGAGGGACTGCGTTCATTTCTATGGCATTACGGTGGAGATCGTGTGAGTAGGGTACATTGGGGTGTACCTCAGTATTGAGGAGTAGCTACATATATACTATATTAGGTTAATCCACTGGGAAGTAATGGGTACGACACGTGTGTAAGCGTTGAGTGTTGTTAGCCCAAGTAACCTAATAAATAAGAAAATATGATTGAACGATATATGTACGATTATCCAAAGTGTATAATATAAATCCAGCCAGCAGAACTTGTGTTCTGACCCCCTCCACATAACATACTCGCAGGTTAGATTTGTGGAAGAGACATTATAGCTTTGGATACCGGTTAGGCAGTATTATTAATACGATAAGGCTATACTTTGATTATATTATATTTTATCCATTCCGCTGTGAGATGTTTTCTGAGCTCTGACATATTTTATGTCTTTGTCTTTTCTGCAGGATACTAGAGCAAACCAATCTGAGTTTCGATAGACTGGAATTTTGAAAAAAAATCGGTCTGTCGGAATTTGGGTTGTTACATCTTGTATCAGAGTTTAGATTTAGGATTCCTATATAAATAGTGAGTGAACATATTTGTATTTTTAAAAATATAAATATTATATATATACCTAGATCCATAGAGGAACCCACTAAAAAGAAAGAGTATAATATGATAAGAAATGGGATGTTTGTTTTGTATACTAAAGGAATGAACATGGAAATCTGAGACCCTTAGGTAATTTGGGTGGGGAGTGTATAATGTACTTTGTTTGGATGGAAAGGGAATCCCATATGATTAGTATTTCGGGTTACTAGGCTTGAAAGCCTTATAAATTGGAAAAGGTTGAAATGAGGAAAATGGATTAGGAATATATATAGTTGAGAAAATTTACCTTGGGAGTGTCTAGGAAAGCTAAGAAAAATTGGAAACCCGCTTTGAGTCTAACCCCATTGTTAAATTTTAAGAACTTGAAGTTTTAAAATGTTTTGGGAAAATGGTTTATGGTGTGTTCAAGTTTTAATCTTAAAAGATATAGCTATAAATATGCAAAGAAGAACATATTGAGTTTTGAACTAAAATGGGATATATTTTGTAAATAGTGATTTCTTGTGGAAACTTTGTCTAAAGTAAAATTCTCTCAGTAAAAGGTGCATATTATAGAGCATGTATAGCTCACTAGTTTTCTTGTTATATTTCATACAAGAATTTTTAATAAAGAATGTTTTGATATCTCTATTCTTTTGACAATCATTTTGATAAATTGTTTAACAAGAGAATTTTGTTGGGTGGACAAAATAAATGGTAGAAAATGGGCATAGAGTAGATGGTTGCACCTTGTAGTAAGAGACTGGATTGACCTTATAGGTAAAGTCATAAACTCGGTTGAGAAATAGTTGTCCATATCTACTCCAGTTTTCATGATTTGAAATAAAAATGATTTACATTTTTTTACATATAACATGTTTTATGGTTTGGCAAAAGTAAGTTTTCATGAGGAAAATAAGGTTTTGGCATTTTTAAATTTTTGGAAGAAAGTTTAAATGAAAAGGCCAAACCATGTTTTAAAGCATGGAGTAGGTGGTTATTAGTACCTAGGGAAGATGGGAAAAGTTTTGAGGCTATGAAGCAGATAGCGATAATTATCTTGGAATAATAGTAAGTTCCCATAGAATGCGTAAGCATTGAAAAGCCTAGGATGTTGCTTGAAATAATTATTGGTACACAACTAGGACTAGTGGTGACTACTAGATAGTAAAAAGAGCAAGTAAGTGTTTAGATCCTGTTGCTAATTTTCTTGTTAGTGGTAGAACCCGTTACTGCATTTCTATTGGGATCGTTCTGTTATTTTGTTCTTTTTGGGTAGTTAGGGTAACACCTAAACCCATTGTGAATCCCGTGGTTTGGACTTTTCTATCTGAGGGGGACATAATCCCGAGATTCTTGGCCCTTAGTAGTAGCCGTGTAGGGTGTCTGTTCTCCTGTTTTAGTTGAAAGACTAGAAGGCTCATTTAAAATTTAAACTAAGATCAGATGATTAAATAAGCGAAGGAAAGATAAATGGTACAACTAAAAAGGAAACAAAAAATTCAGTAAAGCAACACACATGCTAAGTTATGAGAAAAGATGGATAGATAAGATGAAAAAGAAAATTAGTAACAATTTTTTTTTCTTATGTGGTCTGTGCTTGGATAGGAAAATAGGGAATCTTTATAAATAGTTACATAAAATCCAAGTACGGTTGGAAAAAGGTACATAAAAGAAAAACGAAAGATGTGGAATTTTCCATTTTCCACCTTTTTTGTAACATAAGAAATCGAATTTAGAAAATTAGTTTTTTCTGAAATTCAAAAAATAAAGTTGGTTGGTAGGATTATGGATGCAACAATTGGATGAACTATGTTCTTATTGAATAAGAGTGTGGGAAAATTTGGATGAAAAATCTTTTTGATCAAAATATTGCATTCATGTAGAACTAGCAGTATATTTAGGATGTAAGCATCATGTTTTAAAAGGATTTTTGAAAATTTTGCATATACATAGAAGGTATCGCTTTGGCATACATGCATTATTATGTTGTACTTCATGTTGCACAAGTGCCTAATGTTTGCAAAAATTGGATGCATGCGTGATGGATGTATATTATGCGAGGGGTTAATTGATTTCACCCTTACTAAATTTCGAGGAAGAAATTTCCTAACGGTGGGAGAATGTAACACCCCGCATTTTTAACTCAAAATAATAAAATAAGAATAACATAATTAAATATTCATAATTAAGTGAAACAAACTACGCCATTGCATTCGTCTTGGAATTCTGGTCAAATTAGACACCCGGTTTACATAAAATGGACACCGTATGAAGAAATTATTAAGCCTAGAAGTTTGTATACACACAAGAGAGTTATATATATAAAAACAAATAAAAATATAAAAATAATAATGAGAATGAGGTCCTATTTATAGCCTAAGGTCAACAAATCTAGCCATAAAACAAGTCCACATTCGAAAAACTAAATCTACCAAGATCTGTATAGGGGTCGGCCCCCCTTTACTGCGTCGACCCCGGGATCGACCCATGGGTCAACCCAAATGCCCTAAATCGACCCCTGGGTCGACCCAGTAGGGTCTCGGGTCGACTCGTATAACGGGTCGGTTCCACTTCTGATCTTCCTGCTTCGCTGATTTGAATTACTTTGAATTTCTAGGTTGATTTGTATATATATAATTCTGTTGAGCGTATACAAACTTCTAGGCTTAATAACTTCTTCATACGTTGTTCGTTTCACGCAAACTCGGAGTCTATCTTAAGAAAAAATCCGAGATGAACACAATGGCGTAGTCCATTTTACTTAGTTCCAAATATTTAATTAAGTATTCCTTAATTTATCATTATAGTGTTCTTTAAAATTACGAGGTGTTACATTCTCCCCTACTTAAAGGATTTCATCCCCGAAATCTCTAAGCTAAGAAGAATGTATACCCTAATATCCATCATCAATCTACTCATCCACCAATCACAGGAGTCCATTTTCCTTAGAGGATTTCTAATGCTTATATGAACATATGCAAAGGTGTGTGTATATGTCCCTATACTAATGTAAAAGATCAGGCAGCCTACTGATTCAGTTGACCTCCTTAATGTAATGTATGTTAGTGCCATGAATCCAACATGTATGCAAATAATCCTACTATAACTTGTAAGTTCTGTATGTGTGCATAATCATTCATCCAAATGCAACATCCACATGATGATACATCCACTTTCATCCATTAAAAGAAGAAAAATTTGCACACACATCCATATGTAGTAGGAGAGTGATTAAGCCGATCTATTGCCTAATGTGCGTGTATATGCATCCACAAGCAACCACTAGCAAACACTAACATCCATCAAACATAACACTCTTTAAACTCATGTTTACATCTATGGGTTCCCTACCTAAAGGTCGAAGATTCAATCGATAGGGTATACTTAAATGATAGAAGCACGTACAAATAAAAGCTTTGGAAAAGAAGTTAAGAAAAGGGTACGAAGTGCGAATCCTGTCCTCAGTCTCCCAAGTTGCATCCTCGTGGTCATCTCCCCATTGAACTTTCAACAACTTGACCTCTCGGTTGCATAGCTTCTTAGCCTCCAATCCAAGAATACGGGTAGGAACTCGTTTAACTGTCGCTTCCCGTTCCACCTCCACTTCCTCAATCATACTCAGGTCAACTACTTCTGCAGTATCGTGCAAACATTTCCACAAAGGAACATCCGCTAATATCTCTGGTAGCTTTACCCTGTAAGTTATTTGACCTACTCTTTCTGTTAGGGGTAATGGTTCTACAAACCTTGGCGCCAGTTTCCCTATAGATACAGAACGAACCACATCCATCCGAGGTGATACTTTGATGAAACCATGTCTCCCACCTCAAACTCAATATTGGTCCTTCCCTTATCTGCGTATGACTTCTGCCTGTCCTGAGCTAACTTCATGCGCTTACGGATAAGATCAATCTTTTCTGAAGTTTCTCTAATCGTCTCAGGTCCAAGTAGAAGCCTATCTTTGCTGCCTCAATTTTGAGATCCTTCTGCGAGAACAAATACTTTTGCAACTTATGGTCTATGTATAACTCGAACCTCTCTCCAAGCAGAAACTGCCGCCAAGTCTTAAGCGCGAATACTATAGCAGTTAATTCCAAAACGTGGGTAGGGTAGTTCTTCTCGTGAACTCTCAAATGTCTACCATCGTAACATACTACCCTTCCCTCCTGTATCGAGAGAGCACTGAGCTCTGTAACCCATGCATAAGTATGTACCATGAGCACGTTGTTCCCACTAGGCAAAGTCAAAATTGGGGCTATTGTCAGAGCCCTCTTTGGTCACTGAAAAGCATCCAAACAATCAATGTTCCAAGAAAAGGTCAAATTCTTCTTCGTCAATTTGTTGAGTAGGAATAATGTCTTTGCGAAGTCCATCGCTAAACCAAGAAAACTCCTCACCTTCGTTGCATTCTTTGGGATCTTCTAATCCTATACTGCAATTATTTTTGCGGGATCCTCTGTTATTCGATCCTTAGAGACCACATGCCCTAGAAATCTCATTTCCTCTCTCCAAAAAAATGACATTTGGAGAATTTTGCCTTAAGCTGATGCGCTCGAAGAGTCGTGAAAACTTCCCTTAAATGTAGGGAATGATCTTCCTCATTCTTCGAGAAAATCAAGATGTCATCAATAAAGACCACAGCTAACTTATTTAGAAACTCCCGAAACACCCTATTCATCAGATCCACAAAATAGGCGGGTGCGTTCGTCAACCCAAAAGTCATGACGAGCATTTCGAAGAAACCATCTGGAGTTCTAAAGGCAGTCTTATCTATATTGTCCTTGGCCAACCTTAACTGATGATACCCCGTGGCCAAGTCTAACTAGGAGAAAACGGATGTACCAACAAGCTAGTCAAACAAACTATCTATCCTTGGAAGTGGGTGCCTATTTTTCTTAGTAAGTTTATTCAACTCTATGTAATCCACACATAAGCGAAGCGAACCATCTGCCTTAAGATATGCTTTTCCTAATAAAACCTTTCTCAAGTAGCTCCGCTACGTGCTTGCTAAGCTCTTTCCTTTCTCTTGGAGCCATATGGCACACAGGCAATGCAACTTCCTTTGCATTGTCCATCAATTATATCCGGAAATCAATCTCGCGCCTCGAAGGTAGGCCCCGAACTTTCTTAAAAACATTAGGATACTCACAGACTACTAGTACAAATCGTAAATCATCGATAGATGCATCAAGCAATTCTAGGAAACTAAGCATGACAAACCCTTTAAGGTCACAAGAAATCTTGAGGGTCCTCCCATGGCGAGTCAAAAGTCTAACGACCCTCCTCTCATAGTCTAGAATGGCACCATACATGGCTAGCCAATCCATCCCTAGAATCAAAACATAGCCAATGAAAAAAGACAGACATCGCACTCTAACTCAACGCCTAACACACATACCCTCAAACCCCGACAAATCACAAACAAATGAGCCGAGCCCTCATTGGGGTTTGAGGCAACAACGGGATCTAAAACCATACTAGTACCAAGGTGCAGCGACTCAATCACAGAATTGGATATAAAAGAATGTGAAGCGCCAGAATCGAAAAGAGTCCTAATGTGAAGGCCCGCCCCGCACCAGCCTGCATTTCCTTCGAAAGTGCGTTGTACACTTGCCCAACTAGCACGGGACGGTCGTCAGAAAAAAGGAGAGAAGAGAATTAACTAACAAGAAACCTATAGAATGTCTCACAGTGCATGGAGTAAAATATAATAATGACAACATACTTGACATAAAACAGGTGAGATAGTGTATAAGCTGATAACTAAAACCAACATCAACATCAGAGCAGCGGAAATCCAAATACAGCTTATTACAACTTTTCAAATTTACTGTCTCTAAACAAAAGAAAGCTAAAGTAGAAGATGCATCACCAATGCCCAAGCAGTGATCTTCAACAACCCAGGGAGAATACTATATATATGTATTACGTGGAAGCCTCCTGCTCGTCTCCGGATCATCTACCCGTGCATCTCCAGCTAACCTGTCTCTAGTCAGCTCGTGTGAGCACCCAGAGTAATAAGAGGAGACATAAAACTCTGGGTCAGACATAAAGCCTGGTATGAGCGATAAGCATCTAAACAGAACAATAACAGGTATACTAAACCATACCTGAACCTGGACCTGCAACCAAAGAGTTAGTACCACATACCGTACAGTACTCTAAGGTGCCATAATAAATAGTGTAATGAATATGGGGGTGGGGTGTGCATGTCATAATGATAACAAACAAATCAACCATAGCAACCATCCTCACATCTCTCACTCAGTGCGTAAAGTATACGATGTCCACCACTGTCAATCACTAGACCCATCGAAGTAGTGACGGAGTTCAACTTGTACAACTACTGCTACTACCAAGCTTACCACATGGAGTCATAACCAAATCTTTACAAATGACCCTACTTCATTGGTTTATAGCCCTTTAGTCGTACCTAGGCCATTTTAGCCCTGAATCCGTTCACATACTTCCCATACATAGTGATCCAAAGTCATAAACATCGACTGCCCCTTGGCACACGTCCCGCAGCAAAGCCCAATCATGAAGTGAACTCATCGGTTCCCAACTGGATCCTGAGCTCTAACTTCCCATATTGGACTACCTTTGCATCTCGGGTTATTGGTCAATACTGGGTCGGGTCGGGTTCTCCTTCTAGCCATCAGTTCGGGTCGGTTCCTCTACTTCGGGTCGGTTCGTAGTCTTCTCCTGTAGCGGTTCGGTTCGGGTCCACAGCGTCGCATCGGTTCGGGTCGGGTATTCCACTTCGGGTCGGGTCGGGTGTCCTCCTCCAGGTCGGGTCGGGTGCCATCTCCCTTCTAGTTCGTGCTTCCGCTCCGATCTGATCCCTCCTTCTTCATCTGATCCGATCCCAGTTCAATTGTCGTGGCCTTCCCTCTTGCCAGTCCTCCCAAGTGTCAAGTTCCGATCCGAGCCCTTCGTCCCTTAGTCGATCCGATCCCCAGCTTAACCAACATGGCCTTCCTTTTTGCCTAGCCTCGTTTGTGCCAGACTCCAGTTCGGGTCGGGTTCCTTGCCCAGGTCTCCAATCCGATCCGAGCCCATATCCGATCCGATCTGAAACCCTGCACAACTTTCTGCAACTTTTTCCAGCAACTTGTTTATGCCATTCGACGACGTTTTCGACAAATCTAACTATACTAATCAATCACAAATCATCCCAAACAGTCATAGCAACATAGCAAACTACCCACAAACACCAAAACAATGAATTTACATGTCAAAATGGATCAAATATACCCAAAATCCCATTTTTCCCTTAAGCATGATAAATAAAACTAATCATAGGGTTAACGAAACTTAATCAAATCGAACCAAATTTCTAACAGAGGCATAAAATATTATTTAAGAATTTCTAAACATTTTTCCAGAATTTATTAGTGTATAAATTCGCTAATCTTCACTAATTACCCTTAATTAACTATAATTAGTGCCAAAACGATGCTAATCACTCACCTTGGCCACAAATGAAATTCTCAGAACTGAAACCTCGCTGATTTGGGTGAATCCTAACGTCTAACAGCAGCTCTATCCTTGCTATCGTGTTTCCTCTCCTTAATTTGATGTAGATTAAGCTAAAACTTGATTAGAAAGTGATTAGAAGGTGATTTGGGTGTTGGAGGCCATTGCTAGGGTTACAAGAAAGAAAGTAGCGGCTGGGAAATGAGAATAAAATCGTTCTCTAACTGATTTCAGCCTCCTCCTTACCCTAATCCCGAAATCCCCCATTGGGCCTAGCTGTTAATCACCCGGTTAAGCCCAATTAAGCTGTTTTTCACCATTTGAAACTTGTTTCAGCCATATCTTCCAAACGGTGAGTCCGTTTGGCTAATGTGACCACCCTACGGAATTGTAAACCATCATCCGGAGCCAATGGAAGTGGTTTCAGGTCAAAATTCCTTTCCAGTTATGGCCAAAACAGTACCAACTAGGCGTAAAATGGTCATTTAAAATCGGGAAAAATCATGAACATGGGAAATGACCCCAATAGTATTCTCCCAAAGTTACATGACCATATGACTTCATATGTGAAAGAAATAAATATTCTACGGTCCTATGATGTGTAGAATACGGGTCGTTACACTCTCCCCCCTTAAGAAATTTCGTCCCCGAAATTCCTTAACCCAAAACATACAAAAGATCCCGCATGCCTAACAGCCACATACAACAATCAAACATGCAAAACAAGCAGCCTATCCTAGCATGTGGAAAACTAAATCGAAGTCAAAATCTTACCAGGCAAGGAGTTCTGGGTACGTCTTCCTAATGTTCTCCTCTGTCTCCCAAGTACAATCATTCTCGTCCTCGCTCCACTGAACCTTGACTAGCTTCACCGCCTTCCTTCGAAGTTGCTTCATATCGTGCTCGACAATACGGGCCGGCTTGCGGTTCCCAACCGCCTCGGGTTCTACTTCGAAGTCCTCTAACTGATCAGGTGAAATAGTCATATCTGAGTCGTGAACGAATTTCCTTAGTTGGGAAACATGAAATACATTGTGAACTCCGGCCATCTTCTCTGGTAAGTCAATTCTATATGCCAAATTCCTGACCAGTTCAAGAACAGGGAATTGGCCAACAAATCTTGGTGATAACTTGCCTCTCCTGCCAAATCGTATTACGCTCTTCAACGGAGAAATCTTGACAAACACCAAGTCACCAACGGAGAATTTTAAGTCTCTTCTCCTCTTATCAGCATAATTCTTCTGCCTATCTTGGGCAGCCTTCATTCGTTGTTGAATGACCTTGATCTTATCTGAAGTTTCCCTCACCATATCTGGTCCAAGCATAAACTTCTCGCCAGTCTCTATCCAACATGATGGTGAGTTGCACGGTCTTCCGTACAAAGCTTCAAACGGAGCCATACCGATACTGGATTGGTAGCTATTGTTATATGCAAACTCTACTAGATGCAAATGGTCATCCTAAGATCCACCAAAATCCAATTTACAAGCTCTCAAGAGGTCTTCCAATATACGATTCACCCTCTCCGTCTGACCGTCGGTCTGAGGATGATATGCGGTACTGAGATGTAACTCTGACCCTAGAGCCTCTTGTAAGCTCTTCCAAAACCCACTAGTGAACAACGGGTCTCGGTCACTCACAATGCTTTTAGGTACTCCATGAAATCTCACTACCCACTTCATATACAATTCTGCTAACTTAGCTGCCGTTCTGGTCGATTTGACTGGTATAAATCTTGCACTTTTAGTTAATCGGTCCACAATCACCCAAATGCTATCATGTCCCGATCTAGTCCTTGGTAAACCATCGATGAAATCCATCGAGACTTGCTCCCATTTCCATTTGGGAATTTCTAATGGCTATAACAACCCACTAGGCTTCTTTTGGTCGGCTTTAACTAGCTGGCAATTCATGCACTTGGATATAAACTTCCCAATGTCTCTTTTCATTCCTTCCCAGTAGTAGGTCTGCTTCATGTCTCGATACATCTTGTTACCACCGGGGTGTATAGTCAGTTTTGAGTGATGACATTCTCTAAGCACTTCATCTCTCAATCCACTGACATTGGGTACGACTAGTCTTCCATCCTTTCTAAGCCATCCATCTCGATCAAGCCCATACTTGTTCATCTCCTCATCGATACTCATCTCTAACTTGGAGATGATTTCCAATAGGTTAGGATCGTCCCTCTGACTAGAGCCGATCCGCTCAATCAAAGTGGGTCTGACCGTCAAACTTGCTAACATTTCTGGATTCAATTCGCACTTTGGTCTGAAATCAAACCCCGCTATATACTCCAGTTGCTTCCATTCAAGAAACATAGCCCCTAAACTGGCATGTCTCCTACTCAATGCATCAGCCACCGTATTTCCCTTTCCCGGTGTATATGCGATGTCAAAATCATAGGAAGCCAAGAACTCTAACCATCTCTGCTGACGAAGATTCAGATCTTTCTGAGAGAAGAGATACTTCAACGACTTATGATCTGTAAACAGCTCAAATCTTTCTCCCAAGAGATAGTGTCTCCACATCTTTAATGCGAGCACGATTGCTGCCAATTCTAAATCATGGGTAGGGTATCTTTTCTCGTGCGGTTTCAATTGCCGACTTGCATAAGCTACAACCCTACCGCCTTGCATCAATACAACACCCATTCCGGTACCACAAGAGTCCGTGTATACCGTCATCTCTTCATTCCCCTTAGGAATGACTAACACTGGTGCGCATGTCAACTTGTCCTTTAGACTCTTGAATGCATTCTCACACCTTTCTTCCTAGACAAAAGCTTGATTCTTCTTGGTCAACTGGGTCAATGGTGCTGCTA
Organism: Allium sativum; assembly: GCA_030737875.1. Taxonomy (NCBI): domain Eukaryota; kingdom Viridiplantae; phylum Streptophyta; class Magnoliopsida; order Asparagales; family Amaryllidaceae; genus Allium; species Allium sativum. The sequence continues at coordinate 229,936,548 of CM060918.1, forward strand.
TCTTGGAGAAACCTTGGATAAACTTACGATAATATCCAGCTAACCCCAAGAAACTTCTTACATCTGTTGCATTCTTAGGCGTAGGCCAATCCTGTACCGTAGCCACCTTTGCCAAGTCCACAGCAATACCATTCTCTGATACAACATGGCCCAAGAACCTCACTTCCCTCCTCCATAAGTGACACTTAGAAAACTTTGCTTTCAATTGGTGTTTTCTCAGCACCTCCATCACTATTCTTAAATGTTCCTTGTGTTCTTCCTCTGTCCTCGAGTAGATCAAAATATCATCAACGAACACAAGGACAAACTTATTCAACTGATCTCTGAATACCCTATTCATAAGATCCACAAAATATGCTGGGGCATTGGTCAGCCCAAATGGCATGACCAACCACTCATAAAATCCAGACGGTGTCCGAAATGCTGTTTTAGCTATACTCTCAGCTTCCACTCTAAGCTGATGGAAACCTGTCGCGAGATCCAACTGAGAAAATACTCTCGCGCCGCTCAACTGATCGAACAAATCATCTATCCGCGGTAGAGGATACTTGTTCTTCCTCGTCACTTTATTCAACTCGCGGTAGTCTACACACAAACGAAGGGAACCATCCGCCTTGGTAGCAAACACAACTGGTGCTCCCCATTCAGAAACACTCCTTCTGATAAATCCCTTCTTCAAAAGATCGCTGACTTGCACCTCGAGCTCTCGCTGCTCCCTTGGTGCCATACGACGAAGTGGCATCACTATAGGTCTGGCATCTTTTACCAAATCAATACGAAACTCCATCTCTCGGTGTGGTGGAAGCCCGGTCACTTCTTCGAAAACATCCGGATACTGGCCAACCATGGGCAAACCTGACAACTCACTATGCGGAATGTCGAGGGAGTTTAGAAAACTAGCCAATACCCCCTCACTGGGTAGACCACCAAACACTATCCTCCGCCCATCATCCGCTCTACCTGTCACCAAAAAGCCCTCACAGTCTACCACCACCCCGTATCTTTGAAGCCAATCTACTCCCAAAATAATGCCAAACCCAGTAAAGCCCAAAACAAAGCAATCACAAACAAACATGCATCCATGACTCGATAAGACCACATTACGACAAATCATGCTAAGGCTAGTCGAACCACCAATCGGGTTCGTCACTACTAAAGGTCTATCGACAATCTCGGGCTCCAATCCCAACCTATCTACCAGGTCACTAGATATGAAAGAACTGGAAGCTCCGGTATCAAACAAAACTCTAACAGGAACATCATAAACAGAAAGCATACCTTGAATGACGACATTCTTTCCCTTCTCTGCCGCAGTTGGGGCATTCGACGAAGAAGGAATAGCATTAAGGGCGTAGGCTTTCACCATTTGCTTTTCTTTAGGGGGTTGCGGACACTTGTCCTTGTGATGTCCCATTTGGCCACAGTTGAAGCACTTCCTATCCGCTGGCTTGGCCCGACAATTACTAGCATAATGGCCCTTCTTACCACAGCTGAAGCACTCAACATCTTGCTTATTCTTTTTCTTCTGGCCATCCTTAGTCTGATTCTGCTTTCTCTTATTCTGGGAACCACCCTTGCCTCCTCCACTTGCTTGCGGCTTTGGCTCATCTGCGGATGCAACCTCAGTCTTCGGCTTAGGGTAGAGACTTTCTGATCTTAATGCTTTCCCCACAATCGATTCAAACGTCTCATCGATGTGGTTACTAAGCCTTTCCCCCAAGTACTGATCCAAACCAGTTATGAATTTCTCATTCTTCTTCTCGGCAGTATCAATAAGAGATAGCCCATATTTTGACAGAGTATCGAATTCGGCAATATACTCCGAGACAGCTCTGCCATTCTGCTTGAGCTCCAAGAATTTCTTAAACAGCACTAACTTCTAAGCAGCTGGAATGAACTTCTCGCTAAAGCGAGCCTTAAACTGCTCCCAAGTAATCTGATCTTCGGGAGTAGCTGCCTTTATAGCGTTCCACCAATTCATTGCCCGCCCTTGCAGCTGACGGGACGCTAGCTTTCTCTTCATCGCATCCTCGATACCCAAATCCTCGAAGATACGTTCGCAACTATCCAACCAATCTTGAACATCCGTGGCCGACTCCGTTCCGTGAAATGGCTTCCTACCAAGACTAGTATAATCCTTGTTCAGCTTGGCGAAGTCGACTCTTGGCGCCTGCACTATTGGACCACCACCATTTCCACCATTGGGGGCTGCCCTCTGCACATCCCCAAGCATCTCCCTCATGAGGTCAGTAAACATCGTCCTCATGTCAGCAGCATTCCCATTATTGGCCCCTCTACCGGTACCTCTAACATATCGGCTCATCGTCAATCTGTAAAGGGAAATGATTAACGACCCCATAGTGGTGCTAGTGCAGCACGACTTCATTCTTATACTACTAATAGTATATATATAGCTTTTAAAAACCAAAATAATCACAAATACGCTCTCTCGTATACGTATATTATCTCTCCCTGATTACTTCCCTAGGTTAACTACGCAACCTAGAGCTCTGATACCACGTGTGAAGGCCCGCCCCGTACCAGCCTGCATTTCCTTCGAAAGTGCGTTGTACACATGCCCAACTAGCACGGGACGGTCGTCATAAGAAAGGAGAGAAGAGAATTAACTAACAAGAAACCTGTAGAATGTCTCACAGCGCATGGAGTAAAATATAATAATGACAACATACTTGACATAAAACAGGTGAGATAGTGTATAAGCTGATAACTAAAACCAACATCAACATCAGAGCAGCAGAAATCCAAATACAGCTTATTACAACTTTTCAAATTTACTGTCTCTAAACAAAAGAAAGCTAAAGTAGAAGATGCACCACCAATGCCCAAGCAGTGATCATCAACAACCCAGGGAGAATACTATATATATGTATTACGTGGAAGCCTCCTGCTCGTCTCCGGATCATCTACCCGTGCATCGCCAGCTAACCTGTCTCTAGTCTGCTCGTGTGAGCACCCAGAGTAATAAGAGGAGACATAAAACTCTGGGTCAAACATAAAGCCTGGTATGAGCGATAAGCATCTAAACAGAACAATAACAGGTATACTAAACCATACCTGAACCTGGACCTGCAACCAAAGAGTTAGTACCACATACCGTACAGTACTCTAAGGTGCCATAATAAATAGTGTAAGGAATATGGGGGTGGGGTGTGCATGTCATAATGATAACAAACAAATCAACCATAGCAACCATCCTCACATCTCTCACTCAGTGCGTAAAGTATACAATGTCCACCACTGTCAATCACTAGACCCATCGAAGTAGTGACGGAGTTCAACTTGTACAACTACTGCTACTACCAAGCTTACCACATGGAGTCATGACCAAATCTTTACAAATGACCCCACTTCATTGGTTTATAGCCCTTTAGTCGTACCTAGGCCATTTCAGCTATGAATCCGTTCGCATACTTCCCATACATAGTGATCCAAAGTCATAAACATCGACTGCCCCTTGGCACACGTCCCGCAACAAAGCCCAATCATGAAGTGAACTCATCGGTTCCCAACTGGATCCTGAACTCTAACTTCCCATATTGGACTACCTTTGCATCTCGGGTTATTGGTCAATACTGGGTCGGGTCGGGTTCTCCTTCTAGCCATCGGTTCGGGTCGGGTCCTCTACTTCGAGTCGGTTCGTAGTCTTCTCCAGTAGCGGTTCGGTTCGGGTCCACAGCGTCGCATCGTTTCGGGTCGGGTATTCCACTTCGGGTCGGGTGTCCTCCTCCGGGTCGGGTCGGGTTGGGTGCCATCTCCCTTCCAGTTCGTGCTTCCGCTCCGATCCGCTCCCTCATTCTTCATGTGCTCCGATCCTATCCCTCCTTCTTCATCTGATCCGATCCCAGTTCAATTGTCGTGGCCTTCCCTCTTGCCAGTCCTCCCAGGTGTCAAGTTCCGATCCAAGCCCTTCGTCCCTTAGTCGATCTGATCCCCAGCTTAACCAACATGACCTTCCTTTTTGCCTAGCCTCGTTTGTGCCAGACTCTAGTTCGGGTCGCGTTCCTTGCCCAGGTCTCCAATCCGATCCGAGCCCATATCCGATCCGATCCGAAACCCTGCACAACTTTCTGCAACTTTTTCCACCAACTTGTTTACGCCATTCGACGACGTTTTCGACAAATCTAACTATACTGATCAATCACAAATCATCCCAAACAGTCATAGCAACATAGCAAACTACCCACAAACACCAAAACAATGAATTTACATGTCAAAATGGATCAAATATACCCAAAATCCAATTTTTCCCTTAAGCATGATTAAATAAAACTAATCATAGGGTTAACGAAACTTAATCAAATCGAACCAAATTTCTAACAGAGGCATAAAATATTATTTAAGAATTTCTAAACATTTTTCCAGAATTTATTAGTGTATAAATTCGCTAATCTTCACTAATTACCCTTAATTAACTGTAATTAGTGCCAAAACGATGCTAATCACTCACCTTGGCCACAAATGAAATTCTCAGAACTGAAACCTCGCTGATTTGGGTGAATTTTAACGTCTAACAGCAGCTCTAGCCTTGCTTTCGTGTTTCCTCTCCTTAATTTGATGTAGATTAAGCCAAAACTTGATTAGAAATTGATTAGAAGGTGATTTGGGTGTTGGAGGCCATTGCTAGGGTTACAAGAAAGAAAGTGGCGGCTGGGAAATGAGAATAAAATCGTTCTCTAACTGATTTCAGCCTCCTCCTTACCCTAATCCCGAAATCCCCCATTGGGCCTAGCTGTTAATCACCCGGTTAAGCACAATTAAGCTGTTTTTCACCATCTGAAACTTGTTTCAGCCATATCTCCCAAACGGTGAGTCCGTTTGGCTAATGTGACCACTCTACGGAATTGTAAACCATCATCCGGAGCCAATGGAAGTGGTTTCAGGTCAAAATTCCTTTCCAATCAAAAGTTATGGCCAAAACAGTACCAACTAGGGGTAAAATGGTCATTTAAAAATCGGGAAAAATCATGAATATGGGAAATGACCCCAATAGTAGTCTCCCAAAGTTACATGACCATACGACTTCATATGTGAAAGAAATAAATATTCTACGGTCCTATGATGTGTAGAATACGGGTCGTTACACCTAACATAATGATTGGAAAGAGAAACCAAACCTTCAACAGAAACTTTCCTACCTCTATCCAGTACACCGACCACGAGAGCATGCACCTGCCCTCCAGAAGATCTTCCCCTTATACCTTGTCCTTGCTCCTTCAGGCACTCCCTAGTAAAGTGTCCGACTTCACCACAATTGAAGCAAGCATTCTTTCTTTTTCTGCACACTTTGATCAAATGGCCCATGCATCCACAACTATGACATTTCCACTTGTCTCGGGCTTTGTCATTCTTTCTGCCCTTCTTTTGCTTTTGTTGTTCTTCCTTGGGCCACACTTTCATGTTTTGTGTCTCGTCATTCTTAACCTCTTTCTTTTCGCCTTTATCTTCTTCGTGTATCAATGCCACATCAACGAGTTTCTCAAAAGTTGCTCCCATCGAAATATGAGACATAGCCAACCCATGAAGGAGTTTATTCAGTCCTCTAGCAAACCTCAACGCTTTCTTGTATGGGGTATTCACTAGCTCCAAACCTCGCCAATTGATTGAACTTATTAACATACTCTTTAACATACATGCCTCCTTGCTAAAGTGCCAGAAACCTTTCCATTTGCATACTTTGCTCAGCTTGAGAAAGAAACTTCATTTCGAATCTCTGTCAGAAATCATCCCAAGTCTCCACCGGATTCCCTGCTTGCGTCACTTCCCACAAGAATAAAGCCTCGTCTTTCAGCTGCCAAACGACCAACTGAATCTTCCTCGGTCGTTAACTTCAAAAATCTCAAACAAATCCTCCGTCTCTTTAAGCCAATTCCTTGCTTCTATGAAAGTCTCGGTTCCTCGGAATGGCTTTCCTCCGATAGCACAGAAGTCCTTACATATCTTGGAAAAATTATCCGCTTGCGGGGGAGGAGGAGTAACAGCAGCTAAAGTTGGGGGAGGGGAGTCTTCTTGGCCTTCGGCAGGCTCCGTAGTCTCAAGATACCTACGGAACCAAGCCGGTATAGTAACGCCCTCGGGAAGATTCGGTTCCCCAGATATGCTGAAAAGAAAAGGAAAAAGGGATTCAAACAGAGAGTCGAAAATTTCTCATATGGCTTTGGGGAATATGCTTTTCAAAACAGAGTTTTCTTTCAAAAATGCTTTCTTTTAAAACCTTTTTGGAAAAAAAATTCAAAATCTTTTATCCAATTGGGTAACCTTCAGCTCTAATACCAAATGTGACATCCCACGTCCATTAATGTCACTCTTTACCAGAATGCATTAAGTTTCATGAAGCGTTATAGGTAAACAAAAACAAAAACATTACAAGACAGATATAAAATAACAGCGGAATTAGAATTTATTGAACAGAAAACATTGTGGTCCAAAACATGGTTACATCATAAGTCTGAAATACAGAAAACCCATTACATCAACTTAAAACTTCTGTCTTGTACTAAAATCGTAAGAGTACAATAATAAAAGAAGCATATTCCCAAAAAATATAGCCATATCAGAGAAGACAGGAAATCAAAGCAGTATATCTAAGCTACTCCAAGCAGAATGAAAGAGAGAATCCAAATCAAGCCTGAGTATTCCCACCCTGAGAACCTGGAAGGTGAAACGGAAGAGAGAGAAGAGGAAACAAAATAGATCAGACATAAAGTCTAGCGAGTCCAATTACTTTTAGCATATAAATAAGTAAAAGCATCATGACAGGCATATAAACTGGATGAGAGGGATAACAGCATCATAAGGCAGACATAACAGATAGAACAGGATAAACAAAATAGAATATATTGCGCTTCTCAAGTGCTTCTCTCTGCACCAATACTAGTATAACGGAAACAGAATAGGCATATAGGCACTAATCAATAGATCAGGTGTATAAGTAATGGTAGATCTGTCATAATTCAGGTTATTAATAGGCATTAGCTTAGATCCAAACTTATAAACATGCCAAGATTACTTAATAAATGTTTATATCTAAAAATAACATGAACTCACCGTGACTGGATCTATAGAATATAGAATTGAATGTTGATGTTGTACCTGAGATTCTTGAATACATATAAATCGTTGTTTCAGATGAATAGGCTACTTTAGTCTGAGCTGGGGAAGCATTTCGTTGTCACCATTATTTTTGGTGAATAAAACAATGAGAATGAGGTCCTATTTATAGCCTAAGGTCAACGAATCTAGCCACAAAACAAGTCCACGCTCGAAAAACTGAATCTGCCCATATCTGTTTAGGGGTCGACTCAGGGCGTTAGTGTCGACCCCTAGAACAAGTTGGTTCCGCTTTTGGTCTTTTCCCTTCGCTGATTTGAATTATTTTGAACTTCTAGTTTGATTTGTATATATATAATTCTCTTGTGCATATACAAACTTCTAGGCTTAATAACGTCTTCATACGATGTCCGCTTCACGCAAACTCAGAGTCTATCTCAAGAAAAATTCCGAGAGGAACGCAATGGCACAGTCCGTTTTACTTAAATCAAAATATTTATTTAAGTATTATTTAATTTATCATTATAGTGTTCTTTAAAATTACGGGGTGTTACATCGGGTGACTCATAGGAGGGGTCAAATAGGAACACTACAAGAAAAACCGAGATTAGCGACAGATTTTTAGCAGCGGAAAATTCCGTCGCTAATCAGCGGCGGATTTCCGTGGGCTTTGTAAGAGAAAATATTTTGGATTTTATATGTCATCTTATTGTAAATTTTACCGTCGAATACTAATTCTGTCGCTAAATCAATGGAAATTGCAGCTCTTTACCGTCATATAATATTTGATGCTAAATTCCGTTGCTAATAGAGTCGGATTACCGTCGACATAATTTTGAAGCTATTTTCCTGCAGTTTTCCAAGATATTTGAAATGAACTTTTATATTTTTTATTTATTAAATGTTTTAAATTTGTGTTATTAGTTAGTAATTAATTAGTAAATTTAAATTTTAAATAATTATTGTTAATAATACATTAGTAATTAATAATAAATAATAACTATTAGAAGTAAATAAAATTCAATAGTTAATTCTGATTAATTATTATTTACTATATAATATAAATAAGCAGTAATAGTAATTAATAAAATACATTGTTGTTCGATGTTTATTAAATTTGTTTTGATAATCAATGATTATTTAATAGTCTTTAATACGATTAATTAAATTAATATCAAGAAATTATTAATACATATTTGCTTTTAAGAAATTGATTGGTACGTATTATTTGATAAATAATTAGTAATTAAGAAAAACAAAATGGTCAAAGTTTAAAAATAAGAAGTTAAATAAATATTAAAGAATTTCGAAATTCAAAAAATTCATGTTAATAATTAATGTTAATAATACACTTACATGATGTAGTTAAATTTAAACCATGCAAACTTTTTGGTGTTATAAGTCTATTATATTCACATTATTTATGAAACAGTAAATAGGTATTTATAGTTTTTATTGTATTAACAAGATCTTTTCTTCTTCTGAAATTACTGCTGCGAAATTATTTACAAATAGTGTAGGTTTGTTCCCAATCAATCACATTTTATTATTTATTTACCTAATATGTTAATATCTAATGTATTAAAAGGGTGTTAATGCAAAATAACAGCCCAGGTATCCATTACCAATCTGGCAATCCGCATCTTAAATGCCTCATGTCCTCAATCGTTGGATAAGATATTAATCCATCAGTTCAGATTTCAATCTAGCGTTATAGGCTTATTACCATCTCCGGTTCTCATTTCTCCTCACGCTAAAGAAAATTCACTCAGATCTCCTCAACCTCTTTTTTTTTTAATTTCTACATACAGAAAAAAAGTTTTTCAGATCTCGTCAATTTGGTTGCGGACGAAGATTTGATTTCTTCCGTTTTATTACTTTCTGATATTATCTTTTTATTTTTTTTCAGGATTTGATTTTCATATTTTTTGTTTTTGTAATTTCAATCTCAAATTAGGGCTTTGTTATTCGCTTTTCTAATTGACTGGAATTATTTTCTCTTTTACAAATCATGTCATCATGTTTGGTATTTGAAAGGTATTTCCTGTGATCTATTTCGTTTTAAATTTATTATTTGATTTGAATGTTAGATTATTGCGTGTAACTTGTTCATGTTTGATATGTGTTCGTTAAACTTAAAGATTTTTTTTTTTTTTGGCCTTAGATGAAGTAAACGTTTTCCACTGATACTTGAGTTTGGATCTTACAGTTTCCAACTGTTATTTACTGCAATATAAAATCAAAGCTTGTGTTTGTAATGTAATGTTCATGCTTCATGTTTTATCTGAGTAAACAAGTTAGTAATCCATATTGCCCCTTTATCTATTTAGTACCACCACTCTATAATCCAAAACTTTTGCCCCAAAAAAATTCTTCTTTTATTTTACTCTTTTGTTTTTTATAGTATATAGTGCAGATAGTTCTAACATGAAACTGTCCACTGGAAATTCAATGGTATATAGTGCAAACATTGATCATGAAGATAATATGTTAATTAATAAGATTTATGAATGACAAAATTTTAAAACAAGTTAGAACTGGAGAATGATTTTTGTGGTCATACTTTCCTGTTAACCTCAATTTTCCATCAAAAAGCTTATGTTAACTATTTTCAAGATTTTCTTGTCGAGCATTATAACGATGGTATGTTTGGTTATGTGAAGTTTCTTTCTTGATAATAGAACATTTATATTTTCTGAATAACAAAATAGGGGTAAGCCAATTGATGCTTAATATCATTATGTCCTGAGCGTCAACCTTATCTTGTCATGATCTCATCCTTAATTGACTATTTTTGTGTTAAGTTAAAATGTAGATGATTAACTTATATTACAGTTTCCCTTTTCTTCACGCATCAAAGCTCCACGCCTCCAGTGATACCGACTGCTCTCATCTGCGTCTCCAACGACATTAGCAGCTTATGTGAGCGCGACATCAAGGCGGAATCAAGCGATGGCTCAACACGAGGCCATTATACTGATATGTTCTAAGGTATCTCATAACACAGCTTGATGTATTCTTTCACTTAACAAGTTGTTATCTGACACTGTATTTTTTAGGATATATTATTTAGGTAGACTTGAAGGTCGGCCAGCCTTCATCGGAAAGCTAGGAGATGATGAGTTTGGTAGGACGCTTGCAATTATTTTGATGGATAATGGGGTCGTCGACGATGGGATTTGCTTTGACTCGGGTTCCAAGACTGTGCTTGCTTCTGTCACACTGAGAGATGATGGTAAGAATATGTTTATGTTTTACAATAATCGTAGTGTAGAAGTTCTTCTTAGAGAAGATGAATTGAACTTGGATCTCGTTAAAAGAGTATGATTTCTATTTATAAATTTGCAGGACTGTGCTTTCTTTTCTCACATTGAGAGCTGATGGTGAAAATGAGTTTATTTTTACAGGAATCCCAGAAGAGTGTTCCCTTATCCTTTTACATGTGTTCTTGTCATGTAGATAGACTGATGATATTGAGAGCTGCTGTGATTTAATGCGTTTGGAACATTCAAAGGAGGTAGATCAATTATGTGAAGAAAAAGAGGTACTTGAATGCAGAAGTTTAATTTTGGAAGATGCATATTCCATTTTGTGAACAGATATAGTGAGGGAAATAAATGAGTATTCAAGGGATGTAGATAAACTGATGATAGAAAAGGCGGAACTTAAATGCAAATGTAAGATTTCAGAACAGATAAATTCCGTTGTTTTACTAGATTTAGCGAGGAAAACGAATGAGCATTCAAAGGATGCATACAAATTGAGTGAAGAAAGAGACAATCTTGAATGCAAATGTATGATGTCAGAAGCTATACATACCATTGTTTTAGCAGATTTAGTGATGAAATTGAACGAGCAGTTAAATAATGTGGATCAACTGAGTGAAGAAGAAGATGATCTTGAATGCAAGAATATGATTTTTGAAGAGATATATTCCATTGTGTTAATGGATTTAGTGAGAAATATAAATGAATGTTCAAAGGATGTAGATAGATTGACTGAAGAAAAAGCAGAACTTGAAAGCAGCTATATAAGATTTGAACAGATAAATTCCATTGTTGTAGCAGAGATAGTGACGAAAATGAATGAGCATTCAAAGGTTGCAAATGGATTAGGTGAAGAAAAAGGGGATCTAGAATGCAAGTGTTTGATATTGGAAGACATACATTCCATTGTTTTAGCAGGTTTAGTGAGGAAGTTAAGGGAGCATTCAAATCCCGTGGATCGACTAAATGATGAAAAAGAGGATCTCAAATGCAAGTATATGATTCTAGAAAACATATATCCCACTGTTTTAGCATATTTAGTGAGGAAACTGAACAAGCACTTAGAGCATGCTGACAGATTGAGTGAAGAAAATGAGATTATTGTCTGTAAGCATATGATTTTGGATGACATATTTGCTATTGTTTTAATAGAAGTAGTGAGAGAATTGAATGGTCAATGCTTGGAAAAGGAATTAGGAGACCAAATCAGAAAGGAAGTGTTCAAGATTATTCTATTGGAAACAGTTAATGGATGGAATGATGAAATCAATATTTTTAACATCAAGCAAGAATTCAAAGAAGAAACCTACCATCATGTTTTGAAGGAGTTGATTAAAGACTTTAACTCAAGAATTAATGCAATTAGTGTACCTGATCATCACTTATTTGATTAAAACAACAATGAGGGAGATGTCTTATTACCTCCTAAATATCAGAATTCACAACATGATCAACATGCATCTTCAGTTTTCGATTTGAAAGTAGTAAATGCAAAACAAGCCAAATGCTTAGTAACAGAACACGATCGAGATATGCAAGCTACTGAGTATCAGTTAATCATGATGCCTCTTTCAGAACTATCAAATATAATTGTTGACTTCGACAAGAAAACATATAAAAAGATAAGGGAACACTCTGCTAGGTATTATAACCATTGAGTATACATTTCAGTTTATAAACAAGCATAGTTTATTTGCATACCATTTCAGTTAGGATAAGCATTAGCTGAAATGGTTTTGGGTTTCATTTTTCATGCAATCAATGGTTTGATTGTATCTAGTTTCATCTTTTTTGGAGAGTGGACACTAATAAGAGGTGGGATTCAGTTTTTAGTTTGATTAAGGTGATGGGTTTTTTGATGTGGATGCAGGTTGTTTGGATGGTAGGGATGCTGTGCTCCTTGGATACTACTTTCATTTGATGTGGCTGGTCGGTTTAATGTTTCCAAACAGTCCGAGCTAGTCACTATCTGTAATGAATCATTTGAATACTCGGGAGTTTCAAAATAATTTGAGTGGTGCACTTGGTGTCGAACCGGATGTAGCAATAGTTGCAAAGAAGGCACGTACAACAATAATCAAAAGTAGTGAAGAAGGCAGCTTAGTAGGTTTTGACATGTTTAGTAAGTTATTGTCTAACTACAATGATTAACAAAATTATATCAGGTTTTAATGTACTAAAATTAGTTGAAGCACCTACGGATAAAGGTTTTCTGATGTTGTTCTTTTTTACATGTTAATATGGATGTTGTTCTTTCTTGAATGTGATTATAGATGTTTTTTCTTGCAAATTTATCTGTCTTTTTTGATGTGCTATTTCAGTGTCCACAGTTGAATGATGTTAGTTCGATATATGTATGTATGTGTGTGTGCGTGTGTATATATATGCAAATCAGAAGGGGAATAACGGCGGATTACCAACAAAAAGAGTGAGGTTAAGTCCACTTCAATTTTATTTCCGTCGCTAATCCCTTGGCAATTATTAAGGGTTTACCAACGTCTTTTATAAATAATAATTTATTATAAATTACTTATCCGTCGGTAAATAGTCGGTAAATAAATTAAAATTAAATTAATAAATAAAATATTTTTTTATTAAAAAATAGTAAAACTGTCAGAAAACTCATGCTATATTCCATCGCTAAATTTCACACAATTATCGTCATGGTTTTTACCGACCACGAAGTTACGTAGGAAATCCGTCGCTAAGGTCTGTTTAGCGACGGATTTGAAGCAGATTCTACCGCTACTATTTGCTGTTTTTCTTGTAGTGGCAGCAGACTCTATCAGGAAGGCCAATCTCAATCCCCATAAGCATGTAAATATCGGCTATGGTGATACCTAACTCAAAATCGGGGAAGTGGAAAGTGTGTGTCGTGGGTCACTATCTCTTTAGTAAGGCCTTCAGCAACGGTCGAACGAAAGACCGGGGTGGTCTAATCTGTAAAAATGGACCGAACGAACTAGCCAGTAACCTCTCTCGAATAACTAGTGGTAATATTTCCTAGGCCTGTGAGCTAAACTTCGCCCAAATCCTTCGAACGTAAATGTATTGTGTTTATCCAAAACAATTTTTTTTTCTTGGTAAATAAACTATAACTATAAAAATAACAGTTCATACTACGTAATTTGGTAAACTATTTAATAGTTCATACTATAACTATATGGTAATTTGGTAAACTACATGGTATTTAGCAGTTCATACTAAACTATTTAATAGTTCATACTACCTACGTAATTTGGTAAACTATAACTATATGTTAAATTTAAGATTTATACCGGAATGGTAGCGAGCGCAATAAACAAATTGTGAGTGTGTAACAACCCGGAAAATCAGAACCAATTTAAAATTTTTATTTTGAATTATTTTGGAAGAAAATGCATCAGAATTTAAAAATTCCAAATTTAAATAACAATATAGCCCTTAAAAATAGTCGTTTTGCAAACGACCTCCGTTTTCGACGAAACCACTTATGTTGGATCCGGAATGTCAAATTATTGCTAGGTTTAAAATTCCATAATTTTTGAAATTATTATGTGAGCATGGAAAAAGAAAACATGTTTTGCAAATAGATTGCAAATTGGATTGTTAAGAAAATGGTCATTTTTTAAATGGTCTCCAAATTCGATGAAATTTGTTTTTTTGGGACCGTATCATCCAAACATAGCTAGATTATTTTTCGGGAATTTTAGGAATCAGTATGTGGCCCCAGTAAATTAAAATGTACGTTCAAATTCAATATTGAATGTTATATATTTTAATTTAAAGAAAAATTGACTGAAATAGTCGAATGGGCTTACGAAACATATTCCATTGTGTCTGGAATGGAGGTATTTAGCTAGGGACGATAGTTGTTGGGTTTGATTTGGAGTTCAGATGTGAAAGCAGATATTTTTAGAATTAACAGAATTAAAAATTAAAAAATATATAAATGGGCCAACCATAAAATTTTTAACCCTAAAATCATTTATTCGAAAGTCAAAAACCCAGCTACCTCTCTATCGATCAACACAGAAAACGATCGATCCGTTTTCCCTTCAATTTCTTTCAATCCACTCAATGGAACCGAGTGATTCTTAAGGCAAATTTGGAGAGGATCGTGAGAGCTTTAAATCCATATAGGTTTCAACATTTATCGTTGCGTGTCTATCTCGAATCACGTGCTCAAAGCTGCACTGCATCACCTCAATTTTCTTCGCCATGGACAGTTCGGGTTCAACGAGGGTGGCACCCCTGGGAGGAGCTCTACATCGTGGTATAATCTGATAGGCTTCATACTATACGTGTTAGAAGATAAATCGTGACCTAGTTTGGAACGATTTACCGAGGTAACGGGTTTATTTAATTTAAAGGGTTTACAACAGTTAATGGCGTTGCTAATCCAATTTATTTATAAAAATCATATCTTTTTGATACGATGTCGAAATTTGATGAAACACGAAGCATTGGGACCATGACATCGTACACTACATCCTATAAGTGCCCGGAGAAATTTTAGCGCTAGCCGCTAATTAAGGAGTAGTGGAACCCAATGTGAGATTTCTAAATTCAAAATAATGGAGAAAAATATAATAGGTTGCAAACGGGGCTTAGTAGCTCCTAACACTGTCGTCCACATACCATGGATGATTTATTTGATTGTATTGTGGTGTGAAATTGATTGTGATTGTGAATGATTGATTATGTTTGTGGTAAATTCATTGTGTTGTGAAAATGAATGGTATTGTGGAAATTATGGAAATGAAATTATTGTAATGCTGCAATGCCTAGGTTAGCAGAGGAGTCGTGCTCAGACATGGTGCCAGTGCTAAATACCCTACCGTTGTAATGCCGAAATTTTCTGAAATGAACTATGAAAAATAGTCATTGTGTTGCATAAATTATTTGAACAATAAAAAAATCATTTTTATTGCATGTATGAAGTGTTAAAAATATTCATGTGTTGAATAAATTCTTTGAACAATAAAAATAACATTTTTAATGTACGTATGAACCACTAAAAATATTCATGTGTTGAAATAAATATTTAATTAGTAAAAATATTATTTTTAACATGTAAATGAACTATATAAAATATTCATGTATTGAAATAAATATTGGATTGGTAAAAATATTATTTTTAACATATATGTGAAGTGTTAAAAATAACCATGTGTTGAAATAAATATTTGTTTATTGAAAATATTATTTTTAACATATATATGAAGTGTTAAAAATAACCATGTATGGAAATAAATGTTTGTTCGCTTAAAATATTATTTTTAGCTTAGATATGCATCTATATACGCATTGTTGAACAGGTCATGGGTAAACTGTTGAGTAGAGAAATATATTGCATGCCCGACAAATAGGTAAACCTTAATGAGTTGGATGCACAATTTTATTTATTATATAAATTCCTGTGAATGGCATTGGATGCAATGTGATGGTTGTTCTGTGTGAAATTATGAACGTCGCCATATGATAGCAACAATTAATTTTGAACTACATTACATGGCATACTACGTGAAGATAGCATACTCTATCATATACCACATAAGAATTTGGAGCTTATGTGATGAGGTTGGAATTACCATACAAGCGAGAGGCTTGTATTGCGATGAATGAATTACTGGTTGAACTGAGGACTGATATGGAATAAATAAGTATAACGGTAAATTGCCAGATTAAATAAAAAACCCCACAGGGGTCTGGAGTTGAAAATAATTTGCGTCTGTCCTGTTTTTAGATACGACACATGGATTATTTATTTTCCAACACTGGACAAGGTGATGAGATTTATCTCTGGAGTTATGATCTTTACACACTCCCTTGGGCATAGAATATGTCACTAAAATTGTGTGTTTCTAGATTTATTTGGTGCCTAATACGGCCTAATAAATTTCCAAACCCTTCTCCAAACAAAGGAGGTTATGGCGAAATTTTCTGAAATTTAAAGGTGTTAGCCAAATTTTTGAAGTGATAATGGTTTAGAAATCGTCGAATGAATTATAATATATATGTTAAAATAAAATGAATCACGCAGCTGTAGTTCGCGTTTTCAAATCGTAATTTTAAACGATTATAGCGGGAGATCCGACCATTGGATATTCCCGAAAATGGAACTATTGGGTTCTCTTTGGAAGATCTTTCCAATGATATTAAATTTGTTATGATCCAACGGTTAGATTTTTGAGAAATGTGTAATTCAAATCTGAATAAAAACAGCATTAGGGCCGCCTATTGACCTGAAGCGTCGTTTTATTAAAATGGGCTGTTTTTATATAAATAAAAATAGCGATAAATTGTTTTAAAATATTATAAATGATGTGGAATGGAAATAAACCAATTTTACTTGGTTTATCGGATATTTTTGATGGTTAGATGCATTTGACATGAAATTATAATATTTAATTGAAACATGAATGCCAAATAGTTTAATCATGGAAAGAATTGATTTGAATTCTATGTATATGTGAATTATTTGAAAAGGCCGAGTTAATTCTTATTTCAAATAATTGATCAATGATTAAAATTCGAAGATACGAAGACGGTGCAAGACCAGTGATCTTCACATCGTATGGATTACTACTGATGCCCTGGATCAGTTAGCTCTTAGGAGGGGAGGGGTTACAGTTGTAGTGGTCCGGACGTATTTGTTGATTGTCCGGACGTGCGAGGGCCTCTCTCCTGTATTGGACATATGGAAGAGGAATAAGGTGCCCCCGGTTTCATTCAGACCCAGAACGGACTTGTAAATGGATGTGTGTCTGACATTGGATTTCATTCTATGTTGATTGATTTCCATTAAATATATATTTGTTTGGTGGTAGAGAATTTATTCTCTTTCTTAACACCCTTCTCTAAGACGTACGAGCTTAGAGGTTATATATCGATAGACATCAGTGGCATGGCATGGAATGTCAATGTGGCATACAAAGATGCAGTGATCAAGGCTTTTGTTGAAAAGAAGCACCTTGTGGTTGATGATCAAAGCACGACCTTAAATAGCATAGCTTTGTGTATAGCGTTAATTCGTGAGCCTCACACCCCGGTGTGAACCAAAAACGGGAGAGGACTGCAGAGAGGACATGCGTTTCTTTCTAGTTAGGAGTGGTGTCATGGTATAGAACCCAGACATTTTTTCTTATATGGATGATGGAAAACGAGGTACCTCGGATTTGAGTCCCTAGTGGCTCTTGATACGGTTGACATACTGACTAGATTTACGCCCCATAGGGTGGGGAACCGCATTGTTCAGGAATTACCAATCCACTAACGTAAGTGTGAACCGGCCCTGAAGATCCAAGGTGCAGTTGCGACTGATCCTGAGACATGGGCTAGATTGTCTCAAATTCGGTAAGGACGATCCCTTACCTTGGTTCATGATGGACATCCAACTTCCAATACGACATTATGCGGTTTTGATTGTAAACCAGTATTGGCGGCATAATGGCATGGGGCGCTCATGTCGCCTATGATTGATACATTTATGTTGAAAAGTGTCTCAAAACATATGGGCTCTAATAATAATATCAAATGATTTTGTTTTATTCGTATCAAGCATATTTGGCCATTATAAGGTAAAACTCTATCCTCCGGTTTGCATTGCATTGTGTGATGGGACTTGAGTCTTATATTGGCTTCATTTTTCTAAAAAGTATTGCTATGTTTAATGATTTACTTTATTTCATGCACTGGCGATCCAATAGAGTAAACCCATTCCGCGTTAGCGGCGTAGTCGTGTGATTGACCTTATTATTAAATAAGTTAAGTAAGATTTCTCATACCAGTCCCATGACTGACTCGTAGTTTGTTTCACTTTGCGAACTCGGGTGCCCCTATTTTCTTCACAGTCTGCCTTGTATTTAGGTTTTGGCTTGGTTCATTTTGGCTATGGATGGATGCTATGAAAGCTGATGATGGTCCTTTATCATTTCTATTGCACTGTTTCAGACACTATTATGTATATTATGTTTGATTCCGCTGCAGACATTGTATATTTAGCTGAAACCATATTCTGTACTAAGTATGATCCTGTTATGCTGTTTAACTCTGATGTTGATATTATTTCTAGTGTAATTTGATGTATATTATCTGGTGTAATTCAATATTTCTGTTTTGCCGTTATTGTTTATGTGTTATATTCCAATGATTATCCTTGCTTCCGTGGCATGGGGGTCTGGGTCATCACAGAGTGAATCCCTTTGGCAACTCATGAAGGATCTGTAAGTCTGGAATCGTTGTCTCCGCGGGTGGAGGAGGGTGGGCTAGACCAGCTGCATCATCCAACTGAGGCCGAACTGTACGTCTCCCGATCTTCGTAACGCGTGGCGGCATCCCGACGTCTCAACCAATAAAAAAAATTAAAAAGGAGGAATTTGGGGAGAATAGGGAGTTAAGGCCCAACGCCCTATATTTATAGGCGCGCTAGGAGCGTGAGCCGATTTTATCAGCGCGTGAACTCGCCGATAAAATCGATGCGCTTGAATTAGTAAATGCGCGCGGATAAAATCGGCGCATGTATGTTGGGGAATTTCAACAAATTCCCCCTTAATATTACGGATCGTAAGATTACAATCCGTAATCTTTTTGAGACGCTCTTACTCTATTGTCAAATTTTTAACCATTTATTAATGTGATGTAAATAGTTTGAGAACATATATTATAAAAAAATTTTGGCATAGCCGACCGATTTTTATAGTGTTCCGTAACACTCTTTTTTTTAAGTGAGAATATATAAATAGGAACAAACTATCCACTAAAACTGCCAACATGCCTGGCAGGTAACCACCAAAATAAATTACATAGGGAAAGACTATAATAATGTAAAGGAAGAAAGATTAATGAGCTCCGGATAAACCACCGCCCATCTTAATTCAAATTCGAGTTCCGGCAAGGCCACCACCCGAAAGTGAAGTATATCTACTCCTACACAGTTAAATAGACTGTCCAAAAAAATAAGCAAAAAACATCATTGGTACAGGTCGAAGACAACAGAGAACCCTCGATAACGAGAAAAAGCGGTTGGCAAAGCAAACGGCCTCTCCAACAGGTCCACTGATAAAGGCGAGGACCCCTGAAATCCATGCCTCCATGTGAAAGGAAGGTCCATCCCAAAGCTCCACAAGCAAGGAAGCTAACCCTGATCCAAAGTATCCATAATCCAGGGATCCCGTAAACCTAAAAATCCAGATCCTGGAGCAATAGCAAACCAAGTCAGTCCATAAAAGAGGGGGAGGGGTGAGGTGAGGGAGATGGAAGGTTAGTGGGACGCATCTCGCAAATTCAAGCAGGAAGAAGATCAGCCAATCTCCTCTCGAGTGGAGGTTGGAATCGATGTAACATCAAAAATTCCATCCAATCGCTTTAAACGAGAGCCAACCGAACCTCTAAAGGGTTTGCCATGAAAAGAAATGAACACGTCATTCCTTACCTTTCGAATGATGGAAAAAGATCCACGGAAACCTCGTTAAAAATTGCCTTATTCCATGAGCACCAGATATGCTAGCAGATAAGGCAAGGGATTAACCTAAAAAGGATAGATCGAATAGATCAGCCTGAGTTTCCGTTCCACCAGAGTCTCAGATAATCCGCAAGAGAAGGCGCATTACCTCGAAAACCCACCAAGTTTTCGAAATAAATCCACACAGCTTTGGCTCAGAAGACAAAGAAGAACAAATGTGCTATGGATTCCATGTCACCAGATCCGCAGCACTTGCTCCGGGATACATACGGAATGCCAATCCGTTGGATGTTATCGTCTAACGGAAGGCCACCGTGGAGGGTCCTCCACATGAACAAAGAAACCTTTGGAGGAATGCAGACATCCCAGATGAACAAGAAGAGAAGGAGACATGGAGCTGGAGCCCTTGCGGAGCTCCACATCGCCTTAATCGAAAAGTGGTTGTCGTCCCAACTGGAACCACCGCCATGAGAATCTGAGAAAGATTTCACAGATTGCATCTGTTTCCATGTCTCACTCATGTAGGATGGGACACCGGAGTAGTTCGAAGCCCGAAGTCTACGATACTTGGCGTGGAGGAATGTGGCCCATAAGGAGTCGTTCGTGTCAAATATGGCCCAAAGTTTGCAAGCCAACGCAGTACACGTATCATTTGGGTTTCTGAGGCCCAAACCTCCTTCACCCCTTGGATGACAAATGATGTCCCACGAAATCCAATGATGATGACTTGCGTTGTCCTTATTCCCCCAGAAAAAGGACGAAGCCAAGGACCTGTAACACTGGAAGAAAGAAGCGGTAGGATTCATAGCAGCAAAAACATGCGTTCCAATAGAGTCAAGCACTGACTTAATGAGGACCAGTCTTCCTGCTTGCGAAAGAAGAGCCGCATTCCACCTGATAATCTTGCCCCTGACCTTGTCAGTTAAGGGGTCAAAAATGGTATTGAGCTTATGACCTCTGTAAAGCACAATTCTAAGGTATGGAAGTGGAAGGGAAGCAGCTGAAAAACTCATAAAGGTTTCAATCCAAGAAGTTCTAACTACGGACATGTCACTAGCAGGAATGAAGAAACTTTTAACAGTATTAACGAATTGACCAGAGCACCTCTCGTACTGCTGAATGAAACAGGCTAGAAGTTGAATAGAACGCCAACTCCCATTTGTGAAAATGATAATGTCGTCAGTGAAAGATAAGAAAGAGATGAGCGGGCAACCCGAGGGGATGCCAAAGCGATGAATCTGATTTGCTATCGTAAGTGAATGTAATCCACGCACGAAAGCCTCAGCAGCGATAATGAAAAGAGTAGGGGAGAGGGGATCACCCTGACGGAGTCCCCTCCCGCCTTGAAGAAGTCGTTGGCTGATCCGTTGATGAGAACGGAGAACCAACAGTTAGAAATAAGCCTCCAGATCAAATTGATAAGAGTTTCGGGAAACCCGAAAGCCCTTAGAACCTTGACGATGAAAAACCAGGACATGCGATCATAAGCTTTACCCATATCCAGCTTCACGATCATATTAGAACCCCTGACCTTGCGGTCAATCTGAGACACCAGTTCCTGGGCTAAAAGGACATTATCCGTAATCAATCATCCTTTAACAAACCCAAGCTGAGAGGAGGAGATTATGCGCTAAAAGAGTGTTTTCCGTAACACTCTTTTATTATTAATAATAATAAAATTGTAATATAGTACAAGTGACTGTAGTTAGCAGTCAGCTAATTCGGTTTTTAAGGTGGACTGTCCACCACTTACAGAGTTTATAGTGTTCCGTCCACTCTACCTAGACATGCTTAAGGCACTGGAGCTAGCTAATACGCTAGACTACAATATAAAAAATACATCTGTACTCCACGCAGGGAGATGGTACATTACATAGCTAACATAATTCAAAAGAAGAACCATGAAAGTAGGAAATACATTTGAATTTTAAACTACTAGTACTAGACATCGGCCTAAGTACAGCAGAAGCTACCCTATTGTACACCATATCAGTGTTGGCATTTGCATCCATACCCATCTCAAGTACTCTATATACCATTGCATCGGAGATGTAGGCCTTCACATTACATAAAACATGACAGAAAACATGGCAGAATACATGGTGGGGAAAAGCTCTGGGTACAGCAGAACAAAGTTCTGAAGGATGAAGCAGTACCCACCAAATAACATAAGAAAGATTGCATCTTGAAGAAATCAAGAATTTCATATAGTTTGACATAAAATAATTCATAAACTTGCTCACGAACCTTGCACAGGGAGATAATGTTACCAGCATATGTGAACCGAGGCTTCCTTGGTGTCAGTAAAGAACAGAAAGAACAAAGTAGCAAGACCAGTGAACAAGCAAGATCCACCCTCCACCATTTAAAAAAACCAAACACCGAAAAAGTCACAACATATCCACCAAAAAACCAAACTTCTTCCAGCTTTCTGATGGCACAAATACTGGAAAGTCGAAACCAACGTCAAGGAGATAAGAGTTCATACCACAAATACATCCAGCAAACCAACAACCACCACAAATGACCTAATTACTCAAACTACATGAAACATTAAACACCAAGCAATGTAATAAAGTGACTTGCGAGGTACAGAGGTAGCATACTTCAGCAACGTTCGTTGTGATACAGTAATCGACAAGGAAATACCATAGCATAAACAATAAGAACCCCTGCCAGGGCCACCACACACAGTAGAAACTACACCAGAAAGCCAAAAACACAAGACCGGCAAGTCAAAAGCACTAACAAAAGACTAGAAAATCAAATAACAGATCTAACTGGTAATCAACATTAAGTACAAAGACCCCATGGCTCAACCACATGTTCATTGAACACCAAGCAATGTGAGAGCACAAATTCGCGAGGATAACAGAGGCAGCCCACTACAGCCAATTGTACGAAATAGGAAGCATCAACAACAAGTTAGAACCACTGCTGAAAAACAAGGAGAAGCAGAAACGGCCACCACGCTCATATTGTGGCTGAAATTTGTAGAGTGGTGAAAACTAAGTGATAAATCGATGAGGCAGGAAAGAAAATAGGGTGCGAGGGCAGATCAGAAAAGTGAGGGTTTAGATCTGAAATTAATTGTGGAGAGACTTCAAATCAACCACGCAGGGAAAAGCAGACATGGGGAGGGATAGAAACGAGAAGATCGTAAGAAGAAGAGGGAGAATAGTAGAGAGTATAGAAAAGAAGTGAAGGTGGGAGAAACGGTGGGTATGTCTGTCACCATTAACCATCGAAGAAAAGCTCTCGAACCCTTCATATATTAGAGAAACTCCAGTGATTCGGATTCAGCCTTGAAAATTAAGGCAACGTGACCCAGTAGTATCGTTCATCCTTATTACTAAGGCTATGATTTAGGATCCTGAATCGAACCCTGGAGCCTATTTTATAGGTGTCAGAATCAAGCGCCTAGGCACCAGGAACCCACCCCCTCCTCCACACGTGCGTGCACCCATACCCCATTTCTCACCCTATTACCCTTCCAACGGCTATAAACGGTCACTTTTTTGAACTAACACCAATTATAAACAGTCATACAGAAGTTCCAACAACCATAAACGGTCGTATTTTTTATTTTTCTATATATATCGGTATTAATAGCTCGTTGTAAAATACACAAACTTCTCCAAATCCACCATAGTCTTTGTCTTGTAGCAAACAATATCATATCCATTCCAATTCAACAACGATGCGCTGAATACGAATACTTGAGATTACGATTCTCAACCAGTCAAAGATCTTAGTCCTCATTTTGCTCCACCACTCTCGTTTCATTCTTCGGCGCCGTGGACCGGGGACTAAGATAAAGATCTCTTTTTTAATGTATTGTCACTTTTCTAACAATTCGGTCAAGGGAAATAATCAAAGTGGGGAGGTATTCTGGGGAAAAGTTATGTCTGCTTACAACAAAAAGCACGTTGAAAGGACGAGATTAATGTCTACACTTTCAGGTCGATTTGGGCAGATTAATCGACAAACCCAATTCTTCGAGTCTCAAGTTCACAAAATAAGAACCGCAAATCCTAGCGGAATGGGTGGCGAAGCCGAACTGGTAATAATTTTTAACTCTCTAATTTGCTTGTCGATATTTTATTTACCTACCATGAAAGTATTCCAATATTCATTGATTTATTATTTGAAAAGCGGATGGCGAACAACCAATTCTTGAAATTATTTCCTAGAGAAAATGGTGCGAAAAAACCGCATTACTACTAGTTTGCTAATTGCTATGAATTGCTCGTTAGTTATCAGAAATGGAGTTCTAGCAATGCGAAAAGCTTAAGAGATGTTCAAACGAATGTAAAAGCAAAGAAAAAAGCAAGTCGAAATTCCTGTACTTCAAGTCCAAGAGAATCTTCGCAGAGAGATTCTAATGTGGATGAGGATGAAACTACCCAATTTGGTGAAGATGCAAGACCTATGGGCCAGCATGCCGCGAACAAGAAAAATGATGTTCAAACCCAACTTGATTCTCAGTTGGCGCAGATGCACGAGAAGCATGCCAGAGAAAATGAAGAACATCTAAGAAATAGTGCAGAAAAGCTTGAGGTCTTAAAACAGTTAACCGAGATTGAACGCGGTAGGGTTTGAGTTGGAGCGGCAACAGCAAGAGACTATAGTAATGGAAAAGGATGTCACCAAAATGGATCCACTATCGACCAGTAATGGATGGATTATAAATAGCGTATTGTTGATAGTTGGGCTGGATCTAGGCTTGTAGTTACTTATGTAGTTTTTACTACTTGTACTGGTTTCGTCTATGTATTGTTTTTAAGTTTAAATTAAACAATGGTATCTTATTTTCTTTTAGACCATTTGTATGTATTGAATAATGCTTAACACATAAAAATAATTCAAATTAGTACGTACGATAAAGCAAAAACACTTCAATGCAAACATACATAATAAAACAAACATTCGGAAATATAAATGGAAACAAAAGTAATAAAACATAGCTTCTGAAATATAATCTACTAGTTGCCGTAAGCGTTCCAAATGTGATCCATTAGATCTTTTTGAAGGTGGTTGTGCAAAGCTGAATTAAGATATATTTCATGTTGATCTACTTGAAACATATGGAATTGTCCTTCATTTTCTTCATCGAGAGCTCCGTAAATTTGTGAGGGTTGTTTGGATCCTTCGTATTCATAATCTGGTTGAACGATGTCGCGTTCATCTTCAATATCATGTTATGCAGAATTATGCAGCAGAATATAATTTTTGACATTTTCGATCGTTTCCATAACCTACATGGACTGTTAACCATTGCAAATCTAGATTGAAGAACTCCAAATGCTCTTTCCACATCTTTACACTGGCCCTCCTGCATAGAAACAAATTTTTCTACCTTTGGGGTCAGTGGATTTGCAAAAGTTTTTACAACCGTGCTCCATTTAGGATAAATTCCATCCCCTAGATAGTATCCGTGATCATATGTGTTATGTATAATCGTAAATGATACAGGGGTGGATTTACCCTGCGCCAAATCACTGAACAGAAGTGATCATTCAAGAACATTTAAGTCGTTAAGCGAACCAGGCATACCAAAAAAACATGCCATATCCAAAGATCATGAGATGCAATTGCTTCTAAGATGATGGTTGGCCTTTTTTCTTTACCATTGTATGCTCCATGATAAGCTTTAGGACAGTTCTTCCACTCCCAATGCATGCAATCTAGACTCCCTAACATCCCAGGACACCCTCTACTTTCATGCATTTCATGCAACCTAGCTACGTTATCCTCATTTGGAGAATGAAGATTTTCATCCCTATATATGTCGACCACTGATTGGCAGAATTCATCTAGGTTTTTCAAAGTAGTACTCTCTGCAATATGATGAGCGTCATCAAGAGCATCGGCGAGTGCGCCATATGCCAACATTCTCAAAGTCGCGGTCATCTTCTGATGTCCAATCAGAACTTGTTTTTTGGCAGCATCCTGCTTATAAACAAAGTACTTATTAGTCGCCTGAATACTTTTAAGAATTCTTAAGAATAAGGGTCGACTCATTCTAAAGAGGACGCAAAAAATCGTAGGACCATAAGTCAGATCGGAGACGAAATAATCTTTCATCAGTGTTTTATGAAATGTTGCATGATCCCAGTAAAAATATATTCGACCCATTGTTGAACCACCATGTTGTCCACTAGATGAACCGTAAGCTTCATGGTAGATCTCAATAAGTTCCTCTTCTTCTTGTTGGTGTGCTAATGCGTAGGCTTCATCCCCTAAGTCGCTATCGCATAACAACATAGCTTTTAGTAAATGGCCAGACATTTTGATTGAGAAGTTGAAGTTTAATTTTGAATGGTGGAGGTGAAGTATGATATTCATGTCCTTATATGGATTGGAAAAGTTATGGCATTGTTTTCAATGGTAGTACTTTACTATCGTTATGTTAAATCAGGAAATGTAGCCATGATCGATTATTGTAAATTGTCTAGTTATTAACAGTTGGGTCTCCTTATGTCAAATAAAATAGTGTATTCAATGTTAAGATGGTACTCTGCTTTTGTTAAATAAAACACTGTAATCATGTTCATTTGCGAAAAATGGACAGGAACGAGCACTATAGCCATGTTATGGCTCTGTAGTCAAATCAAGCACGGTATCCTTACTATTGATCTCCTTAGTGGTGGGTCAATTCAAGCACAATAACCTTACTGTTTTCGATTCAGTGAGCAGTCAAATCATGGCATAGACCCATGTGAATGATACTTTCTAAATAAATGTGACTCTTAGTAAAAGCACGGAACTATTGTCAAATCTTGGGCTACAAATAAACGGTGCTTTGGGTCCTTAGTTTCACATAATAAAAATTATCTCATTCCCCGTTACCCTCCTTTATCCACGGCCACTGGTAGGTGGTCTCCATCTGAGTTACTTATACTTGTGGAATCGTGTATTGACTTCCAAGAAATCCATGACAAAATGCTGCAAGGAGGTGGGGAGTAACCTATGAAATGTACTTCCAGTTGATTCAAAAAAAATACAACGACAACCCCAAGTGTCCGTCGTGGAGGTCTAAAGAAGAGATTCATAACAAACATAGGACTTTCTGGGATGATTGTGCCTGATACCGCCACATAATCGAGGCAATAGAAGAGGAAGATATTTTCAAAGCTAATCGTGCCACTTTCGATTCGCATTACCTTTTCGAACATGGAACAGAATTCATAGGCCATAAAGCTTATAAACTTCATTACAGCTGGCTAATGTGCTTCGGTTATGATTGGTAGAGGTGTGTGTGCTACTATTTATGTTAGCCTATGTTACAACATTAGCTGTATCGTACTATCTTTCAACAATTTTGGTTAAGTCATCTTTTTAATATGTGTTGTTTTGTACTGTCTTTCAACAATGTTCATGTACAATGTCTCAGTGTGTAGTCTTGATAATGATTGTAGTAGGCCATGGAAATTTTATTGTGATTTGTATTATCATAGTGTAGAGGTGTACGTGATAATATTTATGTTGGTTTGTGTTACAACATTAGCTGTTTTCCCTGTCTTATATTTTACACATGATCTCTTGTACATCCTTTCTACATTGATTATGAAATATGTCTCCGTGTCATGTCAACTCATTTCAATGACTATAACAGGATTTGGAAACATTATTGTGTGTTGTATTGTCACCGTGTCAAGTTTGTATATGTGTAAGAGTTAAAAAATTGGGGCCATCCCTGGGTGCATTAAACAATTCAATACACGTAGGAGTTAAAACATATAGGTCATCCTCATATGCATTAAACATTTTAATACACGTCCACGTGAACAATGGCCGGGTACATTATTTTGTGGCGGGCAACTATATAACTCTCCCAAAATACTCCTAAATTACCTCACTCAAACCACCTTGTATCCAACTACTCTTCCCATTCCCACAACAATGCCTTCGTGGCCATTAGCTACAGACTCCGAGGAACAAGCGTACGAAGAGATGAGACTTCAGGAGATGGAAGGCGAATTCCAGTTTCTAAACCAGCTACGACCTCAGGCTCAAGCACCGTACGAACCAAGGAACATTATACTTCCACCTAAAGCTCAACTACCCCATGTTCAACCATCGTACCAGCACTCGGTCCATCAACCACGACAGGAAGTAGAGTTGTATCGAGTACCACCTTTTGAATAGGAAGTTGACTCTTATCCAGTTTGTTGCTATCGCGGTTGAAATCATTGTTCGAGAAGAGGGAAACAATATAGGTCGCCGCATGCAGAAATGTCCGTCATATCTTAACGGATGCAATTACATGGAATGGATAGACGAGCCTCTTTGCCCAAGGGGAATAGCCTATGCAAACAAACTAGAACAAGAGATTAGACGCCTCGAAAACGAAATTGAGTAGTTGCGATTAACCACAATGAGACTCCCTTGAGTTTAAACGTAATGAGGCATTGGCTTAACAAACTATTTCCTACATTTCCTACTTTGATGTTTTAATTGGCATCTTGTATCAGTAATTGATGTATCTTTATGATCTGTTGTGGCTTTATGCTAATTGTTAATTGTATCGTTATGCGAAATAGTATATGTGTCTTGTATGTTCTCAAGTGTTTAATTTAGAAGAAAACCTAATTAAGTCGTCAACAACATTATAAACTGTTGGAAATTTTGTGTTTGTGAATTGTTTAAAATATATAAATAAGTGTATGATGGCTCCTATTTGTGAATAGTCCCACGTCATGGGATTATAAGAAAGATGTGAGTATTTATACTTGTTTCTAAGAAGCTTTGATGGGGCCTTGGGGCTCCCAATACATGCTTTGTTGTGAGGAGGGAGCCGATGCATCATGACCACCACACACGCGCGCGATCGACTGACCGACTCGACTCGACTCGACCTGGCCCGGCCCGGCCCGGCTCGGCTCGGTTCGGTTCGGTTCGATTCAGGCTTGGGCTTGGACTTTGGGCCTTGGCTATGTGGTGTAGACACTTATATTTTTGGCCCAGAAGACACTGCATTTTTCGAACCAGTTTTTTTTAATATGGAAAATATTTTCTGAACCGACTTTGATATGAAGCGGTAAAACTTGACCAAGTATTTCGCAGATCCTATTTTCCTCCACTGACCAGTATTTTCGAATAGCCTAATCTTCGTCTATATATTATCTTCAGATTAGACGAGATTAGTAGAAAAAAAAAATACTGCTTTCTCTTCCTCCGCCATTAAAATATTCTAACCAGAAATTTTCGAGCAGTTAACTTCGAAAGTGCAAATCTGCACTGATTTGTTGTGCAAAGCAAATCAGTAATATTTTTTCAGAGGCTGTTTTATCCTAGAGGCGGTGGCAAAAGTACGAACTGGTTTTGCACCATCGGCCAGATCGCCGAATCGTCTTCAAGAAAGCGACAAAGTACGTGACTCAGCCATTGTTTCCCAACAAATTGAAGACGATTCGAAACAATGGCTTCGACAACAACCGTAGATGATGCTACTCCTCCTTCTGCCTTTCAGATCCCGCTGGTGACTGCTGCCCCGTTTCGTTTCGAGGGTCTGAACTACAAACGATGGCGTCAGAAGATGGAGTTCTACCTGACGATGAGAAAAGTGGCTGCTGCTCTGACCAATGAAAAACCGCAATTGCCAGACAAGCCTGACGGAATTGATGAAGCGCAGATGGCATCCTGGACTGAACAATCAAAGCAGTTGCAGAGCTGGGCTGAACAGGATTATCTGTGCAAGAATTTTATTCTGAACGGATTGAGCGATGATCTGTATGATTACTACAACTCAGAAGACAAGACAGCGAAGCAGATCTGGGAAGCACTGCAGAAGAAATACGATACAGAGGAGGCAGGGGCGAAGAAGTATGCTGTGAGTCGCTATCTGAAGTATCAGATGACAGACGATAGGTCGGTAGAGATGCAGTCTCATGAGCTGCAGAAAATAGCTCATGAGATCATCTCCGAAGGTATGATTTTGGATGAACAGTTTCAAGTTGCTGTTATTATTGATAAATTGCCCCCAGGTTGGAAAGACTTTAAGAATTTCTTACGGCATAAGACTAAGGAATTTTCCTTAGAGAGTTTGATCACTCGCCTTCGCATTGAGGAGGCAGCACGCAAACAGGACCAGAAAGAGGAAGTGTTGTTTGTTTCAAACAACAACACTAAAAAGACAAAACCCGTAGTTCTGAAACCAAATCAGAAGTCTTTCAAGAATCAGAACAGATGCAACAAACAGAATGGGAATTCGCAAGGAAACCAAAAAGGACAGCAAAAACCAGCCCAAAAGAATGACTCTGGACAGTTGTTTCTATGTTACAACTGTGGAAAACCAGGTCATATGGCACGAAAGTGTCGGAACAAGCCTAGCTCTGTACCACAGCCTAACTTGACTGAAGAGGAGCCTCTTATGGCTATGATTACTGAGATTCACCTTGTTGGTGGATCAGAGGGTTGGTGGGTAGACACTGGTGCTTCTCGCCATGTCTGCTATGATCGTGCTATGTTCTCCACATACACGGCTGCTGAAGATCAGAAAGTGTTGCTGGGAGATTCTCACACCACTAAAGTTGCAGGGGTTGGAAACGTGGAGATCAAGTTTACCTCTGGAAAGACTGTGATCCTCAAAGATGTTTTGCATACTCCAGAGATGAGGAAGAATCTGGTTTCTGGCTATCTCCTTAATAAGGCAGGGTTTACTCAATTTATTGGGGCTGACTTGTATACCATTGTGTATAAGGGAAACTTTGTAGGAAAGGGTTATGCTTGTGAGGGAATGTTTAAATTAAATGTTGAATCTAATAAGGTGAATAATTCTGCTTATATGTTGTGTGATTTTAATATTTGGCATTCTAGATTATGTCATGTTAATAAGCGAATAATTCATAACATGAGCACTCTAGATATGATACCTAAGATAGCAGAATCTGAATCTGATAAATGTGAATTCTGTACACAAGCAAAAATCACAAAGAAACCTCATAAATCTGTTGATAGAGAATCTGAACCCTTAGACTTGATTCATTCTGACATATGTGAACTTGATGGCACTTTGACTAGACATGGACATCGTTATTTTATCACTTTTATCGATGATTGTTCTGATTTCACATATGTATATCTTATGAAAAATAAAAGTGATGCTTTTGACATGTTTAAAACATTCAAAACTGAAATTGAGAATCAAACAAATAGAAAAATCAAGAGATTTCGTAGTGATAGAGGAACAGAATATGAATCCAATTCAATTCTGGACTTCTATAAAATGCATGGTATTGTACATGAAAGAACTGCACCCTATTCACCTGAAATGAACGGTAAAGCTGAAAGAAAAAATAGGACCTTTACCGAATTAGTAGTTGCCATCCTACTAAATTCTGGTGCAGCAAAACATTGGTGGGGGGATATTTTATTGACTATATGCTATGTTCTGAATAGAATCCCCAAATCTAAGAATAAAATTTCACCTTATGAAATTTTAAAGAATCATAAACCCAATGTCTCATACTTTAGAACTTGGGGTTGTTTAGCATATATTCGCATTCCAGACCCTAAGAGAATAAAATTGGCAAGTAGAGCATATAAATGTGTATTTATAGGCTATGCTATTAATAGCAAAGCATATCGATTTTATGATATAAATGCACATAATATAATTGAATCAAATGATGCCGATTTTTATGAAACTAAATTTCCTTTTAAATTAAGGAATAGTGGGGGTACATCAAGTACGCCTATTATAACAGAACTTGATAAAAGTTCTGAAGTTGAACCTAGAAGAAGTAAAAGAGCAAGAACTGTAAAAGATTTTGGTTCGGATTTTAGCGCTTTTCTATAGAGGAGAATCCCTTAAACCTCCAAGAGGCCTTATCTTCACTAGATGTCGATTTCTGGCGAGAGGCTATAAATGATGAGATGGATTCTCTTGAATCCAATAAGACTTGGCATTTGGCAGATTTACCCCCTGGTTGTAAATCTATAGGCTTTAAATGGGTGCTTAAAAAGAAACTAAAACCTGATGGTACTGTAGATAAATACAAAGCACGACTAGTAGCTAAAGGTTTTAGACAAAAAGAAAATATAGATTTCTTCGACACTTTTTCACCTGTAACTAGAATAACATCCATTCGGGTATTAATCTCACTTGCTTCCATTCGTAATTTACTAATACACCAAATGGATGTTAAAACCGCTTTTTTGAATGGTGAATTAGACGAAGAAATTTATATGGACCAGCCTGAAGGATTTGTAGTACATGGTCAAGAACATAAAGTATGCAAGTTAGATAAATCATTATATGGTTTAAAACAATCACCTAAACAATGGCATGAAAAATTTGATAACTTAATCATTTCAAATGGTTTTAAAGTTAATGAAAGTGACAAATGCATTTATTACAAATCTGAGAATGATATTTGCACTATTATATGCCTTTATGTAGATGACCTACTCATTTTGGGTCAAACATTCATGACATAAATTCAGTCAAATCCTTATTAAGTGCCAATTTTGATATGAAAGATCTGGGTGAGGCAAGTGTAATCCTTGGTATTAAAATTACTAGGTCAGAAAAGGGAATTTCTTTGGATCAGTCTCATTACATTGAGAAGATACTAAAGAAATATAATTATTTTGACTGTAAACCTGCATGCACACCATACGATCCAAGTGTAAAGTTATTTAAGAACACTGGTGAAGGTGTAAGACAGTCTGATTATGCGAGCATCATTGGCAGCCTTCGGTATGCCACTGATTGTACTAGATCCGACATTGCCTATGTCGTGGGATTATTGTGCAGGTTTACCAGTAGACCTAGTATAGAGCACTGTCATGCTATTGAAAGGGTCATGAGATACCTTAAACGAACTATGAACCTTGGATTACATTATGAAAAGTTTCCAGCTGTACTTGAAGGATATTCAGATGCAGACTGGAATACTTTATCTGATGATTCTAAAGCGACCAGTGGCTATATATTTAGCATCGCTGGAGGAGCTGTTTCTTGGAAATCCAAGAAACAGACTAATTTGGCCCAGTCTACTATGGAGTCTGAGATGATAGCACTAGCCACAGCTAGTGAAGAAGCAGAGTATTTGAGAAATCTGCTAGCTGAGATTCCCTTATGGGAAATACTGATACCGGCTGTGCTGATACATTACGATAGTACTACGGCTATTGCAAAGTTCAGAACCATTATTATAATGGTAAGAGACGACAAATACGTCGTAAGCACAGCACAGTTAGAGAGCTACTTTCTACAGGTACCGTTAGAGTAGATTACGTACGTAGTGAAGAAAATTTGGCAGATCCTTTGACGAAAGGACTGTCAAGAGAGAAAGTCCATAATTCTTCCAAATGAATGGGACTATTGCCCTTAGATTGTTGAGTCACACACAATGGTAACCCGACCTAAATGACTGGAGATCCCAAGAAATAGGTTCAATTGGTAATAACAAGTTGTGTAGTGATAGAAGTTGAACATGCTATATAATAAACTAAGAAGCATGTATTCCTGAAGTGATAGAGGATGAGTTAATAGAAACTCTTAATGAGATCTATACTCTATTTGGAGTGGAGTATCTACCTTTAGGAGTACTTTTGATAGACTCACCTATGTGAATGTGGAAATGAGGCCGTTTCCTATGGAGTTTTGGGCAAAACTTCTAGAGCGTTCACTAAACTGGGATAGACGTGTATGGCCATAAATGCACGGGCTTATTTGATTGCACTATAGAAAAGATTGTGTGTGGTTTGATGTCAGGAATAGAGTTCAAGACTACGTGTCACTCTAGTAAAAACTGAATCTTATTCACTATGCAAAGGTTCAAGTCGGATGACACCTTTGTTTATACACAGTCTTATGTTTTTAGAAACTGCTCGATAATATTTTAAAAAAATTCAAGTGGGGGATTGTTGGAAATTTTGTGTTTGTGAATTGTTTAAAATATAGAAATAAGTGTATGATGGCTCCTATTTGTGAATAGTCCCACATCATGGGATTATAAGAAAGATGCAAGTATTTATACTTGTTTCTAAGAAGCTTTGATGGGGCCTTGGGGCTCCCAATACATGCTTTGTTGTGAGGAGGGAGCCCATGCATCATGACCACCACACACGCGCGCGACCGACCGACCGACTCGACCCGACCCGGCCCGGCCCGGCTCGGTTCGGTTCGGTTTGGGCTTGGGCTTTGGGCCTTGGCTATGTGGTGTAGACACTTATATTTTTGGCCCAGAATGTTTCTAACTTTAACAAAGGTCGAGAAAATTTGACAAAGATCATTGAGAATTCACAATCTTCTTCAAATAAGCAAGGTTTGGGATATAAAAACCAAGAAATTAAGAAGCATCTTGGTTATGGAAAGAAGAAAATAGTGCAAAAGAACAAAGCTAAGAAAAATCTTAGTTTATCTTTCAAACCAAAATCGGTTGTGAAATCTCAAAAGAAAAATGTCAATAGCGACTTTGGAAATAAATTTAATAATACTAATCTTAGAAATAGTACTAGATATGCTTTCATGTACAATAAGAATATCACTGCTAGTACTAATACACATCCAAGACCCAATTATTATAGAAATTCGAATACTTCTATGACTAGCAAATTTTTTAATAAATCTAGAAGTACAAAAAGGAATATCAATAGAGATTACTTAAGTATTTGGGTTCTTGTAAGTTGGAAAAACAGAGAAAAATATATTGATGATTATTTTGATTCAGTAGTTAATAATGAAAATTTTATCTTTAAAGGTTCCATTAAACCCTCTTGGGTATGGTTACCTTCCATCTAACTCATGGACCCAAACAAAGTAAGTGGGTACCAAAAGTATATATGTCATATTTTTTTGCAGGTACACCAAAACAAAGAGAAGGCTATTCGGTATCTCTAAATATCTTTGAAAATTTAGCTCATCAAAAAGCACATGTTTCAATATTTCATCGTCGTTGAGGATACAAAATTCATGGGATAGGAACTATAACAAAAATGAAGGCGGAAGCGGAAAATATTCTCCTTGGGAACCAAGGAATCATGTTGGATCTAAGGAGATTTATTTATATATTCCGTTTAATAATGTTTTTATTTCCTTTTTCATGTGTTTACTTTGTTTTATTATAATAAAAATTATTTACGTATTGATTTCATTCAAAATGTTGCTGAAAAAAAAAGTTTGATTCAAATCCTGTCGACCTAAAATAAAATCCTGTCGACCTAAATAGGTGAATTTCAAGTCAGAGAGTTTTTAGGTCGACCTGTCCAATAATTTATGTCGACCGGTTCTGTTTTTCATAATTCAGACAAGTTTTCGGTCGACCGGTCACAAAATTTATGTCGACCGGTTCTTGTTTTTCACTATCCAGAAAATAATTAGGTCGACCGGTAACGAAAATTATGTCGACCGATTTTGTTATTCACAATCCAGAGAAGAATTCGGTCGACCGGATATAAAATTTATGTCAACCGGTTTCACATCTTTTTCACACAGAAATATTTTCGGTCGACCGGTATACTTTCTTAGGTTGACCGATTCTATTTCAGCAAGAAAAGGGTTGATCGGTAGAACATTTTGGTCGACCGGTTTAAACAATTTCTACCTCCTTCTCCAACCCGAAACTTTTTAGGTCGACCGCCTTGATTTCATATGTCGACCGGTCACTGTGAAAACTTTTTTTTTAAAGACACGTCGTTTCAAATTCCAAACTCAAACACCATTTCTTATACTATTTTAAAATTATGCTACTCTCGATTATTGAGGTTATTATGATATTTATTCTTTTTAATCGATGACAAAGGGGGAGAAATATTTTACATATACTATTTAAAATATATATATATGCTTAATATGGTAAAAGTATATGTGTGCTAACATTTGTTAATGCAGGAATCAAAAGGTAAGATTATTTACTAACAAATGTTGCATAAATTCAGGGGGAGCTTTATATTCAAAGGGAGAAAATCCAAGGTGTTGTCATCAATCAAAAAGGGGGAGAATGTTGAGACACGAGAATTTCGATTGATAACAACAAAATAAAGATCAATGGAAATCATGACATGGAGCTAAGATTATGGATATATAGATGTTTAAAGGGAGACAGAGCTTATATACAGGGGGAGATAGCAATGGAGATCATATTTTAAAAGCTATGTTGTCATCAATCAAAAAGGGGGAGAATGTTGAGTCAAGAACTTTTAATGATCGTTTTGATTAATGACGAGAAGAAGCTTCATGATCGACAAAAAGAAGATTCAATGGTTTCATAGGTTAGAAGTTG
Organism: Allium sativum; assembly: GCA_030737875.1. Classification (NCBI taxonomy): domain Eukaryota; kingdom Viridiplantae; phylum Streptophyta; class Magnoliopsida; order Asparagales; family Amaryllidaceae; genus Allium; species Allium sativum. The sequence continues at coordinate 229,972,562 of CM060918.1, forward strand.
GTTATTTAGAATATTTTATGTAAAATCTATCCTCAAATAATCATACTTCTCATTGATTTCAAAATTATGCATGAAAACTCGTTTTTATTGTATATTGACAAAAACAGGTCAACCTGTTAAAAATAACAGGTCAACCTATTTTTAAATATAACAGGTCAACCTGTTAAAATTAACAGGTCAACAGCTTTTTGAAATAACGGTCAAAAACCTGTCAACCTATTAATTTTTCCTGTCGACCTATTTTTGAATTTCATGAAGAGTCATCCTCTTTCTTGAAAAGTTGCATCCATTTCTCTTCATTAAAAATCACTCCTTTTGATTGCAACTTTTCACTAATAATTACAACTTCTCATTTGCTATAAATACATCATCTTTCATTCATCCAAATAACTGATTCTTGCTCTAATTTCTGATCTTACTTTCTAAATACTCTTGCATTCTAAAAGCTCCCAAATTCAAGTTACTTATTGAATCCTTGATAATACTTCTCATATTTTGATTCAACAAGCAACTAACTTCCTTCAAATCTTCGCATTCAATCCATATACTTGAGGATAAGATTATAGGAAGGGTGTACTCAATCGTTGGCAAATCAGTGTTGAAAGAAGAACACAATCAGAAGTCAAACTCTTGTAATTGTCCTGTGTGGGTAAGCTTGTAGCCCGTGAAATCAAGTGGGTAAGCTTGTAGCCCGTGAAATCAAGTGGGTAAACTTGTAGCCCGTAAATCAAGTAGTGTTGTGAACCTGTTCCTCCGGGTGAAGAGAGGGTGTTGTTTAGTGAAAAGCCGAAGAGGAGCTTCGTGACTGGACGTAGGACGGGAAGTCCGAACCAGTATAAAAATCCTGCTGTCGTTACTCTACTTTACTTTATTTACAGCATTTATATTTGTTAGTGATATATTCCTTGTTTTTCGAATATTTATTTGCATAACTATTGAATAGTTTAAATTATTATATCATATTCCGCATAGCCATATTAAAGATCCTGCACAAGTCGTACACACCGACTTTACAATTGGTATCAAAGCAAGGTCATCATATAACCGTAACACAGTTATTTGATATATTCTAGTAATATGGCAAATAACGCAAGTACAAGTAACACCACTTACACTGAAGGTCAATCGACACAAAGACCTCCTTTCTTTAATGGCCTAAACTATAGCTATTGGGCAACACGTATGGCTTTTTATATGCAATCAACAAGTTATGACGCATGGAATGCTACTCAGAAAGAAATAGTTAATCCAACAACTGAGTATGCAGAATGGACTCCTGCTGAGAAAACAGCAGCAGCTGTAAATGCAAAAGCAATAAATATGTTGTTTTGTGCATTAGACCAAAATGAGTATAATTGTGTTAGTATCTGTACCACTGCTTATCAAATTTGGCAAACACTAAAGACCACTCATGAAGGTACTAACAAGGTTAAACAAGCAAAAATAGCTTTGTTGAAAAGTCAATTTCAAAATGAAGCCAAATGAAACAATCAATGAGATGTATTCAAGGTTTCAAACTATTCATCATGCTCTTATCGGGTTAGGGCAAAAATATTCTGACTTCGATGTAGTTTCAACAGTCCTACATTCACTGACTAATGAATGGGAAGGAAAAGTATTAGCCATAGAAGAAGCTAATGATCTTTCCACCATGAAGCCAGATGAATTGATAGGAAATCTTATGTCCTATGAAGCTAACTTGCAGGCTCGAAAAGAACAAAAAGAAGAAAAGAAAAATGTAGCTTTTCATGCTGATGAAGACATCTCAGATTCCGAAGATGAGGATCTAGCATTCATTGCAAAAGGATTCAAAAAATTCTTAAAGCAACAAAAAGCTAGTCGATACAACAGAAAAAAGTTCGGATCAAACAGACCATCATCATCGAATGGAGAATGCTTTAACTGTCATAAGAAGGGACACATGCAAAAGGATTGTCCGGAACAAAAGAAGAAGACAGAAAATGATAAGTTCAAACACAAAAAGGACAAGTCAAAGAAACGGGCATTCTCAGTAACTTGGGATGATTCAGATTCATCTTCATCCGAAAGTGAAAGCGACTCAGATAATGAACAAGCAAATATATGCTTTATGGCTAAAGAAGATGAGGTACAAATTCCTTCTTTTGAAGAAGTTCTTGATATAAATGCTGAGTTGATATATAAATTTAAATATATGAAACGACAATGCTAACAAGCTCAAGCTGATTTAAGTAGAGTAGAATTTGAACGAGATATGTTAAAAGATGAAAAGAAAATATTAGAAGAGGAACTTGAAAAGGCTCAAGAATCATCATCTAATATTGACTCTCAACTATATCTTTTGACTCAAGAAATTGAAGTTCAAAAAGAGAAAAATGATACTCTCACTACTGAAAATCATGAGCTTAAAGCAACGATCAAAATTATGGACCTAGAAAAAGTTAGTTTACAAAATAAGTTAGAAAATATTACTCAAAATGTTTCTAACTTTAACAAAGGTCGAGAAAATTTGACAAAGATCATTGAGAATTCACAATCTTCTTCAAATAAGCAAGGTTTGGGATATAAAAACCAAGAAATTAAGAAGCATCTTGGTTATGGAAAGAAGAAAATAGTGCAAAAGAACAAAGCTAAGAAAAATCTTAGTTTATCTTTCAAACCAAAATCGGTTGTGAAATCTCAAAAGAAAAATGTCAATAGCGACTTTGGAAATAAATTTAACAATACTAATCTTAGAAATAGTACTAGATATGCTTTCATGTACAATAAGAATATCACTGCTAGTACTAATACACATCCAAGACCCAATTATTATAGAAATTCGAATACTTCTATGACTAGCAAATTTTTTAATAAATCTAGAAGTACAAAAAGGAATATCAATAGAGATTACTTAAGTATTTGGGTTCTTGTAAGTTAGAAAAACAGAGAAAAATATATTGATGATTATTTTGATTCAGTAGTTAATAATGAAAATTTTATCTTTAAAGGTTCCATTAAACCCTCTTGGGTATGGTTACCTTCCATATAACTCATGGACCCAAACAAAGCAAGTGGGTACCAAAAGTATATATGTCATATTTTTTTGCAGGTACACCACAACAAAGAGAAGGCTATTCGGTATCTCTAAATATCTTTGAAAATTTAGCTCATCAAAAAGCACATGTTTCAATATTTCATCGTCGTTGAGGATACAAAATTCATGGGATAGGAACTATAACAAAAATGAAGGCGGAAGCGGAAAATATTCTCCCTGGGAACCAAGGAATCATGTTGGATCTAAGGAGATTTATTTATATATTCCGTTTAATAATGTTTTTATTTCCTTTTTCATGTGTTTACTTTGTTTTATTATAATAAAAATTATTTACGTATTGATTTCATTCAAAATATTGCTGAAAAAAAAAACAGTTTGATTCAAATCCTGTCGACCTAAAATAAAATCCTATCGACCTAAATAGGTGAATTTCAAGTCAGAGAGTTTTTAGGTCGACCTGTCCAATAATTTATGTCGACCGGTTCTGTTTTTCATAATTCAGACAAGTTTTCGGTCGACCGGTCACAAAATTTATGTCGACCGGTTCTTGTTTTTCACTATCCAGAAAATAATTAGGTCGACCGGTAACGAAAATTATGTCGACCGGTTTTGTTATTCACAATCCAGAGAAGAATTCGGTCGACCGGATATAAAATTTATGTCAACCGGTTTCACATCATTTTCACACAGAGATATTTTCGGCCGACCGGTATACTTTCTTAGGTTGACCGATTCTATTTCAGCAAGAAAAGGGTTGACCGGTAGAACATTTCGGTCGACCGGTTTAAACAATTTCTACCTCCTTCTCCAACCCGAAACTTTTTAGGTCGACCGCCTTGATTTCATATGTCGACCGGTCACTGTGAAAACTTTTTTTTAAAGACACGTCGTTTCAAATTCCAAACTCAAACACCATTTCTTATAATATTTTAAAATTATACTACTCTCGATTATTGAGGTTATTATGATATTTATTCTTTTTAATCGATGACAAAGGGGGGAAATATTTTACATATACTATTTAAAATATATATATGCTTAATATGGTAAAAGTATATGTGTGCTAACATTTGTTAATGCAGGAATCAAAAGGTAAGATTATTTACTAACAAATGTTGCATAAATTCAGGGGGAGCTTTATATTCAAAGGGAGAAAATCCAAGGTGTTGTCATCAATCAAAAAGGGGGAGAATGTTGAGACACGAGAATTTCGATTGATAACAACAAAATAAAGATCAATGGAAATCATGACATGGAGCTAAGATTATGGATATATAGATGTTTAAAGGGAGACAGAGCTTATATACAGGGGGAGATAGCAATGGAGATCATATTTTAAAAGCTATGTTGTCATCAATCAAAAAGGGGGAGAATGTTGAGTCAAGAACTTTTAATGATCGTTTTGATTAATGGCGAGAAGAAGCTTCATGATCGACAAAAAGAAGATTCAATGGTTTCATAGGTTAGAAGTTGGTTATTTAGAATATTTTATGTAAAATCTATCCTCAAATAATCATACTTCTCATTGATTTCAAAATTATGCATGAAAACTCGTTTTTATTGTATATTGACAAAAACAGGTCAACCTGTTAAAAATAACAGGTCAACCTATTTTTAAATATAATAGGTCAACCTGTTAAAATTAACAGGTCAACAGCTTTTTGAAATAACGGTCAAAAACCTGTCAACCTATTAATTTTTCCTGTCGACCTATTTTTGAATTTCATGAAGAGTCATCTTCTTTCTTGAAAAGTTGCATCCATTTCTCTTCATTAAAAATCACTCCTTTTGATTGCAACTTTTCACTAATAATTACAACTTCTCATTTGCTATAAATACATCATCTTTCATTCATCCAAATAACCGATTCTTGCTCTAATTTCTGATCTTACTTTCTAAATACTCTTGCATTCTAAAAGCTCCCAAATTCAAGTTACTTATTGAATCCTTGATAATACTTCTCATATTTTGATTCAACAAGCAACTAACTTCCTTCAAATCTTCGCATTCAATCCATATACTTGAGGATAAGATTATAGGAAGGGTGTACTCAATCGTTGACAAATCAGTGTTGAAAGAAGAACACAATCAGAAGTCAAACTCTTGTAATTGTCCTGTGTGGGTAAGCTTGTAGCCCGTGAAATCAAGTGGGTAAGCTTATAGCCCGTAAAATCAAGTGGGTAAACTTGTAGCCCGTAAATCAAGTAGTGTTGTGAACCTGTTCCTCCGGGTGAAGAGAGGGTGTTGTTTAGTGAAAAGCCGAAGAGGAGCTTCGGGACTGGACGTAGGACGGGAAGTCCGAACCAGTATAAAAATATTGCTGTCGTTACTCTACTTTACTTTATTTACAGCATTTATATTTGTTAGTGATATATTCCTTGTTTTTCGAATATTTATTTGCATAACTATTGAATAGTTTAAATTATTATATCATATTCCGCATAGCCATATTAAAGATCCTGCACAAGTCGTACACACCGACTTTACAATATAACCCAACCGAACGGTACTTTTGTGATTTGAAAAAAAGATTGACCCAAACAAGTAAAATAAAAATGCCCTAGTCACCCCATCTATCATGTCTAGTCGACTCAAATACGAAGTGATGTATTGCTGCAGGTAAGTCAACGTAACTGCACCACTATTAATTTTTGCAGCTTCAAAAAGGGGTAAGAAGATGGAAAACACATGGCGTGACTCATACAAATCATCAAAAGGAACAGGCCTACAATTAAGACGACCAATCTCTATACCAGTCAACATATAGAAATCATCCGGAGTGATACTAAGCTCAAAGTCAAAAAAAGGAAAGTTTGTGTGGTCAGCAACCATCGCTCGCATAGTTCGTGTAACAGGGGTTTGTCGAATGACTGAATAGGTCTAATAGATAAAAACTGACCGAAGGGACTGTGCTGCAGCCTATCCTTAATAGGAGGTGGAAGTGCGTCATGAAATGCAATGCATTTCGGCCAACTACCTCGGCAATGAATGTACTTGTCCTATACATAATGAAATAAGCAATGTTTTTCAATTCAGTAACACCTATTTAGCGCGTACGATAATATAAAACTCGCCTAATACTAGAAATCATTAACATTTATAGTATACCTGTATCGTGGACAATTCAGTATCGGCTCGGTGCTAGTAGCTGTCTGGAAGATCATGAAGGACACGAAGCTCATCAGCTGTTACTCTAGAAGCTGAAGGTGTGTGTAATGGACCCGCTTGCTCGTCCGACGGCTTCCGAGCAACTCTCCTAGCAACTTTAGTGGGTCGCGACAGCATTTCAACTCAATTTTCTATTAAAAACAAATTAAAATGAGAGATTAAAGAGGAAACAAATGAAGCAAAAATGGCGGATGAGGGGGTTTATAGGGTCAGAATCCTAGCGCCTATTTTATAGGCGCCAGGATTCTGGTGCCTATAAAATAGGCGCTAGACCACTGGTTGATTCCCCCCTGTTCAGGGCTTAATATTCAATGCCCTGAATATTTAGCTCTGAACCCACAGGACTTGATCTTACAGTTGTTGATCGTACCCAACGGTAAATTAATTATTTCATGACCATTTTTTTAATTTTTTTTTTTTTTACTAAATTACCTTTTTATTTGTGTGTGTATACCCGATTATAGAATTTAATGACCCATATGACATTGATTTGGTAAGACGGTTGAGATATACCAATAATTAGTTCAATATTTTTAATGAGTACTTAATATATTGTCAAATATGTTCTGTTTAATTATCTTAAAAGAATAACATATTCATTTACAAGAATTTTTTATTTTAATAACTAAAGTAAAGTTGGTTAAATTTTTGAATGGTGTGTATGAGTTAACAATGTTGACTTTGGTTTCAACCACAACCTACCTAACAAAGATTGTATTTTGCAATGAAATATCATTTTATTTTACCGTAATTCCAGCGTTACTATGAACTGCTGGCATGAGAACAATAAGATGTACACATGCAAATACCAACTTAGGCAAATAAAATAAAATAATGTTAGATACATTTTTGATGTTTAGTATTAAACTTCCTATATCAAGATTTCTATAATAAAAGTAATTTCGAGCAATATTGCTACTACGAATTTATATATGAAAATATATGTTATTTACATGGTGGCCGCACTGGTTATTGAAAACTAATTTAAATATACAAAGGAATTAATGTACTTATCATATTATTTTTATTGCAGTAAAAAAACATGGAACTTGCCTTGCAAAAAAAAAAAGGAACTTTTTAACCAAAATTTCCGACTGTTTGAACTTATTTCTGGAAGATGAAACATATTCAGTTTTATACCATTACTTCATGTTTTTCATTATAATCTCAAGTTCACACCTCCATCCTATATCGATGTTCAAACATTTTTACTTTAACAACCTAAATACAAGCATGTTGGAGTTGGCGAAATGTGATACTTATAAAAAAAGATGTTCCAAAGCTATGTAATTTTTCATAGGTTGTACAGGGCATCTACGGCTGAAGAACAATCTGGCTGGAAAACTAAGGCTGAAGGGATGATGAGGAATGGGCTGTGATGGTTTGTTACAAGCTCTGATGTTGAAGAGGTATATTCATGTGTGTTTATGTAAGGGTTCCGAGTTAGTGCAGCTTGGCAAGGTGTGCTGGTGCACCAAATCTACAACATTGAGATACACACACATAGCTTTGCTAAATCTGGCTTAAACACATGCGATTAAGAAGCAATGTGCACTTGTGGGTATAACGAAGATGCATTATCTACTGAGAGCTGGATTGAGTGGCATTTTTGCTTGGATTACAGAAATAATGTAGTCTTGGGGTGGCGAGGATGAAATGGTAACCATATCTGCATGCAAACAAATTACGCAGGGGGCTTGCTTGAGCAGGTTTGGCTAGAACGTTGGTACAATAAAGTAGTGAAGGGCAGGTCGTGATGGTGAAGATTAAGTTGTAAGCTAAACTAATGGTAAGGAACATGTTATATCAACGTCCTAATATTTGTGCTCTAACAATATAATTTTCATTTATGCATGTTGCTAATCTTAATAGTTTTGTTGTTTCAAAATCGTATACATTGTGATGATGTAATTTTCTATCACTGTATCATTACATGCAACTTGAATCAAGAATTCTACTTCCGTATATATAAGTTAGCTTTTGAAGTACTATATTGAATGCCAAGTGTGCATGCTACTATCTAATATTACTATGTCATTTTATGCTCATCCTTATTCTTAAAAGTAATACCTATATTCAAAAGAATTGGTATATTCTAATTATTTAGAGGGTGTTGACAATTATATTTCAACATGGTTTTATGATTTGTTTGATGCTTTAGATATATAGCGTAGGCATAAATTAGCCTAATTATGTTCTAGCCATGCACTTTTGACGCCAAATTGCGGTAAACAACTGGAATACATTAAATATAGAACAAAATTCATACCTTCCTCGAATTAATAACAATATCACAATATGCTTGTAGACAATGCCCGTGTGGTAAGCACGGGCCTCACACTATTAAAATAAAATAGAAAAGAGTTTATAAATATTGACAGATGCATAGAACTTCAACAAATATTAAGATACTTAATAATATTTGAAATTTTCTTTGAAGTTTCCAAATATTTATAGTTGCTTAAAATGCCATGATCGGATTAATACTCGATTAATCTCCGTCTTAGTGGTTGATCTTTAATCCATGCTTACCGTTTAGCATTAGCTTAGCGATTTTTACAACCTCAACTGTATGAAAGTCTTTTTAATGCTTTTACAGTACATTTGACATTCTTCTACTTCCTCCACTTTATTCATCCATCACTGAAGTTCTTGTTCATCTTAACATTCCAAAAGATAGATTAAAAATTGAAGTTGGTCATAAATACAATGAAACTCACTTAAGCATGAAAAGAAAAAAAATAACAGAATAAAAAGAGATATAACGAAATTATTCCAAGAACTCTTTCTTCACTGAAAATTAAAAAGCATTTAGCAAATCATGGACGTTGAATTATTTAGTCGTTGTTAGATTACCAACTGTAAAGAAAATTACATGCTTATAAGCAGTAGAAATTGCAGGCACAATAAAAATCAGTCTTCTCTTGATTAGCAAGACAAGCTCCTAATCCATGGTATTCAAAACATTGCTGACGACACTCATAAAGGGTGCAGTTGCTCTTAGCAAGAATGAATTGACGTCTCTCAGCATTTGCTTTTGGCATCCAGCTTATTACTTGAACAGCATGCAGTTTAAAAACAATAGAAGAGAATTGATTAGATGCTAGTGCATTAATAGTGAAACCTGACATATGATATTGAATGATATTTTGCAGCCAAATCGTATACTTCAGTATAGGGTATATTTATTTATATACCTGAAGCAAAGACAAACAGAACAAGGAAGAGCAAGCCTGAGAATGAAAACTTGGCCATGGCAGCTTTTATTACCAAGTTTTATGGATGGACAAAGTGTTTAGTTTCTTTGATTCGTAGGTCACTGTGTACGTACTTACATAGAAGAGGATGAAGTGTATCAAATCAAATTAGATGGGTCCAAAGCATTTATTTTCTCAAATAGAAACGTTCAACGTAATTGATGTTTAAATTAAATATACGCATTGAGTACAATAATTAGCCATGCGTATAAATACGACCAAATTAATATCGAAATATTACCCGAGGGTATCAAGGGCCCGTTTGGGAACTTAAAGCATAAGTGCTTACGCTAATCCATTAAGTACTTCTACTTTTAAAAAGTTAAAAAGTGAAAAAGCTTGTTTGTTGGAAATAAACTTGATTTTGTAAGGAAATACTAAGTATGCAACAAATTTAATATATGTATTTAGGAAAGTCAAAATTAAGTAGTAACAAATTATAGGCCTTCAAATTAGAAAATTCTAGAGAATGTTTTGTAAAAAGAAATATTGAAAAGTAGGGAATACAAGAAAAATCTAGAAAAGAAAAGTCTAGAAACTTGCTATGTTATAAAAAGAGATGTACTATCTCATTTGTGGTATGAAGTTGAATCAAGCAATATCAAGCAATGTATTAAGCTAATGTATGAAATAAAGTTTGAAGAAAATAAATAAAATAAGCATTTCCTCCTCATACATTATTTTTTCTCAAAAATTCTTCTTCTTCTAAAATTTTCTAACAGTGGTATCAGAGCAAGGTTAGATAATCAAGGAAAATGACAAATGAAACGTCATTTTTTTCAAATTCCATTATTGAAAAAAGATAATTATCACGCTTGGAGCATCCGCATAAAGAAGCTTTTTGAATCGCAAAACTTGTGGGATATCGTAGAAAATGGGTATGAAGAATTACCCGTCGTTGTCACCACTTTATCCCAAATTAAAAGGGATAAACTAAAGAATTTGAAGAAGACTGACTTACAAGCATTAGTCATCATTCATCAAGGCTTGGGTGATGATATGTTCAGAAAAATAATGGATGCATTTACAAGCAAGGAAGAATGGGAGACCTTGGAGAATGACTTCATTGGAATTACTAAAATGAAGAAAATTCGATTTCAAAATCTATAATGTAAGTTTGAATCTTTACATATGGAATCTTCAAAATTAATTGATGATTATTTTTCTCGAGTTTTTTCTCTTGTAAATCAATTGAAAAAAATATGGAGAAAAAATGGAAGATTATAGAGTTATTGAGAAAATTTTACGATCTTTAGATTTCAAATTTGACAACATAGTTGTAGAAATTGGGGATTCTAAGGATGTAAAATCCATGAATATTGGTCAATTTTTGGAAATTCTTCAAGTTTTTGAAGAAAGATTAAATAGGGAAGTTGAAAAGAAGATCAATTACGTTGAAGAAACATGTTCAGAAGATGGTGCACTGCTACTAGCTCACAAAGAAAATGAAGAAGAGGAAGGCGAGAAAAATCGTATTAAGAAAGAAATTATGGAGCATCTAAGAATGTGGAGCGGGATATAAATAAAGTTTGCAAGGGTGTTGATATTGACAAAACATCCGGTGAGGAAAATATGAAGAGCACAGAAGAAAAATGTGTATCTAAAGGCGTGATTGTTGAAGAAGAAATCAAAGAAGCGAAAAGGAAGGGTAATGAAACCATCTGAAATGCGAGGATGTTGCTGACAAGCGAAAAGAAGAAAAAACAGATATTGAAGAAGGAATTGGTACCGAAGATATGAAAAAAGCTAACAAGACAGAGGAGGAAAGAAGTAGAAAGAATTGCAAAATGATGTTGATGAAAAGAAAATGAAAGTGAAAGAGAAAGAATAAAACAAAGATAAAGTAAAGAAAGTCAACAAAGGTGATAGCAAAAGAGATGGAAATAAAGAAGTCAAAGAAATTCAAAATACTGTTAGAGATTTTAAGTACAAGCAAAATTTGAAAGTTATGAAAAAATGGAAAGATAACTTATATGACTCATTCAAAGTTAATGACACCGGAATTAGATGGAAGGTAGAACACACACTTTTTAGAATGTCTTGTGCGAATGGAGGAGGACAAAATGAATGGAGCACCATTGAAGAAATTACATCGAAGATCTTCATATTGGAAAATAGGAAGAAACGGAAAAAGAAAATTTGGATAATTTCATCAATTCTGCCAAAGCATGTAAAATACAAAGAATCAAAAGTCTTGCATTAATTTGCAAAACCAAGTTTACGGGGGGATGTTGGAAATCAACTTGGTTTTGTAAGGAAATACTAATTATGCAACAAATTTAATATTTGTATTTAGGAAAGTCAAAATTAAGTAGTAACAAATTCTAGGCCTTCAAATTAGAAAATTCTAGAGAATGTTTTGTAAAAGGAAATATTGAAAATTAGGGAATACAAGAAAAATCTTAAAGCTTGCTATGTTATAAAAAAAGATGTACTATCTCATTTGTGGTATGAAGTTGAATCAAGCAATATCAAGCAATGTATTAAGCTGATGTATGAAATCAAGTTTGAAGAAAATAAATAAAATAAGCACTTCCTCCTCATATATTATTGTTTCTCAAAAATTCTTCTTCTTCTAAATTTTTTTAACAGTTTGGTATAATAAAAACTTATAAGTCAAAAAGATAAAAAGTCAATATGGATAAAAATTTAAATTTATAATCGCTTTTCGGCTTTAGCATTAGAACCTTTAAACAAAATATAAGATAATCGAAAATTTTAAAAGTATATATTACAATAGTTAACTAAAATCATATAATTGTTATTTCGGAATATGAATTGCAAAATGTATGAAAAATGAATTCAAACACAACATATACACTTGCTTGTTGTTCGCACATATACAAAACAGCCAGGTCCATTTTAAGCTACAAAATCAAACGATAAACAACATAATAGATATAAGTTAATCTTTTACACAAATTTAAGTATTACAATAGAAATATTAAAAACTTTTCAAAGCATATTGAACATAAAATGGCAAATGATAAAATGTCGTCATGCTTCGTCGAATTTGTTTCATTTTGTTGTTGAAATCTTGCCTTCTGTCTTGAGTTGAATCCGCTCCCTACACAACTTCAAAAATTGTCCGAGCAAGCGCTATTGTTTATCCTCCCTACACAACTTCAAAAACTGCCATAAAAGAAGTAAAACACCACATTATTACATCGATATCGAATAACTAATCTGCATCTAAATGTTAGATAGATGTACAAGTAGTTAAATAACCAATATGATGCAGGTATAAATGAAGTGCCTGTAACATGATGCAAGTGCAAACCAACACTGAACACTAACATGATGGGATAATTAAATTTAGTTATTGCAGCATAATTTGATGCATCCATCTAAGTAGTTCTTCAGCCGCCTAAGCAAAAGAAGAAGAAATGGATTAAGGTACAAAAGAGATGTTCCATATTATGAAGAAATCTTCATGTTAGAATAGAAGAAAATTGGAATCCTGTTGCAATTCCATCATTATTATTATGCCTGTAACGAATACTTGGTGTATATTCCATTGACAGTGGCGTGGTATGAAAGATATGGGTATTGCAACTTCTATTTAATTTGTAACAAAAGGCTCATGAATTATTATATTTGCCAGTAACCTACTTTTTATAACCTGAGGACACCTAGAAATCTTTATTCTTCTGGCACGGTTATTTGCTTTATAATTTTGTTATTGTTGTTGTACTCAAGGTTTTCAGAATGAGATTCAAATCGTAAATCGTAAAATTCAAACTATGAATTGAAACGAGATTGAAATCGTAAATCGTGGATTCAAAAAACATACATTTTAAAGTTTCCATACACTTTGAAGTTAATTTTGATGTTTACTTTTATATCTAAACCTAAAACATCATTTTCTTTCTTGTTCCAATTTTAATTAGTTTTTAAATTATTAAAATTGGAATTGTAGACCCAAATAAGTATATCAAGTATATTAATTTGAATTAAATGATATTTCTAATGTGTAGTATTAGCTTGTTTTGAATCGAAATATAAATCGAATCGTAAAGGGAGAGATTCGATTCAAAACGGGATTCAAATCGTATGACTTTAAGATTTTTGACAACAATGGTTGTACTTACTAGTAATTTTGTAGATGAATTATGACAGTGCCTTAATTAATCATATCCTAATTATGCAAATAAAAGTTATTTTAACAATATTTTCTAACAGAAGTTGAATGCGGCTATCTCCACATCTCAAGGATTAAGTAAAACACTCCAACTTAAGTATATTATGTCATTTGTACCAACACTTGCTACTGAGATACAATTTGTTTGATACTTGAGTCATCAGTCAGTCCTGCGTTAAGACGAAACTTGCTCTTTTATTTGAAAATAAAATTTGTCGTTGGCCTATAAAATTTAATTGCTTTGATCATGGCACTTGGTAAACACACAAAAACTAGCAGCAGAAGAATTTTACACCCAGATTGTAAAAATAAACGGTGGATTGAATCTAAGCAAGCACTTAACATTATATTAGATTATACAACAAATAAAGTCTGTTGATAAATATTATGATTTTATAATAAATAAGGAAGCATGACAGTAATAAATGAAATACAATACATTTTTTATTTCTTTAAAAATCATTTTATTTGATCAACGAGGGAACACACTCAAGGAAGAAAATTGATCAAACCAGCATATTGTGATGAGAAAGTTTATTAATTATTCGATGAAGAAAATTGAAAATATCAACCATAAGATCATTACTCATGTACACAAGACATATGTTATATATGTTTCAGGTTATCCAATGTTCCATAGCATAATCTTTCTTCAAGTATTCAATAAGATGATATATTGAAACTGACTTACAAGAGTCAATCCTGATGTATAGGGCTCATTATAAAGTTAGATAACTTGTTATTTCATACCTATACAGACACAACAGGTAACAGAGAGAGAGCACAAAAACAAAGTGAGGTTTATGGCAGATGTGATGGAGCCATCTTCAATGAAAAATATTATGAAATAATGAAATATGAAATGTGAAATAGTTAAAATGTAAAACAAAAGGCTTTAAAGAGAAATAATTTAGAAAAAAACAAGTAATCTCCTATTAAATAACTACTTGACCAAATAAAAGGCATTCATGACACTGTATGTAATTTCTGATAGCTCCAAGTAGCTGACAGGATGTGTTAAAAAGCAGTTGCATTATAATTAAAATGGGTACTTCATGTTTTAAAATATGGCAAATTCTATTTAAACCCAGAAATCTGCTGAGTATACCCATTTTTTTATAAAAAAAATTAGGACAAAACTACCCCTGCTCGACATTTTTTTTTTTAATTTCTCAGCACACCTCGTAGAAAATGTACGTGGTGCCTTTAGAGCACCACGTAGGACCATTACGTGGTACCATGAAGGCACCACGTAGGGGCTCAACGAGGTGTCCTAAAGGCACCACGTAGTTGCTCTACGTGGTGCCTTTATGGCACCACGTAGTGTTCTTACGTGGAAGGGCAAAATTGTCTTTTTTTTAATTGTGTATGGGTAAACTCAGCAAAACGCTGGGTTTAACCATTTTTTTAGAATTTCATGGGTATACTCAGCACATTTACGGGTTTAAATAGAATTTGCCTTAAAATATATATTAATAACACACTAATGAACTCAAGCTAGAAAAGCTTTTTGGTGTCTGAATATCGAGTTGGATCAATATCAACTGTAACTAAGGACGTAGGGCCAATATCTTGGGAAAATACATGTCATCGCTTATATACCTGTAATCGCTTATATTTTACATTAACATTACTTTCTGTTTTAGTAGAACCTGGAAAAATGATGACATGTATATAAAACGAAAAGATTTTACCAAATTGTTAATCCGAAAGAAATTGAGGCACGCTTTTAAACCTTAGAACCAAGTCAATCCAAACAAATTAAAATTTCAGATGTTAGAAAGGGGCTGATCAGTTACCAAATTTTATTAATTAAATACAGCTATATAAATCAAATTTGGGTATAATACCAACTCAAAATCAATAATTGTCCTTGTCGATCAAAGAAAGAACAAATAAATGAAATTGTAGTGGATTGAGAGCACTGAGAACCAACGGGAGAAGAAAAATGGTACCTTTGTCTAAAATACTGAAGAGTAAATAGCGGAATGTCGATCTGATTGGAAGAAACGCGGCCTTGGAAGTCATTTTTTGTTTTGGACTGCAGAAGTCGAAAGCAAAAATAATTGGCTTTCAAAATAAGCAACAAAGAAACTTTTTGAAGGCCCAATATTTTACAGATCCATATGGCCTTTTTAACATTTGCTTTTTAAAAGTCAAAAAATTGCTTATTTACACCCGTCCAAATGGGCCCTAAATCATGGATATGCTATGCATATATAACGGTATGCTTCATCAACAAAGTCTATTCTTAACATAGTGCTATTCAATAAGCTTATTACAAGAAATGATTTGCTTTGGCATTGGTATGAACAAATATAGACCAAAGTCAAACCAACATCACGATCAATCTATTAAACAATAGTAAAGCAAAATAATACTTATTAATTTTAGCAATTTTCTATTCGCTCCTTATTTTCCTTCAGATATTTTATTGGAAGTTCCTAAATTACATTATTTCATGAATTCTTTCCATTATCACTTTAAATATAAATATCATCATTCAACATTCTCTTCAGTTACTTACAAAATGCTTCTTAGTTTATCATATTATTTTACATTTAAGACCAAATATTTAACTAACTAATTTAAATTTTGAACTTTAAGTAACTTCAATAAATATTAGGTACGAAGTTAAACTTTGAAAAAAAAATTGGTTTGATGGACAGCGAGTTTCTTTTTTATGCTAAAGGATAAATTTTGAAAAAAAAAATATTATGCTAAAAGACAATGCTAAATATAACTAGCATTTTGTATGGTGTAAAACCGAATATAATGTTAGTTATACCTCTCATTTCCTTATAGTGTAAAGCTGAATGTAAAGCTAATTGTATTTACCATTATCCTGCAGTCTAATTTTTTTTTTTTTTTAAATTGTTTGTTCTTCAAACTAAAAACAAAATTTGGTGTCCTTTAGACCAATTTTTTCTCATAATCTTATGAATTGTGATATTTGCTGGAATTCCTTTAGATTTGATTTTAATTTTAAAAATTGATATGTACTTGATACATTAGTAACCATTATTTGTTGGTTTATTTGGTTTGATAGAAATCAGAAAATGTTTCATTCTGATTCTGATATAGGAGACAAATTAATTATTTTGATTTGTATAACAAATGTTGAAATAACAAGAATGATAGTGAATAGTGTAATCGACAAAAATGTTAGCAAGTACAATAAAAGGAGTTCAAGTTGGTTACTTTTTAGCATTAATTGAGGAAGTTTTAAATTGTTAATATTTAAAAGTGGGTGGAAGTTACGTTACTGTAGGAAACCAAGAGATGCACATGTTTGAACTCACTTTTACCACCGTTGATATATATATTTCTGGGCACGTGTCAACATAATGAATTTTTGACAAAAACGGAACCGAAAGGTCTTTAGATGAAGATTGAGCTTTCATATAGTATAACTAGTGCGAACCCGTGCTACACACATGGAGTATAGAACATAATTTGTTTTATGTTTCTTGGTTTTTAAAGTTTCAGTGATGAATAAGTATGTTTACATATTTTATACCTTTGAAATAGATTACATTTTTTAAACACTACTGGTAAATATTTGCTGAAAAATGTATTTAAGTAGTCTCAAAGCATAAAACATATAACATGTTTTTAAATTAGCGTAATAACTTCATATAACAAAAGATAACTTTAGCCATTAATTATTCTTAACATGTTAAGAAATGCATTACTATGTTATGTTTCCCAATGTAAGAAACATATATCCAATATAGCTTTATTCTATAATACACACTCATATTTGTTGATGCATAGTCTGGTTGATAGAAGTTTTCCATAACCAAAAATAACACTTAAGTCGAATTATTGTTAAAATTTTGGTTAAAAAAATACCATCTAAGATTAGAACATGTCCACCTTTCGACATTATCCAATACTAAATGCATTATAAAAATATTATAGTAACTTTGGCATATCATATTTATTAACAACATACATAGGATAATATAACATACAAAATTTGTGTAGAATATGAATATACAATCAACAATCTTGAACAACTTATAATAATCATCTTCCATTAATTTAATTAACCATACATGAAACAACTAAACCAACATAACAATTAACGTAATTTAATGCAAAATTGTATATCGCCGTAAAATGGAATACATGTAACATTCATAAAGCTAATTTTTGATGACATTTTGTTACAAAAAACAGAATAAGATGGAATGGTGTAAAGAACGAC
The DNA here is from genome assembly GCA_030737875.1 of Allium sativum. Taxonomy (NCBI): domain Eukaryota; kingdom Viridiplantae; phylum Streptophyta; class Magnoliopsida; order Asparagales; family Amaryllidaceae; genus Allium; species Allium sativum. The sequence goes on from CM060918.1 coordinate 229,990,357, forward strand.
AATTAACACGTTGAGTTGTCAGAAATAGAGTCAAGGACCACTAGTTTCCATAGTCAATAGTTTGGCGTTTTAGATGATAGTTCTAAAGGTTATGGTTTGGAGCCCTTAAGATATCATAATGAGAGAACAACATAATTAAAGTATCAACCGTATTATAAAAATATATATTAAATTTAGATTATTATCAAAATGTTTTTTTTTTTATGGATAGGTGTACTGTAAAAACACAAATATGAGATTATATTTGCATAGTAAGAAGATATTAAATAGAAGTTGGAATGTTATGTTGCAAAATGTCAAAAATTGTCCAAGTAATTTTGTTTTATTACGAAACAAATTTTGTAGTAACTATAACTTATTTGTATATAGATATGTTGTGTGTTTCTTTGACTAAAAGCTAATAAAACTTGACTGTCAATTAAATATGGTAAGTATCATCAATATTTCCAATGCTATTGACAAAAGGAAAACATTTTAACTCCCCTTCTTGGCAAATAAAAAACATCTTATATGCAACTCAAAATTTGAAATTTAATTCATTTAAATTTAACATTTTTGGCAATCCTTTTTTAATTTCATTTTGTCTTCTCAAGCAATCGTCCTTCATCCTTTTTTACTGTATAAATAAAGTCATAGCTCTAAACACTAGTCGTTGCTTTTCTTTGAGGGTTAAAAATGACGTTATTTATGAATTTTTCCTTAGTCGTTAATCCATTGCCAAAATGAATGTTTGTAATATTTAATGTATACATTGAGAATACTTATAATACACTTAATCAGTACAAATTAAGATAAAATTATAGCTTTTATTATATATAGAATATGCATACACTAAATTTCTCGTATCATAAAGTAGATTTAAGGGAATACATTGAAAATTGATACTCTTTATGAAAAATATAATATAAAATAGAATTTTATAAATGAAAATGAAAGCAATAAACAATCTAAATAAATTTTGCAAGATAACTCTCATTGCAAAAGAAATCTACGAAGTAAAGAAAACAAAAGAGGGGGATATTAAATTCAATATATTTGAGGATAGAAACTCAAAAAAAGAACACCATGTTATTAATGATATTGGGTAACTATTGCAATAATAACAACATTAAGAAAACCATCGAATATTTGAAAGGTGCAAATAAAAATTATAAGTTGAAAATTAGAAGAATTAAGTTGTTAAGGTGAAAATGATAGAGGTGAGAGATAAATACTAGAACCATATTCAATATTATGTATAATAGAAATATTCCAAGTGAAAACCAATCGTAATACTTGGATTAATAATTAGATAAAACATTGTATATCTAAATCATAATTCAAGTCTATCAAAACTATAGAAAAACTATACATCAAACACAATTAAGAAACTCTAACTAATAAAATTTGGATTCATGCAACATTCCGTCTTTGAAGAAAAATCTCACAATTCAGAGGCATAATGTTACGAATCCAACCATGCTAACAACAAATTTTCATTCTAGTCTGCGCACTATTGACAATTTTCCGAATTACATGATCTTTGCTACAAAATAAGACCCATTTCTGTACCATGCTTCTATTTGCCTCTCAAACCATGAAATCTTTCACAGTCTGTTGTAGATCAATTGATCAGGCTGGTCCACCCTTGGCGCAAGAAATTTTCTTTGAATAATTATGAAGCATAAAGCAAAATAGAAAGACACAAATTACAAAGGACTTCGGAAAAAGGAGAGACACAACTTTACATTTATTAGAAAAAAATCCGTGTATTGTACACATGTGGAATCCCAAAAACATATGCACTTATTGTAACTTTTTTAGGAAAATAAATGAGTAACCACTTCTTGTCCAACATTATACGTCAAGTAGCTTTCAAATCTATAATATGTCTAAGTACAAACGCCATTAGAAATATATAGCCAATTTATTCATCACTTGCTACCTAAACACCACTTAATCATACAACCATCCAAATTAGTAGCTTCAAACAATCCTGATTTATAAAAAAATCATAACATTGAATTCAAAATTCTAATAGCACATCTATTTCAATATGTAATAAAGTTACAATGAATCAAGCAGTTTCTAACATACCATTAGTTAAATTAAAAAAAGTCATTATAAATAATAATTGGAAATTTTATATATCTTAATAACAAAAAAATCGTTTTGTAGAACTAAAATTTAAGACGTTGTTTGACAAATATTCGTATCATTAAAAATTCGAAAGTAATAGATCTTAAAATCATAATGGACCTCAACTCAAGGAGGAATGTCCACGATAAATACAACAAATATTTTTCTAGTCATTACAATGTCGAGACATCGTTTACTTATAAAAAAATAGAGTGTTGGTTTTTGCAAATATAATTTATTAATTATCTTACAAACAAACAAATAGCAAAATAGCATTTTATGTGCATTAAGATGTATATGATTTTGAAGCCCATATGCATATTCATTTAGTTTGACGTAGAACAAAATGATGATTTGTAAAATTAGATAGTAGTAAATACTTGAAAACAAAGTTATAACCCATAATAGGAATAAAGAAGGATAACATTTATCTATTTAAGGCATAAAATGAATTAGCATAAATTGAAATATGATGCATGAAGATACAAAATGGATTAAACAATAGAACATAATTGAAGTAAATACATACCTAAAATTGAGCAAGAAATCGAATATATTCAACCTTTATTTATTTTCTCATATAATAAAGTAGATACAAAGAAAGGTATTGAAAATTTATCCTATAATATTGAAAACAGTAACTGAGAATGGAATCTTATAAATGAAAATGAAATAAACAAACAATTTTAATAGATTGCTAGATAAATTTAGCTTAAGAAAAGCATTGATTATAAGAGAACATAAGAGGGAAAATTTAAATCGAGCATTTTTTAAGATAGAAATTTAAGAATGAAAATAATCATTATTAATAATATTGAGCAATTTTTGTATGTAAGGACAATGCTAAGGTAACTATTGAATACATGTTTGAAAGAGATAAATGGAAAGTATAAGTTAAAAATTAGGATAATTCAGTTTTTGAAGTGAAATGGAAAAATAAATATTTAAAAATAGTTCGTAAAGCAAATTTTAAGGCGTAAACCATTGGAACAACATACAATCATCAAAAATTGTGGAAGTCATTAGTTGTACATAAAACAAAATCAAAATTTATAAACTGAGAAAGCAATAAAAATTGGAGAACAAAGTTAAAATTCAAGAATAGGAATGAAGAAGGACAACATATCTCTATTTTAATGTTGAAAGTGAATTAGATTAAGATAGAAATATATTTTTTTTGGTAAAAAACAAAAATCACAATGTAATATTTCAACCCATACCTAAAACTAGTTGAATATTACATACCTAAAATCGAGTAATACGTCGAAAAATATTCAGCCCATACTTAAATTTTTGTATAATGAAGTAAATTTGAGGGAATACATTGAAAATTAGGGGTTTGTTATTAACATTCCAATTTATGTTGGAGAGGGGGGAGGGGAAAGTTTAAGGACACTCCACTTTTTTTAAATTGTTAAAAGGGTCAATGTAGGTAGCTATTTTTTTAACTTCTTACACTTTTACCCTTGCTTTTAAAAAACTTACTCACCATAAAATCATCAAACCCCCAAATCAAAAAACCCTAAATCATTCAACTGCAAATAAAGTCAGGGAATAGTTGATATCATATGCGAATGATTTAATAAACTGAAATTAGATCTTACCATCTCATCACTCTGATCAACTATAACATAACGCCCACTCTCCTATGTCAATATCATATTGTTTTCTTTTTCGATCATGTTTTTCATTTAGAGTTTGATTTCTCCACAACTAATGGTGTTGATTAACTAATAAATATTAGATTAATGAACAGAAGAGTGAAATTAAGTCTAAATGGATAATAAGGTAAAATTAGCTTTATTTGTTACGGGGCTACTTCCCTCATTGGTACTTCCCTTAACAAATTAAAAAAAATTGGCCTCCTCTTAACAGTATCAATAACAGTGACCAAAAATTGATATTGTAATATTGACTTAAATGCGATTGGGTAAATTAAAATGAAAACAACAAACAAACATAACAAAATGCAAGATAAATTTTGCTCCAAAGAAAAAAATTGAAACACGAAAATAAGAAAACAAAAGAGGATGACATTAAGTTAGACAACGACAGAAAATTAAAGAAAGAAATGGTCGTTATTAATAATATTGGCCAATTTTTGCATTTAAGGAAAATGTTGAGGTAACCATTAATTACATGTTCGAAAATGGTAAATGAAACTATAAGTTAAAAATTGAGAGAATTTAGTTCATGCAGTGCTAAAGGCACCCAAGTTTGTGTTTCCTAATACCATAGCATGGAGCCAAATGCAAAAATCCGGATGCTTTTAGCTTCACATGGTGATGTAATGCTAAAATCACCATGTTTTATACTTTTTGCTACTTCACCATGGTGTTAGAAAGCGCAAAATGAGGTGCTTTTAGCAGTATGCATGTAGTTTTAAGGTGAAAATGAATGAGATGAGAAGAGACATGATTTCAGAGACTATTCGATTTTAAATATTATACATTCTGAAAATTCTAGTTGAAAATAAATTGTAATTAACATAAAACCAAAAATTATTTTTGTACAACATTTTCACTTCTAAATAAATTCTCGTTAAAATCAATTGGTATTTTTGTGTACTTGGATAATTGGAACACAAAAAACACAAATACTGCATTATAATTTCATACAGAAATCCAAAAAGAACGATGAAACATATACTTTAAAATCGTTTATGAAATAGATGTTATTAACTCAACCGGTAGAGCGATCTATACATAAACAAACAACAACAACAAGAACAAAGCCATATATCCCAAACAAGTTGGGGTTGGCTAGATATGGAACCCAAAATAAAATAAAATAAATGATAATATTATATATATAAAAAGAGTTTAAAATAACCAAATAGATAAAAAGACGTCTGATAATCATTTTTTTTCTTAAATAATAAAATAAAATAAAATAAAAGGTTCAATAAAAGTGAAATAAAGTCTAGAATAGTAATAAAAAAGTAGAAAGGTTCAACAAAAGTGAAATAAAGTCTAAAAAAACCCCTAAGCTTCTGGTACATGGATTGTCAACTTCAATGCACTCCTTTCCACTACTAGCTCTTCAGATATACTCCAATTACTTAAATCTCTCTTTATTATCTCCTCCCATGTCATTTTAGGTTGACCTCTAACTCTCTTTGGGCCTTCGGCACGGCCTATAATTCCAACGCGCACAGGTGCATCGTGTGGTCTACGTTGGATATGTCCAAACCATCTCAAGCGGTGTTGGACTAACTTCTCTTCAATAGCTGCAACTCCAAGTTTTTCCTGAATATCGTCATTTCTAATCCGATTTCATCTGGTATGGCCACAGCTCCAGCGCAACATCCGCATCTCTGCTACACTTTTCTTCTGGACATGTTGCCTTCTAGATAGGCCAACATTCTTCACCATATAACATTGCAGGCCTGATTGCTGTTCTATAGAATTTTCCTTTAAGCTCCTGGGGAATCTCCCAATCATAGAGAATGCCAGATGTTAGTCGCCATTTCACCATCCTGCTTGAATTCTATAACTAACATCTTTATTAATCTCCCCATTAAACTGCAACATTGATCCTAAGTATCGAAACAATTCCTTCTTGGGTACTACTCTACCAGCCAGGTTGACCTCTCCGTCATCTGAGCTGACACCTCTAAACTCACACTTCATATACTCTGTTTTAGTTCTGCTAAGCCTGAAACCCTTTGATTCCAAGGTATCCCTCCACAACTCCAGTTGTAGATTAACCCCTATTTTACTTTTATCAATCAACACAACATCATCGGCAAAGAGCATACACCAAGGAATCTCCATTTGTATATATTTTGTGATTTCATCCATCACTAATGCAAAAATATAGGGGCTCAAAGCTGAACCTTGATGTAACCCTATGTTAATTGGAAAGTCTCTGGTCTCATCTTTGCATGCCCTGACACTAGTCACAGCCCCCTCGTACATATCCTTGATAAGGGTAATATACTTTGATGGCACTCTCTTCCTTTCTAGCACCCACCACATAACCCTCCTTGCCACTCGGTCATAAGATTTCTCCAAGTCAATAAAAACCATGTGGAGATCTTTTTTCTGCTCCCTGTATCTCTCCATAAGTTGCCTAACCAAGAAAATCGCCTCATTAGTTGACCTTCCAGGCATAAAACCAAATTGATTCCTGGAGACACTTGTCAACCTCCTCAAACGATGCTCACAAACTCTTTCCCAAAGCTTCGTTGTATGACTCATAAGATTAATTCCTCTATAGTTTGTGCAACTTTGAGTATCTCCTTTATTCTTGAAGATTGGAACTAAAATGCTTCTCCTCCACTCATCTGGAATTTTGTTTGATTTGAAAATATTATTAAACAACTTAGTTATCCATGTTATCCCTGCATCTCCAAAGCATCTCCACACCTCAATAGGAATGTCATCAGGCCCTACCGACTTGCCTGATTTCATCTATTTCAACGCCCCTTTACCTCAACTTCTTGAAATCTCCGCACAGAATGTCTATTGGTGCTGTCGGCAAAGTATTCCAATTCGATCAAAGAGCTATCGCTTTCTTCATTGAAAATCTTATCAAAGTATTCTCTCCACCTATCCTTTATCTCATCGTCCTTCACCAAAAGTTTATCATTCTCGTCCTTAATGCATTTAACCTGATTGAAGTCCCTTGTCCTCCTCTCGCATAGCCTAGCTATTCTATAAACGTCTTTTTCGCCCTCCTTTGTACTTAGCCTTTGATACAAATCTTCGTATGCTCATTCCCTTGCTTCACTCACTGCTCTCTTTGCAGTCTTCTTTGCCACTTTGTACTTGTGCATGTCCTCTTCGCTTCTTTGATGGTGCATGCATTTGTAGCACTCCTTCTTCTCTTTGATAGTCTTTTGCACCTCTCATTCCACCACCACGAATCCTTGGGTTCTCGCTTCCTTCCTATTTTTATTCCAAATACCTCAGTAGCGGCTCTCTGAATGCAAGTTTCCATCGCATTCCATTACATGACATTTTCTTCTCCTTCTACATTCCAAGCCCCTTCTCCCATCACTCTATCTTTAAACACCCGTGAAGCGTCTCCTTTGAGTATCCAACATTTTGTCCTGGTAATCCTTGCTCTCTTATACTTCACCATCCGAAGATGAAACACGCATACCAAGAGTTGGTGTTGTGAGACGACACATTCTCCAAGTATGTCCTTGCAATCAACACAATCTCGTTTACCGTCTCTTCTTGTTAGGGCAAAGTCAATCTGACTAGCCTGTTGGCCACTACTGAAGGTGATCAGATGTGATTGCCTCTTTCTAAAGAAGGTACTAGCAATCATGAGATCAAAAGAGAGAGCGAAATTCAATATATCTTCATCCGCTTGGTTCCTACTGCTAATGCCAAAACCACCATGCACTCGCTCAAAACCCCGGCTAAATGAGCCAACATGGCCATTGAAGTCTCCTCCTATAAAAAGATTCTCGCTACAATGCACATTTCTAACCATGACATCCAAGTCTTCCCAGAATTTCCTCTTGGCTTCTTCACATATACCTACCTATAGGGCATATGCACTAATGACATTCAAAACCGCCTCACCAATTACTATAGCTTAACTAAGATGATCCTATCCCCTCATCTTCTGACGTTGACCACTTTGTTCTTAAGGTTCTTGTCAATCAATATGCCTACCATGTTCTTGTTACGTACTTCACCCATGTACCACAATTTGAAGCCAGTGTTCTCTACCTCACTACACCAGAAATGCCAATTAGGCAGTGCTCTGAGCCGTATCAAAATCGATTTGGCAGTGCTCTGAGCCGTATCAAAAAATGGCGTCTCTGTTGCTTTGATACGGCCTTAAGCCGTATCAAATTCATGAATTGATACGGTTCAAAGCCGTATCAAATTTATAGAGTAATACGGTTTTAAACCGTATCATATTAATAAATTGATACGGTTTTAATCCGTGTCATTATATTCATTTGATACGGTTTTAAGCCGTATCAAATTAATAAATTGATACGGCTTAAAGCCGTATCAAATGAATATATTGATGCGGGTTAAAACCGTATTAAATGGCTCAATATTACAATGATATCAACGAAATTAGATACGGCTTTTAACCGTATCGAAATCATGAAATCACGTACAACATATATGCAGTATAATGAAACATTGCATTCATTGATATATATGCACAATAAAGAAGATATGCTGCATCCATGTAACAGTATATAGAGAAGATACACAAAGCAGAACTTTAATTAATACACAAAGCATAACTTCAATTAATACACACCACAAAATACAATTTACACAAAGCATAATGTTCAGAGTTCTGAAGAAAAAAAATGGAGACAACTAAACTGCAGTAGTCGAGCCCATGCAACCCATGCTTGTTCCAAAGCCTGAAAAGAAATAAAAACAAAAAACAACAGTTTAGTTTTGTTTCCAGTGCAGCATAATTACCACAGTAATACATAGTTGACATGCTCCGGAACTATCAATACAGAAAATTACAATCATTAAGCTACGACAAGTAAGTTAGTAAGCAAGCATGGCCTTTTATCTTTAAAAACATGCTTGGTTCCTCCAAATTCTTCCTGTTCACAAACTGTGTAAATTTACAGCATGCATGCTGCTTGCAGAACAACAATGTTTTATCTTTAAAAACATGCTTGGTTCCTCCAAATTCTTCCTGTTCACAAACCGTGTAAATTTACAGCATGCATGCTGCTTGCAGAACAACAATGATGAGTGGCAAGCTTGCATATATACATGTATCAACCGAAAAGGAGAATCCTTTTTTAAGTCAAGCCTATCTTTAAATTTTTTTTTTTTTTTGTGATGATAGCTTTTTATTTCATTATCTAGTGATATAGCTTCAAAAGTTGATAACTTCAACATACAGTGGTCCTCAATCAAATTACGAAAGGATATGCATTGGTAGGTTTAGTCATATCCTAGACTGTTGATTGCTGTTGAACTACTACTCTGTATGTATTGGTTCTAAAATCAAATTACAAAAGACATGAAGTATCAAGTCACTGTAGAAATCCTCTGCTGGCCCTTTGCTTAACGTTGCTCTTATTGCTTTCTTTACTCACAAGGATAAGACAGAACAGCGGATAAGAACCCTTCTATTCATCATCAGTGCCAAAATACCTGTCACCAAATTCTCCCATACCAGGAATGACACGAAAATCATTGCTTACCCCTGCTTCTATCTCCGAGGTCACAACTTTGAGCCTTGGGTACCTTTTGCAAACAGCATGTAATCCTTATGGAGCAGAAATTAGGCTTAGAAAAATGATGTTAGCTTCTGGTACATCCTTGCTAAGGAGAAAAGAAATAGCTTGAACAACTGAATTCCCAGTGCCAAGTATGGGATCTAACTGCAACACATGCCTATTTGCAATATCTTTGGGCAAATTATGATAAATTAGTTGCTGCTCTCTATCCCCTTCCTTATGAATAAGAATTTTGCCAATTTTAATTCCTTTGCAACAAGCTCTTAATGCATTTTCCATGCTTTCACCACTTCTAATCACTGAGATGCCACATAACCTTTTGTAGAAATTCACACCAGTATATACGGTACCAGTTGGAGTGATCACCTGCTTTTCCACAAAAGGAAGGTGACCCAAACCCTGCTCCACAACCAAGCGAATTAGTCGGTCTGCATAAAATATGAAGTCATGTTTTGCAGTGTTCACATTTCTTATCAGTGTATGCATTCCTTGTATCTGAAAAGTGGACTGAATGACATAAATTTTGGATATATTTTACAAAGATCATGCTGGCTAAGCTTGGTACGTATGTGTTGCACAATCAAATTGATTGCAACGTGGTTATCTCCCCCACGAGGAATAATTATGTCAGCAAATTTCATTTGTGGAAGTATGAACTCTTCTTCAAAAGAAGGTTTCACAAATTTCGAGTACCGATCCAAAACCATACTGATATCTCTTTTCTTTTCAACTGTATCACGCTGTATCCTTCTTGCAAGGTGAACATCAGCATCTGTGTCAACGAAGATCTTCATGTTCAATAATTCTCTAACACAAGGATCATGGAATACAAAAATTCCTTGTAATATGATGACATCGGAAGGATTGACCTTTCTAGCTGGCCAAAGATGCTTATGGGATCTGAAATCATAATCCGGGATATCAACAGAACTACCATGCTTCAAGCTCTCCAAACAACAAAGTAATTTTTCCGTATCAAAAGCATTTGATTTATGAGAACAACACGCTGGTCATGAAGTTGTTCAATGATCATGTCGCAAACAATCTTCTTCCCTGAAGCTGAACCACCAGCAACACATTGTTCATCTCAGATTTAATCTATTCTCTGCCATCGATGCAAAGGCCTGAAAAATGAACGTCTTCAGTTATCTTCACCAGATTCTCCGATGATTTGGAGTTCATGTGGCGCAAATTATCCGACGCCATCGTTGATAAACTCAAATCAGTTGCTTAAAATTACTGGAGGAGACAGGGAAAAGAACCCACGTATTCCAAGAGAATAGACAGCTACGGTTTCGTTCATTGTCAGAATAGACAACTGTTATTTACCTTTTGTTCTAACAACCAAAAAAGTTAAAAGATGATGGATTGACCTCCACCATTATACTACATAAAATCAGTACCAATCAGTGTTTCAGTGTTCAGGCAAAAGCCATGCATTGAATCTCCGCTAATACACATGAACACATATTGTAAACAACATCCACTCTAGCAAGACAAACAACACTCATGCATAAAATAAACCAAAATTAAAATATACTTATTTTAGGTGACCTCTAAAACTCAGTCATAGAACAGCAACTTCAAACCAAGAAAGCACCTCAAATGTCATTGCTATTATTCAATAATCGCACCACCAAGTCTATTTATAATTGAAAAAAATATGACAATCTCTGAAGCGAATTTTCTTTTTACATGTTCTTTTTTATGATGAACCAATACAGTACTTAAACTAATATCAAAGGCCACCATTTATACTATGCTATTATTATGCATGAAACACATTATCTATACAAAATATTGGACTGAACTTCACAAATGTGAGATTAAAATTACAATGTACTAATTTACTATCATATAAATACCTAAAATAGAAGGTTGTGTTTATACCGCCATAAAACAGCATTAAAACCAATTACATAGTTTGTGCGATTACATATAGATTTGCATCCGATTATTCTCGAAAAGTGACTCCGACTGAGTTTTGATTTGTTTTTTTAATTGGTTTGGCCAATTCAAGCAATGAGCAGAGAATATACACACTGTTGCTGATTTGTTGATGCTCCAATTAAGCAAGAAACTATGGACCAATACAAGAGTTGAGATAAATTGTTTTTTTAGATAGAGATGGATTGTTTCAAATAAGCTTTTCCAACGTGATTTGAATACCAGGGGCCAAACTCACCCTATGATGTTGAGTCTATTCTTCATGAGGAAGCAGAAGGAGGAATATAAGTATTACGAGAAGTTCGACTGTGGAGCACAACGAGAGAAGTTTAAATATGAGTTCTTATATTTAAACCTTTAAAGGTGACATATCCTTCAATCAATTTAGTGAATTACAATACTAGCACACAAAAGCAGCCTAATAAAATACAACTAAGCTACAAAATTATCACAATCTAACTCTAAGTAACACAAAAGCAGTAACTAAAAATGCTAAATTCAACTCAAAATTATCATTCTTCATCCTGCTAATCAAAGATGAAGGACTAGCATTCACAAAATTAAATTAGACAGTTTTCCTGTTTTCATGTATACTGCAAAAGTTTACATACGTTTATACTCTTCAACTCTGAATTGTGTTAAATTAAGGCTTATAAAAATTGAAACAAAGTATATACAGTTTGTAAAAGATAATTATTTCATATTGCTATTTGATACAAACTCCACTTAAATTAACTTTCAAAATGGCAAAAATTATGTTTTCATGTACAGTCTGGTAGTTTAAATGTTCTTACATTATTCAAGTCTGAGCTATATTAAAATATGGCTTAGTAACATGGAAACCAAAGTACGTACAGTATGTAAAAGATGATGATTTCCTATCCATTATCGTGGCCATGTCCAGTATGGTTTACATACAGCTATTTGCTAATTTATGCAATTAGTTGAATTACAAACATAACTATTATTTATATAACCATTGCAGAACATCTTGATCAATGGTAATAGTATACATTGATTTCCAGTGATGGAGTTTTGAGACTTTTGTTTATAAATGAATAATCAATCAAAATAACATATATGGAAACAAAAGTGCATGCAGGAAACAAGTGTTCTTACAAGCGATGAATAATAATCAGTAATAAACAAGTGTGTATACAGAATTAAAGCCTATAAACAGCGACAATTAACATTTAAAAAAAAGGTAAATGATTAGGGTTAATCGGTAAAAAAAAAGTAAAATAAACAGAATTGAAGTTCAAAATCATTGTCTAAAATTCTAGAATCAAATATAAATTTTTCCCATCATTAACTTCTGTTTTCTAATTAGTGAACTCAATATTTGAGTACATATAATATCAAGTGATTCTAAGTGAGCCTAATACGAGTTATATTATATGCAAACTTCAATTTACCACCATACAGTTTCCATTAATTCCATCGTTAGCTGATAATAAAACTTGGAAAGTGACAGGACAAAGTAGGCACGTCCGTTGAAGTAATACAGATGAATTAAGGATCACATATGCTGTGGTGCATCAACAAACCAGGCAGTTGAAAGAAACGGATAAGAACCAATATACGTGTATACTTGTATATGCACAAAGTAATTGATCTTCATTTCAGCAAAAGTTTTCATATAACTTCAGTGCAAAATAACCGGAAAAATAAAATAAATACATGACAAAACAATTTGAAAAGCTTGTTACTAAGTTCGTTAAGTGGAGTAGGATGCCCTGTTAAGTACAAAAATCTGATAGAATAAATAATGTACAAATATTCCAGCACTGCACAATTAATTGTGCATGTTCTTCTACCTAATAGTTGTAAAATTAATCATTTTTGAACGGTTCCAAACATAATTTCTAGTTATAAAAGTTTATAATTGTACTACATTTTTACTGTTGCATGTAAATTTAGAAGAACAAAATTGTATAACTAAGAAGGATACGCGTGCAGACATGATCAGTGCATAGGCTTTTGCATTTATAAATGATTAATGTTTTTGAAAAACACCGGTACCAATAGTAACAAAATCAGAAGCACTAATTAGATCAAAGAATTAAGAATACAATCATTGGGAAACAAAATCATTTAGCAGTGATCCTAGTTTAATGTACTGTAATCATGGCCAATAGAATAGAAACCCGTGTTTTTCCAACAAAAGCTTAAACAGTAGTTTTGGGTAGGATTATAGTTAAATTATAATTTACCTGAAGTGAAATCAAAATCTAGGAGCTCTTTCATCATTGCTTTCGGTCACTCAGCACTGGTAATCGGAGTCTCCGACGAAGGCAATCTAAGATTTAGGAGTACGGATGATATAAATTGAGACATCGCTTAGAAGTCATGTTGTATCCCGATGGGGTAGCCTTTACGACAAAAATAACAGTCAAACAACAGCGAAAAAGCACAAAAAGAATTGAATCGAAGGGAGATTTGGGAATTGAAATTTTAGGGATTCGAAGATTTAGGAATTTTTTTTGTTTCGGCTGAAATGGAAAAGTGGAGAGGGAGGAACCAGAAAAGAACGACACGGAATGGAGAAATTAACGTTGACATTTGATACGGATTTAAGCATGATCAAAATGAACCGATCCGAACCCTTGAAGATCTAGGGTGAGATTTCAAGTGTTGAAGGTGGTGCGGATTGCAAAAGAAATTTTGATACGGCTTATCAAAATTGTTACGGCTGTAAGCCCTATCAAAATTGATACGGCTAAAGCCGTATCAAATATCCGCATCCTGATGTGCCAAATTGGCTGTTTTGGTGTAGTGCCTCCTTTGCCTTTTGACCCACCCATTTAGTTTCTTGAACGCACAAGATGTTAACTCGTCTCCTAATCATAGTATCCACTGTCTCTCTTAATTTTCCTATTAAGGACCCTACATTCCAACTACCAAACTGAACCCTACTATCGTCGACTAGCTTCCTTACTCCTCGCATCCGCCAAGAAAAATGCGAGGACCCTTGCTCAATTACCACTACACCGGGGCGTCGGTGTAGCGCGCCACTAAGAGAATGGCGGCCAAGCCCTTTCATATTTAACACCATATCCGAGCCTCGATATAGCGTACCGATAAGAGGGTTATGCCCCAACGAAATATCATAAGGTTCCATATCCATAAGAGAGGCTAAGTTTTTACATTGGCTCGCCAAGCCTATCACAACCCTCCTCCTTTACCCTAGCTTGGGACAGGCTGCATAGAAAACTACACAGGCAGAGTTGATCTATACATAAAAAAACATCATAAAATTTTCAAAGTTGTTGAAATCATTAATTATATTTAGAGCAACCTACATAGTAAAGATCTATAAATTTAAAAAGTAGTTAATACAAGGAAACAAAGCCGATATCCAAAAATAGGAACGGAAAGAATGGCGTCTACCTATTTAGAGTAGAAAGTCAGTTAGATCACGATCGAGACATGAATTTTGGTGATGAACCAAAAAATATAGTACAATGGAATATAACCAAAGGAAGAGCATACCTGAAGCTGGGTAGAGAATGAATTAGATCAATATGAAAAATATAAATTTTACTGAAGAGACAAAAAGTAGAAATGAATAGAACTAAATAAAAGGAAGAACATACCTAAAGTTGACCTGGAAATCAATAACCAATCAACCAATATTTTTTCTTTGTATAGCAAACAATATTTGAGAGGAGGAATTAACAATTCATACTGCAATATATAAAATATTAACTGGAAAATGAATGTAGTAAATGAGAATAAAAGCAACCAATAATGCCAACATGAAAGAAACGAACATAGAAGAGTGAAAATTAAAAGACCACGTTTAGGGATAGAATATAAAACAAAAATGGTCATCATTAATGATTTTGGACAATTATTGCAAATATGGGCTATGTAGAAACCATTGAACAAATGTTTAAAGCGAGGAAATGAAAAGTTTGAGCCAGAAATCAAGAGAATTCTTGTGTTTAAGAAGAAAAGTTAGAAATAAATATTAGAAATATAGTCAACATTTTTTGTGTTATAATAAGTATCTTTCCATGAAAAAACCGAAATTGGAAGAAAATAAAATCTAAAATCCAAATTATTGGCACAGACAAAAGTATATAAAGAGAAAAAACAAATAAGATGAACTTAATTACATTTTAAAGATCCGTTATTATATTACATTGAAAAATTACATATTACTTTAATTTTTCAGGAAATTGTAAATTATAAAAATATTAAAGTAGAAAAATAAATAAAACCAAGTGATAATTGAAAAAAAAATACATATTACTAATTTAAATAATACCTAGGATAATTGGAATGATTATAAAAAATAAACTTAGGAAAGGGTGTATTTTAATTGAAAAACATGAGTTGGAAATAGATTTAGGTCTTGTGAATTAAGTATACAAATGAAATTAGAATTACAAAGAGAAAACATTATGAAAAACGAAAGACATAAAAATAGTGATAGAAAACATAGTAGATGAATGAGAAATTTGTAATGAAATGACGGAGAAAAGGAAATGAGATTATTAGAGTAGCAAAAGAAATGATATTTAGATAGGAAAAGCCTTTCATATTTTGTCGGTTACATAATGAGATACCATTAATTGCTAAGTTAATGGTGGTAAAATATTAAAATTTTATTTGGAAGCGAACAATGTACTAAGAATCATATCGAATACAATATTCAGCTTAAGAGTTAATTAGAGAGAATTCTAAAAGAAATTGGGATTGTAAGTTTTTAACATTAATATGGGAAGTTTCAAATTATGAATGTCTAATAGCGGAAGAAAGGAACGTTACTGTAGAAAACCAAGAGACACATATGTTTAAACTCATTTTCCACCATTGATTAATTTTTTGGACACATGTCAACGTATTGATTATTTCGCAGAAATGGAACCGAAAGGTCTTTGGAGGAAGATTGTGCTTTCATATAATATAATAGATAAATAGATAGATAGGAATCTGTTTGAAGTTTTTGAAATGTCTAAAATGACCTTTAAGTTTCTGTTATAGGATGGAGCTATTTTGGTTATTAGCTCCACATCCCGCTTCCTCATTTTCTCTGCTTCAAGGCTCCTTGACGTGCTCACTATCTCTTCGCGAGAATTCCATCCCCATTTTCTTAAATATCCAGTCTCCTCTTCACGGTACTCAGGGTCGGTCCGAATATTTGGGTTGCCTAAGGCAACCTACAGCATAGTGGGGGAAGTACTGAATTTTTTTTGCCTTATGGTAGAATTTAAAAAAGACAGAGCAGGCCAGTAGCAGGATAGTAGGGGAAGTGCTGAAAAAATAGGTAATTGTTAAGGACTCCACTTTTGGCTAAGGGGGGTTCAATTTTAAGGGGACTCTAGTTTAATTTTTATTTGTTACAGGTGGGTTTGGATTTTAGAAAAATAAATATAGACTAAAACACCCTTGTCTTGTGACCTACACTTTTGGCATGCATAGTTCTTCCAGTAATTCAATTGACTTCTTTCTATATTTAGGTCGCTTCAGCATTGTTATTTTCAATTGCTTGATTTTCCATTGTTACACTCGAGTTTTAGATATGTCTTTTCTCTGAAAGTATGGGAAATAATATTCCAAAAGTTGGTGATGAATAATATAAACATAACATATTTATACAGGTAGCTGCTGAATATTTCCCTCCTTATATTTTGGCCTTGTCCTTACAGTTATTTACAAGTGTAAACATGAGTTAGAATTTTGAAATTTCTTCGCTGACTTGATGAATACGTCAAACATTCCTTGCTTGAAGACGATATACCAAGAATAATTTATTTTTGTCCTATTTTGTTTATAACAACAAATTGGCTTTGAAAAAATCTTTCCAAATGTCATGTAGAATGCCATTCTTCACTTATTATTGATATACACTACTTGATTTCAGTGTTGTTTGCTACGGTTTAGTTTTGGAATTTTTATTTTACACACATCAATTCAGCGCTACTGATACTATTATTCACATTGTCAATGGTACTAGCTATTGGTATGTTTGTATTTGTAATATGCACAGATACATACATGTATGTTTCTATGTATGTACGTGTAATCCATGTTTCTTGGTAAGATCCAAAGATCTCACAATGTTTTGTTTGCAAAAACTTGGAACAAATAGAATCTATCATCTGTATAGTCATACAAATTGCACTAGAAGAAAAAGGATGTTTTCTTTTATAGAATTTTCAGCGAAATGTTTTCTTTAGAAAAAAACTAAATGTTGTTTTATTACTTTTCTTCTTTTAATGTCAAGTTACATTTATGTGATACAATCAGCTATGAATATATGTTATTTATTCATCCTCCTATTTTTCATATAAACTTATTCAAGATGGAGATAAATGTCTGATGGAAGACGCATCAACAATTATTTTTCTAGGTTAGGAGACTATATCCATAAACAGAATAATGTTTGTGCATGTATGTCTCTATATCTTATCCTTCTATTTATAAATCAAAACTTGGGGAAGTGAAAATTTGACCTAAAATTTGGCGCTAAGTTCACCAATTTGTTGTTGTTTATCTTCATTAGTTAGAATAAAATTGTAACAACCTGAAAAATCAGAACATATTTAAAGTTCTTATGTTGGCAATTTTGATGAATTTTGAATATTTAAAATAATTTATTTTAAATAATAACGATGAGAAATTTATTTTGAATAGAGTTAGAATGTATATATTTATTTGAATCGATGTTAAAATATAAATATTTATTTCCAGTATAAAATAAATTGAAAATGGCGCGGTAGTTTGAAAGTTCGATTTCAAATTTAAATTGGATGTACCGGATTCAAAATAAACCGGATTTAAGCAAAACCAAAAATATTTGAATCATTTGGAAAATATCTTTCCAACGAATCCAAAAAATCCAAATTTCATAGCGGGAATAAAAAGTTAAGCCCAGTTGAAAATTCAGAAAAATCGCTATGGAAATATATAGCCCTTAAAAATAGGAATTTTGCAAACGATCTCCATTTTCGATGAAACAACTTATGTAGAATGACAAATTACTGCTGGATTCCAATTTTCATAATTTTTGGGATCAATATGTGAGCGTGGCGAAAGAAAACGCGTTTGACCAATTTCAGTTGAATTTAATCGACTGGAAAATGGCCATTTTTCAAATGGACTTAGATTTCGACGAAATTAGTTTTGTTAGGACCGTATCGTCAATACGAAGCTAGAAATAATTTTTCTGGAATTTTCAAAGTTAGTATGAGGCCCTGGTAATTTGAAATGTACGTTTAAGTTGAATACGTAAAGTTTTATATTTTAATTTAAAGAAAAACTAAGCAAAACGAACGAATTGGCTTACGATACATTTCTCATTGTGTCCGGAATAGGGGTAATTAGCTAGGGGCGATAGTCGGTGGGTTGAGTTTGGGGTTAGAATTAAAGGGTAACTTTTTGGAGATAAAATAATAAAATAAATAAATAAATAAAATTCATATACTCTCCCCCCCAACCCTAATCCCTTCAGAACAAAATCCTGCCCCCCTATTTCAAAACCCAATCCCGCTTCCACCCAGTCGCCGTTGCATGCTCCACCTGTCCCCCCTCCCCCCCATCGCCACCAGACGCGCCGCCTCCCCTGATGGCATTGCCACCCCCATCTCTCCTCTTCCTCTCCCTCTAATAATGACTCCGCTCCCCAAACCAGCATCCAACCCGCGAGCTCCAGCCACCGCAGAGGCCTGCCGCCGCCTTGCACCGCCGTCCCAACGCCACCAGAGGCCGCCGGTCCCCCTCCGATTGTAGGACCCCCCCCCCCCCCCCCCGGTTGAAAACATGAAAATGTAATTTAATTACTTAGTTTTTAATTTATTAAGTGTAGTTAGTAATAAAGATTTTAATTTCACTTTTATATATAGATCAGCATTGATTTATATTCAAATTTTTACATATGATTTTTATTTAATAAAAATATGATTTTTATTTAATAAAAATATGATTTTTATTTAATAAAAATATGATTTTTTTGTTACTAAAGATATGATTTTTAGCTTAAGAAAAACATGGTTTTTATCTAAGTAAAAAGACGAGATTTTTAAATGGAGAAAGGCGAGATTTTTTAAATGTAGAAAGACATGATTTTAAATATAGAAAGATTATATTTTTATATAAGGAAAGAGAGATTTTTATATGTAGAAAAGATTTGATTTTTATTCGTAGAATGATTAGATTTTTATCGGTATAAAGATTAGATTTTTGTCAATATAAAAATTCGATTTTTATATATATGAAGTAGAAATAAATATGATTTTTATTTATTGGAATGAAGCAATAAAAATATGATTTTTATTATACATATATAAAGAGGTAAAAAAATGATTTTTAATATATAAACATCATATTAAAAATGTGATTTTTAATATGAAATGTGATTTTTAATATGAACAACGTATGGAAGACTGCGTTGGATATCAGGCCAAACCAAGCTATTCAGAAATGAAAAAGGTGGAGTGGATCCCAAAGGTGAGAACTCCTCACTATAATTTTCTTTATACAGTTATTTATTTTATAACTGCATGTATATGAACTATGCCCCATCGTCCAAAGACCATGGACGACTTGTTTGTTTGATTGTGTTGTGAAAATAGTTTGTGATGTGAAATGGACTGTATAAAATATTTATGTGTTGAATAAAATAATTTATCGGTAAAAATATAATTTTTAACATGTATATGAATAAAATAAATATTCATTTACAAATCAGACGATTTGTTTATGTAAACACATTTGACTAATATGGATTGGGACGATAAATTTTACACGTCGCCCAACTGCACAAATAAAATCTGTGTTTGCGGATTGAAACCCCACACGGGTGTTGGGATGATATTTAACGTACACTAATCCCAACTGTTTAGTTATATGTCAATCGATTGGTTGAAAGACTGTTGTAAGCGTTAAATATCTATATTTAATGCTTATACAGTGTAGAATACACTCTGGATGATGGATGATTGTTGATTATGGTTGTTATATAAGTGTGTTGTATGAAATCCATATAAACAACATTATATGGTAATTGACTGTGTCTGATTACAATTCAGAATGAACGAATATTTTAAAATAGCGAATATTTTAAAATAATGAATATTTTAAAATAATATTCAGAAAAGAATCAAAATATGATTTTGATGTCCGATTTGGGATGGACACGAATATATTTAAATATATAAAGCCATGTTGATTAATTTAACGCCATTTTGACATGAACGATATTTATATTGATTTTATTCATTTTAATAATGAATATTGAAAAGGAATTGATTTCAAATCTAGTGTCTTGAAAATATTACCATTTATATATTTATGATATGGAATATTCAATTTTGATTTGAAATAGAATATGAAGTTGAAATCGTTTTGAAACCGAATTTAAAACGATTTATAAAATATGTTTTAAAGGGAAATCGACGAAATACATATTATATATATATAATATAATGGCCTGAATAGAATGTGCTACGCTGCGGCAGATCGCGAATTTCGACCATTGACTTCGAATGGACATTACGGGAGATCTAATCGTCGGATTCTCCTAAAATCAGAACTGTTGGGTTCGTATCGAAAAGATCTTTCTAAAGAATATTAGATATTTGAAATATAATTCTTGGATTTGGAATTATGTCCAAATCAAATTTGGAAATGGTCGTTGTAAGTGCAGTTCGATGGCCGTTTATGGAAATCGACTGTACCGGCCTTGATAAAATTATTAAAAATATCAATAATTAGTGTAAAATCATAAGAAATGATTTGGAAAGAAATCGAATGAAAAATTCCATATTTGAAAAGATAAAAATAGATTTTTATCGAAATGAAAAATTGTGAACTAGAATTATAATCCAATTATTTTTAAATAAATAAATTGGATTTGAAATGGTTTTAAAAATAACCAGAATTCCATTATACGGATTGGATTGGATTTGAATCGAATTATCTTCAGAATATTTCGATACTGGATTCCGTGATTATACAAGCATTGTGGAGGAATTTTGTAGATATATATATGTCGTTTTTCCAATACGATGTTTGTTGAGTTCAGAATTTGATATTCAATATAAGCCGATATATTTTCTATTCAGAGTCTTGTATTTAATATCAAATGGGATTTTGGGTTTGTCGTGAACAGTGTCTTCAGTAACACTGTTCTTGAACCCCATGTGAAGAGAATAAATCTTTTAATTAAGATTGTTAGAGTTTCCAACTATATTTAATAATTGGAATAAAATGGAAAGTGAATTGGGTTTATCGTGAACAGTGTTTTTTAGCGACATTCATTCTTTAACCCGATTTACAGTGAAATGTGATTTGGAATTTATAAATCTTTTGTTATGATTTAAAGGAGATTATCCAAAGTAAAGTTTTCCAATTTAACATATTAAATTGGAATTGAATGGAATTCAATTTCGTAATAATCGAAGTGAGCTTCTGTAGAGGAAGACTGTTATTATATATGGAATTCAAAAGGCTTTGCCATTATTCCATTTATATTATCGGTTGGATATGGAAGTTCATATCGATTATATATATTGATTTGTATTCTGCGAAGATTCCATTGCTAATGGAATGTTATTTTGGATTATTCGTGAGCTGTGTTTTTAATGACATTAGTTCTTTAATCCAGTTAAAGATAAATCTTTAATTAGATATGAACGTGAAATGATAATTAATTTTACCGATAACACCGTGGTGTTAGATATGAAGTATTACCAGTTTTACTTCATGGATGAATAGGTTAGGATTGGGAAATTAAACAAATGATTACTTCGGTAAGGTTCGCTAATCCCGACTAGTTTGGATAAACCATAATTTGGTTTGAATTGATATCCAAAGGAAGATTAAAGAATAAACTTAAAGAATTTATCTTTAATAAAATTAATGGGAACCTTTCCCAAAGTATAAGAATATTTGAATGAAAGAATATTCTTAATTGGAATGAGGCGTAGGTTGTGTTTTTATAGCACTTGTTTATTACATACGCGAGTTATTTGGAAAGACCGGGTTTATCCCATTCTGAATTACTGATTCGACAATATGTCGAGAATGAAGACGGTGGTTGAAGACCGGAGGTCGTCACATCGTTTGGATGATTACTGATGTCTTGATTGGGCTGTACACCCAAGACGAGGTAATAAGTGGTGATCGTTCCATACGTACTTGGATATCGACCAGATAAGCGAGGGCCTCTCTCCTGTATTGGAAAAATATGGGACGAGGAATAAGGTACCTCCGGTTTCGTTCAGACCCAGAATGGACTTGTAAATGGATGTGTGTCTGACATCGGATTTCATTCTGTGTGATTGATAGACATCGGTTGCATAGCATGAATTGCCTGTGTGGCATGCTGAGATGCAAATGATCAAGGCTTCTGTTGAAAAGAAGAGTCTTATGGTTGATGATCAAAGCACGGATTTAATATAGCATAACTTTGTGTAGCGTTAATTCGCGATCCTCACACCCCGGTGAACCAGAAATGGGAGAGTACCTCAGGGAGGGCATGCGTTTCCTTCTAGCTAGGAGTGGTGTCAGCGTTTTGCAAGCCCTGACGTTTTACTTATGTGGATGATGGATAGCGAGGCGCCTCGGTTATTTCGGCCTCTGCGGAGCCGATGGATGGTCTTTATACAGACCAGATTGACGCCCCAAAGGGTAGGGAAACATAGTGTTCAGGCACTTTAATCCACTCCATGTGGACCGGCACTGACGATCCAAGGTGCAGTTGCGGCTGTTCCTGTAACACGGGCTAGAGCGTCTTGAAGTGGTAAGGACGATCCCTTGCCTTGGTTCATAGATGGAAATCCAACTTCCAATACGTGAAAATTGCGGTTTTGATTGTAGAGCCTAGTACTGGCGACATGATATATGGTACCCATGCCGTCTAGGATTGATACATTTATATTTGAAGTTGTTTTCATGCACTTTACACTATAATAGTATCAAAATGATTTGTTTTAAACGTACCAAGCATGTTTGGCTATTATAAGGGAAAACCCTAACCTCCGGCTTGCGTTGCATTGTGTGATGGGACCTGGGTCTTATAATAGCTTCATTTTTCCAAAAAGCATTGCGTTGTTTTTCTATATGCACTGGTATTCTTGGGAGGAAACTCGTTCCGTGTTATACGGCTTGGTCCCTTGATATATATGATTTTAAAGTAAAGTTTTAAATAACTATTTTAGTTCACCAATCACATGACTAGCCTGGAGTTTATTGTTTTAACTTAAACCCTGGGTGCCCCTATTTTCCACATGGGCAGCTAGTAGTTTTGGTTTTGCAGATTTATATTCACAGGATCCTGGGTTACAGCTGGAATGATATTCTGAAAGCTCAGTATCCGTGTATCTCCTTCAGTTGTGTTTTGTATTATTTTCCGCTGCATTGTAATTTGTAAATCTCTGATGTTTATCAAATGTATTTTATTTGTTCATACTCTGTATATTATTGTACTCTGATGTAAATTGCTGTAATAAGCAGTGAGATGTTCTTTTGTTTGTGTTCTGATTTTTCGTGTTCTCTATTCAATCCCGGCTTTCCTTTACAGGGAAGTTCGGGTCATTTCATTTAGGTATCAGAGCTTTGGTTCACAAAGCTCGAGAACAAGGCACATTAGAACCAAACAAAAGAATTTATCAGAGATTGGATTAGTAATATCCAATGAGAATGACTCGTTAGAGATGGGATCAGCAGTAACCTAGAATGAGTCCAAAGAGTGTTATTTTTAAGATAAAATTGAAGGTAAACTTTGTTTTGAAAATTTAAATATAATTATACGTATTTGATTATTTTATTTAAATTAAATTTGGACAATCGAGTATATGAGATTTTGCATATAAGCGTCATGAACGTATATTCGAAGTTTTAATATACTAGTTAGACATAGAATCACACTCTAGTCGCCTGGCGATGATTCTGATAATAATGCTGCAGCGTTATCAGTATTTATTTTGGAGTAACGAAGGTGGGATATCTATGTATTTCCAATTGACTGGTGTGAGAACCAAAACTAGATAGGATTTATTATTGTGGATTGGCATCAAAAACATGATATTTTGAATATGTATTAAAGTTATATGATTGAAAAATTAATCAACTAATTGATTGCTGGTTGTATTGTATGATTATTAGTTTGACTAAAAGAATTGTTGAAACCAATTTGTGAATGAAAGTTAAATTAGCCAAATGAGTCAAATATTGAACTGAATTGGAAAATTGTTTGAAATTTCATGCATATACATGTATATACATTGAACAGGTCATAGCAAGGAGGCTAGAGAAGAGGAATAAAATTGTATGCCCAACAAATAGGTATATTTTTACTAATTTATTTAGTTTGGATGATTTTATGAGCCGATTGGTTAGCCGCTTGCCTTTTTCTTTTTCTTTTTTAGATGAAAGGGCCTGTGTGGCGGTTTGGTGATTTTCCCGTGCTCCCCGTACAAAAGAGGTTATGGCGAAATTTTTCGAAAATTTAGGGTGTCAGCTAAATTTTGGAAAAATTAGAAATTCTTAGAAACTGAAAAGTTGAAGAATGAAAGCCAAACTTAAAGTTGAGTTGATTAGTTGAACAACTTTCAACTCCGTTCCTTTTCGAGGACGAAATGATTTTAAGTGGGGGAGATTGTAACAACCCGGAAAATCAGAACCAATTTAAAAATTTTATTTTGGCAATTTTAATGAATTTTGAATATTTAAAATGATTTATTATAAACAATAACGACGATAAATTTATTTTGAATAGAATTAGAACATATATATTTATTTGAATCGACGTTAGAATATAAATATTTATTTTAATTATAAAATAAATTGAAAATGGTGCGGTATTTTAAAAATTCGATTTCAAATTTCAATTGGATGTACAGGATTCAAAATAAACCGTATTTTAGCGAAACCAAAAATATTTGAATCAATTGGAAAATATCTTTCCAACGAATCCGAAAAATCCAAATTTCATAGCGGGAATAAAAAGTTATGCCCAGTTGAAGATTCAGAATAGTCACTATGGAAATATATAGCCCTTAAAAATAGCCATTTTGCAAACGACCTCCGTTTTGGACGAAACAACTTTTGTTGTAACCGGAATGTCAAATTATTGCTGATTCCAATTTTCATAATTTTTGGGATCAATATGTCAGCATGGCAAAAGAAAAAACGTTAGACCAATTTCAGTTGAATTTAATCGATTGGAAAATGGCCATTTTTCAAACAGACTCAGAATTCGATGAAATTACTTTTGGTAGGACCGTATCGTCAATACGAAGCTAGAAATAACTTTTCTGGAATTTTCAGAGTCAGTATGTTTAAGTTGAATATGTGAAGATTTATATTTTAATTTAAAGAAAAACTAAGCGAAAGAATCGAATTAGCTTACGATACATATCTCATTGTGTCCGGAATAGAAGTAATTAGCTACGGGCGACAGTCGGTGGGTTCAGTTTGGGGTTAGAATTAAAGGGTAACTTTTTGAAGATAATAAAATAAATAAATAAATATATATATATATAATTTATATACTCTCCCCGCCAACCCTAATCCCTTCAAAACAAAATTGAGCCCCCTATTTCAAAACCCGATCCCACTTCCACCCAGCCGCCGTTGCGCGCTCCTCCCCCCCCCCCCCCCCGGTCGCCACCAGATGCGCCGCCTCCCTGATGGAAATGCCACCTCCACTTCTCTTCTTCCTCTCCCTCTAATGAAGGACTCCGCGCCCCAAACCAGCATCCAACCCGTGGGCTCCAGCCACCGCAGAGGCCTGCCGCCACCTTGCACCGCCGTCCCAACGCCACCAGAGGTCGTCGCTCCTCCTACGACTGTAGGACCCCTCCTTCGCTGGAAACGTGAAAAGGTAATTTAATTACTTAGTTTTTAATTTATTAAGTGTAGTTAGTAATGAAGATTTTAATTTCAGTTTTATATATAGATAAGTATTGATTTATATTAAATTTTTATATATGATTTTTATTTAATAAAAATACGATTTTTATTTGATAAAAAATCGATTTTTATTTAATAAAAATACGATCTTTATTTAATAAAAATATGTTTTTTCGTTAATAAAGATATGATTTTTAGCTAACGAAAAACATGGTTTTTAGCTAAGTAAAAAACGAGATTTTTAAATGGAGAAAGACAAGATTTTTTAAATGTAGAAAGACATGGTTTTTAAATATACAAAGATTATATTTTTGTATAAGGAAAGAGAGATTTTTATAAATAGAAAAGATTTGATTTTTATTCGTAGAAAGATTAGATTTTTTTCGGTACAAAGATTAGTTTTTTTCAATATAAAAATTCGAATTATATATATATGAAGTTGAAATAAATATGATTTTTATTTATTGGAATGAAGCAATAAAGATATGATTTTTATTATATATTTATATATATGGCGAGGTAAAAATATGATTTTTAATATATAAACATCATATTAAAAATGTGATTTTTAATATGAACAGCGTAGGAAAGACTGCGTTGGATATCGGGCCAAACCATGCTATTCAGAAATGAAAAGGTGGAGTGGATCCCAAAGGTGAGAACTCCTCACTATAATTTTCTTTATACAGTTATTTATTTTATAACTGCATGTATATGAACTATTCCCCATCGTCCACAGACCATGGATGACTTGTTTGTTTGATTGTGTTGTGAAAATTGTTTGTGATATGAAATGGGATGTATAAAATATTCATGTGTCGAATAAAATATTTTATCCGTAGAAATATAATTTTTAACGTGTATGTGAATAAAATAAACATTCATTTACAAATCGGACGATTTGTTTATGTACACACATTTGACTGATAGGATTGGGAAGATAAATTTTACACGTCGCCCAATTGCACAAATAAAATCTATCTTTGTGGATTGAAACCTCACACGGGTGTTGGGATGATATTTAACGTACACTAATCCCAACTGTTTAGTTGTATGTTAATCGATTGGTTGACAGACTATTGTAAGCGTTAAATATCTATATTTAATGCTTATACAGTGTAGAATACACTCTGGATGATGGATGATTGTTGATTATGGTTGTTATATAAGTGTGTTGTATGAAATCCATATAAACAACATTATATGGTAATTGACTGTGTCTGATTACAATTCAGAATGAACGAATATTTTAAAATAACGAATATTTTAAAATAATGAATATTTTAAAATAATATTCAGAAAAGAATCAAAATATGATTTTGATGTCCGATTTGGGATGGACACGGATATATTTAAATATATAAAGTCGTGTTGATTAATTTAACGCCATTTTGACGTGAACGATATTTATATTGATTTTATTCATTTTAATAATGAATATTGAAAAGGAATTGATTTCAAATCTAGTGTTTTGAAAATATTACCATTTATATATTTATGATATGGAATATTCAATTTTGATTTGAAATAGAATATGAATTTAAAATCGTTTTGAAACCGAATTTAAAATGATTTATAAAATACGTTTTAAATGGAAATCGACAAAATATGTATTATATATATATATATTATATATAATGTAATGGCCTGAATAGAACGCGCCGCGCTGCGGCAGTTCGCGAATTTCAACCATTGACTTTGAATGGACATTACGGGAGATCCGACCGTCAGATTCTCCTAAACCTGGAACTGTTGGGTTCGTATCGAAAAGAGCTTTCTAACGAATATTAGAGATTTGAAATCTAACGGTTGGATTTGGAATTATGTTCAAATTAAATTTGGAAAAGGTCGTTGTAAGTGCAGTTCGATGGCCGTTTATGGAAATCGACTGTACGGGCCTTGATAAAATTATTAAAAATATCAATAATTAGTGTAAAATCATAAGAAATGATTTAGAAAGTATTGGGATGAAAAATTCAATATTTGAAAAGATAGAAATAGATTTTTATCGAAATGAACTAGTTATGAACTAGAATTATAATCCAATTATTTTTAAATAAATAAATTGGATTTGAAATTGTTTTTAAAAATAGCCAGAATTTCCAATATATGAATTGGAATGGATTTGAACCGAAATTATCAAATATTTCGATATTGGATTCTGTGATTATACAGGCATTGTGGAGGAATTTGGAAGATATATATATC
The DNA here is from genome assembly GCA_030737875.1 of Allium sativum. NCBI lineage: Eukaryota > Viridiplantae > Streptophyta > Magnoliopsida > Asparagales > Amaryllidaceae > Allium > Allium sativum. Next base: position 230,018,690 of record CM060918.1, read on the forward strand.
GTTATTCCAATACGATGTTTGTTGAGTTCAGAATTTGATATTGAATATAAGACGATATATTTTCTATTCAGAGTCTTGTATTTAATGTCAAATGGGATTTTGGGTTTGTCGTGAATGGTGTCTTCAGTAACACTGTTCTTGAACCCCATGTGAAGAGAATAAATCTTTTAATTAAGATTGTTAGAGTTTCCAATTATATGTAATAACTGGAATAAAATGGAATGTGAATTGGGTTTATCGTGAACTGTGTTTTTAAGCTACATTTGTTCTTTAACCCGATTTACAGTGAAATGTGATTTGGAATTTATAAAACTTTTGGTAAGATTTTAAGGAGATTTTCCAAAGTAAAGTTTTCCAATTTAACATATTAAATTGGAATTGAATGGAATTCGATTTGGTAGTAATCGAAGTGAGCTTCTGTAGAGGAAGACTGTTAATATATATGGAATTTAAAAGGCTTTGCCGTTATTCCATTTATATTATCGGTTGGATATGGAAGTTCACATCGATTATATATATATATATATTGATTTATATTCTGCGAAGATTCCATTGTTAATGGAATGTGATTTAGGGTTTATCGTGAGCTGTGTTTTAAAAGACATTAGTTCTTTAACCTAGTTAAAGATAAGATTAATTTCTTAACTTTGAATAATCATTAAGTAATGATTTTTGGAAATTAAAACCAAATTAGAGTTTTAATGAATCTTTAAATAGATTGAAAGGTGAATTTGATAATTAAAATTATCAAATTCAAGAAGTGATCGAGAATGGAGTATCACCAGTTTTGCTCCAAGCGATAGTTAAATCTTTAATTAGATTTGAACGTGAAATGGTAATTAATTTTACCGATAACACCGTGGTGCTAGATATGAAGTATTACCAGTTTTACTTCATAGGATGAATAAGTTGGGGTTGGGAAATTAAAAAAATGATTAATTCAGTAAGGTTTGCTAATCCCGACTAGTTTGGATAAACCATAATTTGGTTTGAATAGATATCCAAAGGAAGATTAAAGAATAAATTTAAAGAATTTATCTGTAATAAAATTAATGGGAACCTTTCCCAAAGTATAAGAATATTTGAATGAAAGAATATTCTGAATTGGAATGAGGCGTATGTTGTGTTTTTATAGCATTTGTTTATTATATACGCGAGTTATTCGGGAAGACCGGATTTATCCCATTCTGAATAACTTATTTGACGATATGTCGAGGATGAAGACGGTGGTTGAAGACCGGAGGTCATTGCATCATTTGGATGATTACTGATGTCTTGATTGGGCTGTACACCCAAGACGATGTAATAAGTGGTGATCGTTCTAGACGTACTTGGAGATCACCAGATATGCGAGAGCCTCTCTCCTGTATTAGACATATGGGACGAGGAATAAGGTGCCTTCGGTTTCGTTCAGACGCAGAACGAACTTGTAGATGGATGTGTGTCTGACATCGGATTTCATTCTGTGTGATTGATAGACATCGATTGCATAACATGAATTGCCTGTATGGCATGCTGAGATGCAAATGACCAAGGCATCTATTAAAAAGCAGATTCTTGTGGTTGATGGTCAAAGCACGGCTTTAATATAGCATAGCTTTGTGTAATGTTAACTCGCGAGCCTCACACCCCGGTGTGAACCAGAAAAGGGAGAGGACCTCGGGGAGGGCATGCATTTCCTTCTAGCTTGGAGTGGTGTTAGCGTTTTGCAAGCCCTAACATTTTACTTATGTGGATGATGGATAGCGAGGCACCTCGGTTATTTCGGTCTCTGCGGAGCCAATGGATGGTCTTTATACAGACCAGATTGACGCCCCATAGGGCGGGGAAATGTAGTGTTCAAGCATTTTAATCCACTCCATGTGGACCGGCCTTGACGATCCAAGGTGCAGTTGCGGCAGTTCCTGAGACACGGGCTAGAGCGTATCGAAGCGGTAAGGGTGATTCCTTGCCTTGGGTCATAGATGGAAATCCAACTTCCAATACGTGACAATTGCGGTTTTGATTGTAGAGCCTAGTATTGGTGACATTATATATGGTACCCATGCCGTCTAGGTTTGATACATTTATATTTGAAGTTTTTTTCATACACTTTACACTATAATAGTATCAAAATGATTTGTTTTAAACGTACCAAGCATGTTTGGCTATTATAAGGTAAAACCCTATCCTTCGGCTTGCGTTGCATTATGTGATGGGACTTGGGTCTTATAATAGCTTCATTTTTCCAAAAAGCATTACGCTGTTTTGCTATATGCACTGGCATTCTTAGGAGGAAACCCGTTTCATGTTATACGGCGTGGTCCCTTGATATATATGATTTTAAAGTAAAGTTTTAAATAACTATTTTAGTTCTCACACCAGTCACATGACTGACATGGAGTTTATTGTTTTAACCTAAACTCTGGGTGCCCCTATTTTCCACATGGGCAGCTAGTAGTTTTGGTTTTGCAGATTTATATTCACAGGATCCTGGTTTACAGCTGGAATGATATTCGGAAAGCTCTGTATCCGTGTATCTCCTTTAGTTATGTTTTGTATTATTTTCCGCTGCATTGTAATTTGTAAATATCTGATGTTTATCAAATGTATTTTATTTGTTCATACTTTGTATATTCTTGTATTCTGATGCAAATTGTTGTAATAAGCAATGAAATGTTCTTCTATTTGTATTCTGATTTGTCGTGTTCTCTATTCAATCCGAGCTTTCCTTTACGGGGAAGTTCAGGTCGTTTCAAAATTTTTATAATTTGACTTTATTCATGAACATTAAAAGTCCTCCCAATCACCGTACTTAAGTAATTCAAAATTTTAAGAAAATGTTCTTCATAGTTGGTGCGTTTAAACAGAATTTGAATTTACATTGATGCCCTTGCAAAATTAATACCCAACGATGGATAATTTTGTCATTTTTAGCCCATGTTTCCCATCGGTCATGAAAGCCCTTTCGTTTACTTTACTGTCATGCTCTTCTTCTTTTTTCTGCTCTTATTGATTATAATTTAAGTGAATCTTCTATCAACACTTATTCTGAAACTCCAAGTTTTCTGCACTTCTCGAAAGGTAATATGTTGATGTTCAAATCAAGAATAAATTTATTCTTTTCATGATTGGGTTTTCCTTTGATTGATGTCTTTGTTTTGTAGAAGGTGCATGGTGAAATGATAATTTATAAAACTAACATGTGAAGTCAAAATGCAGCAATTAGAATGAGGCGTTTAACAAAAGTTGAGCTATGGAAATTGCTTAGAGAGAAACTGCATAGATGATACCAGATAGTGTGTTGTTGACAATTCCTTGATTTTCATGATTGCAAGCATCTTGTTCATGTGTAATTTCAGGTAACTACTGAGTAACTATGGTCGATATTCTTATGTTTCATACCCACATATATCATTTTTCAGAGGCATCTTTTATGTTTTTGCGATTGAAAAAATACATGATTGCTTCACAAAAACTTCTTCCTTCATTCCATACAATAAAGTAACTAAATTTGATGTTGACTATCTTATAATTTGTCTATATGTTAATTGTGTATTTTGAAATATCAAGTAGAATTTTATTATTTAATGCATAAAATAATTATAAACTGCTATAAATTACTTTGACTTGAGGCTTTTGAATTTAAAAATACAGCCATATCCCTGAATATAAGAAGATAACCAATTTGATTACATTTTGGCCATATATTTTACCAACATTTTCCTGCATTGTCCTCATTTGTTATGAAAAGAAATGTATGCTTTTGTGGATTTCCAAAGATGTATATTTTCAGCATCTACTTCTGTAAACTGAAGTGGTTTAGTTAGTGCTTTTGACATTTCCAAACAGAAGTCGGAACAAATTTTCCTACCTTCAGAAAGATGGGGACTGTTACATGTTCATTAATTCTTCTGCTTATGCATTTCCTATCAATTTTATCTACTTTTTTTTAAATCTATGTATCTATGTGGATAATGCCCAGAATTGATATATGAATCCATACGAATTAAATCCATGACTTATATCCTGCAACTATTCCATTACCGGAATCGAATGCACATACTGTTTACCCATATATTCCTTGATATTTTCATTAACTTTTCTTTATTCTTGAAATTTTAATAAAATTTTGTATGTTAGCATAAGCACATTTGGAAGTTATTTCTGTTGCAAGTGAGTATGTCTTCAGAAATGAACAAAAAAAAGTATTCATTCAATTTTGATATTCCGTTGTTATCAAGTATTTTTTTCGGAAGCAAATATTACAACATGCTAAAACAAAGCAGTGCATGCAGATTGCACACACTACAAATCGGAATCTGAGATTTTTAGAAAACTTTGAGCTCTAGGAATTCCTTTAATGGATTCCACATTTTTAGATCAGAATTTGAGGGATTCTCCTCCTCCCTCTAATTGTAACCCTAATCCTTCTCTCTCTTCTCCCAGTCCTAAAGATAAACCACCTGATGTAGACTCAGAGTGGTTTCAAACCGTCAAATCCAAAAAATGAAACCCTCCTTTTGCCAAAATCAATAGGCAGTCCAATGTTTCCAACAATTCCCGTGTGAATTCTTGTCAAAATCAATGGGATAAGATTCAGAATGGCAAGAATCAAAATACTTAGAATCAAATCAAGAATTCGCTGTGGAATAAATCATTTAATTGCGAGGGAACAAACGTTTTTGCTAATCAAAAGGTTAGTAGACCATCATCAACATGGACAAATATGGTTAAAAATGGTGCATCTCTTTTAATTTTGTTCTTGAATATATTTCTCCAATGAGAATTGGAGAAAAGAAGATAGTAGTGGTGAAAGAAGAAGCAAATAACCGAACTATCAAGAAATGGAGTAATTCTATTGTGGCATATGTGGTGGGACCAAGACCATATTATCATCATTTCAGAAATTTCATGGAATAAACATTGTATCCAACAGGTTTCTTTGAAATCTTTACTAGAGATAACGAATTTTTATTAACAGGTTCTCAAATAATTCTGATTTCGAAAAAGTTATTGGGGGGGAGGGGGGTGGGGTTCTTTATTGGTGGAAAATTGATTATTTTAAAGAGATGGAATAAGAGAATGATTCTTGATAGGGATGTTATATCCACTATGCCAATCTGGATCCGCTTACCAGAATTGAATCTACAACTCTGGGATAAAGAAATCTTTAGCGCAATAGCAAGTCTAGTACGAATCCCATCAAAATTAGATAAACCAACTGCTAAAGAGACTAGACTTAGCTATATGCATATTTTAGGTGAAATAAAAACAGATTCAGATCTGTCGAATGAAGCCCACATAACATTACATGATGGGGAATCAATCATTTAGCCTATTACCTATGAAGATATACCTCCAAGATGTTCGAAATGCATTTGTTTCGGGCATATTACTGAAAAATGTCCTACAAAACAGGTTTAGCAAGAACAGATTACTCAAAAAGAGGATATTGCAAACAACAGTGCAGAAAATAGTGCAGAAAGACAAGGCTCGATTAGCCTTGATCCTAAGATTGAAAATATTGCAATTGTTCAAGAAGAATCAGTGCAAATGGAAGAAGTTATTGCTGAATAAAATCAAAATTTGAATGTTGAAAATAAAAATCCTTCAAATATCAGTGAAAAATATCAAGAAACATTTCTGAGAATACAGTTTTCTTTGAGAAATTCAAGAATTCTTCAGTTTCAACTAAAATGGATCTTTCTAGTAAAGATAATGCCTGAAATGAAAACAACAATTTCGAAAAAATTGATTTAGCCAAAGACACAACTGAGCAAAACTCTGTCTCGGCTGAGTCCGCAGTGTCTGATGGCAATGTCAATGCAACACAAGTAGATAAACTGAATTCTACAGAGGATAAAGTTTCATAGTTCATGAGTCAACTCCCCCTGAAATCTGACACAAGTATTATTACAGACCAAACTTTGGAAGAAAACAAATTAAATCCTAAAACTACTTGTCTCGAGAACACTGGGTTGAATCAGGTCTCCAATGAGAAGTAGGATAAAATCATTGAGAATACTGCACGCTTATTCTCTACTGCCTAATCTCCTGCAAAAAAAAAAAAAAAAAAAAACACAAATCAGAGAAGTATGCAGGAAATAGTTGAAAATAACTCAAATAAAATTCCATCTAAGAAAAAATTCAAATAAAAGTATATAGTTAAGAATCCAGACTAGGAGGATCATCTGAAAACAAATTCTAAAAAGTGTAAAAGGAAGGGTATAAAGATTTCAGATCATATTGAAGTGTATGATGATGATGATACTGGAGATACAGAATCCATAGAGGAAGATGTTAGTCCTGAAGATTCAGGACAAGAGCATTAAACTTTATTATATCCTTCATATTATATATATATGTTCTTTTATATATATATATTTTCAATGAATATTATTTCATTGTAATGTTAGGGGTTTTAATTCCCCTAAAAGAAAATTAGATTTTTCTAATCTTATTGCTTCTAATAAACGAAGTATATTTGGTATATTGGAACAAAAGATGGGTAATTCTAGTATTAGTGAGTTTCACATGAGTTATATGACTAATTGGGGTATTACTGATAATAATATTACAGATGACAAAGGTAGGATTATTGATTTGGGATAATTCAGTTTGGGATTTATCTAAACACTTTATTAATCACCAATATATCCATTGTATTTTTAAAAATAAAGGTGGTTTAATTGTTAATGTGACTTTTGTTTATGCTTACAATATTGAAAAAGATAGAATTATTCTCTGGAATCACCTTGAGCTGTTAAATAAAACAATCAAATCCCCCTGGATTATCTTAGGTGATTTTAATACTATCATTAGGGCTTCAGAAAAGAGAGGTGGTAATAATATTCCTCTTCAAAAATTAGAGAATTTTCTAATTTTATTTACAAAACTGGCTTGATTGAACCTGTTCTAAAGGGTAATAAATATACATGGAAATATGGGGAACTTAGAAATATCCATTGTAAATTGGATAAAGTGCTCCTAGATCACTCTTCCACTGAATTTTTTCCTAATTTTTCTTGTCAGAAACTTCCTCAAGCAACTAGTGATCATACCCCAACTCAAGTGTTTTTTGGTTCCAAGCCTAATGATAATTTCAATTTCCCTTTTAGGTATAAAAATGGTTGGGCTCTTGATAATGATTATAAATCTGTTGTTCAAAGTTGCTTTAACAACAATTCTGTTTATGGTACTGCACAATATAAACTGAAGCAGTTATTAACTAATGCCAAGAACAATTTAAAAAAAATGGAACAATAGTAAAAATGTGAACTACATCTCTGCTACTAGATTGGAATGTAAAAATCTTCAAAATATTATTGATTTTGACAATTCTGATAGAGATATTGTCAATAATTTCTTTCAGATGTAGAAAAAACTTAATGATGCTCTTCATATTGAAATAGTTAACCTCAGACAAAAGTCAAAGGTTGACTGACTTTCAAAGGGTGACACATGTAGTAAATTCTTTTATGCCAAAATGTCTAGCAGGAAGCATAGGAATGACATTGGTAAAATTATAAATAGTAAAGGTGAAACTGTAAATGATGTAGCTCAGCTTAAAAAGGAAGCCATTGATTAATTTACTGATTTATACAACATTAAGGATAGAGATATTAATTTCCCTAGAATTTGCCCAAAATTTATTTTAAATAATAGTTGTTCTGAAATTCTTCTTGATCCTGTGTTAACGCTTGATATTAAGAATATTATATTTAATGCCAATGAAGATAAAAGCCCTGGGCCTGATGGTTTTAGTGCTAAATTTTTCAAAATGCACTGGGATGATAATAAGAATATGATTTTTGATGCTGTGAATGAATTTTTTCTTTCTGGTAAAATTCTGAAAAATTTGAATCATACTTTCATCACTTTAATTCCAAAGATTAAAGTGCCAAATTACTTAAGTGATTACGGGCCTGTTGCTTGCTGTAATTTTATTTATAAAATGCCAATATTTTAAACAACAGAATACAAATTTTTTTGCAGTATATTATATTTAAAAATCACAGTGCTTTTATACCTGGGAGACCTATTAGCGAAAACACTTTACTTGCACATGAGATGCTTAGAAACTTTAATCATGGGTCTAAAAACAAGATGTGCATTAAAAATGATTTACATAAAGCTTTTGACAAGATTAATAGGAAATTTATCATTCATGTTATGAAACAATTTGGATTTGATATCAAGTTTTGTTCTCTGGTTGAAGAATGCATTTCTAATGTTACATTTTCTATTCTCATTAGTGGTTCTCCCAGTGGTTTTATAAAAAGAAATAGGGGCATAAGGCAAGGGGATCCATTATCCCCTTATTTATTTACTCTTGCTGTGGAATATCTCTCTTATCAAATCAATTTAGAGATTTTATCCAAAAATATAAAGTTTATCAATAGAATTACTCCTTTTTTGTCATATTCTATATGCTGATGACTTTCTTATTTTTCTAAATGAAGATATGGATAATGCTATTACTATAAAAAAATATTTTCATAAATGTGGAGTTATATGCTGGGTTAAAGATAAATGAAAGCAAGAGTAAAATTTATTTTAGTAATCATTGCAAGGATAAGAAAAGGAATCTTAATTTTCTTAATTTCCAAGAGGGCAAACTTCCAGTTAAATATTCAGGTCTTCCTCTTAGTGCTAATCAGATTAAAGACAAAGATTGCACACAGCTTCAAGAGATTATTCAAAGCAAACTAGATACTTGGTCCATCAAATTTCTGTCTATAGCTGGAAGAATTGAGCTCACTCATATTGTTATTACTGCTATTATTATGTATTGAATGCAGTCTCATAATATTCTTATCCAAACCATAGAAAAAATTGAGAGGATCTGTGCAAATTCTATTTGGAATGGTAAATATCATAAGGTTGCTTGGAATGTCATCACAAAATCAAAAGAACATGGAGGTTTAGGCCTTAGGAATTTTAGAGACAATAATGAAGCCTGCAATCTCAAATTGTTCTAAAAATTTATAGAGGGGAATGTCTATGGGCTAAATGGATGAAAGAAAAATATGTTAAAAATAAGAATTTTTGGACTATGCCTATTGAGAATCACAATTCCCATACTTGGAAAAGAATTTTAAAATCTAGGGATATTGGGAAAAAAATTATTTCTAGAAAGTTCAAGGATGGCAAGAACACAAGCTTATGGTTTGATCCTTGGATAAACAATAAATCTATTGTGGAATTAATGGGATGGAATAATCTTTGTATTTTTGGTGGAGCAGACAAAAATGTTTCTCATATTATTGAAAATAATGTTTGGAAACCTGAGAATCATGAAGCTACTCATATATATAAGTCTGCTATAAATAAAATTGAAATAGATAATAATATTGAGAAGGATTGTTGGATTTGGAATTTATCATATAAGGAGAAATTCTCATTCAAGAATACTTGGAATTACGTCAAAACTAATGAGAGTGAGGTAAATTGGCATCAAATTGTTTGGAAAAATTCAAATTGTCCTAAGATGCTGCACATATTTTGCTATCATGAACAAGTTACCAATAGGGGACAGATGTTCTAAATGGAGCATAAAGGAGATTTCAAAATGTTTTCTTTGCAAAGAGGATATGGAAGATACAAATCATTTATTTTTCAACTGTGCATATTCTATGACAATATGGTTTATTGCGAAGAGAAAACTCAAGCTTGATCCTAAATTCAACATTAAAAATATTAGGGATAGCATTGACTATTTCATACAGACTTTTAGAGGCAAAAAGGACATCATGAACAAAGCTTGTGCGATTTTAACTACTGTTATCTATTCACTGTGGAAATAATTCACAATAACAAAGAGACTGACTGCTTCCAATTACGGAGACAAATTGAAACAGATTGCAGCATTATTCTCCTCAAGGTCACCAAAAATACCAACAATCAGTGTAACAATATTAATACTTGTGATCTAGACAACTATGAAAATAGAGCTGAAGCATACTTACAAGGAGGCAAATATCCTATTGAAATTTCAAAGGGTAGAATCACTTACAACAATTCCAGCAACCTTGAAAGGCACTGGATGGCAGATGCTAATAACCTAACATCAGGCTCCCTCCTTGAAGACACAAGCTCATCCAAGCATACATTGACACTCCTGTAAAGGAGAGTAATAACACTGTTAATAATATCATTAATAATACTGCTTAGAACGTTTTATCTGTTCAAATTATACCTGATATGCGCAGGCTTGATAAAGGTGTCCCCAACAGTGTTCCTGATGTCAGATGCACAGAAGTTACAGCTTCGCCAATTGCATATACCCAGAAAGGCACTGGATGGCTGCTGAGAACTCCAATCCATCAGACTCCCTTCTTGGAGGTCCAATAAACAGATTTCTTTCCAAATCTGTAAAGGGAAGTATGATTAATAGTTTAGATAGCGATTTTAAATATTTAAAGACTAAAATTGATAACCAAAAATTACCTGTGCAATACAGATTGGAAGAAAAGACCTCCAACAGTGTCCCTGATGGCAGATTTGTAGAAAAGCAGCTTGGAGCATTAAAGACATAGACGAGCGAAGAATTGACAAAAATCACCATGTTAGCAAGCTCAACAACAAAAAACACCACTTATCTTGTTGGTGCATGGGAGCTTGTTGTACATCTAATAGCAAAGATCCTGTAACTCCAAGGATTGAAGCCGATCGAAAGCTATATGAAGGCAATAAGATGGACAACGAGGACAAGCCAATCAACTGGAAACCACCGTAGGGTTTCTAGCCTCTAGACCTCGTCAATCTGAAGTACTAGTGAGAAGATTCGAGTAGCTTTTATTATTCTTTTTCAATAAATTTTTCAAAAAAAAAAAGGCAGCGCATGGAACATAAATTTGAATCTATCCTACATATTTATCTTTTATTATTCTTTTTCATTAATTTTTTTTTCTTAAATTGACAAAGTTTCCTTTCACTTCCCAAAGGTTAACTTCTTTTTCTGTAAAAAAACAAAAAAACTAATAATCCAAGCGTGTTTACTTAATAGTTATTATGTGCAATTATTTATACTATGATATTCTTATTATAATAATTCTAATTTACATACTATTTACTTTTTCAACTACGAGCATGTAAGTCATTAAAGCTCCAACAATTTGCAAGTATGGAACGTAAGAAAACGCAGGGAATAAGGCATTGGGATGAGCAATGCACTGGAGAGTAAAGGAACAACGAAAGGGAGTGTGCGTTCTGCATATAAAGTGTAATGAGGGAACTGGGAACAGAGCCAAGAATAGAAAAAGCACTAAAATCGGGTTAAGAGATCCCAAGTAGAGCATGCGTATAACTACGTTTATATGGGTTGCATCCCATAATCTTCAATATTCTTTGCTTTTTCAGCTGTCATATTCTTTTTCGCTGGGAGCGTAAATGAGGGATTCAGTCCATAATTTTCAACTTACCTCTTATAGGCTTAATGTTCTTAGGTTTTTCAACTTACCTCTTATAAATGATTACTGTTACACGATGGTGATTTGAATTGAGTCTTGGTCGGAAGAATAACCATTTTTTCTTTTTCCGTTTCTTTTCGTTTTTTACTGCACATGTAAAAAAAATGGTTGGCTGTTATACCTATGTTTAAATATACACACAAAAAGCTGTATTACGTTTTCAATTTTGATAATAAGAAAAAGAAGAGCCTCTTGCATGATGTCTTCAGCCAAATTTATGTGTCTCGAATCTCATTTCTCTTTCATTCATATCAATCTGTTATGGTGTCAGAGCATTTCTAACAGAATTGAATAATTCCTGCGTCTTTTTGTTTCCAGATCTCCTTTTATTTCCTTTCTAAAAATGCCATCATCTGAAGAAAACAACTCACAAGCCCTAGATCCGAATATGTTTTTTTTCATCATTCAAATAATCCTCATAATGTTTTGACAACACAGAAATTAACTGATACAAATTACTACCACTAGAAGAGATCTGTTGAGATATCTCTCAGAGCAAAGAACAAGCTGAATTTCATCAGAGGAAATTATCAGAAAACAATCGCATCTTCACCCTTGTATTCTCAATGGGAACGATGTAACAATATGATGATGGCATGGCTATTTCATTCTGTGGACAAGGATATTGAGGAAACTTTGGTATATTGTGATACAACTGATCAAGTATGGAACGATCTGCAAATGCCAAGCTGTGCTCCAATTTTTCAGGTACAAAAAGAATTGTTTACAGTTTCTCAAGGGAATCTTGTGTTAGTGCATATTTTACGAAATTTAAGAAGTTATGGAATGAGTATATTTTGCTTGTTGAAATGCCAAGTTGTAGTTCAGGTGGAACAATTGGATCTATACCTCAATTTCTCTATAATCAACAAGTTGTTCAGTTTTTAGTTGGATTGAATGATGCTTACAGCCCTGTCAGATCTAATATCTTGATGACGAAACCAACACCTCATATAAATGAGACTTATCAACTTGTTTTACAAAATGAAAAACAGAGGGAATTAAAATCATATTTCGATCTTGGAAGTGATTCCACTATTTTGAATGCTTAGCAGAAGAGTAGTTTTGGCTCTGGTAGAGGCAGTTCAGGTAATGTAAGAGGAGGACAATCGAATTATAGAGGAGGAGGCAGGGGAAATGATAAAAAGAACCATGAATTTTTGTGATAGTTGTAAAATTCCAGGACATAACATTGAAAGGTGCTTCAAAATTCATGGATATCCACCTCAAAATGACAAGGACATGACACAAAATCCACAAAAAGATCAGCAGAGAGGATCAACTTTCAATGCTAATGGATCAACAGTAAGAGATGATGTTCGATATGAACCTCTTAATCCTTCATTGAATTTTGAATCAGTGCTACCAAGGAACAATATAGTAAACTGATTGCATTGCTTAGCAAAAATGAAATTTCAGAATCAGTGTCATACAGAGGAAGTATGATGGCAGGTATAAATTTCAGTTTAGCTGCACATATCAATTCACATAGATGAGTGATAAATACTGGAGCAACACACCATATTACTCCACATTTATCATTATTTAAGATATCATAAAGAGGTGACTAAGACATATTATGTAACTATGCCTAATGGAAGTAAGAGAAATCAAACATGTTGGGAGAGTGCTTTTACATGACAATCTTGTTATTGAAGATGTGCTGCATGTTCCTGAATTTTCTTTTAACTTACTATCAGCCTCACATCTTACAAAAACCCTTAATATCAGTTCGTTATTCACATCTACTTAATGTTTCATTGTCCAGGACAATTCAATGAACACATCTCGAGTTCTTGTTAAGCATCAAAAAGGACTTTACCTCACTACTTTTCATACAGACTTGGAACACAATAAAGACACTATAAAACAAGTTGCTATCTTTTTTAATGATGATTTAGAACTTTGGCATTTAAGACTAGGGCATATTCCATATAGTCAAATGCATAGATTGCCTTTTGTTAGAAACATTAATTATACTGAATTTCCTTTGTGTATTGTTTGTCCACAATCAAGACAACAAAGAAAGACTTTCCCTGTAAGTTCTATTAAAAGTGCTTTTTCTTTTCAAACGATACGTGTTGATATTTGTAGCCATACTCTATTACCACTTATAATGGATATAGATTTTTCTTGACTGTGGTAGATGATTATACAAGGACTACACGGACACATTTGTTGTCAGATAAAAGCAATGCTTTCCATATTTTGCAAGCTTTTATTGCCTTTGTTGAAAAACAATTTGACACAGTTGTTAAGATCATAAGAACAGATAATGGAGGAGAGTTTTGCAGCTATGTTGCTAAAGATTATTATGATAAGAAAGGTATTTTGCATCAGCTTACATTTGTGGGAACACCTCAGCAAAATGGTGTGGTAGAGAGAAAGCACCAGCACTTGTTGGAAACAGCAAGAGCTTTACTGTTTTAATCCAAATTGCCACACACATGCTGGGGAGAATCTATATTACATGCCATTTATCTGATTCACGGATATCCTTTAATCTCTTTAAAATTCAAAACTCCTTTCGAAATGTTATATCATTCATTACCAGATTATCCTAATTTGAAACCCTTTGGTTTGTCTTTATTTTGCTGCCACTGCCCAGGCATATACAAAGAAGTTTGATCCAAGAAGCCATTTGTGTATATTTCTTGGATATTCATCAGGAGTAAAAGGGTATGGAGTGTTGAGTTTGGAGAAAAACAAAGTTTTTATTAGCAGACATTATTTTTCATGAGAGGATTTGTCCTTTACAACTCCAAAAGGTGGATGAAGGTATTGATACAATACTGCCAACTGTACATCCATATACTCAGTTAGAAGAAGAATTTACACGTACACTAAATAATTTTGATAACAATCTAGGGTCTACACCTTTATCTTCAATGTCTTTACCAATGCAAGATAGTGATGTCTCACCAGTTGTTTCTGACAATGACTTGTCAGCCACAATGCTACCAGTACCAAATAATGGCACATCATCTACAGTTGAGCCGATTAGGCATTCAACAAGGACACAATAAGCACCTTTATGCTTGCAAGATTATGTGTGTAATTACACAGTGCCAGTAGAGCAATTTCCTCTCATTTATGGTTTTCTTTCTTCATTAGTTGCACCAACTATACATACTGATTCAATTGATACCAAATTCGCATCAATTGAAGAGCCTAAAAATTATTTGCAAGCTTGTAAACACCCCTGGTGGATTGAAGCTATGCAGAAGGAGATACAAGCATTAAAAATAACAATACTTGGGAATATGTACCGCTACTTGCAGCGAAAAGAGCCATAAGTTGTCGATGGGTCTACAAAGTTAAACTCAAATATGATGGCACCATTGAGAGATTCAAAGCACGACTAGTGGCCAAGGGTACACACAAAAATATGGAGTGGAGTATGAGGAGACATTTTCTCGCATGGTGCGAATTACAACCATTAGAACACTATTAGCCTTGGTAGTCAATAAGGGGTGGAATGTTTTTCAACTAGATGTGGATAATGTGTTTCTTCATGGTGATTTAATTGAAGAGGTACATGACAATTGCATGAAGGTATTCATAATCCTTTAAATCATGTTTGTAAACTAAAAAAGCATTATATGGCCTAAAGCAATCCTCGAGGGAGTGGTATCAGAAATAAACTTCTACTCTCAAATCTATTGATTTTGTGCAGTCCAAAATTGACCCCTCTTTATTTCTTAAAGCTACAGGAAATGATTTTGTGATTGTAGCAGTCTACATTGATGACATATTAGTCACAGGAACAAACGAGAATATGATTCAGCATCTCAAGGATACTCTGCATTCACAGTTCAGCATTAAAGACCTGGGAAGGCTGAATTACTTCTTGGGTATGAAAGTGATATACTTAAACAATGGCATGTTGTTGACATAGCAAAAGTTTGCTTCTGAAATGTTGCAGGATGCAAATCAGACAAAATCTTCTTCCTACGTAACACCTTTGCCATTGAATTTCAAACGTACCAGTGATGATTCAAGTGCTTTACTGAAAGACCCAGTTTACTACAGAAGTCTTATAGGGAAACTCGATTATCTTACAAATACTCATCCAGATCTTTCATTCTCAAAGCAAAATTTGAGTCAGTTCCTTCAAAACCCTAAAGAATCTCATCTTCAAGCTCTTATACATGTTGTAAGATATTTTCAAAGCACTCTTTCATATGGAATTTTGTTTCAACTTGGAGATACTCTCACATTGCAAGCATTTTTAGATTCTAATTGGGCAGCATGCCCAATGAGTCGAAGGTCAGTAACAAGATATGTTTTATTGTTTGGATCAAGTCCTATTTGTTGGCGTTCTAAGAAACAAGCGACTATTTCACGAAGTTCTTCTGAGGTTGAATATAAGGCCATGTTACATGCTGCTTCAGAAGTGACATGGCTGGTTGGTTAAATGAGCTTGGCATTAAATCTCTTACTCCTTTTGTTCTTCACTATGATAACAAATCTGCAATTCATATTGCTAGAAATCTAGTTTTCCATGAACGGACTAAACATATCGAGATTGACTTTCATTTCACTCGTGAGAATGTTATTGTAACACCCCACCTCCGCTAGGGTCACTCTTTCGGGGGCACTAGCTTCTGGGGGCATTAGAACTGGGTAAGCATGCATAATGATATATCAAGGCAGAACAAGAACATAAATATATATATATATATAAAAAACAGAGTAAGTGAGAATAAAACAGCGGAATATCTCAAACCATCTCAAAACAAGTCTAGTACATCATAAAGTCAACTGCCAAAATAAACATGTCTAGTACATCATAAACAGAAATACTGAAATACATAGTGCTATCCCCAAAATAAAGATGATAAACCATAGCGAGCTCAATGTCCAGACATACATGAGCTATCCAGCAAACAAGCAAGCGATCCAAGCTAAGCACCACTATTCCCTCCCTGAGAACCTGGGGGGGGGGGGGGGGGAGGGGGGAAACGAAAGAAAAGAAGCGAAAGAAAACAGGTCAGTCAAAAAGACTGGTAAGCCCTACTACGATCAGTCTATAAACTAATAAAGTTAACATCATGCTGGAAACTGAGATGAACATACTGACAATAGATAAAGGTGTCATCACATAAAGAAGATTAAGCTTTGCACCACAGTGTACTAGCAAACTAACATAACAGGTATTGATCCCTCAGCCCAAACTTTGGCCCAATAACATGAGGTGACCTTAATACAAGGTCCAGCCCAATGGTCTAGTCGATCGGCTCCCTATAAACCTAACACGTCAAGTGTTGGTGTCCATACGGCCCACATATGGTTGTAGTCAGACTGTGCTGGGTCCACCTTCGGGTGTATCAAGCCCTCGGGTGTCAACCCCAGACACCTAAGCAATAATGCACAGTCTAAACCTACTGGTACTCGTGCCTCGAGTTTGTCCAACACCGGACTACGTGCACGTCCGTAGCCCGCCTGGACCCGCACCGCTGTACCACTCAGCCGTCGCTTTGGTCGCTTACATCAGTCCAGTAATCGTGCCCCGCCCTAGCCTAGCCTCTAGGGTTGTGACTGATACCAAACTGGGATTACTGCTGGAACAGACCACGTTGCTAGGGTTTTCTAAGAGGGTTAAGTGTGGTTTAACCCCTCACTAATCATGGATTAAATTAGTTAAGTGTAACCAACAGTTCACAACTTAACCCCATTTAATCCCTCGTATCCCCAAAATTGGTTAAGTATTAGTGGGCCATGACTTAACCCTAATCATGAGGCATTAGTTAATTTAATTGTGCCTTAACCTCTCACATTAGACTTTGTTGCGGTTACCTAGTTAAGCCGGTGGGTTCCGGGTAGATTTACACCACAACTTGGTCTAACCTCGGGTCTTGGCACCACATGACCAACTTCTCACATTGGATCCTATTGTTTGTAGCCACTAGTTAAGCCGGTAGGTTCCGGGTAGAATTACGCTACAAACTCAACCCAACCTCGAGTTGGCCACACTTATGTTTTCTAAGTGTCATGTCCACTTTATTTTCAAAACATAATTACAAATTTAACAAATACTTGGGTAGACCTAACTTAATAGGTAAATTCCCAAGGGGTAGACCTAACTTAATAGGTAAATTCCCAATCTTATATTTTCATGTATTTTAAGTTTTACCCAAACCCCCCCAACGTCATTCTATCGCTTACATATTCGTCATAACGCATAAAGGATAGAAAGAGGGAACTTGGCACAACATACATGATGAATCTTACATATCATAATAAACATGCATAACATGTTGGACTTGCATAACTTAGCATAGTGAACTTGCATAAACATGCATAACTTGTTAAACTTGCAAATCATGGCATAGTGAACTTGCATAAACATGCATAACTTGTTAAACTTGCAAATCATGGCATAGTGAACTTGCATAAACATGCATAACTTGTTAAACTTGCAAATCATGGCATAGTGAACTTGCATAAACATGCATAACTTGTTAAACTTGCAAATCATGGCATAGTGAACTTGCATAAACATGCATAACTTATCAAACATGTGTAACATGACATAGTGAATTCGCATAAGCATGCATAACTTATTAAACATGCATAAATCCCAACTTTCATCACATATTAACTTTAGAGTTTCTAAAATGAAGGTAAGAGGGCTTACAAATATTATGAAGACACAAATCTACAAGTGAAGATTGAGAAGCCCTTTATGCAAGCATAAAAACCCAAAACAAAGCTCCAATAAGAAACACCCTTAACAAAAATCCCAAAAACTCTAGCTTAGCAAATAAAACTTGCAACTTGATGATGTATGCAAGCTAATGATCATTCATACAACTTAGAAATGCTTGTATGAACATCATAATCTTCATAGGAATGATTTATGAAGAGGGTGGAGGCTAGGGTTTTTAAGTGGAGGCCATTTGAGAAATCAATTTGACATAGTTTGGTTGCTAGAATGAATAATGGGGTTTTAGGGTAGGATTAGGGTCTTATTTATAGAAGATTAAAGTGTTTTTAGCCCTAAGATTAACCCTAGGTTAGTTTAGGTCCATCAGATTTCGGAAGTCTCCAGAACTAAGCCACACAAACAAGCCTAGATCAAAAATGGTGCGCCAGGCAACCCCATGTCGACAGGGCTGTCGACAGGGCAGTCGACACCCTTAGACCCCTGTCGACATGCCTGTCGACTTGGGGGTCTTGGCGGGAGTTTTCCGGCTGACGCCAGTTGTGCCCTAACCCTTGTTTTTAACTTAAAATTTTAAATCTGTTTTTAATATGGAAATTTCTGAAAACTTCAATGGGCCTTAACTGGGTCATACGGACTCCGATTTTCGAAAACTCGGACTCTATTTCGCGTATTTTTCCGAGACGAACGCAATGGCGTAGCCCGTTTCCCTTGATTCAGATTTTAGAATTAAATTCTGCCTCGATTTATGTTATAACAGGTTATTGAAAATACGGGTTGTTACAGTTATGGAAGGCATTTTGCAATTGTCTTATCTTCCCACTCGACATCATCTTCTTGCAGATGTTCTAACCAAAGTGTTGACATCAGATCGGCTTCGAAAACTTCTATCCAAGTTGGGCATGTCACTTGGTACACCTGCTCCAGCTTGAGGGGGGTGTTACATGATGGTGATTTGAATCGAGTCTAGGCGGGAAGAATAACTGTTTTTTCTTTTTCTATTTCTTTTCGTTTTACTGCACATATAAGAAAAAGGGTGTTTGTTGTTATACCTGTATATATACAAACAGCTGTATTATCGTTTTCAATTTTGATAATAAAAAAAAGAAGAGCCTTTTTTATGGCGCCTTCAGCCAAATTTATGTGTCTCAAATCTCATTTCTCTTTCATTCATATCAATTCTGTTAATTACTGTGTTATAACAGTCTCGAGTATTTTTATTCAGGTTAAATACATTTCAGATATAGTGCTTTGTTGATTATAAATTTCTATTGGTAGTGGAAATCTAGCAGATGATCTTTTGTTTTAAAAAAACCACAGATTTGTTATATTTTTCATGGATCATTTATTTACATCAATAGAATTCAATTCAAATGTTCGCAAAAAGTACTTTATGATAGTTTGTGTTGCAAACACTTTGCATATATTTATTCTTATTGTATGTTTGGTTGTATTTCATGTTCCATGTAAACGATACATTATTTCCTCAACATCTACATTATTTTCTCAACATCCAACAGTTCGTATTACATCGGACAAGACAATATAAATGATTTTAAGAAAAAAAATTATTTACATCTTATAACGAATCTAACACAAATGACTAATGTAATTATCTATTGCTAAGGAGTTGCTTAAGAAAAATTTGAACAATTTTTTAATTTTATCTTCTATGATGTTTCATTTGTTTTTTATAGTGAGCTCTCATGTTAAGTATTAATCATATAGGATCATGACCATGCAAACAACATTAATATAGTACAAGATCATCACGAAGTTAGCATATTGGAATTAGCAATCTTGCATTGTGACATTTTCAACGATGTGTTTCCCATGGATATTTACATTTTTTCATCACTTGAATTTGGCTCTAAAAAAATTCTGTTGAATGTTATTTTGCATACTATAAGAATTTGGAGAAAAAAATTATTTAAAAGGCCTAAATATCATTTACAATTTTCTTTGTATACATCCAATGGATGTTCCATACATATTGGTCAATATTATAAGCTTCTTTACTGATATAGGTTAAAGTTTGAACCACTGATATATTGGCAATATATAGGAAGTAGTGCCATCATTATTTTGTAGTAACCTATTTTTGGTTGCTTATGTACTTCAACTGTATAATATGTATACAAATTTGCAATGGAAATCTCATAGAAAACAATCTCAATAACTTGTAGAAAACACTGTATATTTGACAATTAAAAATGATTGAAACGTCAAAGAGAACAACACAATGAGAAATTAATCTTTTTGATATTGGTTATGTATCAATTATCATAAAATAATCATTACTTTACATACTATAATTAAGTCAACCAAGGAACAATTTTAGAGGTAATAACAATCAGTTTTTATGATAAGGGAAACTTACCCATGCTACTTCTATTACTTAGAATATTAATAATTTGGCTTTTATATTCTTTCAACAATAGTTTTTATTGGGCATTGTTATTGACACTCCAAATATTGTTAAGGGAAGACTAATTTTTTGTTTTAAAAAAATTGTTAAGGGGAGTAACAATGAGGAAAGTAGATCCTTTACGAATAAATGTAGTTTTACCTTATTACCCATTTAGGCTTAATTTCGTTTTTATGTTCATTAATCTATTTTTTAATGGTTAATCAACACCATTAGTTGTGGATAAATCAAGCCTTAACCAAAAAAACATGAAGGAAATAAACAATATGATGTTGACACAGGAGAGTGGGCGTTATTGTAAGGTTTATCACCAATCATCACTAAATTGGTCCTTTGTCCTCAGATAAAGAGTGGAATTCAAAGGGAAATCCAAAGACTATGATTTTATGTCAAATTTTTGTGCTTAAGTAGACTTTCTTTATATATATATATATACACACACACACATAAAAAACATAAACACACACATACATATTATTAACACATATGTTTATTATGCGTACATACACAATGTTTAACTGTTTTATTATTATTTCAATATTATTTCAAATTGCAATAAAAATACATACTAAAATTACATATACGCCTTAAATTTAATTAGATATATTTTTACTATTGAGTTATAATTCCCAACCATGAATATATATATATATATATATATATATATATATATATCTTGCATAGAATATCAAGTATAATCTTTGGGCGTGTATGATTTTAACAGCGAATCTATTTTCATGGTTTATGCCGATTATGGAAACAGTTTCCGGGTACAACGATTTGCATCTACGCAGTTGCTAGATGTAAACGAAGGTTTTCATATTCTACATCTGCTACTCAAATCATTCTTACAAAAATTCCAGCAAATCGATGATAAAATTGGAGTTGCTAGCTACAGTTTAATCCATAAACCACATGTTAAAGTCATGACAATTTTCTTTATATCTGATCCTAAAGATATTATAGCAACGTTTGTTCCCTTGTTAGACTAATTCAACCAAAGCCAAATTCCAGTAATCTGAGATATATTATAAATTCACAAAGAGGATAGTGATGTTTTCTTGGTTCTCACCGTTTTTTCTTCGATTTTCCCTAACATAAGTTTGCAGTTGAAACGATTTAGGTTTTGTGATTTAGGGTACTGATGATTTTATAATGAGTAATTTATAGAAGTAAGGGTAAAAGCGTAAGAAGTAAAAGAAAATTAGTCACCTACATTGATCCCCTCTTAGTAATTTAATAAAAGTGGAGTGTCCTTAAAATTTGTCCCCTCCCCTTAATAGAAAATGGAGTGTCAATAATAATGCCCTTTTTATTCTCCAGATTTAACAATCTCCAAGATTTATATAAAACTCAGTTATTTTTTCTTTCTTTTTATGCTATGGCTTTTAGTCAATTATTGTATTATATAGTTAGCTATATTTTAGAACATTTTTTGTATTCAAATTCGTATTTGTGATTACTGATTCTTTTCAGCTAATTAAAGGATTTCAATCTGTAAATTTTTAGATAAATAAATGCAATATTTTATACAAAAATCTCTTCAATTAGACAAATAATAATCCCTGCAATAGCCATATCATGGACAATTTTGGTAGCTAAACAATCTGTTCAACCTCACGTTGCTATATATTTAATATGCCTACTTTTTCTATCATACGTATCCTTATTTTTCTTCCTTTTTGACATATTCTACTGCAAAATTTCTACTTCATGTTGTTTTTTCACTTACCAAATATTTAAACTTTTGCCATTGTTGAACTATGTAACGCCCCATGTCCATTAATGTCACTCACAAAGGGAATGCATCAATGTCCATGAAGCGTTATTGTTGCATAGAACAGATAAATTACAAGAATAAATAAATAAAACAACACAGTGGAAGATAAAACTTATTTTATTTCATTATAACTCAAAATGAGTTTACATAAGTAGTCTCCAAAACCATTACAACAGGATCAATAGTCTTTTTCAAAAACTTCGAAGTACATAAAGAAGCAACTACTTAAATAACATAAATGCATAAATCCCCACTGAGCATAAGCATAGCCATAAAGATGAGAGAGTACAAAGCGATACATCTACTCTCTTCAAGCAACTGGAAGAAATCGACACTAGGATGTAATATTCCCTCCTTACAAACCCGAGGGGGGGGGGGGGGGGGAAGGAAGAAAAGAGGTGGAAAGAAAAGGGGGTCAGACATAAAGTCTGGCGAGTGCGATAACTTTAACAATATAATTATCAAAATAACTAGGCTAAGGCATAAGCTGGAAAATAAGGAAATGACTATGAAAAATTGGGTATGACAGAGCAAACAAGGATAACGTTAAAGGCGCACCTAAACTTCTATAAGTTGATTACTATGCTGCACCACCACTAGTCACCCTAAAGGTTGATCCCGCCTACAGAACTTAATACTGCTAATGGTAGTTTCATGTACCCCTAGCAACCTCCATAGGTGCCGTCTGCCCCTATCTCCACTAGGTGTACCCACTAACCCCATTCGATCGGCTCCTTAACTCGTAAATGCCCGTGCTGGCCCTATAGTGGGGTGTAACACTCCTTAAAGTGGCAACCCGATACAACCAAAAATGCACGGCTTATATCTACACGATGCAACAACGTCTTACCTACCAGCCTGGGCCCACACACGCATATGAACCCGTTGGACTTGCGTTGCCACCGCTAACCCGTTTGACCTCTTACAATCAAATCCAGTACGCATGTCCCGTCCTCGACTTGGGTCGAGTCCACAAAGATACTCAACGGGTTACTGGTTTGAAAAGGGCCCCCATGCATGACACAAGCTTTACACCTATGCTTGGTCCCCTCTAAGGTTTTTCCCCACTTAGACCCATTCTTGTTCATGTCTTCTTACATGTTTCAATCTTGGTTAAGTGCATCTAATCGTATTTCAAATGCCACCTGAGGCACCCTCTAAATTCCACATGCCACCCAAGGCACCCACTTAATTCCACATGCCACCCAAGGCACCCACTTAACCCCTTCATGTCCCCCTACATGTTTTATCTGGTTAAGTGTTTCTTAATTCATTAAGACCGTAACCCTGTAAAGACCTCCCATATTAGACTGACATTTATGGCTGCTGGATTTGCCCGGCGGGTCTGGGAAGTCTTACACCACAAACGAGCCAAACCTCGTGTCTTTACAACCGTTACACATTTAATTTATGCCTAAGACCTCCCACATTAGACTGGCATTTGTGGTAGCTGGATTTGCTAGGCGGGTCCGGCAGTCTTACACCACAAAAGAGTCTAACCTCGTGTCTTAGGCGGTTTATTATTACATATTTCATTTAACCCCAAATTGGATTAATATCCCTAATTTGAATTGTCAATCAATGCCAAACTATGTCCATAATTGACACTTTGATTATGCCATCTATTTATGGTATATAAAATTATACCAATTAACATTACAAATTAATTATATGCCATTTAAGGCATTTATGCCAATTCTCAATATTAATTATTTTAATATTATCCCATTGCCCCACGTTGTACGTTCGTACACGAAATTTAAAGAATATATTAGGCTAGCCAAATAGCCTAAATTTATAAAACGTCACAATTTGGGCAATACATGAAAATAGATCTAATTATCACAATTAGCATGTCTCATAAAAACAGATCTAAAAAGATAAACTTGCACGATTGGCATAATTTGCATAATCCATAACTAACATATATGTAACAACAAACTAGCATGGATTAAATTATGTACACGGTGTGATTTGCATAGATTATTATGCATAAAGGTGAACTTGCATAGTGTATAGACGTATAAATCACAATCTAGCATAAACTATGTATTACAATAGATCTAAAGATAGATCTAATCATGGATCTAAACATGAGTGTGAAGTTATATGTATTGATTTGGGTTTTTACCTAACTTACATATAAACCACATACAACTTGCATATGAATTACAAATAGCACATACTTGCATATGTATACTAACATAGGATTCACATATATGATTCACTTGCAATTTTACATATGATTCACAAATGAACTTGCATATGACTAATATCCCACTTGCATAAAATTCCAATGTTCTAATATAATCAAATTACACATATAGGATCAGGCATAAGGAATAGATTTACTAAATTAACTAACTTGTTTATATGTTTACAACATAGGTGATAATAACTAACTATGCCACATGAATCAACAGACAAAATCTCATAATCCAAATATAAACCCATCAATACTGATTTAAGAATTATCTTGTTAATGAAATCATACTCACATATGTCTTAGCATATACTTTAGGTCCAAACTTACATATAAAATAGATGTCATAAATCAAATTAAACGTACAAAGTTGCATATGATTTTCATTAAACTTGCATATGATTCATGTATAAATTAACATCCAAACTTGCATACAGAACTATGAATCAAGTTAAACTTACATATGATTAACATATGAATTAGTTCCACAACATGACCAAACTAGCATATGAAGCATCATTGTGAATTGATTGTACATAAGCCAACCATTAACATAGATTTACAAGATAGATGATAACATCACAACTTTACAACATAGATAATAACATCATAGATTTACAACATAGATAATAACATAATGGTCAATGATTCACAACATAACTATATTACCCAAACCATTACTCAACCCAATTAAATTGTTAATTATCTTGTTAAAGAAATGGAACTCACAATTCAAAGAATGTCTTGGGTTCTGAAATCTGAGTTTTGAAATTGATTTAACTTTCCTTTGAAGAAGGAAATTTTTTGCGGTTTTAGATTAGAATTGAATTGATTATCTTTTCTTCCTCTCTAATTTGTGGCGGCTACTTTAGGGTTCAAGGTAATAGCATGACGACCATTGTTCTAAATTTTTATTTGATTTTAGGGTTTGAGTCTACATGTGTTTTTATAGAGTTTAGAACTAATTTAGGCCATCCGAGTAACCTAGAATGAACCCTAGCCATTCAGACCAGATCAGAAACCCTAATGACTCAGCAAACAGTCATTAAATCATCATCAAACAAATCTGCCCAGGGGAGGGAGGGGGGAGGTCGACCCCCTGGTCGACCTATGTGGGTAGGTCGACCCCCAGCTCGATCCCCTGGTCGACCTGGCCCTGGCGGGAAATTTCCCGCCTTGCCCGATCTGACTCTGAAATTTGAATTTTTGAAATCTGTTTGAATTTTTCTGAGACTTCCGATCACCATAACTTCTTCATATGAAGTCCAATTCACGCAAACTCGGACTCTATCTCAACCAGAGTTCCGAGACGAACACAATGGCAAACCCGTTTCCCTTAATTCTCACAATTAAATATTCTTCAATTTGTTACTTTAGTGTTAACAGAAATACGGGGTGTTACATTCTCCCCTACTTAAAGGATTTCGTCCTCGAAATCTCTAAGTCAAGAATAACGTATCCTACCATCCAATCATCCATCTACTCAACCATCAACCACTAACAGCCATGGCCTTACAAGATTTCTAATGCTTTTCATGTACATATGCATAGTGTGTGTATATGTTCGTATACTAATGCAAAATCAGGCGGTCCACTGATTCAGTCGACCTCCTTAATGCAAATAATGATAGTGCCATGTATCCATCATGTATGCAAGGAACCCTATACATATCATTACTACATGTGTGCACAACCATTCATTTAAATGCAACATCCATATGATACACACATTCAATGTACATTCATTTTACTAAATACATCCATTTATATGCAATATGAAAGTGGCTGAGCCGATCTAGTGCCTAAAGTGTGTGTATATGCATCCACGA
Source organism: Allium sativum (assembly GCA_030737875.1). Taxonomy (NCBI): domain Eukaryota; kingdom Viridiplantae; phylum Streptophyta; class Magnoliopsida; order Asparagales; family Amaryllidaceae; genus Allium; species Allium sativum. The sequence continues at coordinate 230,045,050 of CM060918.1, forward strand.
GCAACCACTAGCAAACACTTGCATCCACCTGCATCCATCATACATAACATGTCTCAAACACATGTTTCAACCATAGGACTACCCTATCTAAAGGTCAAAGATACTAGCGAGAGGACATACTAAAGATAGAATAAGTACAAGCTAGGCGATAAAGGAGAAATTAAAAGACATACCCTCGAAAAGAAAAGGGTACAATGAATGCATCTTCTCTTCCGTCTCCCAAGTAGCATCGCTTTCATCATCTCTCCATTGCACTTTGACTAGCTTGACCTCTCGATTCCTCAACTTCTTAATCTCCGACCCAAGAATGCATGTAGGAGCTCGTCGAATCGTCGCATCACGCTCTATCTCCACCTCTCTAAGCAAGCTCAGCTCTACTACTTCCACGGTCTCGTGCAAGCACTTCCTCAAATGTGATACATGGAATACATCATGTACACCACTAAGTCTCTGGGCAACTCTATTCTATATGCCATCTGTCCAATCCTCTCTTAGAAAACTTCTTATTTCCGTTGCTTTTCTTGGAATCTTCAATTTTTGGATTGCCTCCACCTTCTCAGGATCCACAACTATCCCTTCCTTAGAGACCACGTGTCCTAAGAATCCCGCCTTCTTCCTAAAAAAAATGGCATTAACATAGGGTCCTAAACAATCCATTACTTCACATCTTTCTCGAGTCCCACTCGAGTCATCTCATAACCCTATTGAGTCTAACACGGGGCAGTCCATACCATCGAATAGTCTTATCATGTCACGGCTGCTCATCACTTCTCGAGAAAACCAAGATATCATGAAATGAAAATCGCCACAGTTATTTATCTCACACAAACCATCCTAGTCGAACTCGACATTCCCCAAGCACAAGCCCCAAAGGCCTAAACCAATATCAGACAAGCACCCAAGGAATATCTCCTCTGAATTCGGACATTCTACGTGAGATGATACTAGCAAAGCAACCAAAAAATTGAGCACCCCATTCCGAAATGCTTCTTCTTATGAACCCCTTCTAAAGCAATTCTTTCACTTGCTTACTGAGTTCTCTTCTCTCTCTCGGAGCCATGTGGCTTACTGGCAGAGATACTGGTTTTGCATTGTCTACAAGTTAAATACGAAAGTCTATCTCACATTTTGGGGGTAGACCCCTCACCTCATCGAAGACATCAACATATTCAGGGACTATACGAACAGAGTGTAAATCATCATTGGATGCGTCAAGAGATTCTAGGTAGCCAAGCATTACTGGACCTCTAGGGTCACAAGAAATATCAAGGATCTTTCCACAACGAGTCAACAATCTAACTACCCTTCTTTCACAATCCAGGATGACACTGTATCTAGTTGGCCAATCCATACCTAGAATCAAGCCGTAGCCCATGAAGCCAAGAACAAAGGCGTTGCATTCAAACCCAACACCCAAGATAGACATTCTCAAATCCTGACAAATCATAGAAAGATGAGCCGAGCCACCAATAAGATTTGAGACAACTATGGGATCCGAAACTAGACTAGGATTTAGGTGCAGTGTTTCAACTAACAAAGCAGATAAAATGAGTGTGATGTACCGGAGTCAAACAAAGTACGAACGGGATGATCAAACAGAAAAAATCTAAACTTTCAATGGAAATTGTTCTACCTCGTTCTTGCAGCGGTGCGACCATGAGAGCCTGGACCTGCCCTCTTGCCTGCCCTAGTGCCATGAGAGCCTGAAGCTTCCCTCCCGAGGTAGACCCTTTTCCCTGTTTCCTTGGGCAGTCCTTAACTAGATGACCTGCCTCTCTGTAACGGCTGGTAATTTTCGACTCCTCGAGAGTCGAAAATTCCGAGACGTTAGTGAAAGAATTTAGAAGGTGAGAAAGAAAAGATAGAACTAATAGAATAGAAGAAGAAGAAGAACATCAGAATCATCAGAGTAACACGAATCTCACAGCGGAACGAATAACATATAATATATACATAACTTTGAAGCAAACAGTTATATATATACAATAGCACTTATCAGAGTACAACACTTACAACACAGCGGAAATAACTATAGCTATAAAATCTTGCAGCCTCCTGCTCCAAGCTCTCGAAGAATATCTGTAAATCCCGACTACTTGACTCCCCGTACAAATTTAGGCACCCAAGAGTTTAGGGAAAACAACAAAGTAAACTCCGGGTCAGTCATGGGACTGGTATGAGTAAAATAGTTAAAAAAGGTATAGGATATCTCATAAGACCACGCCTTGAATACGGAACGGGTTTTTCCCTTATGAGTATCTGAACAACTTTGACAAGCAATATCATTGATATTATAATAATGTCTAAGTACAAATAGGTATCAATCTAGTAGAAACGCTTGCATCTCACGTTCTACATACATAGTATAAAATCATAAACCGCAGGGCGCTTATCGGAGAATGGATTCCAACAGACAAGGTATGGGAGCACCTTCTGAATAGTGTACTCTAGCGGTGATACACTCAGGTTCAACAAGAACGTCTTGCAACCCGGCCACACATGACCGCTCACTCATTTAGCTTGAGTGTCGCGAATATATTGCCACCACGGTTATAGGCCATCAAACCGTCATCCGAAGATACAGAATAAAAAAGAAGTATAAATATGAATATTCCCTAGATCGGTGACAATACACCCTGCTTGGGGATGACCCAACTAGCCATGCCGCCTAGTCCAACTTTTGTTACTTCCCGGTGTGAGGCTAGAAGCTACGTCTATCTTCAGAACATTTGATCACCATTCACTTTGAATGCCACATCGTCATACCCGCCAAATCACAAATTGACTTATCCAAAAATAGTACGGGTATATAGCTAAGAGAAACGAATTCCTCCACCACCAAACGTGAATACGTTTGAACAGATCAACTTACGCGATCCATTGGGTATACTCTGTCAGACCTTCTTCCATATACGTTGTCCTGGGACTGGACAAACCGAAGGCACTATTCAGTATATCCATCTTAGTCACTGTTATCTAAGACTTATACAACAGCCCTTGCACTTTACTCCGTCTTCAATTTATCTTTTGGCAGATATTGCTCGCAACGCTTATGCCAATACAGAGTGGTTCTTCGGATAATAATCCAACCGGTCTCTCCATATTAACAACGTTAAAATGGTAAAAACTTTGATAGTCTGTGATTCAACTATCAAATGAAAACATGTCGGTGTATAAACAACGATCTTATTTCCAAATGGAAATTCGATCGATCAATCATCACATGTTCATATTTCCTTATTTCATATATTTAGAAAATATATGTTATTAATCATTGGAAAACATTTCCATAGCTTATTTTCACATCACTATTATTTCGCAACTATCAGTCCCTAACTGTAACTAGTATGAGGACAATTCTCTAAGTATCAATTCGGAAGGTCGAACCCAACATCAGATCGTCACTTAGAAAACCGTTCAACTTACCCTCTCCAGTCAGTTTCTGAATTTGCTTAACTCTATTTCTTAAATTCTTATCATGAAAACATTTCATTTTCAATGTTTAGAAAACATATCTGACTATATTTGGAAAACGTTTCCAAAACTCATTTACGGATTTCAAATGAACGTTGTATAAAACATCGTTATGCTTAATCCATTAATCGCTTATTACTTAACTATATTTCAAATCAACCTTTTCTATCGAACCACAACTATTCCTTTGTCAACTCTGAAGTCAATCAAGTTGGGGTATAATTACCTCTCAGACCTTAATTGAACAACGTCCTTTACTGTGAAATAGATGAAGCTCATCACTCACTTTTTACAATCATTTGTTTATGCAAATTCTCAGATTCAGGTTACGAATCCACTTCTTAAATGACAACGTTTGATTATAACTATAACGTTATAATTCCTACTTCTGTAATGTCTAACCTAAATTATAACTTTATCTCCTAACTCGAATAATTTAACAGACACCTAATTTCTAAATCAATAACTAAATCTTGATTTAAACCCTGGAAAGTAAATAGTACTTTCCCGAATTCGCTATAATCGAATTCGACGTATTACTCTCTTTCGAGTAATCTCTATTCGATTAACTCTCCCTTTTTAATAACTGATATTCGATAAACTCTATTTCAATTAACTCCTATCGAATAACTAATATTCAAATAACTCTTCTTGGTTGGCTCTATTTCATTAACTCTTATCGAATAACAAATATTCGATTTTCTTAAATGTGTCAATTCTTATCGAATAACTAACATCCGATTTAAGTTAAATGGATTTACTCTTATCCAATAACTTATTCGATTAACTCAACTTGATTTTCTTAACTCGATTATCTCAACTCGATTTCTCAACTCGATTACTTAACTCGATAAATCTTAACTCGATAACTTATCTTAACCCAAATCGATTAACTCAACTCTAATCGATTAACTTAATTTGATTTACTCCTTCTAATAACTAATTCGAATAACTTAATTGATTAACTCCTTCTTATAACGTTTATTCATTTCAAAAGATTTCCTTTTTACAACGTTTATTTACTTTATCGGTGTTAAAAACAATTTCTACTTCTCTATATAAGTTCAAACTTATATATCCCATTTATCCACAATAAATATTTTATTTAATTTATAAAACATTATTTATAAATTAAATCTTCTCACTTTATCTTTTAAAAATAGATTTCCTATTTAATATCTCCTTAAAATCCATATCGTGTTATACTTGTGTGCGAAGCACGTGTTTAAATCTATCCTTGTATAATTCTACTTATTTTCCGAACAAGTGTTCCTTTATTTATTCCCTAAATAAATATTCCTTTATTCCATTTATTTATAATCTAAATAAATGTTCCTATATTTATTTCCTAAATAAATATCCCTTTATATTCTAATTCATTTATTTTCTAAATAAATGTTTCTATTTTATTTCATTTATTTTCTAAATAAATGTTTCCTTTCTCATTTATTTATTTTCTAATTAAATAAATGTTTTCCTTTTATAAAATCCTATTGATTTTATAAATAAGATTCATTTTCAATATAAACATTGAAAATCCCCTTATCAACATTTCGGTATGTTATGGTATTCAATCATATCAAATCACGATGTTCAATATCGTCCAAGCACATATAATCGCCCACAGATTTTATATCCCATCATATAACAATATATGAAAAACAATAAAATAACTGTTGAGGAATCCAGTCGGATTCCTCCAACTTGTCTCCCTGCATCCACAGATGTTACACAATATGGTTATCATCACTTTCAGTTCAATATAAATTATTCTGATAGCAGAATCAATATATAAATATTTAACGATTTATATATATATATATATATATATATATATAAAATTTTCACTAACTGACTAGCAGTTCAATCAATCAACCAACGCACAACAACAGATGATTAACAGTTCTAAATATACATTATAAAAATATAACTGTTCAGAGTTGGTGAGTTTTACTCACCTTGACGCGTTAACCGTTAATAACGATTTGCGTCAGTCGATTAAACCAGACGTTAAATTCTGTCGTGCTTCAAATTGCTTCAAATCGACTTCATAGCGTTGTCCGCTTTCATGCGAATCCAAAGCGACAAGTTTGTTCCTACTCTTCGTTCATGATGTCTAACTACTGTTGCTTCTCCATGTAGAATAAAATCAGTCCATTTACTAATCAACCAGGTCCACCCCTCGTCACAAACAAACTCCCACCAGCTACTAGTCAATGCCGCATTACCAGAAGGTCGTCGTCGGCCGATCAATCTCCTTCGCACCAATCCCTATCCCATCTTCATGTATACTATCAACTGCTCCTTTTCACCATTTCAGCCCACCGTAAGTTTATACACTAATCCTCACTTACACTCCTTCCACTTATCACTAGTGTTGTTACCGGTTCCTGCAAACCAGAAACTCATAAAAGCCTCCACTATTCACTCACGGCTTCACCATTCACTCCCGGCTCGCGAGCCTTTCATCTTCATTACGTTTCATCACTTATATTGCCCATGTCAAACTGTTCGTGACGCTAGACAACCCTTCTCCAACAAAAACCCTGCTCTTCCTATTTATATAACTCTAACTGCTTGCTCAGTACAAAAGAAAACAATTCATGTTGAAGATTTCCTTGCTTTTGAATCAGCTCCAAGCATTTGGAAACCCCACTGCATGCGCCGACATTCATCCTTCCCCTTTTCATTGATATGCCACGCTTCATTTGCTTTCACACCAAACACAGTAGCATCACCCACAATTTACACATACGCAACTGTACACCACTATTTTGATCCACTCACAACACACCTTCCTCATTATTTCATCCCATCATGGCCACATATTCCACCTGCCATGCTTCGACCAATACAAGAACTCACGCCTGTGCATCAGTGATGCTTCTTAAACGTGGTGGCCATGCTCCTTCCAACTGCTCTCTCCTCTGAGTCCTTTTGTACCCTTCAGCCAATACAAGAACCACCACTTTAGATAACTAACTCAACTCAACTAATTCTTCCGCAAAACAAACTCTTGAACACGTCAGAAACAATGCTCCACCCTTTACTCCCCATGACCCATTCTTCTTATTAATTCTTTATTACAAAACATGGCCCAGGCATTTTCATTTCACCTTTTGCCACTAACTCTCGCATGCTACCGAGAAGCCACACGCCAAATACATCCCACCTGTCCATGTTTTCACCCCTTTTATACCCCTCTGCATGTAGATTATCCACCGACTTCATACTCACTTCAGATCTCGTCCAATTTACCACTTCACTTTCACGATTTGATGCATCTCCATACCAAACACATCGCACATCAGCTCCTTCTTTCCACCCTTATTCATTAATGATTTCGAAATGGACCCATCCTTATGTTTTTCCACCCTCTCGCAACGCTACAAGGGAAGTAGCGTAAGCTTACTTTGCCAAATCGTAACCGAATACCTTACTTATCCTCACAAACTGCTCACCGGAACATGCGAGCCTAGCTTGCTGCGCTAACAGTGTTTTTAGAGGAAAGAGAAGAAGAGGCAGTTTTCAGAAGATGGATAAGAAAATAAACGAGCAGCATGTACTTATAGGAGAAAGAGAATAGGATAACTATATTTTTTTAACTAGCTTACGTGAGGGGTATGGTTCATTTAATTCTGCTGAAGACTAAACATAGGGTATGGTTAGGTGTTGTTAACCTTAGACTGTACTGGAGCTAAGCAATAGGCAGAGGACGTGTACGCAACATCTTTGCTAAGTCAAAGTCTTCTCTCTTGGATCCTTCATGTCGGCATCAACTCATGGAGTTTTCCTTTACATGTATTTGATTTAGTTTTTACGGTGGTGTCAGCATTGTAGGTTATGGTGGAACACGAAAACTTAGCATGTGCGTTAGTCTATATATTTACAGTAGCTTTAGGGGATGGCCTGTTGATAGATGGATTGATAATTCATGCTTGTTGGGAAAGATGAAATAGAGTATGGTTCTCACGTTTATGTATATGATAGCATAATAGGGTATGGCGCATTAGATTTTTAGTATATTTTGATTTTGAGTTTTGTCTTGCATTAGATATTCATTCGGGGTATCCGTTGCATAAAATTTCATCTATGTCTGAGCTGCTATGGACAAAAGTAAGATTATGGTCGTTTTCAGCGAGGTGTCACGATCCCAAAAATATAATAATACCGGTAGTCTGACTAATATTTTGAAACCCCAAAATATCGATACAGGGTGCAAAATACTCCAAATAAAAAGTTGCATATTTAATTAATTAAAAATTACAGTAAAATTATAAAAATTAAATTATCGCTATGTCTTAGAAGAACCTTGCCCAAATTCGTATCCGATATCTAGTTATTTCAAATAAACTGATACGGTCGATAAACGATTCTATAGCGACTATTTCAAAATTTGATTTGGACGTGAATCAAAATCTACACGACAAAATCCTGATTTTTCTCTTCCACTAGAGAGATATACTCCACCAGCTCCACACGTTTCTTGTTTCACAGAAATCCGGCTTAAAATGAATCATGTACATTCAGTTGAAGTTCAAATCGCCAAATTGCGAACTGCCGCGTCGTTACGGCTCGATTATAATTATTATTATAATTTATACGTTCAACTATCGTTTATTTAATATATTCGTTATTTAAATAATTAAATAACTTAATTATTATACCTTACAAAACGCGCCATTACAGACTTCCCCCCTTAAAATAATTTCGTCCTCGAAATTGCTAAGCTAGGAAAATGCTACCAACTTTACTAACTAGATTTAAATATCTTTTAGTTTACTTCTCAACTCCAGTTTCAACTGAACCATTTAATTTTCAATTAAATTATTAATTCATTCTGGCTAACTGAATTTCCATAAATCATGAGAATGTTCTAACGCCTGGAATTTTCTAAAAATTTCGCCATAACCTCCTTTGTATTGGTCAATATGACAAACCACAACTCGCCTCTCTAGGCCTCCTCCAATCCAAAAGGAAATCAAAATAGCCAAGCGGCTTGCCAATTCGGCTCATAAAATCCAAACTCATATATGATATAAACTTGTACCTTTTTGTCGGGCATTTAACTCTATCCCTTTCATCTGCTACCACTTCAACATATACCAATGTTATCCATTCCATTTGATCTCCAATCAGTTCATATCCTCAAATCCAAATCGAACTTCATTCGAACTCTAATATCAAATTCCAAATTATTGACTTGTCAATTTGGTTCCATTCTAGATTATCTCTAATCCAATTCAATTTTATTTAACTCGGTTCAAGTTTAAATTTCAATTTATTTTTACCATCTCATTTTATTTAACTTCATTAGTTAAATTTTAATTCCAGAACTTAAGTTCCTGGGTTTTTTTCAAATCAATTTGAAATCATAATGCCAATTCAAAACCTTTGAATTCCTAAACAACTTGTTTTCTCAAAACAATTCAAAAACAAAACCTTTGGTAGTAACCCGTCACTTAGAACTCGAAAATGAACACTGATGATGTCTAGATTCATCATCAGAATCTATTTTCCAGCTATCGAAGTGAGTTCAATACTATATCATTTTCAATTTGAAAAACATTTTCAAAATCTCCCAGGAACTTAAAATTTCCTTATTTTAAATTCAAAATTCTGATTTAAATTCATATTTAATTCAAACTATTTCATATATTACATTCATATGAATTGTGATTGGTCATTTATAACCATTTCACCCTTTTATAATCTTATTTGATTATAATAACAACCAACACAATCAATATACTACAATAATATCAAGATATATATCTTTTCTATAAACAAATATATTTTGGGAAAAATTATTTCATTTACCCTCTTTCAAAACATACCATGACGGTTCATCGTATTCGAGTGTTTAGTAACCCTTATCGATACAGTGGATCAACTGATCGACCATAATTCATAAGCCACTCAACCAATGAGTCTCCACAATATAAAACCATTTTATATTGAATAACAATTACGCGCTCATATATATACACTCAAACTCAATCTAGGATATTACTAATCCCATCTCTATCGAGTTATGCCACAGATCCAAGGTAATTACTTAACTTAAGCTCTGATACCAACTGTAACGGCTGGAAATTTTCGACTCCTCGAGAGTCGAAAATTCCGAGACGTTAGTGAAAGAATTTAGAAGGTGAGAAAGAAAAGATAGAACTAATAGAATAGAAGAAGAAGAAGAAGAACATCAGAATCATCAGAGTAACACGAGTCTCACAGCGGAACGAATAACATATAATATATACATAACTTTGAAGTAAACAGTTATATATATACAATAGCACTTATCAGAGTACAACACTTATAACACAGCGGAAATAACTATAGCTATAAAATCTTGCAGCCTCCTGCTCCAAGCTCTCCAAGTATATCTGTAAATCCCGACTACTTGACTGCCCGTACAAATTTAGGCACCCAAGAGTTTAGGGAAAACAACAAAGTAAACTCCGGGTCAGTCATGGGACTGGTATGAGTAAAATAGTTAAAAAAGGTATAGGATATCTCATAAGACCACGCCGTGAATACAGAACGGGCTTTTCCCTTATGAGTATCTGAACAACTTTGACAAGCAATATCATTGATATTATAATAATGTCTAAGTACAAATAGGTATCAATCTAGCAGAAACGCTTGCATCTCACGTTCTACATACATAGTATAAAATCATAAACCGCAGGGCGCTTATCGGAGAATGGATTCCAACAGACAAGGTATGGGAGCACCTTCTGAATAGTGTACTCTAGCGGTGATACACTCAGGTTCAACAAGAACGTCTTGCAACCCGGCCACACATGACCGCTCACTCATTTAGCTTGAGTGTCGCGAATATATTGCCACCACGGTTATAGGCCATCAAACCGTCATCCGAAGATACAGAATCAAAAAGAAGTATAAATATGAATATTCCCTAGATCGGTGACAATACACCCTGCTTGGGGATGACCCAACTAGCCATGCTGCCTAGCACAACTTTTGTTACTTCCCGGTGTGAGGCTAGAAGCTACGTCTATCTTCAGAACATCTGATCACCATTCACTTTGAATGCCACATCGTCATACCCGCCAAATCACAAATTGACTTATCCAAAAATAATACGGGTATATAGCTAAGAGAAACGAATTCCTCCGCCACCAAACGTGAATACGTTTGAACAGATCAACTTACGCGATCCATTGGGTATACTCTATCAGACCTTCTTCCGTATACGTTGTCCTGGGACTGGACAAACCGAAGGCACTATTCAGTATATCCATCTTAGTCACTGTTATCTAAGACTTATACAACAGCCCTTGCACTTTACTCTGTCTTCAATTTATCTTTGGCAGATATTGCTCGCAACGCTTATGCCAATACAGAGTGGTTCTTCGGATAATAATCCAACCGGTCTCTCCATATTAACAACGTTAAAATGGTAAAAACTTTGATAGTCTGTGATTCAACTATCAAATGAAAACATGTCGGTGTACAAACAACGATCTTATTTCAAAATGGAAATTCGATCGATCAATCATCACATGTTCATATTTCCTTATTTCATATATTTAGAAAATATATGTTATTAATCATTGGAAAACATTTCCATAGCTTATTTTCACATCACTATTATTTCGCAACTATCAGTCCCTAATTGTAACTAGTATGAGGACAATTCTCTAAGTATCAATTCGGAAGGTCGAACCCAACATCAGATCGTCACTTAGAAAACCGTTCAACTTACCCTCTCCAGTCAGTTTCTGAATTTGCTTAACTCTATTTCTTAAATTCTTATCATGAAAACATTTCATTTTCTATGTTTAGAAAACATATCTGACTATATTTGGAAAACGTTTCCAAAACTCATTTACGGATTTCAAATGAACGTTGTATAAAACATCGTTATGCTTAATCCATTAATCGCTTATTACTTAACTATATTTCAAATCAACCTTTTCTATCGAACCACAACTATTCCTTTGTCAATTCTGAAGTCAATCAAGTTGGGGTATAATTACCTCTCAGACCTTAATTGAACAACGTCCTTTACTGTGAAATAGATGAAGCTCATCACTCACTTTTTACAATCATTTGTTTATGCAAATTATCGGATTCAGGTTACGAATCCACTTCTTATATGACAACGTTTGATTATAACTATAACGTTATAATTCCTACTTCTGCAATGTCTAACATAAATTATAACTTTATCTCCTAACTCGAATAATTTAACAGACACCTAATTTCTAAATCAATAACTAAATTTTGATTTAAACCCTGGAAAGTAAATAGTACTTTCCCGAATTCGCTATAATCGAATTCGACGTATTACTCTCTTTCGAGTAATCTCTATTCGATTAACTCTCCCTTTTTAATAACTGATATTCGATAAACTCTATTTCGATTAACTTCTATCGAATAACTAATATTCGAATAACTCTTCTTGGTTGGCTCTATTTCATTAACTCTTATCGAATAACAAATATTCGATTTTCTTAAATGTGTCAATTCTTATCGAATAACTAACATCCGATTTAACTTAAATGGATTTACTCTTATCCAATAATTTATTTGATTAACTCAACTTGATTTTCTTAACTCGATTATCTCAACTCGATTTCTCAACTCGATTACTTAACTCGATAAATCTTAACTCGATAACTTATCTTAACCCAAATCGATTAACTCAACTCTAATCGATTAACTTAATTTGATTTACTCCTTCGAATAACTAATTCGAATAACTTAATTGATTAACTCCTTCTTATAATGTTTATTCATTTCAAAAGATTTCCTTTTTACAACGTTTATTTACTTTATCGGTGTTAAAAACAATTTCTACTTCTCTATATAAGTTCAAACTTATATATCCCATTTATCCACAATAAATATTTTATTTAATTTATAAAACATTATTTATAAATTAAATCTTCTCACTTTATCTTTTAAAAATAGATTTCCTATTTAATATCTCCTTAAAATCCATATCGTGTTATACTTGTGTGTGAAGCACGTGTTTAAATCTATCCTTGTATAATTCTACTTATTTTCCGAACAAGTGTTCCTTTATTTATTCCCTAAATAAATATTCCTTTATTCCATTTATTTATAATCTAAATAAATGTTCCTATATTTATTTCCTAAATAAATATTCCTTAAATTCTAATTCATTTATTTTCTAAATAAATGTTTCTATTTTATTTCATTTATTTTCTAAATAAATGTTTCCTTTCTCATTTATTTATTTTCTAATTAAATAAATGTTTTCTTTTTATAAAATCCTATTGATTTTATAAATAAGATTCATTTTCAATATAAACATATCAAATCACGATTCTATTTTATAAAATCCTATTTGATTTAGTTTTTAGGGTGGTGTCAGCATTGTAGGTTATGGTGGAACCCGAAAACTTAGCATGTGCGTTAGTCTATATATTTACAGTAGCTTTAGGGGATGGTCTGTTGATAGATGGATTAATAATTCATGCTTGTTGGGAAAGATGAAATAGAGTATGGTTCTCACGTTTATGTATATGATAGCATAATAGGGTATGGCGCATTAGATTTTTAGTATATTTTGATTTTGAGTTTTGTCTTGCATTAGATAATCATTCGGGGTATCCGTTGCATAAAATTTCATCTGTGTCTGAGCTGCTATGGACAAAAGTAAGATTATGGTCGTGTTCAGTGAGGTGTCACGATCCCAAAAATATAATAACACCGGTAGTCTGACTAATATTTTGAAACCCCGAAATATCGATACAGGGTGCAAAATACTCCAAATAAAAAGTTGCATATTTAATTAATTAAAAATTACAGTAAAATTCTAAAAATTAAATTATCGCTATGTCTTAGAAGAACCTTGCCCAAATTCGTATCCGATATCTAGTTATTTCAAATAAACTGATACGGTCGATAAACGATTCTATATCGACTATTTCAAAATTTGATTTGGACGTGAATCAAAATCTACACGACGAAATCCTGATTTTTCTCTTCTACTAGAGAGATATACTCCACCAGCTCCACACGTTTCTTGTTTCACAGAAATCCGGCTTAAAATGAATCATGTACATTCAGTTGAAGTTCAAATCGCCAAATTGCGAACTGCCGCGTCGTTACGGCTCGATTATAATTATTATTATAATTTATACGTTCAACTATCGTTTATTTAATATATTCGTTATTTAAATAATTAAATAACTTAATTATTATACCTTACAAAACGCGCCATTACACTCTCCATAGTGGAAACAGCCAGTCTTCTTCTTTTTCCTACAGTATTTACTCAGATGGCCTGGTGTCCCACAATTAAAGCACTTATTCTTTCCCTTGCCACTGTTGTCTTTACCACCCTTCTTGTTCTTTTGTTGCTGTTGCGATTTCTTTTGATCCCCTTCCTCCTCGGGGGCTTTATTAGCATTGGCGCCTTTCTCCTCTTTATGCATAAGGGCCATGTCAACTAGTCTCTCAAAGGTAGCCCCCATAGGGATGTGGATCATAGCTAACCCATGTAGCGACTCTTTCAAACCCTTAACAAACCTCAGGGCCTTCTTTTCGGGTGTATTCACCAAGTCCAAGCCAAATCTCGCCAACCTGATTGAACTTGTTGACGTATTCTTTTACTGATAGATTCCCTTGCTTTAACGCCAAATTTTTTTCCATATATAATGAGACGACCCCAAACCCCGTACTGACGGCGGCAATGGTAATCCGTGGAATATAACACAGAAACAGATAATAGCAGAACAGAAATAAATAAATACACCAGATAATGAACAATATAATGTACTGGACAAGAGTAATCATCAGAGTTACACAGTATACAGGATCATACTTAGTACAAATACAGTTCAACTATACATAAATGTCTACAGCGGAAAACAAACATAATATACAATAGGAGCTGAACAGCATAAAAAGAGATAAATGGTAGAATCCATCTTCATCTCCAGCTATCCAGAAAGAACTAGCTAAACCTGAATACAAGGTTGCCCGTGTAGAAAAAGGGGCACCAGAGTTTGAAAGTGAAACAAACTACGAGTCAGTCATGGGACTGGTATGAGAAATCTACTCAACACATTTATAATATGGCTAATCACAGGACCACGCCACTTTCGTGGAACGTGTTTACTCCATTGGATTGCCAGTGCTTTAAAAAAAACAAATCATCCTATTTAAACATCGCTATGCTTTTTATAAAAATGAAGCCATTATAAGACTCAGTTCCCATCACACAATGCAACGCAAACCGGAGGATAGAGTTTTACCTTATAATGGCCAAAATATGATTAATACGAATAAAACAAAAGTATTTGATATTATTACTAGTGTTTATATGCTTTGAAAACAATTTCAAATCATAACTATCAATCATAGACGACATGGGTACCATATATCATGTCGCTATATATATAAACAATCAAAACCGCACAGTCACGTATTTGGAAATTGGATTTCCGTCTTGAACCAAGGCAAAAGATAGTCCTTACCGAATTCGAGACTGCCTAGCCTGAGTCTCAGGATCAGAGCTCGAGCGACCCTTGGATCGTCAGGGCCAGTCCACCGATCTGGATTAAAATGCCTGAACACTGCGTTTCGCCGCCCTTTGGGGCGTAAGCGAGCCAACAAATGACTCCATCGGACCCGAATCGTCCAATCAAACCGAGGCGCCTCGTAACAACAACAACCACATAAGTCAAACTCGTCAAGGCGTGTAAAACCACTGACGCCACTTCTAGCTAAGAGGAAACGCAGGCCCTCCCTGAGGTCCTTTCTCCCGTTTCTGGTTCATACCGGGGTGTGAGGCTCGCGATTTCACGTTATACACAAAGCTACGCCACACGGGCGGGGCTTTGATCATCACCACAAGACTTTGCTTTTCAACAGAAGCCCTGATCACCGCATCTTAGCATGCCACACAGGCAATTCACACCGTGCAATTGATGGCTATCAATCACACAGAATAAATTCCAATGTCAGACACACCGTCCATTTGCAAGTCCGTTCTGGGTCTGAACGAAACTGGAGGCACTAAATACCTCGCAAACCCATCGATCACCACGTACGTCTGGACGATCACCACTCATTATCCATATTTCGGGATGCCTCCCAATCAGGACCCCGGTTACCATCCAAACGAGGTGAAGATCTCCGGTCTTCGACCACCGTCTTCATCTTCGATTTCTTATCGTCGATTTAGTTATTCAGAATGGGATAAACCCGGTCTTTTTGAGCAACTCGTGTATATAATAAACAAGTGCAACACTAACATATACACGCATCATTTTAATTCATTAGTCACTAACCGTCAATCAGTAAGAGAACGATTTCCCAAATATTAACCCCGAAGGCCGAAACCAACATCAGATCAACACCCAGGAAACCATTCTACTTAGCCAACCTTCAGTTAATTTCTAAATCACATCAATATCGTTTATAATATTTTATAACGATTTATCGCTATTTTTATTTATTTTAAAATAGCCAATTTATTTAAAACGGCGCTTCGGGCCATAACGCGACCGTGGCGCTGTTTTTCTTCAGATTTGATTTACACATATATGAAAATCTAACCGTTGGATCTTCACAAAATTTACATCATTAGAAAGATCTTTTCAAAACGAATCCAACGGTTACAGTTTCGGGAAAATCCGACGGTCGGATCTCCCGGTACAATCATTTAAATTTTCGATTTCAAAATACGAACTGCAGCGTCGTTATTCGATTAATTATAATTATATATATATATAAATATAATCGTTTCTGGCGCTGTTTTTCTTCAGATTTGAATTAAACATTCCAGACTATCCAACCATTGGATTTTTACAAAGTTGGTGCCATTGTAAAGATATTTCCAAGGCGAACCCAACGGTTGCGATTTCAGGAAAATCCGATGGTCAGATCTCCCGGTATAATCGTTTGAAATCATGGTTTCAAAATACGAACTGCAGCTTCATTATTCGATATATTTTAATTCTATTTATATATATATATATATCGATTTTTTGATTTCAAAGCTACATTCTTTTCATACATTTGATAAAAATGATATTTTTATCTAACTGTCTTCTTTTTCAACACTTCACTATATTTAACAATTCATGTATATAATAAAAATGTGATTTTTATTGTAAAACAATTCATTTCAAAACACTATTATTTTATATAGTTTATATAGGTAATAAAAATGGGATTTTTATTATAAAACAATTTCTTTCAAAACAAGATTATTTTATACATTTCATATTGATGTTAAAAATGGGATTTTTATTATAAAACAATTTCTTTCAAAATATGAATACCATTCAACACATGAATTTCAATTCAACGAATGAATATCGATTCAACACATGAAGATTTTCTATAGTTTATATAAATAGATAAAAAAGGTGATTTTTATATTTAAAACACGAATAACATTCAATACATGAATTTCAATTCAACGAATGGATATCGATTCAACACATGAAGGTTTTCTATAGTTTATATATATAGATAAAAATGTGATTTTTATATTTAAAACACGAATACCATTCAACACATGAATTTCAATTCAACGAATGAATACCGATTCAACACATGAAGGTTTTCTATAGTTTATATATATAGATAAAAATGTGATTTTTATATTTAAAACACGAATACCATTCAACACATGAATTTCAATTCAACGAATGAATATCGATTCAACACATGAAGGTTTTCTATAGTTTATATATATAGATAAAAATGTGATTTTTATATTTAAAACACGAATACCATTCAACACATGAATTTCAATTCAACGAATGAATATCGATTCAACACATGAAGGTTTTCTATAGTTTATATATATAGATAAAAATGTGATTTTTATATTTAAAACACAAATACCATTCAACACATGAATTTCAATTCAACGAATGAATATCGATTCAACATATGAAGGTTTTCTATTCAATGACTAAATATAGTTTCAGCAAATGAAAATAATTCAAACATATAAATATTATTCAAAATTTCGGCAGCATAACGGCAGGGTAGTTAAAACCGGGACCGTCCCTAGTACGGCTCCTCGCTCTACCATAAAACCTCGCTTTTTTTGACAATGGGGATCATGCATCTAGTTCGCACGCAGGCGGCATGTACATATTTATTTCATTTCCACAAACTAATCCTATGTGGTTTCAACCAAATATTTCTCAACCACAAATGGGTATTTTTCAACCACAATCAATCAATATCAACCACAAACAATTTCAATCAACCATTCGCTATCAATCAATTTTCACACCAATCACAACCAATAAATATCGTCCATG
The DNA here is from genome assembly GCA_030737875.1 of Allium sativum. Taxonomy (NCBI): domain Eukaryota; kingdom Viridiplantae; phylum Streptophyta; class Magnoliopsida; order Asparagales; family Amaryllidaceae; genus Allium; species Allium sativum. The sequence goes on from CM060918.1 coordinate 230,062,815, forward strand.
GTTTGTGGACGAGGGGCGTATATATATATATATATATATATATATATATATATATATGTATATATATATATATATATAGCAGTTCACTTCTATTTCAACACATATATAATTTTTACAATGCATATATAACTTATACATCGAACGTACAACTTATACAACGCTTATACAAGAGGTGTACAACGCTTATATAACTCATACATCGACTATATAATTTATACATCGTTGTTTTCCATATCGTTTATAAATTAGAAATCTCACATTGGGTTCCACTCCACCAAAAATAGCAGAAGGCTCAGAAAAATATGCGGCCTCTTCTAGAAGGTAGAAGACGTCCACACGAGTCCACTGTCTCTTGTTTCACTGGATTTCATTAACACAGCAAAAAGATATGATTTTTCAAAGTTTGCAATGGTTTAAAGGTGTTAAAACAGTTGAAAATAAAACAAGCCGTACCTCAGCTGAAAGGTTCAAAACTAGGTTTGCAATTTTCGATTAAACCGTGAATCGATAGGAGGATCGGCCGATGCAGCGAAGAAGAGGGGGGAGATGCGCGTCTGCGCGCGGTGGGGGGGGGGGGTCCACTTGGTGGCGCGAGGCAGTCGGGGCGGCGGGTTGGAGTCGACGACTTCAGGGAGGTGGTTCTCTCTCCACAGGCCACGAAAAATCCCAAACTTTATATGGATTTGAAGATCTCGAGAAGATCTTCAATAAGTTCAACTGTGGTACGAGCTAATTCGGCGTGGATTGATCGAAAAATGGAGGGGAAGATTTCGAACGGTTTCCGCCTTCGATCGGGGAGAGAGAAAAAGGATTTTTTTTTTTTTAAATATGAATGGCCGGTGGGTTTTAAAGGGGTTTTCTGACGCAACCACCAATCTAAACCCAACGACTGTCGTCCCTGGTGTTTTATCCCCATTCCGAACACAATGGGATATGTTTCGTAGGTCCATTCGACTGTTTCATTCAGTTTCTATTCAATTTAAAATATATAACATTCAATATTCGATTTGAATGTACATTTCAATTTGCCAGGGCCACAAACTGATTCGAAAAATTCCCGAAAAATAAATCTGGCTATGTTTTGACGATACGATCCCAACAAAACTAGTTTTGTCGAATTCTGAGACCGTTTGCAAAAAGGCCCATTTTTGGTCGATCCAATTTAACTGTAATTAATCAAAACACATTTTCCTTTGCCACGCTCACATACTAGCTTCAAAAATTATGAAATTTGAAACCTAGCAATAGCTTCACATCCCGGATCCAACAAAAGTGGTTTCGTCGAATTCCGAGGTTGTATGCAAAATGGCCAATTTCACGGGCTATAAAAATTCCATAGCGACCTTTCTGAAAATTCATTTGGCCATAACTTTTGCTTTCCGCTATGAAAATTCAATTTTTCAGATTCGTTAGAAAGGTATTCACTAACAGATTTAAATATTTTTGGTTTCGCTCAAATCCGTTATGTTTTGCACCCGGTACAGCCCGACAAGTTTTGAATTCAATTTTTGAAACTGCAGCGCCATTTCAGGCCTTGTTTATAATTAAAATTAATTATATCCATTTTCAATTGTCGATTCAAACTCAGTTTTCATTGCTATTATTTAAAATATTTATTTTAAATATTTAAAATCCATTATTTTAGCCAATTTAAATTTTTTAAATTGGTTCAGATTTTCTGGGTCGTTACATATAAATTCTCATCAACCCGCGAGAGAAACTTTGCTTCAAACCTACGCCTAAAATCTGGCCATGTATCAACTGGACGCTCCCCATAAGTGACTTCCCACCAAAACGAAGCTTCGTCCTTCATCAACCAAACATCCAATTGGGCCTTCTTACAATTGTCCAAATCGAAAATGCCAAACAGATCCTCCACTTCTTTCAACCAATTTCTAGCGTCAATGAACGTTTCAGTCCCACTAAAAGATTTTCCACCCATCGAACGAAAGTCTTTACATATCTTAGAGAAAGTATCTCCACGCGGAGGAATGACTGGAGCTGGGGGAGGAGGAGAAGGAACGTTGGCCGGTCCCGCGACAGCGACCATAGCCTTAAGATATTGACGAAACCAACCTGGTACATGAACACCTTCTGGTATCTCAGATGCTCCAGACATGCTAAAAAGAAAAAGAAAGAGTTTCAAAACAAGGGAAGCGAACGAGAGATGTATGGCTTGCGGGGATTATGCTCTTTAAAGTAAACTTTCCTTGAAAATAGCTTCTTTAAAACAAGTTTTTGAAAATACTTTCTAGGAAAATAATACTTTTGAAAACACTTTTCAAAACATTTTGTCTGTTCTTGTAACCATAGCTCCGATACCACGTGTAACACCCCATGTCCATTAATGTCACTCACAAAGGGAATGCATCAATGTCCATGAAGCGTTATTGTTGTATAAAACATATAAATTACAAGAATGAATAAATAAAACAACATAGCGGAAGATAAAACTTATTTTATTTCATTATAACTCAAAACGAGTTTACATAAGTAGTCTCCAAAACCATTACAACAGGATCAATAGTCTTTTTCAAAAACTTCAAAGTACATAAAGAAGAAAATACTTAAATAATATAAATGCATAAATCCCCACTGAGCATAAGCAAAGCCATAAAGATGAGAGAGTCCAAAGCGATACATCTACTCTCTTCAAGCAACTGGAAGAAATCAGCATTAAGCTGTAGTATTCCCTCCTTGCAAACGGGGGGGGGGGGGGGGGGGGGGGGGAGGAAGAAAAGAGGTGGAAAGAAAAAGGGGTCAGACATAAAGTCTGGCAAGTGCGATAACTTTAACAATATAATTATCAAAATAACTAGGCTAAGGCATAAGCTGGAAAATAAGGAAATGACTGTGAAAAATTGGGTATGACAAAGCAAACAAGGAAATAAGACAAACAAGGATAACGTTAAAGTTGCACCTAAACGGCTATAAGATGATTACTATACTGTACCACCACTAGTCACCCTAAAGGTTGATCCTTCCTACAGAACTTAATACTGCTAATGGTAGTTTCGTGTACCCCTAGCTACCTCCATAGGTGTCGTGTTCCCCTATCTCCACTAAGTGTACCCACTAACCCCATTCGATCGGCTCCCTAACTTATAGATACCCGTGCTGGCCCCACAGTGGGGTGTATCACTCCCCAAAGTGGCAACCCGATACAACAAAAAATGCACGAGTTATATCTACACAATGCAACAATGTCTTACCTACCATCCCGGGCCCACACATGCATATGAACCCGTTGGACTTGCGTTGCCACCGCTAACCCGTTTGACCTCTTACAATCAAATCCAGTACGCGTGTCCCGTCCTTGACTTGGGTCGAGCCCACAAAGATACTCAATGGGTTACTGGTTTGAAAAGGGCCTCCACGCATGACACAAGCTTTCCACCTATGCTTGGTCCCCTCTAAGGTTTTTCCCCACTTAACCCCATTCTTATTCATGTCTTCTTACATGTTTCAATCTTGGTTAAGTGCATCTAATTGTATTTCAAATGCCACCCGTGGCACCCACTAAATTCCATATGCCACCCAAAGCACCCACTTAATTCCACATGCCACCCAAGTCTCCCTACACATTTTATCTGGTAATGTGTTTCTTAATTCATTAAGACCGTAACCTTGTAAAGACCTCCCACATTAGACTAGCATTTGTGGCAGCTGGATTTGCCGAGCGGGTCTGGGAAGTCTTACACCACAAACGAGCCTAACCTCGTGTCTTTACAACTGTTACGCATTCAATTTGTGCCTAAGACCTCCTACATTAGACTGGCATTTGTGGCAGCTGGATTTGCCAGGCGGGTCCGGGCAGTCTTACACCACAAAAGTGTCTAACCTCGTGTCTTAGGAGGTTTATTATTACATATTTCATTTAACCCCAAATTGGATTAATATCCCTAATTTGAATTGTCAATCAATTCCAAACTACGTCCATAATTGACACTTAAATTATTTCCATCTATTTATAGTATAAAAATTTATACCAATTAACATTACAAATTAATTATATGCCATTTAAGGCATTTATGCCAATTCTCCATATTAATTATTTTAATATTATCCCATTGGCCCACGTTGTACGTTCGTACACGAAATTTAAGGAATATATTAGGCTAGCTAAATAGCCTAAATTTATAAAACTTCACAATTTGGGCAATATATGAAAATAGATCTAATTATCACAATTAGCATGTCTCATAAAAATAGATCTAAAAAGATAAACTTGCACGATTGGCATAATTTGCATAATCCATAACTAACATATATGTAGCAACAAACTAGCATGGATTTATTTATGTACACGGTGTGATTTACATAGATTATTATGCATAAAGGTGAACTTGCATAGTGTATAGATGTATAAATCACAATCTAGCATAAACTATGTATTACAATAGATCTAAACAAAGATCTAATCATGGATCTAAACATGAGTGTGAAGTTATATGTATTGATTTGGGTTTTCACCTAACTTACATACAAACCACATACAACTCGCATATGAATTACTAACAACACATACTTGCATATGTATACTAACATAGGATTCACATATGTGATTCACTTGCAATTTTACATATGATTCACAAATGAACTTGCATATGACTAATACCCCACTTGCATAAAATTCCAATGTTCTAATATAATCAAATTACACATATAGGATCAGGCAAAAGGAATAGATTTACTAAATTAACTAACTTGTTTATATGTTTACAACATAGGTGATAATAACTAACTATGCCACATGAATCAACAGACAAAATCTCATAATCCAAATATAAACCCATTAATATTGATTTAAGAATTATTTGGTTAATGAAATCATACTCACATATGTCTTAGTATATGCTTTAGGTCCAAACTTACATATAAAATAGATGTCATAAATCAAATTAAACGTACAAAGTTGCATATGATTCTCATTAAACTTGCATATGATTCGTGTATAAATTAACATCCAAACTTGCATATAGAACTATGAATCAAGTTAAACTTACATATGATTAACGTATGAATTAGTTCCACAACATAACCAAACTAGCATATGAAGCATCATTGTTATTTGATTGTACATAAGCCAACCATTAACATAGGTTTACAACATAGATGATAACATCACAGCTTTACAACATAGATAATAACATCATAGATATACAACATAGATAATAACATAACAGTCAATGATTCACAACATAACCATATAACCCATATCATGACTCAACCCAATTAAATTGTTAATTATCTTATTAAAGAAATCGAACTCACAATTCAAAGAATGTCTTGGGTTCTAAAATCTGAGTTCTGAAATTGATTTAGCTTTCCTTCGAAAAGACAATTTGTTGCCGTTTTAGATTAGAATTAAATTGATTATCTTTTCTTTCTCTCTAATTTGTGGCGGCTACTCTAGGTTGCAAGGTGATAGCATGACGACCATTGTTCTAAATTTTTATTTGATTTTAGGGTTTGAGTCTACATGTGTTTTTATAGAGTTTAGAATTAATTTAGGCCATCCGATTAACCTAGAATGAACCCCAGCCATTCAGACCAGATCAGAAACCCTAATGACTCAGCAATCAGTCATTAAATCATCATCAAACAAATCTGCCTTGGGGGAAGGGGGGAGGTCGACCCCTGGTCGACCTGTGTGGGTAGATCGACCCCCTGGTCGACCTGGCCCTAGCGGGAAATTTCCCGCCTTGCCCAATCTGACTCTGAAATTTGAATTTTTGAAATCTGTTTGAATTTTTCTGAAACTTCCGATCGCCATAACTTCTTCATATGAAGTCCAATTCACGCAAACTCGGACACTATCTCAACCAGAATTCCGAGACGAACACAATGGCACAACCCGTTTCCCTTAATTCTCACAATTAAATATTCTTCAATTTGTTACTTTAGTGTTAACAGAAATACGGGGTGTTACATTCTCCCCTACTTGATGGATTTCGTCCTCGAAATCTCTATGTCAAGAAGAACGTATCCTACAATGCAATCATCCATCTACTCAACCATCAACCACTAACAACCATGGTCCTTACAAGATTTCTAATGCTTTTCGTGTACATATGCATAGTGTGTGTATATGTTCGTATATTAATGCAAAATCAGGTGGTCCACTGATTCAGTCGACCTCCTTAATGCAAATAATGATAGTGCCATGTATCCATCATGTATGCAAGGAACCCTATACATATCATTACTACATGTGTGCACAACCATTCATTTAAATGCAACATCCATATGATACAAACATTCAATGTACATTCATTTTACTAAATACAACCGTTTATACGCAATATGAAAGTGGCTGAGCCGATCTAGTGCCTAAAGTGTGTGTATATGCATCCACGAGCAACTGCTAGCAAACACTTGCATCCACACACATCCATAATACATAACATGTCTCAAACACATGTTTCAACCACATGACTACCCTATCTAAAGGTCAAAGATACTAGCGAGAGGACATACTAAAGATAGAATAAGTACAAGCTAGGCGATAAAGGAGAAATTAAAAGACATACCCTCGTAAAGAAAAGGGTACAATGAACGCATCTTCTCTTCCGTCTCCCAAGTAGCATCGTTCTCATCATCTCCCCATTGCACTTTGACTAGCTTGACCTCTCGATTCCTCAACTTCTTAATCTACGACCCAAAAATGCATGTAGGAGGTCGTCGAATCGTCGCATCATGCTCTATCTCCACCTCTCTAAGCAAGCTTGGCTCTACTACTTCCGCGGTCTCGTGCAAGCACTTCCTCAAATGTGGTACATGGAATACATCGTGTACACCACTAAGTTTCTCGGGCAAATCTACTCTATACGCCATTTGTCCAATCCTCTCCTAGAAAACTTCTTATTTCCTTTGGATTTCTTGGAACCTTCAATTTTTGGATTGCCGCCACCTTCTCGGGATCCACAGCTATCCCTTCCTTAGAGACCACGTGTCTCAAGAATCCCGCCTTCTTCCTAAAAAAATGGCATCAACATAGGGTCCTAAACAATCCATTACTTCACATCTTTCCCGAGTCCCACTCGAGTCATCTCATAACCCTATTGAGTCTAACTCGGGGCAGTCCACACCATCGAATAGTCTTATCATGTCACGGCTGCTCATCACTTCTCGAGAAAACCAAGATATCATGAAATGAAAATCACCACAGCTATCTAACTCACACAAACCATCCTAGTCGAACTCGACATTCTCCAAGCACAAGACCCAAAGGCCTAAACCAATATCAGACAAGCACCCAAGGAATATCTCCTCCGAATTCGGACAATCTACGTGAGATGATACTAGCAAAGCAACCAAACAATTGAGCACCCCATTCCGAAATGCTTCTTCTTATGAACCCCTTCTCAAGCAATTCTTTCACTTGCTTACTGAGTTCTCTTCTCCCTCACGGAGCCATGTGGCTTACTGGCAGAGATACTGGCTTTGCATTGTCTACAAGATAATTACGAAAGTCTATCTCACATTTTCAGGGTAGAGCCCTCACCTCATCGAAGACATCAACATATTCACGGACTATACGAACAGAGTGTAAATCATCATTGCATGCGTCAAGAGATCCTAGGTAGCTAAGCATTACTGGACCTCTAGGGTCACAAGAAATATCAAGGGTCTTTCCACAACGAGTCAACAATCTAACTACCCTTCTTTCACAATCCAGGATGGCACCGTATCTAGTTGGCCAATCCATACCTAGAATCAAGCCGTAGCCCATGAAGCCAAGAACAAAGGCGTTGCATTCAAACCCAACGCCCAAGATAGACATTCTCAAATCCTGACAAATCATAGAAAGATGAGCCGAGCCACCAATAGGATTTGAGACTACTATGGGATCCGAACTAGACTAGCATTTAGGTGCAGTGTTTCAACTAACAAAGCAGATAAAACGAGTGTGATGCACCGGAGTCGAACAAAGTACGAACAGGATGATCAAACAGAAAAAATCTAAACTTTCAACGGAAATTGTTCTACCTCGTTCTTGCAGGGTACGGCCATGAAAGCCTGGACCTGCCCTCTTGCCTGCCCTAGTGCCATGAGAGCCTGAAGCTTCCCTCCCGAGGTAGACCCTTGTCCCTGTTTCCTTGGGCAATCCTTAACTAGATGACCTGCCTCTCCATAATGGAAACAGCTGGTCTTCTTCTTTTTCCTACAGTCTTTACTCAGATGGCCTAGTGTCCCACAATTAAAGCACTTTTGCTTTCCCTTGCCATTGTTGTCTTTACCACCCTTCTTGTTCTGTTGTTGCTGTTGCGATTTCATTTGATCCCCTTTCTCCTTGGGGGCTTTATTAGCATTGGCGCCTTTTTACTCTTCATGCATAAGCGCCATGTCAACTAGTCTCTCAAAGGTAGCCCCCATAGGGATGTGGATCATAGCTAACCCATGTAGCGGCTTGTTCAAACCCTTAACAAACCTCAGGGCCTTCTTTTCGGGTGTATTCACCAAGTCCAAGCCAAATCTCGCCAACCTGATTGAACTTGTTGACGTATTCTTTTACTGATAGATTCCCTTGCTTTAACGCCAAATTTTTTTCCATATATAAATTCTCCTCAACCCGCGAGAGAAACTTTGCCTCAAACCTACGCCTAAAATCTGGCCATGTATCAACTGGACGCTCCCCATTAGTGACTTCCCACCAAAACGAAGCTTCGTCCTTCATCAACCAAACAGCCAATTGGACCTTCTTACAATCGTCCAAGTCGAAAATGCCAAAAAGATCCTCCACTTTCAACCAATTTCTAGCTTCAATGAACGTTTCAGTCCGACTAAAAGATTTTCCACCCATCGAACGAAAGTCTTTACATATCTTAGAGAAAGTATCTCCACGTGGAGGAATGACTGGAGCTGGGGGAGGAGGAGGAGGAATGTTGGCCGGTCCCGCGGCAGCGGCCCTAGCCTCGAGATATTGACGAAACCAACCGGGTACATGCACACCCTCTGGTATCTCAGATGCTCCAGACATGCTGAAAAGAAAAAGAAAGATTTTCAAAACAAGGGAAGCGAAAGAGAGATGTATGGCATGCGGGGATTATGCTCTTTAAAGTAAACTTTCCTTGAAAATAGTTTCTTTAAAACAAGTTTTTGAAAGTACTTTCTAGGAAAATAATACTTTTGAAAACACTTTTCAAAACTTTTTATTTGTTCTTGTAACCATAGCTCCGATACCACGTGTAACACCCCATGTCCATTAATGTCACTCACAAAGGGAATGCATCAATGTCCATGAAGCGTTATTGTTGTATAGAACAGATAAATTACATGAATAAATAAATAAAACAACATAGCGGAAGATAAAACTTATTTTATTTCATTATAACTCAAAACGAGTTTACATAAGTAGTCTCCAAAACCATTACAATAGGATCAATAGTCTTTTCAAAAACTTCAAAGTACATAAAGAAGCAAATAATTAAATAACATAAATGCATAAATCCCCACTGAGCATAAGCAAACCCATAAAGATGAGAGAGTCCAAAGCGATACATCTACTCTCTGCAAGCAACTGGAAGAAATCGTCACTAAGCTGTAGTATTTTCTCCTTGCAAACGTGGGGGGGGGGGGGGGAAGGAAGAAAAGAGGTGGAAAAAAAAGGGGTTAGACATAAAGTCTGGCGAGTGCGATAACTTTAACAATATAATTATCAAAATAACTAGGCTAAGGCAAAAGCTGGAAAATAAGGAAATGACTGTGAAAAATTGGGTATGACAGAGCAAACAAGGAAATAAGACGAACAAGGATAACGGTAAAGGCGCACCTAAACTGCTATAAGATGATTACTATACTACACCACCATTAGTCACCCTAAAGGTTGATCCCGCCTACAGAACTTAATACTGCTAATGGTAGTTTCGTGTAACAACTCATATTTCGATAACATGTTAAAACGAGAATCAAGGCATAATTTAATTTTAAATTCTAAATCAAGTAAAACGGGCTATGCCATTGCGTTCGTCTCGGAAAAATACGCGAAATAGAGTCCGAGTTTTCGAGAATCGGAGTCCGTATGACCCGTTAAAGGCCCAAAGAAGATTTCTGGGAATTTGAATTTCGGAAACAGTTTTGGAAATCAGATCTGGGGCTAGGCGGGAAGTTTCCCCGCCTAGGCCATGTCGACAGGCCTGTCGACTTGGGCCCAGACCAAGTCGACAGCCCTGTCGACTTGCCTGTCGACAGGGGGTGGCCGGGGCAAGCTGCCTGGCGCACCTGCCTGTCTCACCTGGTCTTGTTCTTGGGCTGGTTCTGGAAGCTTCCGAGATCTGATGGTCCTAATCTATCCTAGGGTTAATCTAAGGGCCTAAAACTACCCTAATCTCTATAAAAAGGCCCTAAACCTAACCTAAACCCCTAAAAATCAAACCTAGCAACTAAGTGCTGCCAAAATCAATCTTGATCCTGGCCTCCATCTCCAATCCCTAGAGCCTATGCACTCAAATCAAGTTCAAATCAAAAGGTGCAAGCTTGCTACACCAA